>JACBWW010000002.1:3039871-3111845 GCA_020086605.1 Lanius collurio
TCTTTCTTTCTTTCTTTCTTTCTTTCTTTCTTTCTTTCTTTCTTTCTTCCTTTCTTCCTTTCTTCCTTTCTTCCTTTCTTCCTTTCTTCCTTTCTTCCTTTCTTCCTTTCTTCCTTTCCTTTCTTTCTTTCCTTTCTTTCTTTCCTTTCTTTCTTTCTCTCTTTCTCTCTTTCTCTCTCTCTCTCTCTCTCTCTCTCTCTTTTCTTATATGAAATCATGTGAAGTTTTGAGACTTTTTCCTTCCACAATAATTTCTGTTAATACAGTATTGGGGTAAATTACTCCAAAGCTTTTCCTGTGAAAAGATTTGATAACAGTGGATATTCCAACCTGTCATCCAGTTATAGAAACAAAAATATTGACATATTTATACTGTGGGAGAAAGCACAGACACCAGAGGGTCAGGGAATTCTGCAGGCCACTGATCTTTGGGAAAGTCAAAACCAACAGAACTGCATATGCCTGACCAGAGTAAACTTACAGAGTAAACAGTCATCCCTGCCTTTTAAAACAGTAGTGAATTGCTAGCTACAAGCAAAAAAAGTATATTTCTTGTAGGTTTAGGGTAATCCCTAAAACCTGGAGAGGAAACTGAAAATAGAAGACAGGATGGCCCTGAGGCCTTCAGAAACTGTTGAAAAACTCACTATTTCTAGAGTAGCCTACAGCATGTAAAAAAAAAAAAAAAAGCATGAGAATCTCTGAATTCTGACACTTTAGTAGGGCAGTAAAAAAAAAAAAAAGGTGATTTTCTGATAATACCAGCTTTGTTTGAGGGAGACTAGAAGGGTGGATATCAATCTTTGTGCGCTAGAGGGAGAGAAATAGCCAGCTGGGTTAGAATAGTAGCCAAAACACTCATGAACTGTGTGATTGTCAAGCACAACTAAAATGTCACTAGGAAGGTTAAGAGTATGTTTTCTTACTGGGGAATTCCAGAGGAACTATTATTGGAAAAAAAAAAAAAAAAAAAAAAAAAAAAAAGAGCAGTGTTTATAGGGCAAGGTTTCAAAGCTTTTTTGGCAAGATATAATTTCTACTGCATTATCATCAGCCCTCAATAACCTCAAGCAAAGGCAGACTGGAAGATATGTGCAGACAAGATGATCCTTCCTTGGCACAGTTAAGTACAGATCAGCTCCTGTTATGTCAGCTAAATAAAATAGACTTCACAGAGAAGCACTTGGCATCTCAGTGGCTGACGCTAGAAGAAGCTCTGTCTATTTCTCTACCTACCTATTTACAGAAGATAGAGGTTGTACAGACCATGTTGATGATGTCCAGCTGCTTCTGAAAACATTTAGATGAGAATATAGGTGATGAGCAAAAAAAATGGTCTCAGCAAAATCATGTAAGTACTTTTCTACAAGAAATGCTGAAGTCTGTTATTATCAGGAGTACTGAAATTGTATATTTAATATAAATAGCAACATTGTCTCTATTTCTTGCAAAGAGGTATCTGAGGTTAAAAAAAAATCACATGATTTGCCGCCAAAGCAACGTCTGATTGTGTGAAAACAGGTTTAATGATAAGCTCATGACATTCATTTGCCTAAGTCTGAAAACTAGAGATGGACCATTTAGGTATTGTCATTGAATACTTAATCACTTATATTGGAAACATTAAAAATGTTTCTCAGTTCTGTCCAAGATCCTCTAGGCTTAGATTCCTTCTAACCCAGAGTAAATGCCTTCAACTTCATTCTTGACCTCTAGAAGGCAGTGGCTCCTTGGGAGAGAGAATGTGTGCCTGTGTGTTAGTTTACCACAGAGATTTAGGGCATCTGAGGTTAATTTTAATGCCCCTTCCAGTGTAATCAGATATCTCCTACGTGTCTATCGAGATGTCATTTTCTGCAGATCCATAGTGTCACTATGCTGTGCTGCCATTGTTGAGTTCTAGTGCCTCACCCTAAAAGTTGAGTCCTGTTCTCCAGTTATATTTGAGCAGAGAGTGGAGCCATAAGCAGATATTGGTTTCCTCGTCAAATTAAAACATCTGACAAGTGATAGATCAGCAAGGACTGATGCTTTATTTATTCATATGAACCCCTCAGCATTTAGGTGGTTCCCTAATTGTCTTGTTTAAGAAAAGTGAGTTGTCTCTACTTGCCTTATATTTCTACCCACAAAGCACTAAGGATCTACCTAATTTTATCATTCTAAGAACTACTAAAGGGGCCTTTACCT
Source organism: Lanius collurio (assembly GCA_020086605.1). NCBI lineage: Eukaryota > Metazoa > Chordata > Aves > Passeriformes > Laniidae > Lanius > Lanius collurio. Next base: position 3,042,062 of record JACBWW010000002.1, read on the forward strand.
ACTTTATTTTTCCTTTTATTTTGCATAGCAATTCCCCGCAGTGGAAGACTGCCTCCCTGTTAGTGACCAGTTTAAAGAGTCAGGTACTCAAGAAGATGAAATTGTTCTGCAATTTAGTTTATGCAAAGTAGGTGTATTTAAAAAAAAAAAAAACAACACTCCCCAGAGGAACCACAATCCCTTATATTTCTAACTGAGGAAAGGGAACATCCCTGAAAATTGCAATTCATGTAAAACCGGAATAAAAAATTGTAATGACGGTTCCATATGAAAAGAGAGACAAGGCACTGAGAAATAATACATAATTGCAAGTGAACAAAAACTTAACTGAGCATAATAAAATTATTATACTCATGCTTTATTCTTAATGAATCAAGTAGTAAGTATTTTATTGCAAAACTAAGACTAATAGGTCACTAAATAAAGGAAATTATTTTCACAGAAGTAATGTTGTATAATAAGCCACTCAGTCAGTTTTCATAGGAAGGAATAGAATATCCAACTTTGACCTAAAAGTACAGATCAAAAAAGCTGTATTTGGCTGCATATGATTCTAATTTGGCAATAGTATCCCTATCAAACAATTGCCCCCACAGTAAGTTCACCTTTGATAAGAAGTTGAGCACTGCCAGTGCTCAGTTTCTGTAGCATCTCCAAAAATAGCTGAGGAATCAGAACCCAACTGCTGACCTGGTGGTACAACAGGCAGATGATGGGCCTGCTTCCCTTTCACAGCTCTTTGTGTTTTACAGTGCTGACAACACTGGAGCTTGTTTTCATCAGTGTACTATCCAGATATGACTCAGAAGACATATGGAGAATGTGTGCTACCAAGATTCAATTTTTAAAGTCAGTTTTCTGTTCGAAACCACACTGAAAAAAAAGAAAAAAAGCAAAAAAAACCCAAACTAAAACAAAAAACCCACAACAAAGATGTGCTAAACTGACAAAAACTGTCACTAATAGCTGCCTAAATCAATAGGTGGTCATCTCTTGCCCTCTGACTTCAGTGGGGATGGGAAAGGGGAAAAGTGCTTGATGTATAACTACAAAAAATGTTTATTTGAGGAAAAGTTTTAGCAAACCAGAACACTGAACACTATCTAGATTACAAAATAAAAAACTTGGTTTACGGCAGATGAACATGAGCCAATTATATTGGTTACTATTCAAAAGAATGAAAAAAAGAAATAAGACTTCAGTTTGCTATTGAGACAATTACATCACAATATGCCTGCAAAATAAGAGGTGCCAATAAACAGGAGAAGAGGCACTCATGAGGTCAAATTTGGAGCTATATGCACACCATGACCATTCGCTGGAGGATCTGTAATCCATACTAGAAAGCAACAGTAGATGGCCTACTTTTCACAAAAAGTGAGAGCTAGAGAAAACCACATTGTGCCATAGGGAGGGGAAGCACAGGCATAGCCTTCATTATTAATTGGCATACACAGAAAGAGCAAGCAGAAACAAGACAAGTAAAAGAAAGAAGGGAATTCTCCCCGGAAACATATGGGAAGCACAAAATAGAAGTAATAAAACATTAAAGAATAGGGATATAAACACCAGCATGTCCAAAAAGTGCAGTCATTAGTAATGAAAGCACTGGAAGAGTGAATGTGAAAGTTAATGGCTTCTTTTACACGTGTGAGAGAGGGCACAGCAAAAGAGCAGGGTATATAATTAAGAAATGTATGAAAGGGTCTTCCAAGTATCAGTTTCTATATAACTCACCAGCCTTCACTAAAGGGAGAAGTAAAGGAAAGCACAGAAAATTCCACTTTGACACCTGTCTTTTAAAGCTGTTTTCATTTTCACAATTTATCTTTATAGTTACTGCACCGCAGCGGACCCAAAGCCAAGCACTGCCAGCAAGTCACTCTGGCCACAATCTTGGTGTTCTACTCACTTACTGTATGGGTCCACTAAACCAACTCCATTTCATAATTAGCCAGCAAGGATTATTTTTCTGACTAATTTTGCCATGTAAACCCAAAAAAGGGTCAAATCCCTAAAGAAAACTAAGCACCCAGCACTGCTGAGGTATCCTCTCTTCAAGAAGCTGAGTACAAGCTTTTTCAATACTTTTGACTATACTTCTCCTATCTGGGTTGAGCTCTCAAATCCCAAGTTACCTGATGTTGTCAATTGATATTTACAAGATACCTCAGGAAATATTTTACCTCGGGTCCCAGAAGTTATTTCCAGCCCTGAAAAAACAGTGCACGCAAACATGCAATTTGAAGAATTATTACTAAAAAATATTTGGTGAACACATTTTCAAAGTTCATACCCAAACTCTGTTGGACACAAATACTTATTAATAACATAGTGATTGCTTCAGAATTGTCTAAGTGATAGCAATCACCTATTCAACCCCTTGGTCTTGCTTCTAATTAAGATCCAGCAAACTTCTTTAAAAGCTAATGGTGTGATGTAGGAGTAACTTAATGGAATTAAATGGCAGTACTTTGGAGCACAAGGAAGAGAGAAAGGAGCACTACCATGCTTGTATACACAGCATTACTGAAAACATAATTTGACTACCTCCTAAAAAGCAGTGATTAGCAAGGTTTGCAAGATACAGAAATGGAGATGATTAATTCTGCCTTGGCCTGAAAAAATTACTTTTCTTGCCAATATTTTGGCACCTCCTACTGACTAATACAGAAAGGAGTGACATAGGGCCTGAGGATGTAACAGAGATAAGGTGAAAATGAAAAGCTTTAGTAGCTAGTCTACATTAGTCTTCCACAGCAATGCAGTAAGAGTGTAGGAAAGTGGAAAAAGAAGAGCTCGATTCCACTTCACAATATTCAGTCAGTTAAATGATGGGAGAAGGTCTGAAAGGGGCAAGGTTATAAGCATATAAAATTCTGGATTTTAATAAGATAATAACAGACTACATGGGAAATAGTGTGAGAAGTGTAAGTGTTCATGACAAAAAAACCAAAGATATTAATTATGGGTTAACATCTAAAAGAAAATATGTAAGAAATTGCTGCAACCAATGAGCTAGAACCACAGAAGGGACAAATCTACTTTACATATCTTCCAGTAATAGGAGAAATTAATGAATTTTAGAGACAATGAACTTTACAAGAGTCTGTCCATGCTTTTATTTAAAGAGGTGTAAATCAACTTGTATTTCCTTCCAATTTATCAAGTCAATAGAACAAGAGGGAAGAAAGAATGCCGTAATGGGGAACTAGGCCTTTCCAGCTGCATGACAGTGAAAAAAGGCTAAATGTAAGCAGTTGGTGTCTGTAGGATTTTGCTATGTTGTGCGTTGCACAAATAAGTGGCTAAACTCATGTACATGTGTTTACTCTCAACTACACTACTATGGTTTATAGATTAAGCTCTGCTTCCAGGTATATCTACAGAAACTTAAGAAACATCGTCGGAGTTGCTTTGCATTTACAAGAGAGAAGGAACAGACTGAATTCTCTGCTAAACCAGTGCAAAGGTGCACCTCCCTCAGAGGACACATTTAAAAGCAGCCCCAGAACAAAAGCTTCTCTGCTTGCCAGCCAGGCATATATTATAGTAACCACACCCTTCTAGGTAAACACGTACATAGAGCAAATCACTTATTTTGTGAATAGGGTTTACTTTATCATTCTGAAATGCATATTGCTGTTCCTTGACATATTAGTACTTAAAGGAATCATTTACGAAAATATACTTATTTGCCTATGTTTACACTTATTTGTCCTCTCCTCTGTTAATAATCAAATTTGTCTAATACTTTTATCACAGCATATTTTATATAAATAAGTAAATAGACAAATAAACAAACAAACATCATTATGGTCTTTCAAGTAGTAGTTGCTAGCAATTAAATATAGTCAAGAAATCACATAGTATTCTGTGTGATGAGAGTAGTTAGAAAGGCTGTATTGCTCCACGTATTCTGCTAACATACAATGTCAATACCCCACCATATCGCAAATTTTCTATTGCTTTGAATGTCTGTGCTCTGCTGCAGGTTAAAAAGATGAAGCTGCATATGCAATGAATGCTTCTTGTTGTCAGTACTGTGTTTTAAAAAGAAATTAGATTGTTCTATGTGATGATGTAGGGCATTACATGGAAGGGCTAGTTTTCACAGGAAGCCCTGCACTTGGAACACCACCAAGCCTACCATGCTTGGGCAGCTGACTCAATGAGTGGTTCTGCTGGTGTCCAAAGATCTGATGCCACTTGCCCCAAGCCTCCTTTTACACCTTCTGTACCATGCTGTTTCAGAACAAACAAAAAAGAGCTTTTGTACAACATATGTTCAGTTCCTATAGTAAGCTATTTTTGCAGTTAGAAGGCCTCAGGCATTGCTCTCCTTCCAAGCCATACACAAAGAGGGTTTACCACAAAAAAAAAAGAGCCTCTGCTGAAGAGTGTAAGGTTTACCTTTGCTCCCTCACTCAAGATCCTAATTTCATCAAGTCCTATAAAATTTCAATTGATTCAGTTTCACCTTATCATTGAATTCTTATTGCTACCTGACCTAAGGTCAGCTACACTTTTAAAATAAATAAAGAAAAAGATACAATGCAATCAACTGGTAAGTCTGAACCACTGCTATCTTATTTCTGTTGCACACCAGAACACACTGGATTTTCAGTGTAGGTCCTCTGCTGTAATCAGGGTAACAGTGGTCTAGAAGGCTCTAAACCTGCATGTGCAGAAACCAGAGGTACAAAGTTAAAGATCTAGGCTACACTGCTGGAGTAGGAGCCAGCAGAGCACTTCTTATTTCTTCTAAGCACAGGGATGCATATCCTAGGAGAGATCTTGTTTCCAGCTGTTAAAAGTTTCCAGTCAGCTTCCTACCCTTTCTCTGGCTGTAAGAAAACATGGGTACTATGGTGTGAGGTAGCTACACCTCCTGCTGCCCCACAGTTTACCATCTGTTTTGGCCTTACCCAGGACCAGGCTACATTTTCATCAGGGGAGGTGGTTTCCACTCACACCTTAGTGTTTGTTTTTCTTAGATTCCCAGCACACATGCAAATCTGGGTGGTGACACATCCAGCTACCTTTGAGGCAGGTACCCCTCGGGAAGCCAGCACAGGGCCAGACACCAGCCTGGCCCTCGCCAGACACCAGGCTGGCCCTCACACACTGCACGGTTTATTAGAACATAAATGCTAATGCACGTTGTTGGACATAATTTTTATCCACAGATAGGGGAATCTAGCTAATATCTGTCTCGAAGTGACTTGGTATGTGATGCAAGAGGCATTAAACCCAGGTCTCCTGACTCCTTCCCCTGAACTTTCAATCAATCTTCTTATCTCCTTTTATGAGGAACTTGTCAGGAAGTCTACATCAAAGGAAAACAAACATTTTTATTTTGCTTCAGATGCATTACCCATATTTATTAAAAAACATTTCTGGCCAAAATACCAAAAATCACTTGATGTTCACTTATAAAAATACCACAACTGCATTTGAAACTTTACCGTAACTACAGTCTAAAAGTGAAACTAAAAAAGTGAAAGTTGCTTGTTGTTTTATGATGCACAGGCTGAAAGAAATGCAGAAAGTAAACAAAAAAGCACACATGAACATACATTTATAAAAATGCTTCTGCATTTCTAAGCTATCTTTGCAGCAGAGGGCAAGATGGCAATTTATAAGATTTTTCATAGGAAAAAACCACGTGTGATCATGTAAGTTGTTAGACACTAATTTCACAGTATTCCTTGCAGATTCTCTGACAAACTCACTAAAAATAGGAACACATAGGTAGAGACTGCTGCTGAGATTTTCCATAGTCTAAAACAAATGTTTGCAACTATCTCCATCCCTTTGGAAAATCCTCGTGTTCAGGCTTACTGTTCTTCTCACAGCTAAACTTCCTTCACGATTCCTTTTCTATTTGGTTATGCCTAGCTAACTGACATTGGCAATACTCAGCCCAAGTTGTGCCAGCTCAACAGTAAATCACGACAGGAAAACAGTAAGGAAGAAGACAACATATCTTGGATTTGATGTTTAATTGGGATTTTGAAACTTTCTTCATATGCTTTTAAACTTCATTTCGAGGTTTATGTTTATAGTGAAGGTGCAGGAAATCAACTAATTCAACTTGTATTTACCATTTGTATAATTACTTCCATTAAATTACCTATATAATTTATGTAAGCAAAAAAATCACTAGAACATGCAGATATACTGTTTACAATTACTCTGTCAGTTGATGCAATTACTATAAATAGGCTCAGAGACATCATTAATTAATGAAGTTGGAAGGGTAATGTAAGAAGTTTGCTGTGGAGGTGCCTTCCTACTTCACATCTATGGCATATGATATCTCAGTTGAGATGTAGAAGGGTGATTTCTTTTTCTTTTGGGCTTTGGCAAGAATATATTAAAAAGAACCCTTACATGTCAAAGTCCCCCAGGCTACAGATGCTTGGGAAATAAAACAAAATAGTAGAGTTGTGGCTTGTATCTAGCTAAATTTTAAACATTAAGAATGAAGCAACAACAATGAAGTGCATGCACACATCTTACTGATTTTCATGGGGTTTATATATGCAGAGTGAGATGTGGAAAACGGATCTTTAAAGCTGGAGCAGAGGTGTCATTTCCCTCTCTATTTTGAACACAGTAAGAGATGTTTTATTTGCAATTTTATGTAATCTTATAAACCAAATGTAGTGGATTCTTTTTTTCAGTCTGAGATGAAAAAATGTGGGTCTTCAGAGTCACTGCAGAAGAAACGTAGTCTTGCAAAAAAAAAGTCAGAAGAAAATGGTGCATATTAGCAACTCTCTTGAGAGCAATAACAGACATTCTTTGCATTTATTCAGCAAATTTACATCCAAATTGGGAAGATGTTGGATTTATCTCAGTTAACACTGAAATATTTGCAAAAATCAATAAGGGAAAGTGTTTCCTGCAGAAGAAAGAAGAGATAACCTTGCACAGTTTTGTTTGTACCTCTCTGGGACACTGGAGGCAAAATGACCACTTCAGTGAAACATGCATTTTCAGTCACAGAGTAGCACATATCCTTAACAGTAGATCCAGTGAATCCTGACATATCCTTACAGGCGCACTGATGACAGCTCAGCTCTGGGCCTCCTGTGTACATAAGCAACACTCACTGGTGGAGCAGTATTCAAGAGCGTCCTGCTATCCTATTTCTAAATAACTTTCTGTAAAGAGCTCAGGAACATTTTACACACACGAAATTCACACTCTTGTGGCTTATTATCAGCTTTGATTTTGCAACAGTAAGATCCCAAACATCTGGCAACCCTGTGGACAGTGAGACATCTTTCTGTGTTTTCTTTGGTCTCCTGATTTCCTTCATTGCCCAAAATATCTTTACTGGAAAACAAACAAACAAACAACAACAAAAAACAACAACAAAAAAAACTTAAAAATCCAATGGATATCAGTGGCCTTGTTCTTTGCTGATGCCAAAATGCTTTTTACACGAAGGTGGCAGAACACAGCTGAACTGTTCTTCAATTTTCCAGATTAGCATGAAACCTCCCCCACCTCCTCGCAGAGAAATGCTTTGCAGGCATGTCACCGTACAAAGCCCCATCACTCTGCACTAGCACTGCTCCCCGGTGCAGCAGACTCATTTTACGGGTAGGCAAATAGAGGCCGCTAGGGACGGCACCTCCTACCGGAGGCTTGGGTAGGGCAAAACAGGAACGACGTGCACCCTCCAGCTAATTTGGCACTAGGTGTGATCCCAGGAACTGGTGCGTCCGCTCGGGGAGACAGCCCCGGCTGTGTGTCCATCCCCGCGCTGCCCGAGCCGGTGACTCCCGCTACGCGGGAGCCTTCGGGACGCAAAGCGCCGCGGCGGGGCGGTGCGGGGCTGCCCGCGGGCTGTGCCCAGCGCACGGCCCCGGCCCGCGGGCTCGGGAGCGGCCCCGCCGCCCCGCCCCGGCCCGGCCCGCCCCGTCGGCAGCTCATTGATGAGCCGCGGGCCTTTGAGGAAAGGGCGAGTGCACCGAAAAGGCTGCAAAGCCACGATTTTTCAAGCAGCAGCGCAGCCTGGGAACTTTGCATGTTTCGCCATTTTTCAAATCCTGACTCATTTCTGTATCAAAAAACGTGTTCTCTAGAGCTCATCGGACACCCGCCGCCCCTCCCGCCGCCGGGGCGGCAGCCAGCATCCACTGTCGGGCAGCAGCAAGGGGAACTATAGCAGAAATCCCCCGCGGCCAGGCAACCGCAGTCAAGCCCCGGGCAGCCCCGGGTCCCTGAGTCCCGTCCGAGTTCCTTTTCTATTGCCAGCGGGGGTTGTTTGTCCCCCGAGGGCTGCAGCGACTGCAGCCCGCACGCCACGCGGGAAGCGAAGCAGGTGCACCCATCCTCCCCCCGCCGGCGGGAGGCACCTGGGTGGGCCGGGGGGTGGCCGCGGGGGTCTCGCCCGAGAGTTCTCGCCCCATGGCAAGACTCGGCTTCCCCACCCACCGTGCACGGGGGAGAGGGGCTGCCCCCCGCCCCGACAGCTCCACCAGCGAGAGCCGCAAGGCACGGGCTCGGGGGGGTGCGGGAGAGCCGTCGAGGACCCCCGGCGCGGGAGCGGCGGCGGCGCTGGCGCGGGGGACTCCCGCCGCTACCGCGCGGGATGGGCGGGGCGGCAGGGCCCCGTGGGGCGCGCGGCCCCGGTCCGCCCGCCCCGCGCCCCGCCGCCGCGGCATGGGCCCGCCAGGCGCCTGCGCACTGCAGGGGCGCCAGATTTGGCGGGAGGGGGAGTGTCCAAGGGCCCTTTGTTTGATGGCATCTCTGTTTACAGAGTTTACTCTTTAATCTCAACCTGTTTCCTCCTCCTCCTCCCGCGGCTCCTCGGCACTCCTGTGCGCGGCGGCGGAGCGCCCAGGCGCAGCCCGGCAGCAGGGCGCGGCGGCGGGCGCGGGCTCCCCCGTCCTCTTCCCCCAGCGGCCGGTGCGAGGATGTCCCGGAGACCCCGGCACAGGTAACCCGCTGTCTGCGGGCGGCGGACGGACGGCCGCGCTCCGCGCCTGTCAAGACGGGGCGCGGGACGGGAGAGAGGGAAGGCGGCAGCAGGACACCGGCTCGCCCGGCGGACAGACGGGCAGCCCCTCGTCCTCCGTGCACCTGGTCTACTCCGCCCCCCATGCCGAGGTGTCCCCCTGCTCCGGAGGCGCCGGGGGAGCGGCAGCCCAGCGGGACGCGCCGTAGAGCGGCCGGTGCCGGGGTGCTCGGGCCCCGCGCTGTACGCCTGCGGGGAGCCGGCGCTCGCCGCCCGCAGGACCCAGCGCGGAGCCCGACGGAGCTGCCCGCCCCGCAGCCGCAAGGCGGGACAATGTCTGGCGGGCTCGGCAGCGGCAGGTAGCGCATCCCGTCCCATTCATTCATTCATTCCGGCCGGGTGAGGCGGCAGGTGGGCGGCGGGTGCGAGGACTCGGTTCGCTCCCTCGACTTTTTCCTTTATTCGTGCGGCCCTTTTTTCCTTGGAAGCGCGGCTCTCGCCTGCGGGACTTAGCTTTTTCCCAGCAAGCGCCACTCCGCACATGCCGGAGCGCGGCAGCGCGGGCGGGGGGCTGCAGGTCCGACGGAGCGCTCGGCCACAGCTGTCACCCGTGCCAGCCCGCCTGCTGCGCACCCGGGCCCGGGCGATCCCTGCCACCCCGTGCCAGGGGCCGGGGGCGGCGGTGCCCCGGCGGCGGTGGACTGGACTGGACGGGACGGGGCGGCAGCGCCGCGTGGCCGCGTCCGTGCCGCCGCTACCAGGCGGGCGCACAGAGCAGGGTTGTTGTCTAATTAGCCGAGGACGACGGGTCGGACACGTGGAGGCTTTTCTCTCTTTTTGCAGCCCCGCATCCTCCCCTCCTCCCCTCCCCTTTAGCTGGCTGTGACAGGGGAGAAGGTCGCAGCCCTGCTTGTCGCTTCCCGGGCGCCAGCCCTGTCCTGTGGGACTGGGGGCTTCGTGTGCCCTTCCTAAGGAAGAGGGGCTTGCGGTGCGGGAGGAGGAGGCGAGCCGCTGGGCGAGCGCTGAGCTGTACTTTCAGTGTCAGAGCGGGACTAGGGCTGGCGGTGAATCACCCTGCCCGTCTCTCCCGAAAGAGGAGGACAGCCACCGCTGCCTCGCGGGCGCCTCCCGCAGGGACACGTCCGCCGGTCAGGGCTGGGAGGCCGGCGCGGTGCCGTGTCCGCCTGATCCACGGGCGCGGCGCGGAGCGGCGACGGTGGGGCCGTCCCGGCGGGAGCGGGCTCTGCCCCACGGGGCTGCTGCCCGAATTCCTTCATTCACGGTAATAGCAGCGAGTCATTTCCTCTACACCTCCCCTCTCTTTTTTTTTTTTTTTTAACCTCTCCCTTTTTTTTTTTTTTTTTTTTCTTTTTTTGTTCTTTCCCCGTGTATCTTTGCACTAGCCGGTTGCCTCGGCGAACAGCCCGGCGCTGATGGGCGTCCGGGAGACTCCCGCTGCTCCGGCCGGGCGGAGCGCCGCACCATGCCGTGCCGAGCTGTGCCGCCTGGGGGGGAAGCTTCGGGGCTGCGGCCGGAGGTGCAAAATAAAGTTTTAGAGCACCGCTGAGGCTGAGGGTTGACGCAAGAAACTACCGAGCGTCCCGGAATACTAGGGCCCTTTTCTCCTGCTGGAGAACGCAGGTAGTACAGTGGAGTGTGCTCGGCTCTGCGGTGCCAGCGAGGCCCCAGCCATTTAAATAACCCGGTTACAGAAGTGGCCCCGCACTGAAGTCCTTTAACGTGTTGGCCGCTGCTGTTGTGCTGCCGCTGCAGAGCGGCGTTTCCCTGCGGTGCCCGGCCCGCACCCCGCGCAGGAAGCGCCGCCGATGGATGCGTACCGGCTGGTTGCTGTCTGCGGAAAACTCATTTTCAAAATGATACTTGGAAACTGCGCCACGAAACTTCCTTTGGCATATGGGCAGTGGCGCAGCTGTCTCTGTGTGTCACTGAGAAAAGTGAATCCACGTTGAGCGGCGGCTGGGGAAGCAGCCGCGCTCCTGGCAGCTGGAGCGTGGGAGCTTTTGCTCAAGCACGGGAGGCTCCAGCTGCCAGCCAGGGGTGCGTGCGGAGTGGGAACTTCAATCGGGGCTTACCCCCAGTGGTTACGGCGTGTAGGGAATAGGGAGCGAACCGTGGGGCTGCAGGACTACGGCGCGGTGGGCGCGAATTGAGGGTGGCAGCGATGGGCTGGGTGAGTGAGTCGGGGGCCACCCGGCAAAGGCTGCGGGAAGACCATGCACATCACAGCAGGCTGTGAAAAACTTCTTACATGTAGCATGTAAGCATGTTCTTTCACAGCCCATGACACGGGCCAGAAAATAGGGTGGAAGATGTAAGGTGTGATTAGCCCAGTACTTTTAAAGAATGTATGTTCAGCAGCTTGCATTGTGGAGGTGTTTGCATCTTGTCTAACAGTCACTGTGCTTCACTGCAACTTAATTTAAAGTAATCTCCTGAAAACAGGTTAACAGCATAAGCAGTGCTTGTAAATTTTATTACAAAATAACTTTATTTTAATGTCTTAGTCATACTTCAACATACCACAGCATGCCATACTATCAGATATATCACTGTTTTTAATCTTGCAGCATGACATTGACTCCTTTCTAGCACTCATGACTAACATCTCTTAGCTAAAGTACCAGAACTGCTGCTCATACTTTAAAAGTCAGAATACTGTCCACCAGAAAGGCCCCTCTTGTTGCAAAACACTCTCTTTTAGATTTAGGTAGCTAGGTAGAGCAAGTGCTGTTTGTGAAAAGAGTAATGGAGTCCTTTTTACCCACAGATAGCCTCTGGGGAAATCCCTTAGTCATGAATTAGGTGAGCAGAGTATTTCAAAAACAGTATGAGGGATTTAGAAATAGATTAGAGGTAATAAAGTTAGAGAATGGAGTGTATATAAGAGTTCAGTCATTCATTTGTTGGTTGCAGGATATTAAACAAACTTGTCCACAGTCCTTATCTGTCCAAACTCAAAAATGGAGGGCATATTTTATATTAGAGCTTATTGTATGTTAATGCTGCCACTAACTGTCTTCACTTAATTGTAAGAACTTGTGCCTTCTCATATAGGGTCCATAAACATTTTCTCAAACAAGGTTATTGTTTAGCTTTTTGTTTTGCTACAAAGCCTGTTTTGTTTTGGAACAATGTAGCTGTCTGCTGTGTTAAACATACAATATCACTAATATTTTTCAGAATGTGTGGCATGACTTAAAGATCTTAAACATTCACTCGTGTACTGGACACAGCCTCTAGTTGTCTTTATTGTCCCCAACATTGTATTTTAATTTGAAACCTTCATTGGTTGAAAGTTTGCCAAATGTGTAATTCACCACTGATCTAACATTAGGAGCAGGTCTAAACATGCACAGTAATACGAAGGTTGCCAGCCCTTTGCTTGTATCTGTGGATACCAAAAACAGCAGAACCAGTTCAGAATACTAGAACAACAGAATGCAGAACAAAATCTTGTTGTGCAAGTTTTAAAACTTTTATCTGTGTAACCTTTGCAAGGATGGGGGGGGGAGTGTTGAGTTTTGTAATTTAGTAGCTCAAGTCCTTATGTTCCACTCTGTCTCATTGTGTTTCCTTTTGCAGTATATATAGTAGTGATGATGATGAAGAAGATGTTGAGGTGTATGATCACGATTATGATGGTCTGCTTCCTAAAACTGGAAAACGTCACTTAGGAAAAACCAGGTGGACCCGTGAAGAGGTAAATCCAAATTAATTCATCTCCTGCATGTTAAAAGATAAGAAAGAGCATGGATCACATTCTTCTCCTAGTTGCTTCATGTTCTTCACCATATTACTAATCTGCAAATTTACTTCAGCAACAGTCCCATATCTGAGGACAACTTTTTTGACCCACTAGCCACATTCAGTGTTTTATTTAACTTTTAGCATAGTTCTTACCTTTTCAATGAAATGTATAAACGCAATTTTTAAATTCCCACCAAGCTCTGTGTTACGGCATGTGATGTGTGGATCTCTGTGTAATCCCTGCTGGAGAAGCAGGTTCTGAATCGCTTGTAGCAGTGCCTCATTTTTACTGCTTGCCTTTTTCCGTTTGGAAACTACTGCTGTATGAGAACCTGCCTGTGTTCAGTGTCCCACAGTGGCAAACAACTGTGGCAGAAACTGCTGCAGTCCTTCTGTACTGTTGGAATTTTGCACTTCTATTGCAGCGTTATGATTCCAAACAGAAATAAATTAAAAGCTGGAGGAGAGAAATCCAGCAGTACCAAAACTGAGCGTTCAAAATGTATTTTGCTTTTCAAGGTCAGAATGTGTTTTAGTTGTGATACTCTTGTGCTGACTTTCTGGGAAAATTGTGGTATCAAACTCCATTGCCGGGTGGATATCCTTTGGCCATTTAAGTGGTTTGAATTTGTAGTGAAATACATTAATACAGTTCTTGAGTTATGTTTTGACTTTCTCTAACAATGTATTGATGTAAAAACTGTGGCAGGTCACCTCTTGCAAGCCTTTTATTTATTTATTTTAAATCATAGTCTGCCCTTACAAAGGTGGACATGGTTGTGATGTGGCCAGGGAGAAAAGGATGGCCATGAATTCCCATGGCCATTGTCCTGTCACATGAACTGGGACCATACTGGGACGTGCTAACTGGGGAAGGAGAGAGCTACTCTTCTTTTCTTATATCTTGGGGCATTTCTGGTTTGTTTTACACTATCTATATCTTTCCCAGTACATAAGATTGGATTCTTCTGTCTTTAGGGTCTATATTTCTGGCCTTATCATTAAAAAGAGTGGGCCAAATTTTTTGCTATTTGCAAGTATTCAAAACGCCCTCACAGAGAACAAGAGCAAAAAGGAGCTGTTAGTTTTATTGTGCCTTTATTGTAGGTGGATGGGCTGTGAGCAAATCTCTGGAACTCTCATTACTTGCAAGACATATAAAGCTAAAGGCTGTGATTTTCAGAGGTCCCCAGGTAGCTGAGTGCCTGAGTGTTACTGAATTTCAAGGTTATTCTGATGCTTGGCATCTAAACACCCATGCCCTCCTGTAAATCCTGTCCAATAATAACAGTTATAGTGCTTTGATGAGTAAAATGAGTAAAACAGGAATGTATATTGCAAGTCAATGAACTGCACAGAAGTCAGTCTTTCTCCTACAGCACAGTAAAGAACCTGCCAAAATCCAGAGGAGTAGAAAAATCTTCTGCTTTAGGCAATTAAAAGCATGAGACATCTACAGACTACCCTCCCTTAACACTGAGAAAGCAGAAGTAGATGCACAAGAAGCTAGAAGAACAAATTAAAAAAATTTTGTTTGGATTATAAGAGACTGCAATATTAATTAAATCTGGGGGATTTTTTAATGATCCAGGATGAGAAATTGAAGAAGCTTGTGGAGCAGAATGGCACAGAAGACTGGAAAGTCATTGCTAATTTCCTTCCTGTAAGTGGATATTGGTTTCTGTCTCCTAGTAGCCTAGTAGCAACTCTTCATCAAGAGGTTTCCTTGATAAAAGGGGAGTGGTTGCTTTATAGTTACATTTTCAGGGGCGATATGAAACCTCCACTAATGGAGACCTTAGAAATTTAGTTAGATTACTGTGGAAACCCTTGCGTTTATTTTTCCTTTCGCTTCTCAGAAAGGGTTGGAAAAAAATCAAACAAGCAAAAATGGGGGATGGTGGGGAACTTGCACAGTAGATGGTCAATGTGACAATGAAACAAAATGTCTCAGCACAGTAAAAAAATTAACTTTGGTGAATTGTGAGTATGATTTTGATGATAATTGCTTTGTTAACTGTTTGGCTGTTGCTGAAATACTACATGTGAAAGCATGCCAGCTATTGTGCAGATGGGGCAGATAAAGTCTGTGTAGTTTTGGTGATGGAGTCCTCAATACAAAAATGATGACACTCTTATCTATTCTGTGAGCGAATTGATAGTTGAGCACCTTCTTCTCAGACTTACTGTATTTATGTTGTTTAATAGTCTTAGTTGGCAGTGAAATACATCGAAACAAGTGTATGTAAATAGGAGCATTCTCACTCTATTTTCATCTTCTCTAAAGAATTATCTACTTTGTGTATTTCACATTTCACTAGAATCGGACAGATGTTCAGTGCCAGCACCGATGGCAGAAGGTACTAAACCCAGAACTTATTAAAGGTCCGTGGACTAAAGAGGAGGATCAAAGGGTAATCAATTTTCCTTTCTGTCTGATTAATGCCTTACTAGCAGATTTTAGGTGTCGGGGCAAAACTCGTGGAATCTTTGGTGGTCTCAACATTATAATGGCCAGAGGCAGACTGTATTTGTGTAGTGCTTTCTAAGTTTGCTATGCTAATAAATTAATGCTGCTTTACAGCACTGTAATGTAGAATTGCAGTCTAGAAATGCCTTAACTATTACCATATTTTTCCTTTTGGGTAAAAATATGAATGGGAAGTGGGGAACCTTAATTGCTCTTATTTTTACTGTGGCAGTTTTGAGAAATGTTGTTGAAAATACTGCTTCAGCAAAGAAAAAAATTTCATTGATTCATTATGCATCATTAAATACAGGCAGTTTTTATGTCCTTATTTGAAGGTAATAGAGCTCGTGCAGAAATATGGTCCAAAGCGCTGGTCTGTCATTGCTAAGCATTTGAAGGGAAGGATTGGAAAACAGTGCAGGGAGAGGTGGCACAACCATTTGAATCCAGAAGTGAAGAAAACCTCCTGGACAGAAGAGGAAGATAGAATTATTTACCAGGCACACAAGAGGCTGGGAAACAGATGGGCAGAGATTGCAAAGTTGCTGCCTGGACGGTAATGACATATACCTTTAGCTCTTAAAAAAAAAAGGAAAAAGCTGCAGGTTTGAGCAGTCTGTTTTGGTCACCTCAGGCTGCACTGTATAAATCAAAAAAATTTTGGAATCAAAACCTGGGAAGCCAGTGACACTGATGTGCGTTTTTCTCAGTGGGGAATTTCACTGTTTGGTCAGTACACGGAATGGTATGCTATTTTTATAGGCTTTTAATGTTTGCCACAGGTAAAAAACCCAGTAACTAGAGCAAGAGCATAAGAGTTTCCTAAATGTCTGTGCAGTCTTATTTGTGCCTGTGGTGACTGTCAAATTTTGAATTGATTTAACATTGATCAGACTCTGCAAGTGGAACATAATTTACATTCCGCCAAGGGTATATCTTCAATATGAAATCCAGTTTGTTTATTCAGAATTATTTAAGATTCTTCAACTTTTGTAATCACTCCTGAATCATCCAGATGATTTTGACCTGTTAAAAATCCATGTGTAAAACAGAAGAAACTTTTTCCTCAAACTCTAGTCCTGGAAGTATTTATCTCACTGAAAGCTTTTGCAGTGTCTTATTTGCTGTGATTAAAAGTGACTCAAAGTGTGGGGAAGCAAGTAATGTAAGCAAGGGAGAGTTTTCCCTTCCTACTTTTCTTTCTGCTAATTGGTAAAACGTCTTCAAGAACTAAATATAAGGCCTATAAGATCATGATAGCCTTTTAAGTGGTCTTTCTCTGGGCTGCTTTCACCTTCTAGAAGATAACAAGAAAGTAATTATCCCTTGGAAATATTTTTGTAGCTCCCACACATCACAGATACTGCTTTGAATGATACCGTGCAGTGGTGATGTTTCTTCCAGTAGCAGAGCTGTTTTCTCACAAACTCGATAAGTTTGCTTTTTCTGACTCATGTGTGTGAGGATTTGAATCTCAGTTTTTGTGCATCTAAGAAAAAGCCCAACAGTTTTGCTTACTGAGTTTCTGTGTACAGCATGATGTTGTCGTCGTCTAGGTGACCAGCTGGAAAGTGGCTTGGAAGTTAGTCTATTCACAGCTGTACTCCACAGTCTTTCTTTCCAGCAGTGAGACACAATAAGAGTCCCCTGAATTATTAAGATATAGGAAGATGATGTTGGCATTCCTTTAGGATAGCCTCAAAGAGATGTTAGCCTTTGTTGTCACCTCACTTCATGGCAATGAGGTGAAGCTGAAGTTAGTAATTTCTTCCAATTTGAGGATCTAAGCCATGAGAGATTGTTTTAAAAAGTACATAAACTACCATAGCCCATCTTTCTTTTCCCCTAACTTTTATACTGAGCATCTTTGCTGAGAAGTTGGGAGTAGCATTTATAATAGTGGGGGAAGGAGGAAGGTCAGAGAAGAGCTCAGGGTTTAAAATGGGAATGCCAGCAGCAGTTCCCTGCCTATGGACCCATCTGAATTGGAAATGCTCATTTTTGAAACTCCTTGAGCATCTGTATTTCTGTTGCAGAACTGATAATGCTATCAAGAATCACTGGAACTCCACCATGCGCCGAAAGGTTGAGCAGGAGGGCTACCTGCAGGAGTCCTCCAAAGCCTGTCACTCCTCAGCAGCTGCTGGCTTTCAGAAGAACAACCACTTGATGGCCTTTGCTCACAACCCATCGCCACCTGCCCAGCTGCCGGTGGCCAGCCAGCCCCCCCTGAGCAGTGACTACCCCTACTACCACATCTCTGAGCCACAGAACGTAAGTGCCTGAAAATGTGAGTGTGGTGGGGCCGTGCTTGCTTTGCCTCGTTGAGTAGATGGGTGCAGTTTAGCCATGCCTGGTTTCAGGAAGCGTGAAGGATTTTCTTCGTCTTGGTGGACTTGGATGTGTTTGATGTCAGATGAGGAGTTCTTTGGCTTTTGCTTCATTCAGTGATGAAAATATGTACGTTTCAAACTGGTGGCATTTAGGTGATGGAGCCGGGTACAGCGGGTTTAATGTCTTGGGAGCAGTTAACATATTTCTTAGAGATGTGAATATTAAATTTCTTGAATATCAGTTGAAGCTCGTTAATTCTGTGTTCCATGTCAAAATCTCCCACGTTCTCTTTAGCAGTATTCTGTTTGTGGGTTGCCTGTCGGAAGCAAGTAAACAAGTATTGGTTTTAATCAGATTTCTTTTTTATTAATGATTAATAATGAAACGGGCTTCTGCTTCAGGCAGTTGTATTGTGGAGTTTTAGATGATAATAAATTGCATCTTTTGCTTTTTCACTTCAATTTAGACTATCCTTACAGATGTGTCTATAGTTATTCATCTTTTCTCATTCAGGAAGGGTAAATATTTCATATGTGAATTTTCTTTCTTCCTCTAATGCTCACTGTCATATTCCTAAAAATCTGATTACTTTTCTTGTAAACATTTTTAGGTTTTTTGCTATTTAATCTCCACAGACTACAAATATTAAGTACCTAAAACCAAAGTATGTTTAACACAAATTCACAATGCAAGCAGGTAATATGATGAAAATAATCACCTTCTGCTTTTTGGCCTAGGTTCCTGGTCAGATCCCATATCCAGTAGCACTGCATGTAAATATTGTCAATGTACCTCAGCCAGCTGCTGCAGCTATCCAGGTAGATAACTTGAACCTCATTTCAAGAGTCAATTTCTTAAATATTTGATAAACTAAAATGCAGACATCATACATTAAGGAAACATTTTAATGTATTAAGTGTGATGAAAAGAAAAAATGGGGGAGATGGGGGAGTTCTAACATGGCTAATAATTGCACCTTCTGAAGTGGACTTAAAATGCAGTAGTTGACATCTGGTGTGATGGCTTTCACTTTCTCCATTTCAAATGTCTATACTGAAATTCAGCAGGGACTTTGGTAGTGGAAAACACAATTGACATTTGTTTCATCTTTAAACCTAATTTGGCTACTATAACCACAGGTCGGCAAACCATGAGCATTTTGGTTGCTACATCCTATCAGACCTTTATCTTTTCTTTTCCCTTAACTCTTAATTTCAGAGACACTATAATGATGAAGACCCTGAGAAAGAAAAGCGAATAAAGGAATTAGAGTTGCTACTAATGTCGACTGAGAATGAACTGAAAGGGCAGCAGGCATTACCAGTAAGATTGTCACTGTGTGCTTGGATGGAGGGATAGCAGCCTTACCCCAGTGCTTGTCTTTTTAACTTTTTACTCCCCCTCTGCCTTCAGTACTAATCAAGGCTCTATATTTCCGTTTTAAAAGGATGAAACATAGCACATATATAATCTGTATCTGCTTTGTAAATTCTTCTATTGAAAAAAAAAATCCAAAATATTTGCAGGTATCTTTGCAAAGTTGGAGCAGGATTGGGCTCTGTAATGTGATGTAATATTGGAAACATGATGATTGTACAAAAATTAAAAATCCTACAGATCTTTAATCAATAACAGGATCTGTGTTTCTGAAATTGTGCAGTGGTTCATGTGATGAAAATGTAGTGCCTGTGCATTAGATTTTTCTTCTCTGTTGTATTCTTTCCTTCAGCTGTGTTTATACACTTTGTAAGCTTCAGACTTGGTGCATGTTTGAGAGTTTGTTTTACTCCTCCGAATAATGTTAGATTCTTCATAACTGCATGTGTGGAGCAAGTGCTGGCTATTACTGAATTCTCATATTTCATGGTATATGCCATTGGATGTTAATGTGTGAAAACCCTTATGTAACTACTTAACACCACCACCAAAGCCAAGAATCCCAAAATCATTTTTGAAGATAGGTGATAGCCAGCAGATTTTTTTTTGTTTGTTTGTTTTTTTGGGTAATATTAATAGTCAAAGAACTGCATGCATGATACGTTAGTTTGGCCACTTTTTAACTTTAGTTAATGTTTTGCAATTTCTTCTGTTGCATGATCACACTGGAAAGAAACTTCTGTTAATTTGTTCTTCTGCTTTCCTAACCACGTTGATTTGACAGCCTCTTCATTGCATTGGTGTAAGCTGTAGCATTAGACAGGGATAGCAGAAGAAAAGGAGATAAGCAGACAAAAGCAACTCTAACTCTAAAACCTTTTAGCCTTCTACAGAACTGAGCGCTCAGTAGGGAAATCCTACCCTTTCTTGCTTTTGACAGAAAAGGACTTTGCAGACACTTTTTGAGCACTTGGAGTAACAAAGTATGAATTGATTATGTGTTAGTAGTGACATGTGCCTATAATCCTGGAAGTAAATTATGAGGTAACTTTGGGAGAACAAATACAATGCCAGTGTTACTTAAAACAAGATCTTGCACTGATGAAAGGAAACATCTTGACAATTGTTTCATAGGCATAAGCTTTTAGATGATGATGCAACTACTTTTATCTTTCCTCCAGTGGCATCTGACACCTTGTGCAATTTCATTGCTAAGTTCCTTCTGCCTTTCCCCCCTCCCTTTTTTTTTTTTTTTCTTCTTCTTCCTTTAGACACAGAACCACACATCAAACTACCCCGGCTGGCACAGCACCACAATTGCTGACAGTACCAGGACCAGTGGTGACAGTGCACCTGTTTCCTGTGTGGGGGAACATCACCACTGTACTCCATCTCCACCAGTGGATCACGGTTGCTTACCTGAGGAAAGTGCATCCCCTGCACGGTGCATGATTGTTCACCAGAGCAACATCCTGGATAATGTTAAGAATCTCTTAGAATTTGCAGAAACACTCCAGTTAATAGACTCCGTAAGTAGACTTGCCGCCTCAAGTGGATTTGTGCGTGGTCAAGGAGTAAGGGGTGAGGAGCTGGGATTGTCCTAAATGTGGCTGTTGGTTTTTTACCCGAGTAACTTTGAGTTGCTCCAGGATCTAAAGCTTATCTTCTGACATTACAGAATGCCGGTGCTCATAAATGAAGCCCTCGAGCGTGGATGCATATGCTTTTTGTGGGTGTCTCCCTTTCCTGCTACATCTTGGAATGGGAGTGTGAGTTTTGGCAAATTGCACAGTAGGGGCTTGAAACAACCTCTCAACATTAAGGCTCCTTAAAATAAAATCAGAGACACAGTGAAAGATTTTAAACAATGAAATAACATTTGTTGATATTTGAAGTGACACATGCCATAGGTTTATGTGTGGCTGCTCATGTATCTGCATAATTTTCTAGAATTTTTTGTTGTAGCTTCAATAGCTGCTTCTCAAAGTTTAAGGAGCTTGCCCTGGCACATGGGATGGACTGTAAAAATACATTTAAATGTCAAGTATCTCACTGACATTGACATGAACCTGTTCCTATTGCAGTCTCTGGGATGCTGTATGTAAAGAAGTAGCACATTGAGTTATGTTTTCTGGTGACATCCTCCTTCTGAAGCAGTGGTGTCTGCTTCATACAGCATCATGTCCCTTTCAGCACATCCAGGGCAGCACTGCATCGTAGGAGGAGGCCAGTCTTGGTCTACAGCACACTTTTTTTTTGTAGCAAAAGGCACCATCATCATACCAAGCAGAAAACACTGGGCAAGTAAATAGTAAAGACATAATTTGAATCATTCGTTAGGGACTCAGTTGCCAGCAACACTATGAGGATGTCAGACAGTTTGATAAGATCAAGGCATGTATTCAAAACACAAATTGTGTTCACAGTGTTGCTGCTCCCATGAACAAGGTCAGGCTGAATAGAATTGGGAAAGACTGTGTTGTTGTTGTTAGTTACAGGCATATCCTAGCGCTGTATTTTCATGAGGTGGCACTATACACTGTCTTATAGCTCCGTGCCTCCCACGTTGTTTCAGGATCCTTCATCATGGGGTGATCTCAGCAGTTTTGAATTCTTTGAAGACACAGACACTCCGGCTAGCAGAGCTCCCTCAGGCACAGTCGCGCAGCTTCAGCAAAGAGGGGCCGGTGCTTGTAGACCTCAAGGACACCCCACCACAAATTTGAGCAAAGTCATGTCGAGTCAGGGCTCTCTTGGCTCACCAAAGACCTTATCTGCCTCACAGGGCAGTGCAGCTCCATGGGTCCTTCTTCGCAAAAGGAGAGGGCACTGCAGCCCCTTAGCCAGTGGCCACGGTAGCACCTTGGTCCTAGCTGACGTCAGCAGCTCAACTCCTCCTAAGCGCTCCCCTGTCAAAAGCCTGCCCTTCTCTCCCTCGCAGGTAGATCAAGACTTCTGCACAGATGTAACTAATTCTCAAAAGTCACCCCAGTATTAACAATTTAGAAACTAATCCTTTGGAACAAATGACTAATTACCGTTGTGCTTGTTGATTTCACTCCGTGTTTGAATCTTCTCACTGCTCCCAGCCTTCACCACTGAATTTAGTTAATCAGCAAGCTAACTGTTGATTCTTGTCTTTTAAATTCATCTGTGGGGCTTGGTTTTTTGTGTTTTGTTTTTTGCCTCTTTGGATCTTTTTTGTAGGGGAGTGTGACTCCTTGCTTTACTCTTGCTGCTAAATCCAACTACTAGAGTTTAACACTTCTGATCATTTGTGATACTTTCCATCTCTGTCCACTTACGGTATGATTCATTGACCTAGAAAACCCCAAACTGCATTTAAATAGCATTCAGGTTGTGAGACAAACTGACAACAACCATAAAATTAAAATCACGCTCGCCATCCTCTGCCCAGACCATGCAAGTTGGAGTGGAATAGGAATGAGGAGGAAAATGGCCTGTTAAAATGGCCTGGCATGCATTTTCAAATTTCTGATGATGGTTACTTTGTTTCACAGCTGTAGCACTATTTAAAAGTGTTTTGGAATTTTTGTTTGTCTGTATTGTTTTGCTTTAGTCTAAAATGTCAAAGAAACACTATTTCATGAAGGATAGTAAAAGATTTCATGTAATGCTTTCCTGCTGTATTTCCCATTACCTATTAGGTGTTTTAATCATATGTCCTTTATCCAGTGAAAGCCAGATTTTCTTACATGCCACATTTTTATAAAGTGGGAGATTAAATCTAGAAGGTAATACATTGAATGTTTGTCAGAATAAAGGATACCACTATGCTCACAGATTAGTAGATGCTAGAAATAGAAACAATGTTTTAGGTTACTAGGTAGAACGCATGCAAGAGCAATTTTCCCCAAACAAATAGTGCTTCCTCCTTTCCAGTCAGCTGTTTCCATTCCAAAGCATTCCATGTACCTGTCATAGGTGGCAGTTTTCATTTTATGCTCTGAATGAAGCACTTTCTTTTGAGAGAGATTATATGAAATTTATTTTCCTGTCATAAACACTTTATTTACTGCCCTAAAAGCCCCTAGATGCCCCATATATATCTTTGTGGAATTTAACCCTCTTTTCTGTGGGTTTGTTTTGAAACATCCCTTGCTCATTTTCACCCAGTTTCTTGGGCACATTGCTCTTAATTAAAATTTATTTGGAGAAAATCCAAATCAGGCTCTGAAAGTGGTGGAAAGTATTTCTCATTGGAACAGAGTGTAGTTTCCTCTAGAATTTCTCTCTCTAGATTCCTGAGCCAAACCATTGAGTATTTTTTCACAATGTAGTTAGGTACCCCACATACTCCTACTTGCATCATAGGGTCAGAAGAGCGATTCATGTCAATCAGAAGAGAACAATTTATTTTTCTTCTGTTAAATAATGTCAGCTTAAGAGGTCAACCATGTAATCTGGATGTTCCTGTTAATTTTTTCTTCCCACACCTGCAGTTCTTAAACACCTCATCCAACCACGAAAACTTGAACCTGGACAACCCTGCACTTACCTCCACGCCGGTATGTGGCCATAAGATGGCAGTTACCACCCCGTTCCACAGGGACCAGACTTTCAAAGCTCAGAAGGAAAACCACGTGTAAGTCTGTTGTCTTGTTGAACTCAATGAGGGTCCATTTCGTCAGGTTTGCATGCAACCAAAGTACTGGCTCAGCATATGCTTCAGGCTGTAAGAGGGTAGGTTTAGAGTAGACACAAGGAAAGAATTCTTTCAGGGTGGTGAGGCACTGGAACAGGTTGGCCAGAGAAGTTTTGAATGGCCTATCCCTGGATGAAGCTCTGGGCAACCTGCTCTTGTGGAAGGTGTGCCTGCCTGTGGCAGGTTGTTTGGAATTAGATGATCTTTGAGGACTGTTCCATCCTAAACCATTCTATGATTCTATGCTTCCTGCGAAGTTGTTTGTGCACACATTCAGATTTTTCTTAGTTGGGAGTAAAACTTCCACTTTATGACTATGGAGGTAGGTTATTAATATAGAAAACCATGCATGTAGGCTCAACAATTTTTAAAGTCAAGTCATTACACCTTATCACAGTCAAATAGATGTTCTGCTGTAAAAGCAAAATGGATTCTAGGATTGCAGGGAAATACTTTCCAAAGTCTTACAACAATGCTGCCTCTATGCATATATTTCTGTAAAGAGGTAGTATTTCCAAGCATCTTCCTTTAAAGTTCCTCTGCTTCTTTTTAAAGTTTCAGGACTCCAGCAATCAAGAGGTCGATATTAGAAAGCTCTCCAAGAACACCCACTCCATTCAAAAACGCACTTGCAGCTCAGGAAATCAAATACGGTCCTTTGAAGATGCTGGTAAGAAGGAAACAGTGATAAAAGTTGCTTTGATATTAGTGCAGAGGGATGTTCTGGGACTTGGATATAACATTTATTTCTTTCAGCCTCAAACTCCAACTCATCTTGTAGAAGATCTGCAGGATGTTATCAAGCAGGAGTCGGAGGAATCTGCAATAGTGGCTGGGCTACATGAAAGTGGACCCCCTTTGCTGAAGAAAATCAAACAAGAGGTAAATCTCAAACTTACCTTAGGCAATTTAATTCAGAACTCTTTTCTGAGAAACTTATACCAATGGCTTTTCTGTTAAATAGCTGTGTCTGTTTTTCTTTCATGTGAGCCCCAAGATCTTAGTGTCGGTTCCATATAGTATACTAGGCATGTCTAATTCATCTCCCATTGATTTCCATAGAAGTCTTTCTCCTGTTTTCAGCAGGGGTTTGCTTGGGCCGTTCTAATGCAGTTTTCGTTTGAAACTTAAAAAGAAAAGAAAAATTAGACATGAATTTGGATTGAATCTTTCAAATATTGGTGAAAAGTATAGAAGAACCCCATGGGGACCAAGCTCCATGGAGTGACTTAGAAACCTGAACATTTGAGGACATTGCATTATATTACTTTGTCACTAAAGTTCTAAAAATACATATATTCTCAATCCTTTCTGGGGGATTAAACTCCTGAATAGTGGCAGAACACTGAGTGCAAGTATTCAAAGTTTTATTAAATGGGGATTTTTTGAGAGCCTTGAACTTTTTTCCTCTGCAAAGCACAAGGCTGCTTTAAAAGATATTTCTGTAAACATGCATTATGCACCTCTGTGAAATATATTTGTTCAATTTATTAAGCAACTGAGAGAAATCTCCTGGTCAGTTATGTGCTGGTTGAATCATGTCTTTTCTGCTTTCAGGTGGAGTCTCCAACAGATAAAGCTGGAAATTTTTTTTGCTCAAATCACTGGGAAGGAGAAAACCTGAACACTCAGCTCTTTACACCGGGGTCTACTATGGAAGATGTGCCAGTAAGTACAAGTTTTCATACCATCAAAGGAATTCTTTGTTTTACATACCCATTCAGTTCTTAAATGCAGTAGAAAGAATTTCTTTTTTTCTGCTTTTCTCCACAAGTAGGCTTTGTTCCTTATTTCCATGTCATTTTCCTGTACTAAGCATAAAAAGCAAAATGCTATTCTTAATTATCACTGTGATGCCTATACAAGGTTGCAGAAGTTGCAGTCATTTTGCACCCCACAGATTTTGAAGAGCCTACACTAGGAGGATGCCTGCACCTGTGTGTAGAAATGACTAGATCGTGGAGTTAAAAACCAGTGAGAGAGTCACTTGGTTTTTGCAAAGGAGACCTTGCTTGAGCAGTTCCCTTTGCATTACCAGGCTTCAGGACTGTTCAGTGTTACTGTTATTCTTGTACTTAGGATTTTCACTGAATGGAAAACCCTTGCATATGGCAGTGCTCCTGCAAAGCCAAGTCCCAGGGACACCAGGCTGAGGTCTGCTCCTCATTTGTGTCTGTGCCCAGTGTAGCAACTTCTGCACTCAAGCCAAGTTTACTTACAATGCATTTGAATTCAAATTGTTCTCATGAGTTGCTGAAAACGTTTTTCTGTTTTCTTCTCCTGTTCAGAATCTTCTTACCAGTTCCATTTTAAAGATGCCTGTGTCTGAAGATGATGATAGTTTTCACAAAACAGTTGCAGTACCTAGAAACAGGCCACTAGCTAGTCCTCTGCAGGTAACTATTCTTTGATAAAAGTATCCTCTGTGTATAAAAATACATATATACATCTATATATATATATTGCTTTCTCACAGACCGATTTTAAGTTTTGAGTGTGGAAGAATGACATGTTCAGATGAATGTGGCTGAGGAGCTCACTTTGCTTGCAGAGCACGAGGGCACAGTGGCTGCAGCAGTGCCCATAAGCTTAACAGGCCATGGCTCCACGTGTGGGGTATTGAAACTCAGCTGGGTGCAGTGTTCTATCAGCAGGACTGAGAATTAACATGCACCAGAGGCTTTTTTTTCCTATGGACTTCTTGCAGGTAGCACTGCTGTTTTGGAGACTTGAGTGGTGGGTGGTGGCCGGGACTTGTGACTGGCCTTGGGGTGAGAGGAGAGACTCTAGAGCACTGCCTGGCTGGCACAGGTGTGGCCAGTATTGCCCATCCAGCCCAGCACCAGGATGGCCTTTCCCCAGTGTAGGCTAAATGTGTAATTGTTGTAACACAAGTCAGATGTGAGGCTGGGGTTTATGGTTTATGTGTCTATGCTTTTGCCAAGTGTTAACAAACACATACATTTACTGTACTTTAAAATACAGTTGTTACACAGGGGCTGATCCAAAGCCCACCAAAATCATTAGCACCCAGTTTGGCAGCTCTTGTGTACTTTAGGTGGAACCCACAGCAAGTCATTCAGAAAACAAAACATCATTTCTGTATTTTTGAGGTAGATGAGTGAGGGATTTTGTAGCCTTTCTCCACACAGGAGAACTAAAGGAAAGTGTCTCACTCCCCAGGGTGATTCACTGTCAGGAAAGAAATTGTAACTCCATAGTTCCTGACTTTCAGACAGATAGTCCACATGGCTAATCCTTTCTTTCCTCCCTCTTTCCAGAATTTACATTAGGGCTTATTTACAGTAGGAAGGAATGAATAAAGGCTGGTTTTGATTAAGCACTTCTAGCCAGGCATTAAAAAAGGGGATAGTAAAATTTTACACATGTCCCCATTTGGTAGAGTTTGCCATGGTGTAGGCTTGTATTTACTGCTGCAGAATCATTTGATGAAAAGCAGCTTTGGAGAGCAGGGATTAGGACTCCCCTTGGTATGGGAGTGTCTGTAGGGGTCAGAGACTCACACTCAGTATTGTTTATCTGCTCTTGCCTCATGAACTGTGTTTCTTGGCTGCACTGTGGTAGACAGCTAAGGGAAGTGTTTGAAGATCCAATTCCCCTGGTCTAGGGCAGTATATAGGGGCTGAATTCAGACCCACCTCATGGCAAAGGAGCCTGGGTCTCCAGCTCTGCAGGGTGTTGCTGGAGCTCCCTGGTGGGAGATTCAGAGGAGGCTGCTGGTCCCCACGAGCTCAGCTCTGCTGCATCCCAGCACCTGTCTGTGACCCTAGCCAAACTCTGAGCTCCTCCATAGGTTTAGGGCAAGATTTTCAGGTAGCTGAGCAGCATAGGCTGTGTGTTGTCCTGTTACTGGTAGTTGTCTGCACTCTGGCTGTAATAAAAAAGAAGCATCTGAGAGGTCTGTAAAATAGGATCTTTTGATCTTTGGTGTAACAGTGTTATGTTTCCTGCTATCTAAAAATAATTTCTTTACAAGCTGCTGTAAACGAAAGGGCTTGTTTAACCTTTTGTCCTCACTCATGCTGATTTTGTTCAGGAAGTTTACATGAGTCAATTTGTGGATCATTCTGGATTCAATTCTTCAGTCTTTGCTGAGGAAAAACATGTTAAAAGTCAAGTATTCTCTTTGTTTGGATAAAGAGGACCTTTTCTTAAGCAGGAACTGAGTTAAAAAGGACTTCCCAACTCCTCTCAGTGTTTAAAGTGTGCTGAACTGAAAGAAAAAGTAGATGTAAAAAGCCCCAAAATAATCAGTTAGTATGCAGCTTCTTGGTGTACTAGTATGAAGATAAAGTTATTCTCTCTGCTGATGAAACATTGAGCTTTTCAGCTGAAATGTAATCTTACATGAAGAATGAAGCTTGGGGTTTCTGTGATGGTGGAACAGACAGTTTTTTTGTAATGAAATACAGACTTTTTAAAACAATGTAGTATTGTCTGACAGTGGCTGCACTCTGGTTTGGACTTGGTGTCATGGGTAAAAGTAATGGTAAAGCTGTTTGGCTTCGTGGGAGGAGGAGGGGGAGGAGTTTGGCCCCATGCAACTCAGAAAGGACGCGTAGTCTGGCTCCGTTTCACACCAGAAACTGCTGCTGCTGTGTCCCTAATGCTTCCCCTCCTCCACCCCAGCGTAAATGGCCTTGTATGGCTAGGGCACAGCATGTATAAAGGGTGCAAAACCATGGAAAATGTTGGGTTTTGTGCTTGTTGTTGACTGGTTGCATTTTGTACCTGACTAGGTTTTAGCATTTATTGTTCTGTGCTTTCTGCGCTTCCTGGTTTAGAATTTGGTATCTCACCCTCATACATGAACACATTTGTGGACACAAACAAACACTGGACTAAATCCACTGATCCCATGAAAGCAGACACTAAGCATGAGGGAACTCATGTGGGTAAAGTTTAATTGTGTCTGCATATGGTGATGTTGCTGTTGTTAATATTTTGGGCCTGATCCAACTGTTCTTACTTAGGCAAATTCTCATTGACTTCAGTCCAAGAAAAATTACAGCAATCTCTTCACCTTGGGATCTGTGCATGGAGGGGGAAGAGAGAAACAAAGACAGCACTAAGCTGAGGGGGTTTTCTAATATGCTTACTTCTTAAAATTCCAGTTTCTTTTAAATTTGAACTTAGATAAGAGGGAGGCAGTATATTTACCAGCCCACAGTTTTCCATTGCTTTAATAATTTGCATTGCATTTACATAAAGATATTTAGCTAGTGATAAACTGATCAAAATCCTTGATTACTTATTGTTTTGCTGTTAAATTCCAAAGAAGGCAAGAGTAACAAATGTTCAAACAGATCTCTAAGGATATTTTTTACTGCGTTTTGGGTACACGACTGATCATATGCCATTTAGTAAATAGCAGCTGATGACCATATCAGATAGCACAATATGATTCACCATCACTTAGCAGGAGCAGCATGTTGCATCATTTGGCGTGTGAGGTCAGCGAGCTCCATATAACACCACTGGAGTGTGGTGGTGTCAGTGTTGTATAAAGCAAAGGGAGAAGAAGCCTCCATAGACCTAAGAGGAGTCTGGGCTTTATCCTCATTCAATTCCCTGTTAAGTCTCTCTAAGACATTGGATGTATGTAAAGGCAGTTTTGTGTAACACCTTTCTGGTAAGGTGTGAGGGTTCAGCCAGTTCTTTTGTCCTACATGACAAATCTTGTGGTTGTGCATTGAGTATTATTGGACTGGCAGGAACGGGAATGTCTCACCAAACCCACCTGTCGGCTTGGGGTGGATTTGCTCTCCTCTGCATGGATCCCAAATACTTCTGCTTTGTATTTGTGGGGTTAGTTAAGACCTGTATTTTTGCACCCTAAATTTTTTTCACGTAGTTGCATATCTGGGAGATTAGGGCCTTACTAGAAACTTTTCCAAGGGTTAAGGTTTTGGGATAACATACTCTAATGCTAAGACAGATGATCTGTACTGAGCATGTGCTTGAATTTTGCCTTGTAAGAGGTTACATAAAAACCCCTTTGTTTCTGGCCCTTCCTATGTAAAAGTTAAATTTTATTTCACATTATGTTCTGTAGCAGTAGCGGTACATAATAACTAAAAACTATCCTAACATAGACATTTTAACAGATAGAAAAGTAGGCTAAATCACAGACCTTCCACCTAACCCTGCAGGCTATCAAAAGGCACCATGAAATGGAGCCTTTTAAGAAAATAGCACTGCTTTGATATCTTCTTCCCCCAGTAACAAAGGAAACAACACAAGGTAGAAGCCCTGCAAGCTAAAGAGAATGTTCTTCAACCCCTAGCTCCTGTCACTTTCCATTTTTTAACCACAGACTGACACATTTCAGCTCGAATTTCCTGACTTTCAGCAGTTTGTGTAGCCATTTTCTTTAAAGAATAAGTGTAAAGGATTTTGAAACAGTTACTTGGTTAACCCTTTTTCAATGGTTTGAGCTGTCATGAAGCTTCATTTTGTCAGTTTAAAAAGTGAAATGTTGTTTTATTTTGTTTGTAAAACAAAATGGCCAGGAAGGCAGCATGGTCTCCTGCAGTGGCAGGCTTTCTCTGTTTTTTCTCCATGGCTTTGTGGGGGGAAGAATGTCCTGAAATCTCATATTCTTCTTTGTTTAATCAAGGGAGAGGGGGAAGCATGCTGTGTTTGAGATTTGCACAGCAAGGGAAGGTAGCCCCACAGGTTTCCCTTGCTTGTGTTGCCCCTTCTCTCCCCAGTGACTGTTGCGTACAGGAAGGAGCTGTGCTTGGCACAGCTGAGGGAGCCAGCGAGGGTTCAAAGTTACTGCTCAGTCATTGCATGTTTTCCTCCCAGGTCGGCAGAATTTGGGTTGCAAACAGATGCCCTGAACTAGGATGGTTCTCAGGAAGAAAAGAAGTGACAGCTTAACCATTAGTCATTTGCAGCAGTGTATTCTGATGTGTGAAAAAACCAAATATTACTTTAGGACAAAACTGGAAAGAGGCTGAATATCCTAGTATGAGTTAAAAGTTAACTTCCTTCCATACCTCATCCATCCATCTTACTTGGAAAGCTCATACATCTTGATCATGAGTTTTGTCCAAGCAAGAGCTTCAGGGTTAAGCTCTTAAAAGTGCCATCAAATAGCTCTTTCTAGTTCTGATTTCATGCTTATAGCAGAAGCTGAAAAGTTGGACCATCTTGCTCTTTCACATTTAGCAAGCTGTACTTTTGAGCAACTTGGAAAGCCCCAGAGTTTAGGAAAAGTCTGTCCTGTGCTCCAGAGGAAAGCTACCAAGACAGGTAGAAATAGTGGTCTGTCTTGTTAAATGAGGTAGAAAATTCATTTCTGGTTTTTAATTGGTCTTTACTGTCTGGTCTTGATAAGCAGATGCCTGTTCTGCATCCTTACAGAATAGAAAGCCATGTTATTCTATGTGATGTCCATTGTATTCTGCTAGGAAATTGTTTTGTTTAGTGCCCTGTTTTACTGTTTCGGGAGTGCTCCATTTCTGTTGCAAGCCTTCTTTTTAGTGGCACAATCTGCAGACAATTCATGCCATGTAATCTAAGGGAAAACTGGCAAGAAATCCAGCTTTTTGCAGCAGGGAAACATTTATCAATAAGAGACCTTCTAATAGTCTGAGCCTTGTAAATATTTTTAATACACTAGCTTTTTAAAAATTATTTTTGAATACCAGCACAGCTTGGGTAAATTAGTGGGAATGTTTGTAACACCACTAACTTTGCTGGAGTTGCTGAAGCTACCTGCCAGCAGAACAAAGATTTAAAAGTGGTCTTCTAACACAGTTCTTTGCCCAAGGATTTTTACTACACTTTAATCAGTTTGGGAGCTTGGCACTCCGGGACTGCAGCAGTGTTTGGTTTTGGCATTGGCTCCTAACACAAAAGGTGTCTTAACACTGGAGATTTCTTAAGCTATAGAGACAGCACATTTAAAGGCAGTCCAAGCTACAAGTGCAGAAGGACTAGTTCTGTTAGAAAAGCACCTTTCCACAGTGTTTTCTTCCCTTACTCTGTTTTCTCTAGATGGTCCAAGTTTTTATTTAAAGTGCTTTAACTGGATATCCCAGTTACAGCTTTGTCAGTTTGTTTACCGTTCACATTTGCCTGAGGGCAGTCGAAGGCATATTACAGGATAAATAAGGTAGTTTTGCTGCCAAGAGAAGGGTGTACTGGTAGGATTACTGAAGTTAAAAAAAAAAAAGAGTGAGAGAGAAAAAGAAAAGGGACAGGGAGAATAACATAATGACATAGCTGGAATTGTACCATGGGTCTGTAATTTTATCCTATGGGAACTCATAGTACCATACTTTCTTCTCCCCCTCCACTCCCTGATTTAACTTAGAGAAGCTGCTGTGGATGGAAGAGAAAAATACAGTGGGAGTAGTGACTGAAAAGGTTTAAACTCTTTTTAAGTGGCAGCAAAATTAAGACTAGTCTTCTATTCTGAGGCAATGAAAAATTTTGTATATGGAAAAAATTTACTGTGGAAATTGCTTTCATTACCATCATTAGGAATTTAGGTGCCAAAACTAACACTTCGCTCTTAGATTACTGATTTTAAGCTGGATAAATCCACTGGATCAATGAAAACATGTCCATCAATTTTGGTGGGGTTTGGGTCAGGCTTTCTGGCTTCTGGTTACAAAGACCTTGTGTTTCCAGCCATTGATTTGCAGAGTTAGACATGTAAATGTGGTCAGGAGGATGCAATGAGCATTCTGCAGCAGGAATGTTCTGGCTGAGTTTTCTGGTGCTGTTCTCCTGCATGCCTGTAGCCTTCTGCCAGAGTCTCTGTTCTGTTGATACATTTGCTGAGCACTGCTGTGTGGGGCGCTGCCACTGTCCTGTGACAGAGCTCTGTCAGTACTTTCTGCAATGCTAGTGTGGAAGGAGGCATTGTGGCATCCCTTTTTACTCTTTTTACCAAGAGATCCCATAGCTGTGTGTGCCCAGGCTCAGCAAGATGCTCTTTCTGGATTGTAGGACGCAGCATTCCCTGCCAAGGAGGGAAGGAAAACTGCTTCCATCAGGGTGACTTTCACACGTGCCCCTGGCACTGTTTTGCAGGGCTGGCAAGGCACAGGCATTGTGCTTTGTTTTGTGTTGGCTGCCGAGCATCAGGGCTTCAGACAGAAAATGTTTATTAAAATACCCGCTTAAATGTTATCTGAGTTCCCCAAGGGTAGAATTGAAAACTGTGTTAGTAAATATGTTACATCAGAAAAAATACTACTTTGGATCAAATTCTGCTTTCTTCACTGGAACAAAGCTCTCACCACCATCACTGTTAAAGTTAGTCTCTTCTTACAAGCTTGTCATAATAGGGGAAAAAAGTGTAAGTGGTCTAATTTTCTGGGAAAATAATACATGGATGAAAACTTTTCTGTCCCTACAGCAAAGGTGAAATTGTTTCAAGCAGGCTCAAGTGAGGGGTGGAGCTGGTCCTCCTGTTCTTGCTATGCCTGCTGCCCAGTGCTCCCTGGGGCAGCCAAGCCCAGTGGGAGGGCAGAGGGTTACTGCCTGCCTGAGCAGCTTCTGCCATGCTGACATCAGGTTAAAGATGAAGACCAGGCTTTCTGTGGAATGAGTGACATGTAACAACCTGCTGAGATGTTGGTGATATCAGGATACTGATATTTCTTTTTTTCTACCAAGCACATGTCTGTTAATACAAAGAGCTCAGTGTAGATACTAACAATTAAGTCTAATTTATGAAATAGGGGCACTCCTTGCCTGAAGTTACTAATATTTTTTAGAAATTAACATACTGCGACAAATGGACTTTTCCTTACATGTTTTCATTATTTAAGGGACTGATGATCTCTTATTTCTAGACCAGTGCATTGAAGCTTTTGGGGATCACAGGGAAATACTGGTTGAACACATGTTTCTGTCCTTGGAAGTGATGTATATTTGGGAACTATGAACTGCTTTTGAGGGGTACAGAACAAATCTGACTTCTGAGTAAAACCGATGGCATTGTACCAGGCATTAATTTGGTTCCTCATGCCATTACCTCTAACAGCAGGGGAAAATATGCACAGGTGCCTGAGTCCCACTGAGGATGAATAGGGGGTTGTAGGTTCCAGCTTGTGTAGGTGCTTTTGAGAAAGTTACCCTGGAAGCTATTTAACCAAAACATAAAAGAAGCTGTGGTGTGTTGCATGTTTGTCTGTGGCCCGCAGAAAGTGTGTCACACCTGCTTTCTGGCATGTGCCCTAGGCTGAGCCACAGCACAAGGTACACAGCCAGCCCAGGCTGAACTGCTCTAGAAAAGAAGCGTATGGCCTGTTTGTTCATTTCACGGATGCAGCTTTCCTGCAAAAACTGCAGAAACTTAAAGATTTGAGGCCTGACCTGATTCTCCTTCAGCAAGGGAACTCCTACTGAAGCTCAGCAGTTTTGCTTGCACAATGGCATCCAGGAGAAGAGGCAGCATTTGGAACTTCTCTATAGAGAAGAGAAAGCCTTGTGTTGGGAAGCCCAGCAGAAGTTTGCAGAGGACTAACACGCTTGCTTAGTTATTCACTGGGTTTTGTCCCTTTTGGACTATAAGCCCTCCAAGGCAGGAACCTCGGTCCCTACATTTGTTACTGCTGCCCTGATTATGGCATGTTATGTGAAATTATCTGTATTTCATAGTTGCCCAGCCTTTTACTATCTATATGTCTCAGATAACACTGTTTACAGTCAGAAGAGCATTCTGTAAACATTTAGACCAGAGAATAATTTAGGGATCCTTTTGCAAAGTTAGCAATGAGAAGTTGAACTTGGCATGTAGAAGTTGGCAGAAAGAGCCATGGGCATGCCAGGACAGTTCTGCTCTTAGCAGATGGTTTGCAGTCCACTAATTATGATTCATCCAGTGTCCTAGAAGGCTTTGGACATCTCTGTGGGCAATGTAGTTATTGCACTGCAAAGATGATCCTTTTTGAATGCAATGGAGAACAGAGAAAGGTTTCTCCTGGCTTGTCTTTACTGGTGGATCTTGAGCATACACCTTCTCAGTATTCAGCAGTACTGGGATCCCCTTGCGGAAAGATAGGCACAATTGTGTGCATTTTTGGAATGCAGAGTATTTGTACAGCTAACTACATGATAATAGAAGTTTTATTCAGGTCTTAAAGAATATTTCAGTGTGGAAAGGCAGACGCACTGGGTAAGTGAAAGGGTTCAATAGAAAAAATTTAAAGTGTGGATCCTGGTAAATTCCAGGAGCTTTGAAATTTTATTGCTGTTTATAGCTCAAGGCAATGAGAATGTGTCGTATGTGTAGTGAGTAAATAAACACAGCGCACACAGCCCTCTGCAGATATGTTTATCTCAGTTTAACATTGTACTAAATGGTGTCTGCAGCCTCCATAAATACCACAAGAAGTGAAATGGCTTACACGATAATTAAAAAGCTGTTTCTGCTGAGAGTCGAGCCTCCCTCCTGCTTTGCCAGAGGAGCGGAGCTGTTGGGCAGGTGCTGATCGCTGCACACAGGTGAAAGCAGCTTTGAGTGCGGGAATCCTTGGCAGTGGGGGTCAGGCTGTCGAGGCTGTCAGGCTCCTTTAGGGAACTCTGGGACAGAGCAGCTGCTTTTCTAGAATGGAGCTGCGGCAGGAATTTGTGCGTGGTCGTAACACTGAGTATTTTAACGGTGGGCTGTAGCCTGTCCGTGCTGTTGACTGTAAAGTCCACCTGCCAAGTGCATTCTCTTTTAGGCCTTCCTAAAGGATTAAAGGCAAGGCTATAGGTATGGCCTTATAGAAATGACACTGTCTGTAAGAGAAGCAGGAAGGTTTGGATCCTGGCTCTTGTGGTGGCCCCTCTGCATGATCAGCAGGTGTGTCTGCCCCTGTGGCCACTAACGGAGAAGTCAGGGTGCCTTTTTTTGGCCTATTGTGTTGAGATTTCAATTTCTCAGGGATGGGACAACATCGCACTGCCTGGATGGAACTGTTCATGGAACAGTTATTTGTGAGCAGGCCTGGCCTTGGCTGGGGCTATGGATAGATCACTCAGCATTCCACCTAAATCTCTCTCTCTCTCTCTCTCTTCTAATTTAGCATCTGAACAACTCCTGGGAGTCAGCGTCCTGCGGGAAGATTGAGGATCAGATGGCTCTGTCGGATCAGGCACGCAAATACATGGCCACCTTCCCCACCCGGACTCTGGTGATGTGAAAGGGTCGACGCACAGAGAAGCATTATGGTTTTGAGAACACTTCACCTCCACTGGGAAATTCCTGTTCCTCTGCATGAGAACTTGTCATGAATGGGAGAAGAGCCTATCTTTGTTGTGGTACAACAGTTGGGAGCAGCACAAAGTGCATTTAGTCACTCAGCATATATATTCTTGTTGGATTTCACCCAACTTAAGAGTTTGTGTTTTTTTAACAATACTTGCCTAAATTATTAGGTATTGAGTTTGAATCGGTAATTAATGATCTTAAGTGCAGTCTTATAATAAAGATAATTTTTCTTGTACTTTTTGAGATCAAAACAGACTTAATACACCAGTATTGTTATTTCAGTGATGTGCTAGGCAGGGGTGGGGTTTTGTTTGTTTCTTTTTTTTATTTTTTTTTTAATAATAAAAGAGCAGGTACTCAAACAGATATATTTTAAATCACTGAACAAAATGCATTGGTGTAAAATACCGAAGTGAAAAGCATTACTACAAACGCTTGTCTGTGCAAAAGGGGAAAGCTGATCAAGAACGTGAATGCTCAAACATCCATGCCTCTTGAAATACTCCTATCTGTTTTGGTTCTAGCCCATTTTACATTGTGTGTTGGGGAGGGTGGGTAATTAGCTTGCTTTAAAAAATATTACTGTATGAAACATAGATTTATGAGAAAAATTATATTTTTATTCAGTAATTTAATTTTGTAAATGCCAAATGAATACTGTGTTTTGCTGCTACAGACCTTAGCGTGTAGACATGCTGCTAGTGTAAAAGGAGCAGTAGAGCTTTATATGGAAAAAAAAACAAATGTTGTTGTTAGTTAATTGACTATGCACTAGCATTTCAGACCTTTTTGTTTTAATTTTTTTTACATCATTTATATTTTTCCCTTTTTTTTATAAGCAATATTTTTGAACACTGTTCTTGGGAGATTTTTTTTTTGTGGATGTGTTGTTTTGTTTCTCATTGGTTTGTAACAGCATGCATTGCACCTTCATATGTTTGGGAGAACACTGTCTTGTTCATGTTGTCTCTTTTGTTCCATGTCTAGCTAGTTGTTCTCTAACTTGGGTCTTGTGTACTGAATCAGGTTCTTAGAAATACATGGTTCTTTGTACTGCCATATCAAATCTTTTTTGATACGGCAAAACACTGATTTTATTTTATTTTTTTATTTTTTTGTGTTTTTATAACAGCCTCTGACTTTGCTGCCTTAATAGCATTTGGTGCAGCTTTATCTGCACTTAATTTTTTATACAACAATGTACTGCCTTGTAGATAAATAAAGTGTGTTCTTTTTTACTTAAACCTGCATGGCCTCCTAATCTTGTTTGTCTTTAATTTTTTGGCGGTGGTGTTAAAGGCAACAATCAAGCCAAGAAGGTTTTTCCCAGCATACTTAGATAAGCAAGGAATAGAGTTTTGCACACCATAGCCTCAAAATCCTTGGCTCTCATTGATTGTTAAGGAAGTTGAAGGAACACAGCATAAAACAGTGAGTACTGAGCATATTGTGGTCTCAGGGCACATCTCTATTGACACCAAAGTCCAGGTCAGCTTCAGTCAGTGGCAGACTCACTGCACCTTTTGTGCAAAACTGCCCTTCTCCCACAATGCTGGCTAATTTATTTTTTCATCTAAGGACAATCAGGTCAGGAACCAATTGAATAAGAGAAAAATATTCTGAAGTTCTTATAACTGTAGAACAGGCTTTTTTTCATGCTTGTCTTGAGAAAACAGAGGTGAGAATATACTTTGAAACCCTGGTGCATTGTGCTTCACAGCAAATAATTGGAGAGACCTGCAAGAGCCTCACACAGCTGACATGCTGAGGGACTTTCAGCCCTAAGAAGACTAGAGATAAAATCAATTCCTGACAAAACAAACAAACAAATGAAAAGGCAATTGTTAAAAAAAAAAAAAAAAAGGTATTTTATTGAGTAGATTGAAAATAAATGGCTGAAATGTTAGTTGATGCAAGCACTTTAAAGTCAGAATCATGAAAGCAGACTCCAGCTCCATGATAGAAGAGTAGCCATGTGTGTGCTGAGGCCCAAAGGTGCCTTCCCGTCCTTTTTGCTCCTTACCCAGCACCTGCCTGGTCCTCCCAGCTGAAGCCACATGCTGGCCCTCAAACCACGCAGTGCATGGAAAAGGAGGAGCAAAAAGGCATTTTTCACCATCTGCACACATCCCTGCTTCTGTGCTTTTGGCTTTCAGTGTGAGAAGGGACTGGTGCTTGCAGCAGCCCCCTCCAAGTTGTTTCACGTGTTTCACATCCATCCCTCCTGTGTGGTTTGGGCTCTCAACCCAGGGCAGGGGCTGGGCAGGGCCAGCTCCAAGGCAGTTTCTCAGTGTTTACCACAGGCAGGACCCCGGGGCCAGGCATGGAGTACGGAGAAGGGGAAGTCTGCAGGAGCCCTTGCCTGTGCCGTAGCTGTGGGCTCACGCCGTAAAAACACTTGTGCAAGATGAGAGCGCCCTGCGGGACTCGGCGTGCAACGTGGGAAGAGGGAAAGGCCTGCCTTGAGGCACGCCACGCAGCTTAGGCAATGTGTTACAGCTTTAAAAGAAAAAAAAAAAGAAAAAGAAATGCCAAGCTTACACCAGGACCTCAAGGCGAAGCTCCTGCCTCGTACAGCTCCAGCAGTAACCACCAATCCTGGCTGAGTTTAAACGGACCATTATCCCAGTGCTGGGAACCATGGAAGCTCAGCCTGCAGGTGCCCAGCAAGAGGAGTGGGCTTTTTTCCCCCTGCACCCTCAGTTGCTTTAAAATGATTTTAAAGATGTAAATCTCTTACAATAATTGTCTTCTTGACAGGCACTCCTAGAGCTAATACAGAGGAAAATGTTTCTTTTCCCCCTTTCTTGTTTCACTGAAAATGCAAAACACTCAGTAGATTCAGGCAGATTTGCATATGTTTCTGCAGCATGTGGTGCCCAGCATGGGCAAAGGAAGAGGGTTTCTTTGGATGCTGGACCCAGGAAGTTGATTATTTTCCCTCCACCAGCAGTATCTACATTTCCTTTACAGCAAAGTGCCACCTCCTACACATCTTTCTCACACAAATATCTCCATGTGACCGAGCTCTGCTCACTGTCTGAAGTACTCATCTTTCAGAGGTCCAAGAGGAGTCCCACCTCTCTGGTAAATTCCACCTTGAGCTGGTCAGGCAAGAGTTGTCCTGAGATAGGTCTGTGTAAATGGTCTTGCTGACAGCAACCTGACCTAGCAGTGGCCCTTTGCACAGATGTATGGCCATCTTAGACCCATTTAAACCTAGAGTAACCTACCAAAATGAAAGGAAAGCAAGTTCAGTCAAGTTCTTTTTTAATGGAGAGTAGATATTTGGCTCAAAATCCTATTAACCTTTCTCTTCTCTGTAATTATAACTTAATAATGTTGTCAGTGGGAATTCTTTTGATTTCTGAAAAGAATTTAAATTATCATTTCAGCATGTGCCACTAATTAAAAATGAAGAGGCAAAGGAGCCAGGGCAAAAAATAAAGGAAAATACCAGAGCGTGAGGTGTTTCCCAGATAATTCCCTGTCATTCTTCAACTTTCTATGCTGGGAATCCTGGGGATCCAATTCCCACAGGTCCATGTGACAGCTATAAGCCTAAACTGAAAAAGGGCCAGAGCTTGAATTGGTTTGGGAAAAAATATTAGAGCTCGAATGAAAGAGCCAGACTGTAGTTAGGAGCCAAAATAAATCTGCTGAGGGTAAAGCAGAGAGCAAGCACAGCACTGAATATTCTGTAGCATGAGTGATCCTTCAAAAAAACAGAAGGTTTTTTTTCCATATTTGTAATCTTTATCCTTATCTGTGCCAGCTAAGTCAGTGGCAATCAGCCCCCTCTCAAGCCCACACAGGCAGGCACATAAGCAAAGGATGTTTCTGTAAGATTGTGACTGGAACATCATAACCATCACCTATCTTACTCCTGCCACATTTAATTGTATTTTTACTTCATTCCTGATCTGAGACAGGTGTGATGTGATGGCAAAGCACAGAACAAAAGGCTTGTTCCTAGAAATCTATTTAAAATGTGTTGGGGTTTGGGGGTTTTTTTGTTGGTTGTTGATTTGTTTTATGTTTAAGGAGCATGTTAAAAAATATTTCAGTTTGGGAGAAAATGGTTTTGAGGCAGTGGTCTGCATTTTGCCCGTGTCCTTGTTTCCTAGCATGGGCAGAGTCAGCCAAGAGCCGAGATGTTGCTCAGGAGCAGTGGTAGAGTTCTGCGTGGGTGGCCAAGGAAAGACCCTGGTCACATCTTTCAGTCTCCAGTCTAATGTCTTAATTCAAAAGGAAGTCATGTTTCCTGACCAAATGCACTTGTTCCCTTTGTTTGCCTCTCTTCTTTGAACTTGACTTTGATGTCTCAGCAGTTTTCACTGAAGACCCTGCTACCAGCAGAAACTTGTTTGTGACTTTTTTGCTCTCAGTGACTGATGGAGGTGAAATAATGAAGGTAGACCAGAGAGGTCCAAATTCTGCCTCCAGCTGTGTTTGCAAGCTGGCAATGGTTATACAGCTCATTGTTAAGGGCTGCAAAATGTATTCACTCTGCTATTATTTTTCCATAAATTATTGGTGATCTGGTTGGTGAATTTGTTTTTGTTTTTTACAATCCCTCTTGATACATGACATTTCTAGAAGGCATTTTTCCAATCCATTTGGGTATCAGAATAATTGCTAACTTTTTAGTAGTTTTGTAAAACAGCCTCCACTTCTCAGACCACGCAGATCCACATTTACAGCCTAGCTCAACTCATAGCCAAGGATATTTTTTTTCATGGGGAAAACAACTTCTACTGCTTGATTAAATCACTACTCATCACGACAGCTCCAAGACACGCTCTGTGCACACATCTGTCAGAGAAGTGAAGGAGACAAAGAAGAAAGTTTCAGGAAGCTGTCCCCAGACAGGTTTCTATCCTAACCATAGAGACCACCTCTGCATCTCCCAGTTCCTGCCAGCCCAGCTGCAAGCCTGCCGTGGCCCTCCCGATACAGTCAGCCCCCAGAGAGCCTTGAAGGGGTGCCTGCAGGTGTGCTTTCCTGCCCGCTGCCTCTCTCATGTTTCATTAACTCTCTCATCAGTGAACATCAGCACAGGAGTTATCTGAAGGTGCAGGGAGGCTATCATTAGTTCAGTGATGGGGTTTTGATATCTGTGTTCCTACCAGCTCAAGGCAGCGACCTCTGAGGTGCTGGCTCAGCCTTCCTGTGCAGATAAAGGTACTGCTAGCCTGTGCTGCCGGCAGGGAAATGGAAATCTGCAAGAGGTTAGAGCTCCTACCTGCCCAGCCAAGCCTTCCTGCACCAAAGAAATAAACTGAGAAACAGCTGTGGTTTGCTGCAGTCAAAGGCCTAAGATATCTTTCAGTGAAATAATAAAGGAAAGAGATTATACTTTGCTTTTCTTTTCTTCTCTGCTCATACTGGCCATCCCCTCTGCACCCCTACTTACTTCATCTCTGTTTCACCAAAGTGGGGTCAGGCCCAAACACTGCTGCAAATGGATTGATTAAAGTCATTGGTCTCCATAACAGCAGTGAAGCCAAGCCCACACCTGGCCAGGACTAAAGACATGGATCATTTCCCTGCTCATGGCAGATGTGCTCCTGCCACTTCTACTCAGCAGAAGTCCCACACACTCACATTGGTGCTCTTGGTATCCCCAGGCTCAGGATCATCTTCACTGAAAAGCAAGCTCTGGTTGTATCTCGAGTAACATCCTCCAGTCAGGGAGGTACACAAAAGCCTTTCTGGAGGCTGATTTGCCCCTGGCTGGAAGGCTCACCAGGAATAGGAAAGACAGGCCATGTTGCACCCAGCTTTGGCATCCTCTCCGCAGCCGCCCACTTGCCCAGAAAGGGGATGGGTTCTCCTGCTGCCCCATGAAGGTCCCACAGTGCCAGTCCAGGAGCAGCAATTCACAGGCTCTCCTCCTGAGTTACCACCAACACAGGAACAGCCTTAACTTTCTTTAATCAGAGAGGTTAGAGTAATCCTTTTCTTGGCAACCTCTGATTTGTGGCCACATCCTTCAACAGAAAACCCATAACAAATACAAATTACAAATGCACTTTGTATGGTGATGAGCTACAGAACCCATGTGATAGACACTGCTCCATCACTGCTCTGAAACCCAGGGCTTTCTAGTACAAGCCTTCATTGCTGCCAGCTGGAGTAGCTACTGTTCAAGTCTCAGAGCCAGACCCAGCATGATCAGGGAGGACTGAACTCGACACACATCTGCACCCAATTTTGCCCCAGGCATCATACAGCAGCAAGCATGATGATTAAAATAAGATGCTGGATTATGCCAGCAGTCCCCCCTCCTTGTTGTCACTTCCAAGTTTTGCTGTGCTGTCTGTCTGACATCCAAAAACGACTTGTAACATCCTCTCTGGCAGTTGATCAATGGAGCAACTTCGTTTTTATGTGACAGCTTGAACGGAGCTAATGTGGAAATTTATTTGATACCTTGATTTGCCTTCTTGTCAGTGATAAAAGCTCTCCTTTCTTCTTTAACACCCATAACTATCTTTTTTCAAAGGATTTCCAATAACAGAAATCCACTTTGGTCTAGAGCACAGGAAGTTTTTCAGAAGGCTCAATGTCTCAAAGGCGGCCCTGTACTCTCTTGAAGACAATGCTGAGGGTGCTGCAGCTTCAGCCTTCAGTATGAAAGCAGGTTTCCACACCCTAATCCAACCTTTCCAGTAGAACCAGGCTCTGTGAAAGAAGGAGAGACCAACTGCTACACGTGTAGGTTTGAACTGACCACATTTCTCTTGACTGTACACATAGGCTGGCAAAGGACCCCCTGATTCTGGAGCAGTGTTCAGGTGTTGCAGCAATGAGGATGTTTTGAGGAGCTGCATGAAGAATGACACAACCAAGCAACAGAGTGTGCTGCACTTGCACTTTCCAAGAACTTGAATCTCCTGAGGAAGTTTGTGTTCATAACAAAGCTGCTGCAAGTCAGCAAAGGACTTCCCTGGGAGATGATGATTTTCCCTTACATTTACTTAAGTAAGTGCATGCAAATCTCTCTTGGTTATATATATTATGTACATATTATTTATTCTGTTAGAAATAAAGGAAGATTATTTTACAGAGCAGTACCAAATCCCAACCATCAGTCTGAATCTATCACAGGCTGTGTGTCATGTGCATTATGGAGACTCTTGTCCACCGAAACAAAAAATCGCAAAGGACAGAACTCAGACAAACTTCAGACTTGCACTCAGAGAAAGAGAAAACCATCCAAACAAGAGATTGCTGTGAGAACATCTTCTGTGATGAGAACTGAAACTGCAAGTCACTGGTTTTCATTGAAAGCAAAGCAACCAAGAGTCTGAAATCAGTCATGTCCCCCAACCGATGAGTCGTCTGAAATCCGCCACCTTCCAGAACACAAAGATCCTGAGATTTCTCAGCTTCCTTGTTTGTGATCGCAGATTTCAGTAAAAGGCTATTTCATTATTAAAATCAAATTAATAATAGCAATCATAAAGACACCATGGAAAAAAACCATACACAGAAGTTGTCTGACATGTTGGAGGGTTTTTTTTCCCCAATGAATAATGAGTTAATTTTTCAATTTACCCTGCAAGTGATTTAACAGAAAACCTTTTGTCTTAGAAGTAAGGTTGTCAGAGGTTAGTCCAGATACACCATGGTTTAGAGTGGACTGGACTTAATTTCACAACAGTATTTTAACCTAATTCTTCCATGCCTTCTGCAAGAGTTTCCAGCCAAGTCAATGGGAGTAATCATGTGAATAACACACGCAGGTTTTGGCCTGAAAATCTCTACCACCCTCATTTGTGGGTCAAGGTTGTTCTGCTTGGGGAAGAACACAATGCAGTGCCAACAGTGAATGGCCTTTACATGGTCCATTTCCAAGAGATACAATGATACCACCAAACCACCAGCACTGTATGCACATAATGAAAAGTGACAATGCACTCATTTGTGAAGGATATAAGACAGCCATGGTAGTTAGGGCAACATTTGCATAATCACATTAACTTTAAGGACCTACTTTAAAATTGACCTAACAATGGCTGTCATTGTTTAAAGCCACAGCTGTCCATGCTGATCGGACAACATGCTTGGTCAACTTGTGTCGCAGCCATCTTCTTCAGGAGGACTTAGAAAGTCTGACTGAAAAAATCGTAGGCTCCAGGACATCCTGTGAATGTCTGGCCTCCCACCATGGTTAAAGTACCAGGGAATCCACAACTTTCAGGGCTGCACAACTGCTGCATTTTCATTGGGACTGATGTAATCTATGACACAGCTTTATTTTTCAGAATTGTTCATCGAGGTTGCAGAGTGCGAAAAAAGACATATTGATTACTTATTGGCTGCTAGAAATATTACAAAATATGAATTGTCAGCCCTGATTATTTTAGGCTTGAGAAAGTTACTGCTTAAGATTTGAAAAAAAATCGGAACTCGTACTCCAGGCATGACACTTCAGTCAGATGTTGCATCTACACACGGGGAAGACTGAACAATTTGCATCTTCATATGCCTTGCACAATCATACCCCACCACAAAATTGCTGATAGTCAGCCAAAAATGTACCTGGTGAATGTTCTTCAGTAGAAAAATAGTTGCATATCTCATCACCACATTTCAGGGTAGCTGGTCATGTGCATGGTTCTGATGAAAACCCAGACTCTTCTTAGCTAAGATGTTTTGTTCTGATGTTAGAAAGGCAGCCTTGTCCACTTTGAAAAACATGTTTATTTTTAGCTATTTTCAGGATTTTCAGACGACTGAGGTGGTACTAGACTAGCTGGAGGGAACTCAGAGTTTCAGTTATAGTGTGTCTTCTTTGAGTAACACTAACCACAGGTAGGAGAATGACTAGAGCACATACTCTAGAATGGAAAACAAATAAAGAGAAATATCGAAGAAAAAAAAAAG
Organism: Lanius collurio; assembly: GCA_020086605.1. NCBI lineage: Eukaryota > Metazoa > Chordata > Aves > Passeriformes > Laniidae > Lanius > Lanius collurio. Next base: position 3,086,793 of record JACBWW010000002.1, read on the forward strand.
TTGTAGCAAAAACGGTTCAGCCCTTTCTGAGAATGAGGTTGAGGAAAACTCGTTTTTCCTTGCCCTGGTAGGCTTAGTTAGCATAGCATGAGTCTGTGAACTTTAACTGACTTTTTGTTTTGCATTGCATATACTGTGATTAAAAACCCATTTAGGTTCCCCACCATCATTTGGTCTCAAACCATAATAACCAGTTTAAATATTCTTATATTAGTTTAAATTAAGAAACTCTCCTGGCTCTACACTGTGGATCAGGGTTTCAAAATTTTAGGCAGGAGTGTAATTTGTGACTCTTATTCCTATGAGGATAAACTTGGCCAAATCATGGCCTCTGAGCATTTCATTCAGCACAGCAGCAGCAGGGCCTCACCTCAGTTTGGCAGTTCCCCTCCTGGGCAGGGCACACCACCCTCTGAGGGTTAGGGGCTGCACTTGGTCACCTTCTACCCTGCTCTGTGCCACAGGGGCTGGTGCAATGTCACAGGGGCTCAGCTGAGCTGCCGTGGTCTCCCGGGGGCCACCTGCTGCTCCGCACTGAGCCTGCTGCGTGGCAAGGACGAGGTTACCCCATGCAGAGGGATGCAGAGCAAGGTGGGTGTAAAGGCAAGTTGGAAGCAATGGGAATTACTGGCTAGGAGCCAGATGTAAATGTGTATATGAATGTGTGCACACACATAAATGTGACTGTGTAATTAAGATTAGGGTTGTAATGAATATACAGAAAATTGGGGAGCGAGGGGAGGGTGAATTAATTGCATGTCAAACCTCAGTTCTGACTCCCCTAACTTTGAAGTACTGCACTCCCAAGCCTTAATGATCTTTTAATTTATACTTTAAATGATAATTTTTACCTTTTGATTATTCAAAAGATGGGCAACATTTGACACCAATAGTTTACATTTAAGCAAAGTAATTGAAAAGATGCAAATGCCTTTACTGAACAGATATGCAGAATGCCCTTCTGCATTAAGCACAGGTAAAGTGAACAAGCATATTAATATAGGCAAAGATTTACTAACCACACTTATTTATATTTTAGACAGTTCATCATGAAGATCAGCATTTATTCCTCATATTCATATCTGATCATATTAAGGCTACTGGAACAGTTCAGTAGCACTACAAGAGAACAGCAGCTAAAGCAAAGATAGGGATGAGATCTCTCAAACCTCTTCAGAAACACCTATGCTGTTTCAGCACTTCTGTACTGTTTCAGTACTTCGGAAACCTCTGTACTTCGGGACTGAAAGAAGATACAGCTTCATATCACTTAGACACACATACTTTTCCCACACCAAGAAAAGCCTCAGAAGTGAGTATTGTTAAAGGAAAAAAATGTAATGGTTGTGCACTACTGTCTTCTGACAGTCAAAACAAACCTTTGGCAGGGAAAGTGATACAGCACCTTCATTTAATCTTATTTTAGGATTCAAAGAGCTATGGCAGTCCCTTTATGTTAACTCAGTGTCAAGATTCATTATGTAATTTCTGCTTTTGAAAATTGGCATTGTGGCATTCATTCATTGCCATGGATTTGGTTATTACTGTTGAGCACAGTTTTGTTGCAGTATGGTTACTAGGTACTTCATTACACAAAAAGTCTTGTGTAAGCTTCTGCAGGGATCCAAGACTGATTGGTCCCTTTTCATTTTTCAGTGTGGCAAGGATGACATTAGTAGCTCTGGGATTTCTGCCTAGAAAAAAATCTTAATATTTCATAGGAGACACTAAAATGTGTAAGGCACAAACGGCCGAATGAGGGAATCCATTAACGTGCTCAGTAGGTAAAGTATCAAACCCTGCCTCATCATCAGACATGTCCAGTACCACCTGCCTGCCAAGAACATTTCTGCATTCACACTGCAAAACACATGCCATTAGATGTCATTCCCAGCCCGTCCCCACATACAACCCCACCCAGTCAACATGGGCTAAACCCAAAGCTTTGCCAATGGAAAGGCCAGCAGCAGAACAACATAGCATGCAGTTCTGGCCTTCTCCACTAACTGTGTCCATCCAAGGCTTGTGCATCTAAAAAGGGAGTTCTCTTCAGGAAATCACACTTGCCTTTCAGGCTCAGTCCATCTGAGGTAAAAACTTGCTCATTTGTTCAAGCAATGAGCATTCACTTTCCTGTTACCACTGTTTGCTGACAGATTAGATTATTTCAGGTTTCAGCTACACCATTTTACACAGACTATAGCACTTACATGGAACACGTCTGAATTGGAGAACAACTTAAAATAACTTGAAAATTATGTCAAATATGAGCTCTCAACAGCATAAAAATTCCTATTTACAAATGATAAAAAATGCAGACTCTAAACATAACCCATAATTCATCCTCTGTAAGACAAAATTAACTATTACTAATGCATCTGGATGTAAAACAAGGCATCCTGTGAATAGGATTGTAACTGCTTTATGTAACACTCCATACCAAAGAGAAATAGTGAGTCATTTATCTTAATGATGCCAATATTCTGCCAAACATAAGATAAAACTGAAGAATGTGGATAGAAAGTTCAGAAGCCCATTCAAGCACCAAGCAAATTCTCATCAGCTATCAGGAAAAGTAACTCATTTACTACAGGGTCAGACAAGGTTTACAAGGAGAGCAAAATTTTTATTAGACTACCTGATACAGCTTCTTAGATCAATGGTTGAACTAATGCAAAGATATTACAGACTTTGATTCTCTCTGCTGCAGAAAGCATAACCTCACTTGCACCCTTGGGCAATCACAGGTCCAGGAGCATTCAATAATTGCATGACACACGTGGGACAAAGTGTTGTCCCATGACTGCATCTGAAAGTGGTGGTGCAAAACGAGTACTGGCACGACTTCCTACACAAAGCTAAGGGTGGTCTTGAGACTGCATGTCAGAAAGTCCAAACAGCACAGAGGCACAGGAGCACACTGTGTATATACTAAAGCAGGTAAGATCCTCCATCCAGCTATTACCCTGTTTTGCCTCACACCACAGATGGTGATACCTGGAGTGGTAGGGACAGGCAAAAACTATCTGCAAACCAGGTGAGTAATTTCTGCAGTGGTGGAGAGGAGGCAAAGACGTTCTTTTTGGGGTACTGCATGTCCTGACACGTAAGATTTGGTTAATCTTTCTTAATACCAAGTGTTATTTTGTATTTGTATGTTATACATATACATATAAATATACACTGTTTAAAGACAGATTAGCATTAGAAGGTCATAGGCAGCTCAAAATAAAATTACACAAACCCAACCCAGCTACCTCCTCCAAAGTCCCCACACACTTCATTGCAATATGCATGTGGGTTAATTTCAGCTGCTGTAACTCACTGATCTCCATTTAGCAACTTCTGTATTTTTTCCTCTTCTTTTTTTTTTTTCCATGGCACTTTGAAGGTGTCAGCTTGCAGAGCAGTGATGTAAAACAACAACCCAAGAAAACAACCTAAGTTAAGCATCTGTTCATATCACTGAAAAAAGAGGGGAAGAATCAGATGTCTTTTTCTTTTGACAGTATTTTCAAAACCCACGCCAACAGTGCATAACTCTTTAACTCTTCCAATGGATATTTTGGGGTTTTCCCCCCACTGAAAGCCCTTTCATGGAGACTGCTATCCTGTAAGTCTTATGTTCTGCTCACATTTAAATGCCTCAGATCTTACTACTGCTATTTACTTGTTGTTCATTTCTATCACAGCACCAGTCAAAAATGCCAAGGAAAACCTGGCTGTAAGAGACAGCACAGCACAACCCCAGAAAGTTCCTATTGTGTCCAGCAGAATTTGCTGCCAGAAGATTTATTTAACAGTGAAATGTTGTTGTTAGAATAGATCTCAGACCTTCAGAGAGTCCATGTGTTTTCTGCTGCTTGCAGCAGGCAGCGAAGGCACCTTCACAGGCAGGAGGGAATACTCATTTTCATCATACGTGGGCATATTATGACATAAATCTCCAGGGCCTCTGTGAGAACTTCTCTCATAAGCACACATTGAGACATACAGCCAGAGCTCCCAAGCAATCTTTTGCCTTTCTTTGGATTACTGGAGGAGCTGCAACAGCTCCTCTATCGAGGAACTGCAGTAGTGATATTGCAGAGTGTGTTCTATACAGTGGTGGCTTGTCCCTTCAGTCATGGTCAATCAGTTTGGCATTCCTCCCATGCTTTCACTGTCTCCTCCAAAAAAATAAAAGAGAAAGTAAGAAAGAAAGGAGGCAAAAAGGGAAAAATCTATCTCAGACTATTTCTTTCTCGTGGAGACCATGTGCAGCCTGCTTCCTGCTTTGCCATGTTCCGTGGCAATCACTTTGATCCCTGGGGAGGTGAGACGGAAGTTGGTCTTCACCATTTAATTTTTTTATAGATAGCAAAGTCCATCCTTCCACCTGCATCCAAAGCACTAAGGCAGCTGGCAGAACAAAGCAGGAGAGAAAAATAGTTGACCAGAATCTATCTGAAATTGCCAGCATACAGGTGCAGTCTTGTTTTTCATCTCAGTTGCAGCAGTCCCTGGTGACTGTCAATGTTTTACTGAGCCTAATTAACCCTTTTTTGCCTAGAAAGGATCAGAGAAAAAAACAACCAACCAAAAAAAAACCCCAAAAGCCATCTGAACAAGAATAAAATTACATGAGTAGAGAAATGCAAGAATCATGTCTAGTTCAGAACTGTGCTCCAAATAAAAAGGTTGCTATGCAAGTAAAAAAACTCAGCCAACCTGGGAAAATCTGCATCTTTGGATTTCTGAGACAGCTCCAAGGTTAGCATGTTACTTCCAACACCTGAACAAGGTGGTAAAGATAAACAGAGAAACTACTCAAGAAGCACCGTCAAGAGTAAAGGAGCAATTGTTAAGCAAGGAATAGTAAAACTGAACAATAAACTTGGATAAGCACTGTAGACAGGAAGTCAGCAAATCTAAACAACTGAAATAAAAGATAAGACTTCGAAGATAGATAAGAATTCCCAAAGCTGCAGTTTGGCTGAGCTGTCGACATTAAACATTCCTTCAGATCCTCAAGGAGAAATGGTGGCAAAGGAGTCTTATGAGGAAATCCAAGTGCAAAAGGCAGGACTGTTCCTTGCAATGTGGTGCCTCGTGCTCCTTCTCTGTCTGGTTGTTCAAGTCCTAAACTACAGGCTTCCACTACTACCCTGAGGAGATGATCCCGTAATCCCAATGTTAAGATTTTTCCATTTGCATGTAGCCTAAGTTTTGCTTCTCATTTTCATCTCATTCCTGCTATTTATACCTCCTTCCATTAAAAAGAAAATGTCCATGATTACCATTGGTGTATTATATGTATTTGCCTCCTTTTCACTCTCTAGCTAAGTGGCTGTCATTTACAAGGGTGTATTTAGTTCTCTGACAGCCTCCGTGGAATCCATCCACCAGTGAAAGGTCCCTCCAGCCCTTCAGGACCAGGCTCACCACAGTGGCTGCAGAGAGGGGAAAGTCCTTTTTTCTTGCTGCCATCACCTAATACCTTAAAATGCCCCTCTCAAAATGCACTGGGCTTTTTTTCCCCCTGCTCTAATAACACACCAAGTGCATGTGTAACCTCATTTGCAGTGTAGCTTCTTGCCTTGCAGAAAGTATATTTGGTCCAGGTTGCTTTTCCCTCCAACATCAATTTTTCCATAGCAGCTTGAACTAGAATTAACTGCCTCTCTGATTTGTCACAAACTCTGACAGCTTCCTACCCACCACTGAAAGCTGAGTGATGGCAGGACAGAAAAGTCAAACAAGCAGGCAACATCTGGGCTTGTTTATACCTTCAGTCTTTGGTGCCTCAACTTTCAGTGTGGAGAGTTTGTAAGGATGCTCTGCAGCTGCTCTCCAGCTGTGACAAGACCCTGACTTACCCCTGCCAAAGCCTCTGTAGCTGTAAATAAGGCAGTTTTGGTAAACAGAGAATGATGCACAAGTCTGGGATGAAAGAGAGGAAAATGAGGGACAAATGTTTGGTTGTGCTGGTACAGCAGAGTTCAGCGCTGGTGTCTGAGCTGCTGAGCCCTCCCTGATTCACCTCAAGGAGGCCAGTTCAAAACACCTCACCAGCCCTAAGCTGGGGATTCTTGAGCTGCAGTCACATTCCTGGCCCTCAGTGAAACTGCCCACTCTGACCCTCAGGAGCAGTGCCAGGGAAAGGGATGCTCCAGACCCAAGAGCTACAAGTCTGCCACGGGGCTGGAACTTCTGGAAAGCCGGGTCGTGATGCAATCCTCTGGCAATCTTTGGCTATGCTGCAGTAAAACTTGCCTGGCTGTGCCAGTTGTGCCTTGTATATCCCTTGCTTTGAAGAATGTCATGTGCAGACTCAGTGAAAGGGAAAACATTTCCCTTCCCAGAAGATTTCAACAGCAAGCCTTGGATATTCTCTTGGCTATAAAAATAGAAAACACTGTTTGGTGGTGGTGATGCCCAGTTTCTTCAGACCTCTCTGTTCCTCACACAATATTTTCTCGAAGTCTTCCCTTAGTCTTCCTCACTGCAGTTCAAGCCTATTCATTCTTTTTTAATCAGCAAAATAATGGAGAATAGCTCAATGTTTTCCTCTTTACAGCCACTTTAGTATTAACAGATAATTACCTTCTAATGAAATTGAATGGGATTTAGAAATACCAGCCATTAAGAGCCTTCAGCTGAAAGGGAGCTGAAGTATGATGAAACCTGCTCTCTTAAGTGTAGTATTTCAGGATTTAGCTGGATTCACACTGTTAAATTAAAATTCCACAGCAAATGGAATTCTAGGCTTGCAAAACAACTTCCTCCCATTTATAAATTGTATCACTTTGCATATATTTGAATGGTCAAACATCTATTTAGTCCCTGGAATTATTTGTTCTTTCATTTATGGAGACTAGATGAAAGCTGCAGATAACAGCTAATAGTGATTGAACATGAAGTAAAACCCCTTTTATTGTACAGGATCTGCAGCCTGAGCACCATGGCAATAATCTAATGATGCCAAAACTTGGATGCCCTTCAAATGCTCCAGAACAATAGGTGCTGCCAGCATGACCTACACTAGGCACCACTGGCTGAGAAGCCAGGCTCTGGAGTTGCACTTTAACTCTGTGGCTGTGGCAGCACAAGGGAGCACCCTGGAAGGGCTGTACATGCACAGAGCTGGGCAAGGGGCCAGCGCTGCTCAGGCTCAGCCTCCCCCAGGAGGCTCCTTCTGGTTTAGACCCTCTGAAGTCCAGCTGCCTGAACTCAGGAAAAGGTAAATTGGAATCCTTGTCAGGGTATTCCAGAGCAAGGAAGTCCAGCACCTCCCAAGGACACTAGCGAGACTTGCCCAGCAGTAAAGCTCATAAACATCTCCATTTGCAGAACTTCCACATTTTGAAGTTGACAGGGGCTCAGTCTGGGAAAGGGTTGTGAGATGAAAGTTGCCCCTAAAGCTGCTCCTGCACTTTGGAGCCTTGTCAGGGACAAGCATGCAGCATGCTGTGGACAATTAAATGCACTGATTGTGTGCACTCAGCTGTGCATCAGCAACCCCTTTAGAAAAAATGTCCAGCTTCTGTCATTTGACACCAAAACACAGACTATTTGAAAGGCTGGTGGGATTATTCAATGTATGTGCCACAAAATCCACACATACTCTGTGTAGCATGAAACAAAAAAAAACACTGCAAGAAAAAAGTGATTTCTCAAACTAATACTTTGACTAGATTCAGTGCTTTCAGAGGGTTTGTGAGAATGGGAAAGAGTCGGGAAAATAACACAACCAAACTGTGGTGTAGTTAATTTCCTCATTATTATTTCCCTCCTTTCCACCAAATGGTTGAATTCACTGAGTACCTAATTTCCTGAACAGAAATCTTGTTAATTCTGAGTTGTGGAGAAAGGGTTGACCACAAAGAAAAAATGTGAGAATATTGCAAACTATTCACTGACTGAGATCACAAAAGAAGAGAAAGGGACAGGGAAAAGGCCAAGTTCTTCAACAGTGAGACACTTCCAGCTGTGCCACAGTATTTATTTTAGTTTAATCAGATGGCTCAATGAATTAATGAAATGAAGGTGCATAGGTCAGGACCCACCAGGAATACCATCCTCTACCTACTATCATCACATAAGCCTGTGTATTTTTCAAAAGCCTAAGTGGTCACAGCCTCTATTAGTCCTGTTTCAAAGTAAAGACACTTCCACTCCTTAATGAAAGAGTGCTTACAATTGAGATAAATACTGGATTTGCAGTGTGACCCCCCTATCTATTGATATGACATTACTATCTCATGTTCTGTAAAATAAGCAGGGTCTCCTCAACTACTTTTTAACACATTTCTGTTTTGTTAAAAATCAAGACACCATCGTATGTGCTGGGCAGGCATTCCTGTTTGTAGCGGACAAAAACCTGGGTCCTTTCCTTGCCAGCTTATCCAGCATTTATCTTCTCTCTCTGTTTTGGTGGTAATTATCACTTTTGAATGCAAGAAACCTGAGGGGAAAAGTAACCTCTCTTTCCTTGCCATGGAATATACTTCAAGGCTTTCAGTTTTTCTGGCCAGACTCCCATCCCAGAGTTTTGGAGCTCCAGTGGAGCTTGCTCTACTATTACAGCTGCCAGAAGAGTGTACTGTAATAAGTTACAGTGTCCAACTACAGCTGAGTAATCCACCTTTGGAACCAAAGGCCTTCTCCAGAACTTTTTCTTCTCATGCCTGATAGTGCCATCCCCAAAAATAAAATAATCAAAAAGGTCTTTCTAAGCCATAAGACTGAAAAACATGATTTTACAGAAGTACTTTAAAAACCCCCAAACCCTCAAAGATTAGTCCCACCATAAATACAGACTATCTTTCAACTACTGAGTCATAGGTAGGTGACAGCTAAACTTTTAAGATTCTGTTTGAGGACTGGACATTGTCAATGCAGTCTTACACAGATTAACTCTCAGGCTGTCCACAAGAGAAATATTAGTATCTTCAGCTAAAGACAGGGAAATTGAGGTGGAGGTTCAGTTTACCCAAGGTCATGCCATAAATCACTGGAGCAGCACAATTAAAACTGAATAGCCATAGGCTCATGAGTTCTGGAGAAAGATTCAGGGTCAGGATTTTTGCTCCAGTTAGAGATTTATGACAGAGGAGATAATGAATAAAACATTTTCACTGCAATTTTCTTCTCAAAGAATGGTTGTTATGCACCAACACTCATCTGAGTGAGTCTTACAGATGCTATTTTGGAGGAAGAAAAGGCAACTAATAATAGTACATGTAACAAAGAGAAAGAAAGGAAATATATGATCATCTAATTTAAATAGACCCAGAAGAACTTATATTTTTTTCCATCACACTGCTGTAAGATAAAACTAAGCTTTTCCATGAGAAAGAGAGAAAAAATAATAGACCAGCTTTGTAATGAAATCACATGGGCATACCAAACACAGCTGCCTAACTTCTTGCTTTCTGTAAAAACCTATGCATTATTGAGCAACCCTATTGTGTCTCCCAATCCTTACCTCTTCTACACTAACAATTCCAATCCCTTGCACATTTTTTGTAGGTTTCCAAATTTCTTGTCATGCCCACTGCTGTTCCCTGAACCATATTCATCTTGTCTGCCAGCTCTAGTATGCAGTGCCCAAAACTAAAGCAAAGTATTCCGGCTGAAGCTTCACCAGCATAATTTGGGAAGAAGTACTAATCTTCTGATCTTACACACTTCACCTCTGCTAATATCACTCAGACAACCCTTTTTTCAAACAGTCATAGTGTGCTGATGATTCACTTAGTTTGCCTTTGAACCTGTCACCTTTCACATTTTTCTGCAATAAAACGGAAAAGCCACTTTAAATTTTTGTCTTTGGTTCCTTCTTCCTCTGGCACAAATCTTATTGGCTTCTATTTTACTGTTTTGCACCATTACTTCCATTTTCCAACATAATTTTTAATTCTGATCACGTCCTACAAACAGCCTGCAAACTCCTGGTGTCACGCACACATTTTATAAATACTACTACATCGTCCAGCTCATTAATGGAAATAGTGAATAGAAGTGACAGAGAACTGACCTCAGGGACCTCACTTGCAATATCTCCCTAGTATGATAACTAAACTTGGATAACTCTTTTTTGAATGCAGCTTTTCTTTTTTAATTAGTGATGCATCAACTCCTCATGATAGTTTCATCTAGACAATATTTCCCCCCCACTCTGGTTATAAAAAATATCATATAAGACAGTATCAAAAATCTTACTGAAATGAAAAGTCACAACACTTATTATGCACTCTCATTGACTTAGACCAGTTTTACTGCCAAGTAAGTGAATTCATTCAAATATCCAACATCAATATTTTTCATAGAAAGATTTTCCCCTAAAAATGGTCTTTAAGTAAGCACAGAAATTCTTTGTGAAAAACTCAACAGTTTCAGTATTTCCTATGACAATGTAATTCCATGATTTTCAATATTTGCAAAATCGCTCCTGGTATTTTTTAGTAAATACTGATAAAATATAGCTAATGAATTAGGTCATTGAGTATTTATACAACAGTTTCAGATTAGTTAATTAATCTGATTTCTGTTGAAAGTCACAAAACCAGCTGTAAATTAAACCCAGCAATGTGGAAACAAATAATCATTTCAACATCCTTTGACAAAGTGTTTTCTTGGTTTTCAACAGCACTAAGAGCCCAGATCACAACTTTAAATTTAATTTTTCAAAGCATTTCCAAATGCTTTTCTTCCTAGAGCAGATACTTTAGCAGCTTAGGACAGAAGAAGAAAAATCTACTTCTACTCACACCTTTCTAGTCAAAAGAGTTGTAGTGATAGTGCCAAATCAGCTGCCAACCTGCCTACACAAAAAAGCCCACCTTCAAAAGGCCCAATGCAAAACAAGGCAGCTGTATCAATATTTGCACAGATTTGTCCAGGAGTGAGTAAGTTCTTTGAGTTACAGGAGGCACGAGTGCCTGAAGAAGTGAATCACCCCCGGGGATGGACAGCAGGGTGTCCGTCAGAGAGATAAGCAGCGAGTGATGCCCGGGCAGCTGGCATGCTGCCACCCATCCCATTTCTCCATTTCAGCTGCGGTTTTACACAAGGAGGCAGGAGGCCAGCAGGGAACTGAGGGCGCCTGGGAGGGAGAATGGGAGCAGCACCACAAATTGCGTGTCCTTCCAGGAGTCCTTAATCCTGTGTGACATGTGCCACTGCTTACAAATCCACGTAGAGCCAGGCCTGTTTTCCACACTGCTGCACTGTGCAGAGAGACTGCGTGCCCTGCTCAAGCACTGTTCTGCTGGTATTGCACGGGTTCAAATGGCAGCAAATTCTCTTTTCCTCTTTCTGACTGAGTTCTTACTCAATTTACAGGATTCAATCCGACCCTGTGAGATGTATTCATGACAAGAAACTCCAATTTACACCAGAATTCTGCAAGTGGGGTTAAGCAGCATTCAGCTACAGTTGCAGGCACAAACACATGCATCTTCAATTTGGAAGCTGTGCTGGTCCATTGCTGGGTCCTACAAAAGCAAATATCTAACTTTAGCTAATTATAGCTCTAGGAAAATATGGCAGCACTGTGGAAAAATATACCAACAGTTCAAATGAATTAGGAATAGATTTCTTCAATTATCCAAATTTACAATATGTTTTACCACACATTCAAAACAAAAAAGGAACAAAATTATATATAAAAAGGAACAAAATTATATATATAAAAAGATAACCCAAAACATTTACTGATGTTACAGCACTGATCTTAGTGTGGGAAACTGGTGGAGTTCAAATGACTCAATGAAGCAACCTCAGCCTACAAAAAGACCAAACCTTGACAGTGTTCAACCAGTGTCAGCTCCAATGTGCTGAACTAGTCACTCTTTCCTCTCCTTATAAAATGTGTCTTTAGGAGAATCAGCCTGAGCTAAATATTAGGTTTATCGCCTTTGGTGGCAGGCCTTGTCTGTACATTTAGGCTGGAAGATATCTGAGTCTTACAGCTTTCTTCTCCTAGTTTTTCATGGCTCAGGAGAAATCTTTGTTGATAGTGGTGCTGATGATGGCTTTCAGCATTACTTGTTCTGTACTGCCTCTTGTTTCACTGGCGTGAAAAAAAGTCAGTTGTTAAAATTGTTAAAAATATTAACTCTCCTGTTAACAATATTAACTCTCCTGATGAGGCAAACTGAATCAAGCTGTTTCTAGATGATAGCACAAATCATCAGGAAATTGTATCTTAGACCATGTTTGCACAGGTCTCTGTCCTCCAACACAGAACCTGACCAACAATCAGAACCTGAGAATTATGAGACAATTCTTTTCCCTGTGAATTCAGGCTACCAAGTCTGTAACTCTTGTCCCACAAACCTGATGTCAAAAACACTGCCTCAAGTAAGTCTCAGCAAGTGCCAGGTGCCCAGGTTCCCAAACATGACTTGAAAACCTGTATTATTGTGTTGTGTTGACAAAGAGTAAAAAGGGCAAAATGCCAGAGACACTGAATTCAAAGAGCTGCCACTGAGGGCTTTTTTCTTCTTGCAGAGAAAATCTAACCCTGGCTGAAAGAACAGCAAGATAAAAACAACTATAACTACCACTTCAGCTGAGTGTGAGGCAAAAGCACTGTCTAGAGCTTCCGCCCTCCTTCCCGGTGCTGGCTCAGTGACTGGCATTCATCCCTGGGGAGCAGGACGCCTGAGCCCCAGTCCTGCTCAGTTCTAACCCATAGGGAGGTTAGAACCCCTGCTCTGTGCAGTGAGGGTGCCCTGGGTGCTTGCTGACCGTAAGGGCAGCCCACCTCCTTCTCATCCAAAGCTTTGGATACAGGCAACAAATTAGGAGCTTTGGAGTCTAAACTGGGAGTCCTGATGTTTCCTTGGGAGAACAGGACCTGCAAGGTCCAGTAAAGTTCTACCCTTCATTGGGAAGCAAGCCAGTGCAGTCACATGTTGCTCCACACCTTCTGTGTGCCCGTACACATCTGTGATGCATCACCGAGGAGAGCCAACACGGGATATTTATGGCTCTGTAATTCTGTCTCAGTTAACAGAAGAGCCATTTTCAGTCACCCTCCATTGTAATCCAGACCTGTTTAGCTCTCCTCATGCTGTTGCTTAAGGAGGAGGGATGTTAGGAGCCCTTGGCCACACTGCAGAGCACATTTATGGCCCCTTCTGCCCTTTCCCTGATGTCACTTTCTTATTATGACATTATACCAAACCACAATGGGGATTAACTGCCCCTGTATAAGCTTGTTACAGGCTTATGCAGGCTGCTGGAGCTTGACTTTGGATGGCACTTATTTTAATGAGCCTCAGGCTGATGTCACTATTATACCCATGATGGTATATCCCCATCAAGTCCTAAAATGAATGCAGAACATAACATAAAATTTGCTTTATACAGTGTTTATACAAAGGTGTCAAAATCTTAATGACATACACTGAAAAAAAGCTGGCTGATGATGCAATGGCAAAATAAAAATGTTGAGATGAAACTAAGGGAATAATTAGGGTCCATAAAAAACCAGCACTGCCAAATGAGTAACACTTGGTGATGATAACTACTTGCATGTACTCTGAAACATTCACCTGCAGCAATGGATATGCAAAGGCTTACCTTGTGCACATTAATGCACACAGCGCAAGCAAGGGAGCAAACCAGCCTATTCTACTTATCAAAAATTTGTAAGGGGAGAAAGAGGATTTTCATCAAATTATACAGTTGTGCAGTGCTGAATTAGCTATGTCTAGCTGTGGATTAATAGCAGGATATTCAATATTTAAGATAGCCCCCAGAAGAAGATGGAAATCTTTTTTTAACTGCTAGCTGAGGCAATGAATAGCTGAAAGCAAGGACAACCTGTTCTAGTCACCTCTGTAAGAACTAGGGCAGCAAGAGACATTAAAAAACTGATTTGTGAGAAATCTGTACTAATTCTCTTTGCAACTCACAAACAATTTCATTGGAACTCTCTTACTATTATTTAACAAAACCAAGTGTCTTTAACACAGGCAGAAAAACAAATATGGACTGACCATGACAAAAGTTAAACCAGCACCAAGTGTCTCAGCTCCACTTATTAACTTCATCACCAAAAGACATGGCTAGGCCTGCGCTGACTCAGAAAATGTGTGAAAAGAGGTTCCTCAGTCGAACATGTCCACAGAACTTCATTAACTCTCCTTCTCATCCCAGAACAGTAGGACCTAAGCCAATATATTCTGCAACAATTTCCTTCCCAGCTAGTGCAGGCAGAGGTACCGACTCTGCCATGTGCACTCCAACATGCTGGTGAATGTAAGTCTGGTGAAAAATTTTTACACAATAGAGAAATGATGGTAATACTGGGCTACATTTTTTTTCTTTTTTCTTTAATACCTGCATTTTATGTGACTATGGAGTTTTCAAACAGCTATATCATAACAGTCTGTCGCAAGCGTATTGGGTGTTTCAGTTTGCCAGACCTGTCATAATAAATTAATTACAGGATGTTGCAGAAGTGGCTGAGTTCCAGCAGCATCTTGCACAGTTTAATATAGACCCATTTCCCCATTTCGATGTATTTGTGGTTAGATAAATCCTCAGAGAATTTACAGCTGCTACACACTAGTTTATTACACTCCCTGTCTTTGCAGGCGATATAAATGCAACAAAAATTTGAAGTCTGCTGAGAGCATAGATTTTACTGATACTGCTTTACTGCTGTGGAAACACTTTTCCCACTAAAAGTGGCATCTGCAGTTTCTGCTGATTGTTTGCCATTGAGCATTACACTGGACTTGTAAAATTGCATGTCACAGCCAAACATAGTGCAAATTCATTTGGCTTGACAAAGTCCTCACAAACAATCAGGTGGACTAAGTTTTAGATGAAATGCAGAGCTAATATCTTTATCTATGACTGCAAGATAAAAAGTATTTTCCCAGTCTTTAAAGTTAGTATACACTAATTTCAGCCATGATGTTGCCTAATCCTTTCTGCTTTGCTGGACCTTTGAGTATAGGGTCCATCAACTCTGAGCAGCTTGCAGGGCTGGGACTCCAGATAAACATCTCACTGCTGGTAAACAGACCCTCCTGAAGGGGAGGGCAGCAAGGAAACTGCATATAGCAGATGAACAAAAGACAAAACTTTCCAAAACCACTGTGAGCAGAACACATCTACGTGTAAGAAAAGGATCATATGATATTAAATGTTTAAAAGAGCAGCTTGAGTCTTGGTGTAAAGTTCCAACCTCTGCTGCAGCTGTTTTGTGCCAGATGAAGAAGATGGAGGACTGAATCAAGGCAGAGGTGCCTATTGCAACAGACAACAACTATAAAGGTGCCTCCTGAAGACCTGTATCAGAAATCAGGGAATGAAATCTTCATTTATCCCAACAGATCTGTAAGTCATAGACAATGTGCAACTTTGTAGGCTGTAGCTCAAAGTCAGAACACAGAGAGCTAAGAGTTACTGGAGAGGCAAAGAATGTTGTTCATGGGTTCTGAGAGCTCATCCAGAAAGCTTCTGTAAATGGCACAAAACAAATGGCTTAAAAAGTGAAGTGGTTAAATATCTGAATTTCTGAAGTCTAAAAAACATGACTGAAGCGACCAAAGCTCTGCTACAATGCACCTACATGCTATCTTCTGTTCCTTCTTCTTAAGTTCCAATTTCTAATTGCCACATTTTTGCAAGACTCCCCCAGGCAGCAGCTTTCTTCTCAACCTGCTCATTTCCCTCTCTCAGACCTCCTCTTGTTTCTATTCCCTACATGAAGCAGTTTTGTTCCTAATGCACGTATGCCAAACTCCAAGCAACAAACCCCCTTGAACTAACATCGTATATTTTTACAAGTGCAGGTGTACATCCATAAGTTAATATGTCTGAAATATTCTGCATGGGCATTGGACAGAATGCTACGGGAAAAACCCCAGAGTACCAACCTCTACATGAATCTTCCTGGCCTCCCTCCACTATTCAGAAAATACTTCTATCTCCTCCCAGTTTCCACGTCTATAAAATAGGTTGTACAGCATACATACTAATTCCATACATGCTGGAAAAGGATCATTAAAAAACCCCATCACTCTTTGTGTTTACCAAACAAGTGTTTTTGCCTTAGTCTGTTCCCGCCTTAAATGAAGTATTTCCTATTCACCTGAGTAATTAGAGCAGAAGGATGTAGTGAATGAAGTGCCTCATTACCAAGTTTGCATCCACGGTCCCTGCAGAATGGCTACCATGCCGGCTATTTTTCATAGCTGTCTGCTTTTGCTTGTAATGGGCCATTGTTAACCCTAAATGATCCTGACATTCAATTCTCCATCAGACAATTGCGTCCAGCCGGCAGATTTAGTTCACTAGTCAACAGAGACTTTCGGTTGTCATGTTCCTCTGTGTTCTCATTAGCCCTTGTTTGACTGTGATCCATCCCCTACTGCCTTCTGAATTAAGAGATGCTACAAATACACTTATTATGTTTTATGATGTTTGTTCCTCAAATTATTTTAAGGCAAAAAACTAAATGCAATTTGATGGCTATTGGGAAACACAGGAAAAACGTGGCTATCCATTTTCTTCTGCATTGCTGATTTATGCACAGTTCTCGTTATCTTTGCCATATCATAAAAATATAATAGCAAGTGTATGGTGTAACAACATACACAAAACCTACAAACACCAGAACAATGAAAGACCCACGATGCTGCTATCGCAAGGCAGCTATAAGTACCTAAGCTATAAATACCTAATATTCACACTTTTTTTAGGCAACATTTTATCTGGTTTGTTCCAATAATGAACTCTCTAAGGAAGTCTCACGGAGACTTTTATAACTCTTGCATTTTAATTCACACATCATGGCTCAGGGAGAAATTTTGCAGGACACTTGTAATGCTTCATCTGAAAAAAAAGGAAAATTTTCAATAGGCAATCTGAATCCTTCTGCAATTCTTGTCTTCCACTGAAATTTAAGTCCTCGTAGTCAATAGACAATATTCATAGTCCCCACAGACAATAGTCCTCATGGTCCCCATAGACAATATTCAGCAAATGCATATGATATTCACTGTAAAGTGATTTCAGAAAATATGTAGATTGCATTAACACAGAATCAAGAAGCATTATATAAAGTTCTTAAATTGGTACCCCCTTTTAAACCATTAGGCTAATCCAAACTGTTTAAAAGTTTTATCCTTTTTTTGTAAATTTAAAATCCCAACAGCAGTGTCTGAAGAATAAAGACTCTACTAACACCAAAAAGCAGTTCTTCTTAAAATGAATGTATCAGTCATATTTCTGAACAAAAGGTTAAAACTGTCTTTGCCATTGTGCCATGCCCATAATTTGTTAAAGAGATTTTAGGGTGAAGGCTCTAATTTTAATACTGAAGGATCACAGACTTTTTAAAATTTCAGGTATTTTTGTTCCTTTTCTGTTAAATGAATGCAGAAAACTAGCACCACAGTGACACTGTGTATAAAGGAACAGAAGTCTCTAACCAACCACGTGGTAGGGAAGAAAAAAAAATTTAGAAGCAAAACAAAAGCTATTGCAATTACAAAAAAACATTATTGAAAAGTTTATTTCCTGCATTTTCATGTTTGGCTCTTATCTGATTCCTTCTGCTTAATTGTTATTTGGAACTGTGCCTTGGAAGACACTTACTGCTGCCTCTCCTCTCAATTTGGAAAGTGTGGCAAAGCAGCTCTATTCAGCTTCAGAGCAGTGAACATAATTGGAGCCCTAGTTCGCAAGCATGAAAGGAGGTGCTGTGCCTTTGATTAGAACTACCATCTCTCTGTGGTGTTTATCTGAAGTGTTATTTCTGTCTTCAGTGTCGACAATGGCAAATTAACATTTTACAATGCTTTCCAGTGAGCTCCCAGATCTTGGCTACTGCTCAGCTCTCCCTGACGTGGAGCCTGATGTCACGTTCTGCCCTTGTTTTAAACATGACCCAGGACATTTTAAGAAATGTAAGATGTCGAGATTTTTCCTCTTTATAAAATCTCTAAATGCCACATGTCACACAGGATGATGAGCTGAAACACACTGCAGGGACATAAGAGGTGGGGAGCCTTGACAGAATCAGGCAGCCCCAGGACCAAGGTAATTTTACACCACCTCTGACTGGGGAAAGAGACATTACTAAGTTTCCAGTACACATATGCAAGCCCCATTTAGGGCAGGGTTCCATGAACATACTCCAGGCAAAGCAAAGTTAGGACTGCTGGCAAATAACAACTACCAGTGGGCTGAAAAAAGAGTATTTGCTGCTATGCTTTACTTGAAAGAAAAAAAGTTTACAGGTTTTTCTGGCTTCAAAACATGTGCAAGGAAGATATTACAATATACAGCAACTAGTCCTCTGCATCTGGGTGCATTTCACACACCAGTGCCCACCATTGTTATTTTCACTTCTTTTTTTAATGGAATCAAGTGCCCTGTCTACTAAATAAGGGCTTTCTAATTTTATGTTATTTATTGCTTCAGAGGGGGAGGAGAAAGAATTTCCTAGCAGAGTAAAAATAAACTGGACATCATCAGCCAGAAAAACTACCAACACTAACTGATAGAAAGTGTTTTGTTTAATATAAAATATAAATTATTTAACACCATAGATGATTAGTGAAGTCAACAGTAAAAGTTCACAAAATAATACTCAAGTAAAAAAATAGATTAATGATGCTTACAAGTGAATAAGGACTACAAGTAAAACAAACAGCACAGTGGGATATGAAGTATTTCATTCAGACAAAAGAAAGTATATTTGGCAAGACTGCTGCCAAAGCAGCCAGGAACTCTGACAAAACTGCAGTGAATCTTTACTATGCACAGCACACCTCATTTGAAAAATATAACTGCCTGGAATTTGCAACACTAATATATTTTGATAGGAACAAGTAGTCCTACAGTAGACAGTGTAGTTGCATAGGTAGTTATTCCACAATTCCCTTCAGAGTTGCAAAATGCAGTCCAAACAGATATTTGATGTCAGGAAAGTATTTGTTAAAAGCTTATGTTTTCAGGTACACCATAATGTCAGCACTCCTTTGGTTTTTTACCATTCTGAACACTCTTCTATTTTACTTACAGCATACTTTAAAATGCTACTTTAATAACTTATGTAGTGGTTGGGCTTGTTTTGCTCTAGACCACACTATTTCACTTGATTCTCTGCTCCCAATGGATGGATCTATAGCCCACATAAATGCCTAAGTGAAGGTTTAATCAGATATCAAATTAGGAAACAGGGTATTTGACAGTTTCAGGTCTTTTCCAGTCCAGTGAGGAGCTGAACCTCCAAGTTTTGTTGATTTCAAGGAACCCAGGGCAAGAGTCCTCCAAAACTGGTTTGCACCATTGATAAGTCACAACTGATACCATTTTGCATATGTAAGTATTATAATTTCTTTCTTTGTTGTTAATCCTAAAGGATAGATCATAATTGCAGCCTTCAACATGTCTAATGAGCATCACCCCAGTATTCAGAAATAAATTATGCCTCTGCGTCATGGCATTCAGGCTCAAAGGCAATATTTGTCCTTCCATTTGTGCTTAAGTTCGAGCCTCTCGCTGCCTTTTTCTTCCTCTTCTTCAGTTCCACCCCATGGGATGCAGGTTCGTTTTCAACACCATTAGCTGCAACTGATGACAGAGGAGTATCGACACTCATTAAGTTGTGCTGATTTTCCCTCTCATTCCTTTGTATCCTCTTCTTCTTTTCCTTTGTACCTCTAGAGGAAGGTGGATATAAAAAGAGTAAAAGAAACACAAAGTTAGCCCAAATTTAGAGCTTTTTCCACCTACAGCTGATGTGTTAGAGCAATTGTCTGCCTATCCTCTTGAGTACAATGCTGAAACAACTACAAAAACTACTGTTCCACAGCAGAACAAAGACAGAAAAACCATGAAGACAAAATATGAGACCACTCCACTAGTCTACTTTTTATCATAGCATTGCTTTGAAAAGAACTGCTCATGATCTTAAAAATCAGCTTGTCTTGATCAATAGACAACAGATGTAATTAAAAAATACAAATTACCAGTCTCCTCCTCTCATAAAAGCAATTGCACTTGTTTTTTTTTACTTTCCTAAGCTCAGACACCAAAATACTTACAATTAAGGAGACATTCCTGGTTTATTTATGCAACAAGAATAAGACAGGCAGTCAAACTATATAAGATTAGTTTTTCCTTTTTAATTTGCCTGAACGAGGACAGAGTCAGAAATCACTTTAATGTCTATTTATGGTTATCAGCCTTCATACAGTGCCAAAAGGATCAGTCAAGCTCCTGTATCCCAGTTAATACTTCTAAATGGTCTTGCACATGATGGCAGGGATTATGCAGATGTTACACCACTTCTACCATGAATTCTGACTCTTGGCAGAAGTTGTAATTTTATTTAACTATAAATACGTAACAATACTTCGACTCTAACCTTTCAAAGGAAGGTATTGTCTTTGTTAAAAATTTGTATTGTGCCTAGTACAAAAGGGTCTTGGTTTATGGCCTGAATTGTTATGTTTAATGCTGCTGAAACACATAAGCAAATGGATGAATCGAGACTGAAGAATGTAATGTGTGTCTTTTCCACTAAAAGGGTGCTACAAGTGCTGCACTGTTGATGATACTGTCCTAATGTAATCAGATTTTATAGATGAAAATGTTTACACATCAGCCTTGCTAATGAACTGATGAACATCTGCCTGGAGTTGGAATTTTTTTTTTAAGCTGAACTCTACACTTAAAAATATGTGGATTGCTGCAGCTCTAGTACTGGAACATCCTAAGGAAAAGATTCTGGAGTTTAAGACCCTCTGTGTTAGGATTCCTAGAACAATTTGAGAAGTACTGCTCCATGACAAAATTGGGATACACAGTCATAATTATTCAGTGATACAAGTAGCAATGTACCAAACCCAGTGTTCAGCTGAGTCTCATGTAAATTTATGCAGAGAGCACTACCTAGTGCAGCTCAGCAAAGCCATACAATGGGAACATGTCTAAGGACACAATGGCTGTACTGACAAGTAGCAGCTAATTATTAATATTCAAAGAGTAAGGTTACTATGCTATTTCCAGTATAAAGCTACTCTAATTTTGAGAAGCAGTTTTCATCTTTTTATTATTTCAACATCAGATGTGATGATGCATCAAAACTTAGATTAAAAACACTTAGCATCATTTCTCTGTTTCTTCTAGAGTCTGCAGAAGACATGTTAATTGCTTGGCTAAGATAAAAGTCTACTACCATCTTGTATAAAATTTGTTTTCCTATTGCAAAACTGTATTTTCCACCTAGAAATTCTCAAAAAATAGACATTTCATAAGGACTTGCCATTCATGTTCTTTTACAGCAGCTATTGTGGCCATAGTGAACAATATTGTTCTAATAAGCAAGCCAGCAATCATTCATTTGGCTTAGTGAGTTGTGCAGGTGTTAAAGTTTCACTTCTCTATATTGAAAGTGTCTACTTGGCAACCACATCTCGCCTGATTCTTATGAATTATGCAGTAAATAAATTCAATATCATATACATCAATGTGACATGCATATTTGTGTACTTCCACAGAAAACAGGAAAACAACAGTTTTAGGTGGAGCAACTATTTAAGTACAGATTGGACTGGATCTCAAGTCATGTTGATATTGCTGTTAGATGCTGAAATATAAACCTTTTCCAGTTAAGATGGCAATACTTGCATACACGTAAATTTTTAAGGATATTTCAGTACACATTGACAGCAGTTAGCAAGAAAATGACAGTCCAGTCAGAGCCCTGGCAGGTCATGTTTTTGGTAACAGTAAAGTGACAGTTTTCATGAAAAATAGGCAGCCATGTTTCTGAACTGTTTTATTATCTGATCTGTGCTGTATAAATAGCTATAAACAGAAATACTGAGAGTTTTTCAAACTAGTGGCACCAGGGGTGTCAGAGGATCCTTTTCTCTTCTAGCACTCAAAGTAAGCCAACAGTTTGTAGTCTTTTGTGAAAAAAAACTGGTACATGTGGTCACTGCTATGAAGTGCCATGACATGGAGCATGCATTAATTCAGACTGGAATCTCCTTGATGCTCCTGCTCCCTATAGCTTAGGATGAGAGAGCACATTCTACTGAC
Source organism: Lanius collurio (assembly GCA_020086605.1). Classification (NCBI taxonomy): domain Eukaryota; kingdom Metazoa; phylum Chordata; class Aves; order Passeriformes; family Laniidae; genus Lanius; species Lanius collurio. The sequence goes on from JACBWW010000002.1 coordinate 3,108,864, forward strand.
TCAAGCATGTAGGTGTCTTCTCTCACCTTTTTGAAATATAACTGAAGTGATTTTGGGGCTCTGCATCTTCGGCGTGACATCTTCTCAGGATATCCTTATTTTCCATTAAAATGAACATTTGTATTTGGTATGACTCAAAATTCTTGAATTTGCTTATATCATTTACAATTCCACACTTCAAAGCTGGAGTCCCCTATTTTTCAGTGGATGCCCTGGAAAGGTAACTCAATATAACAGTTTCCTGAAGTTCTACCAATGGAGTTGAGTCATCCCAAATTTTTGATACTGACTTCTAACAGACTGTGTCAACTGTCACAGTAACTGTGCTTTTACGGCATTTCCTTCCTTAATGTATATGCTATCAGAATAGTTGTGCCAAAATTCAACACCGAATTCTGTCAATGTGTAGTTGTACAGCCCATTTCTCATTGTACATGAGGATTAAACTTTGCACTCACAATTTATTTCCAAATCTAGATACAGCTGGAGAAACAAAATTCAGATTTAAAGGCAGGTTAAAATTAGGTATGTATCTACATCTACAGCATAATGCATAGATTATATGAGGAGGGAACCAGTCAGGAAAATGATCAGTGAAAAAACTGCCTAGGTGACAGATACAATGGCAAACATGGGAAGCATTTTCAGATATCAATTTTTGAAGCATAAATGGTTGCAATAGCTAAAGATATGGAAGCTCTTGTTCAGAATGCTGAGATCTTATCTGCTTACAGCTTTCACGCAATGCAGAGATAGGATTTTTAAAAAATGCAAGTATTACCATCAAAAGTGTTGCTGGAATCTTCTTAGAATGTGAAAACCTTTTGGACTTTAATTAATTTTTCGAAGGTGCAAAAATAGTTTGCAGTCTGCAGCAATAAAGTCCTAATACATAGCTAAGGGATGCCAGTGAGCAACCACATATCCCTGAATTTTGATTGTTAGGTACATTATAGCTCTTGGTCTTTTGGGGATGTGCATATGTATATGAACTGTTATTTCCTTCACATTTTGGGTGTGAAGCACCCTCTGACTTATCACCCTAAAGCTAACTTCTTGTTTTGCTTTAAAAAAAATTACCCTTCCAACATTTCTCTCAGTTTTCAAACAGCAGTTGGGAAATAACACTGCAAATTTTTAAGCATTTCTTGCTTACTGTGTTGCAGGTGAGTCTCTATTTGTGTCATGTTTGGAGATAAATTTTAGGTCCCCCGACTTACTGGTGACTGGTGTCATCTGTAAAAGAAACAAAAAAAGCAGGAAGGTAAAAAGACGACAGACAACGGGGCCAACACATGTGCATAGAAAACCCACCAGCTTCCTGAATAAGGAGAGAATATACCTCGTTTGAAAAAGAATGTCTATCAGCCATAAAATGTTAACTCCTATGTGGTTACAAACAAGGAAACAGTGCCATGCTAGAAAAAAAAAAAGGTGCTTGCAAACAAAAGACAGTTCTCAGGTATGTATAGAAAGAAGAGGTTGTGAATCTGCTTGAAGCCAGCTTAAAACACATGCTGTCTTAAAATAATTGTTATTTATGCTACTACAAGGGAAAAAGCAGAATGCTAAAAAGCCTTCTTATTGCATAGTTTTCACAAGGAAAACCTGTTGAAGCCTGAAAATTTCATTCAAAAGCAGTTCAAATCACTCCAGGTTACCTTATAATTCAGAGCTAAAAAGATTCCCCAAATCTGGAAAAGTATATTCTCTCATTTCCCAAGTAATTAGTAAAACTTGCAAACAAACTCACTACAAACAAACCTCTTCTAATTCTAACAAGTCTCATACTTCATGAAAGAATTCCTATAAGGAAATGTGAGTGCCCTTCCTGAGTCTCTACGGCCAGGTTATTTTATTAGTTTAATATTATTTTTCTGCTGACTTAGAATAAAGAGGATCAAGCTCCCATTGACTTACTGAATTCATACATTTACACTGCCCACAACAACCATGTTCAAACATTAGTCATTAGAATTAGTCTGCTGTAAAAATACAGATTGCTGGATTAGCTTAGACAAAAGTCAGCCTATTAGAATACAATAACATAGCATTGGCAAGGCTAGGAAGAAAAATCATCTACTTCACACACAAAATCCTTGTTAATACAGTAATAAACCTGAGACTAAGTAAATGGTAAAAGTAAACACAAAAGAAGGAAATATACTACTGATGTAAAAATACAAGGGAGTGTTGTAAAGGGAATGACTCCAAGTAATTAATACTTCCTTCACCATTTATAACCTTGTGGTTCCTTGTCATACACAATCATGAATTCACTTTGTTTGCAGTCAAAACAAATTCTTTTTCAGAAAATCCTGTGTGAATGATGTCAAATCATTTTTAGCCTCCTTTTTAAGTAAATACTACAGAATCTTCTCACTGTACTAATACTATAATCAAATACGAACCATTCCAAAGAACAGTAGAGTAGAATTCCCTAAAGTGCTGCTACAGAAGACTGACCTCTTATAAAAAATAGACGAAGATTTTTAATACTTTCAGACACCTAAACACCCAAAATTATCCTTGTTTTACAGTTAGAAGATTAAAGTATCCACTAAATTTAGCTGCTAACTGAAAACTCTTCTGATGTGTTTTAAAAACAACTCATCACATAGCTTTTCATATATTAAAGCACAGCTTTTTAGTATGAGCACCAAGGAGAGCACACAATTGCAGACAGTCAAATAGCTGTGTTCACCTCACATGGCAACTCATGAGAATTCCTAGGTCTGTGAAGACAGACTCCCAACACTCCACAGCACTGTGTGAGTATGACAGATTTCTTACTTTATTCCTACAACCTTTCAAGCATGTAACAAAGGTAGATACTAGATCTGTTTGAAGCACATCTTTGCTGCCACTACCTCCTTTTGTCTGTCCCACACACCTTTGTGTCTGTCTTAGCCTACTCCTTGACCTACTTTTCCCATCCTAGTGATGTAAGAAGTAGCAGTACTGAAGAAATGAGGGGAACAG
>JACBWW010000002.1:3121802-3196728 GCA_020086605.1 Lanius collurio
CATAAACCTTTACTTATACTGGTAAGCTAAGATTTAAATGTGATTTATATGTTGGTTATTGTATAAAGTCATTCAAACATTTACATAAGTACAAAGTCCACACTGTTAGCAAGCAGCTGATACTTAACAAATGTATCATCCACATTTCTTTTGATTCAACAATAGGATGATCACTGAAATAGCTAAAATTATATACCAGAGATTTTATTTCACAGTTGGACAACTGCCTCAAAAATTTCGTTTACTTTTTTTTTATGTTGTTTGTTTTTCAGAACATTTTTTTTAAGGCCTTCACTGAAGACTTCCTACAGACTTCTTTCTGGGTTATGTTGCAAGGAGGAAAGGCAGGGGAAAATGCAATGGATGTACAAGGAGAAAGCAAAAGGGAAGGGCAAATCTAATTAACTTCATCAAGTGAGAACAGTGTTATATGCAAGTATTTTTTAGGAAAGAGGCTTAAATACTAGATTTCACTTTAAAGACATAGGGAGGAACTAAAAAATGGGGGAAACCATCTTGAGAAATTTTGGGTTAAAAGATTTCTAAATACCAGTATAACTGATAGTTTGATAGTTTAGGAAAGCAAATAATTCCTTGTACTATGCAACCACATGCTGTGTCCACAAGCTGAATATTTACAACTGCCAGCACACTGTGCATCTTTATAGCAGTGGACTAAGTAGGATTGCTTCCTGTATTATTTTTTCAGATTCATCTAGGTTTGTCTGATTCAGTTTAATCAAAACTGTTTTAGTGAAAAGAACCTGGTAGCAAGTTCTATGCTCAGATGTGAGCTCTAACTATCACCATTCTTTTAAAATTTCATATTGAAATCCAGTTATTTGGGAACTGAACATTTTCCATTAGAGCAGGGGGAAAATTAAGAAACTGTATGAAAGCTAGATCTAATGAAAATTGCCTAAGAAAAAAACAAGATGTTTGTGAAACACTCTGATACGTCCTAAACATTGCCAAGCTGGGCCTGAATTAGGTGGCTTTGTGTTAGAAGAGACAAGGGATCAGTCCAGCTGACAGATAATTAAGTCAGTAATAAGCTGACTTATTCCATAAGCTGGAATGTTTAACCAAGTGCAATGGTTAGCTAACTTTATACAATTTTTGCACCACAATAAGTCACCATTATGCCACGTGTGTACTACATAAATTCCTATCTTCAGAACAATAAGCAGAACAGCATGGTAAAATCTTGGAGCATCAGTTAAACCCACACTAGTATACCAGGAAGACAGCAGTAAACTTACTTTCACCAGCCACATAATTAGCTGGAAAATAGCCTTGCTGTCCATTTGCTAGGCTGCCAAACCACCAGTTATCATTATCTTTGTATAACACTTGGATAATGTCACTGCGATGGATGGTTAGCTCATCTGATCGATGCGCTGTGTAGTCATAAAGAGCCACTACCTAAAAGAGAGATAAGAGCACCACAGCTTTATCACAACCATGCCACAGAGAAAAAAGCGCAACATTCACTTCCTCTTGCAGAAAAGCAGCTGAAACCAAAGCTCCACTTTGGTAAAAGCTGAGGCTGCCTCAAGTTTTGCTAATGGGATCAGGGGTGGTGGGAAAGCAGCAGGAGAGGCAAGATAAAGGACTGTGGGATTGCAGAAATGGTTAAGAACATTGAATTCACTAAGATTAGCTTCAAAACAGCAGCTGTTAGTTTTATAAGCAATTTGCTTGTGAAGCAAAAGGGAAAAAAAAAAGCTTCATACAGTCACTTTCTCAGAATTGTTACACCACCTTCAGATCCCATTCTCTTGTGTGCTCATGAAGCATATGTGTTTGAATAAATACTTCAACAGTATGACAGCTTTAACCAAGGAAAAATTTAATACAAAAAGACATTGAAAAGTTTTGCTTTGATCACTCCATTTTTTCTTTTTCTTTTTTTTTTTTTTTTGTTTTGCTCAGAAATAAGCATTTGGATATAAAATTTTATAAATTCCTGCAAAAATACATTTATATTCCATTTCATATAATAAATCTATTTGACAGTGCAGCTATACTTTTATGAACAAGAGTACTAAAAGTCATCAGCACTATGCATACTACATATAATAAACTACTAGAAGACTACTTTCTACCCTGAATATGAAAATATCAAGTACAATTTCTTATTTATCTCCTATGCCCTATGAACAAAAACCTGTCCAAGTTAACTCTGAGCAGAAAAGCATGAAAGGAAAACAAATAAACTGAAAAAATAAGGCAATTACTCACTTCCCTCATCATAAGTGAAGAGCAAAATTATGACCTATTTTACACACAGATTGCTGCTTCCCTACCTATAATCTTCATCTCATATTTCTCTACAAAATTGTAAGTGGAGGTCAGAAATGCAGATCATAACGAGCAATAGGAGGGCTAACAGGGTTGAAGAAGCCAGCAAAGTAATGATAATAAGGATAGAAAAAACCCTCCTTTTTTATTATTATGCATGCATTTAAATTTTAAGACTTCTGAACTCCCCAGTGCTTTTTTATATTTGTATTTCTGCTTTGAGCAAGACGACCTGTGAGTTGTGTGTGTAAAAATATAGCCAATGTCACTTTTATTTTCGTAATTCCATATCATTAATTAAACAGATTAAATCAGTTATGAATGGGAAAAGATGGAAATGATTCTACCACTGTAAATTTTACGTGGCAATTTGTGAGCTGGTCAGCACCAAAGAATTAGTATCATCAGTTTTCAGTAGAGAGGAAATTTACCTAAATATGCATTCAGTAGTCCTGAATTTACATAAAGAAACTAAACAACGAAATGTCCTTTATCATAACTCTCCTCCCTGCATTAGGAAAGTAATTACAGGTGATGCTGGCAGTATAGAAATAAGAATTACAGAACAGAACCAAAGTAAACCACACTAATGAGCACCATGACCATGTCCAGTAAGAGGTGCTCTAACAGTGCCCACTTTAGTTAAGTGACAAGTTCATGAAAACCATGAGGTCACTTATGGTAAAAAAATCCCAAACCCAAAAAGGAATGTAGGAATGCAACAGTAATTACTTGGCAGCATGAAAAACAATCAAAAGCAGAAAAACAACTACTTTGTTTTGCAGTATCTTTTGTAAGACACTTCTGATTGCAAACATTGTGTTTTTTTGAAAAAATTACAAAAATTCAGTCATATGGAAACTGCCACAAATAGTTCAAACCATTTAAGCAAGTCCCACTGTCTGCCTCTCTGAAATAAGAAATTAATATACTAATGTGTCCTGTAATACAACTGGTTTAGTAAGTCTGACAATTTAAATAAAATGCTGAAATTGCCATTATATTCTCTGTTGAACATGATCAGAAAAGTGACCATAACAGGATATTGGAAATGCTCCTCAGAACCAAAGAAGAATGTAAACCACTCACAATTACACCTAAAGCAGTGGACTTGCTTCTGGTGTGACATTCAAAAAATTGTCAAGTTCTATTTGGGTCCAAGTCCAGGCAAAAAATAAAAAAATCTATATTCAACAAAATTTTACGAAATTGTTTTTCAAGATGATATAAACCCACCAGTAATGTAGTTATCCAGTTATGAACATCTTTGTAAGAATTATAAAATCTACAGTAGGAAAAATAATGTCCTTGGGATCATGCTAAAAAAAGGGCATGCTTTCCAAAGCAGATACAGCATAACAGGTACAGAACATATTGCAAAAAATTACATAATACTCACTGTCTCTTGCCCTGGTGGACAACTGTTTCCTCCTCCCACTCCCAACGCAGTCAGGCCATCATCATTCTAGAACAATAAATTATTTTAAATTCTGCTATGAAGCATTTTGCTAAATTACGATTGTTTTTCATTTCTCCTGTAAGACAGCAAGAATTATCTGCAACAAAATGCTTTTTATAAAAAAAGAAAAAGCAGAAGTGATGTTAAGCAACACTGAGTAATATTGGCTATTGGCTGGTAGATGTTTAGAAGAAGATATTAAATTTTTCAAGTATGTACACCGCATTAAAGACACAACTGGACTGATGAGTATGCAGTCCAAGCTTGTTTGCATTGCAAACACTACAGCAGATATTTAAGAAGTTGTTGCAGTGAACTTTACCTCTGAACCAGTATGCAAAAGATGTCACTTCCATATAATGAAGAATTTCAGCTTGGTCTCAATAACCAATACTTTCCATTTGATTCTAATTGTTTTATCCTTACCACTTGCTCTTCAGACTTTCAATGAATTCAAAAGAATAGTAGGTATATAATGCAATGATCAGGATAAGCCTGCACCTTAAAAACATTGATTTCTGTAAAATAATAGAATGCTTAAACTGAAAGAAAATTTAGAATAGAAAAATTATGAAAATTAGCAAAGGAACGACAAACTAGGAAACAAAAAAGGAAGAGCTGGAAGTCCTTTGCTGGTGTTAGTTATTTTTTTTTCAATGGTCTGTCTTCATAAAGGGAAACCAGTTCCCCTCGATTTTGTGTGCATCTAAGGATACATGCTACCATACAGAATAGAAATATTACACAGCAATTAAAATATTTTAGAAGAGTCAAATATGTGCTTTGTGAAGTCAACATTTCCACCTCTAACAGATATACTGCATTATAACCGTTTAAATTTGAAAATTTTAATCCAACATACTTCATGTTTTTCATATTTTACAGCCAGTCCTTTATCTATCTTTTGCATGAACTTCTTTATCTTCTTCTGCTTTTAAAAAATATATCTAAAATGTATTGTTCTTTTTATTTTCAATGTTTGGAGGTTTTTTTATTTTTATTATGGTGGCCCTAGGAACATCATTACAAAATCCTTGCAAATCCTCAGCAGAATAAATGCCATTCTTGAGAACAGGGATTCTTGCCCTCACTGTTGTTTTCATAATTTAGTTGGGCTTATCCCATATGGGAAAGAAATCACTGACTATCCTGAACTCCATCCAGTCTCCAGATTGTTTTCGTACTGCCACAGTAGTTACAGACACACACACAGCAGTTACAGATGAACTCAGTATAAAAGTGAACAGTTGCACTCAGTTGTTATCATCTACCAGAACATCTAAGCCTACCACCTAAAGAGTTCTGAATAATTATGTACATGCACAGAAGGAAAAAAAAAAGAGTAACTGCCTGATTTGATAAACAAATTTTGAACAAAGACTGGTGGAGCTGCAGTTCAGAGTACACAGCTTGTTCAGTGGTCTTTTGGTAGTCAGCACTGCTGTACAGGTTTCAGCTAATTCTCATTTTCCATTCTCAAGGTTAAGAGAACTGTGCAGGCAATGTGCTTAGCCTGTGGGATGGGAGTGCCTCCTGTTGCTCAAAAATGATTCATCAGAATTATTAGCAGTATTATTTAGGTATCTAGTTCAGGTACTCATATTGCCCCATTATTATGTCTCAATCTGTCTCTCTCTTTTTTTAATAAAGTATTTATGTGGCTCTCAAACACTCGAGAACAGCTTGAAGAGGGCAAGCTGTGTGGAAATAACAAGCTAAAATCTATGAGTCACCTTGAATCTATGCTGAATGTTCCCAGACACTGCCTTTAACTTTTAAGGCAACAACAATCCGAAGAGGTGCCTCTTAAAGAGGAACTCTGAGTATGTCACCGGCTGCACACACATCTGCCTCCAGCTGTGCAGGGCAATTGCCACGGCTGCCTACCACAAACACAGCTACTGCAAGGCAGCAGAGCTGCTTGTGGTGTGCCATGCCATTCCTCAAGTAGTGTCAACTACCAGTTACATCACAAGAAACATGCAGTAAAAGCTAATAGCCTTTCAGCTTAGAAACATCGTTTTTTAAATGCTGTGTCACAAGATTAAAGCACATTTTCAGGATTTCAAAAAAGCAACAGACATACTGAATGGTATGAATACATAATTCTTAATACAATATTAATGTGTCCTTTTTTTCATGCAGGATGGAAACTAGCTAATCCTTTTCTTGCACTGGAACAGATGTGGGGCTATAGCTATGTTCCAAGGAGTTGGGTCTTTTTGGAAGGCAGACCATCTGTGAGAAACAGAAACAAAATGCTTGCTGAAAAAGTGTGCCATGTCACACTTATTGTGGTTGAACAAAGCTCTTAGGGGCTTTGAGCATTAAGGAACATTCGCAGAGGAAGATAAATAGATCCATCAGTTGATGCAGAATTCTAGACCATGGAATATCACACTGGTTATCCATGACTAACCCATTCAGATACCCTTGACATTTCTAACTCAAAAACAAACAAAAATGTTTTAAGACACTGATACAAAAGAGAACACTGCAAGTGAGAGTAACCTGATACACTGTTGTATCAAGTTTTACTGATTCCTGAAAATAGACCTAATTAATTACGGCTTCTTTTTAATGGGTCAGTTTCAGTGATCGCTCAAATGGAGGTTTTGCTTTTTTGATGCAGATGTATAGTGCCCAACAGGATTTGGGCATTAGATAGCACTCATTCCCTTAGGAGAAGGAGCATTGAGTAAGAACAAGTGATATATCTTATTGTGCCTTTTCTGTAAAAATCTCAGCATTTCCTTTCTACTACTGAACCAATATATTTAAATTACCACAATATCAAAATGTAAAGACGGAAAAATTGAGAAGTTTAAAGTCTAATGATACATTTAGTTTCATATGCTTCTTCCTTATATGTAAAGATATACTTCATTGTAACAGAATAAACATACAGATTAATTCCCACTTTAATTAGTCATTAACTCTTAATAAGAACACTTGGAAAAAAAGCTTTTCTAAGATTAATTTTAGGCAGACACTACACATACTGGGGTGAATCCTAGTGTGTTTGTACACAGGGCCTAAGGCACCCTCCCTCCTCTTTCCATTAGTGACAGACTCGGGGACATGAAGAAGGACAAATATCTATTTCCAGGACTCTTGCCAGCAGCACTGCTTCCCTCCACTCCACCTCCCCACACCTGCTGTCTGCCAGAATAGAAGAGAAACTGCAAATATTACTTATGCAAACCCTCCAGAAAAGACACAAGAAATGTGTCTTAAAACTTCTCTTGTCTGAATAGTAAATCTGTGCCTCAGTGTGTAATAGCCAACATTCTGAGACTATTACCTTTCAGGGGCTTGTTTTGTTACTGCTTTTGGTTTATGGTGGTTTCTTGGTTTGTTTTTTTTTTAGGAGAAAAAGTAAGAAATTAACTTACCAAGCTCACTTGAAAACCCTTGGTTGGTTTAAAAGGTAATATTTAAAACATCTTAAAATTCTACAGATTACATCTGAGATTTTACTGTTGCTCTATTGTTTTCCTTCTTCCTTAGGAGCCTATGGGTTAGAAATTTACTTAATTGTCTCCTCCCCTAAGAATGCTATTCAATCTCTTTATTCCAGTAAGTGAAGTTTTAAATTAAACGCTAAATAAGATGAGACTTAGAAGAAAGCAGCTGAATAATGTTAGCACTTTAGTATTCTGTTCTCATCCTCTGGTCCAATGCAGGTGCTAGCTCAGGATGCTTAACTACAAATTCAGGCTATGAGAAACAGAAGTACAAATATTAGTATTAATAGCTAAATTAAAATTATGCTAAAAGTATCAATTGGCAAGAATGATATACTCTTTTTCAGTCATAATTAATTTGTGTGTAGACACTGTACAGTTACTTCCTTAGGCTTCAGATAACTACAATTCTGATTTGATTACAGTCCCACAGTATTCATTAAGCATGGGAATCTATAATTTGCCTAGAGGAAGAAAGGACCCAAACTGCACCAGGCTGCACTTTATTGAAACCTGCAATGTACAAACAGAAATCAGAAACACAAACACAGCTGCTGCAGTAAAATCTACAAGGATTTAAAAAAAAAAAAAGAGAAAAGAAAAAAGGGAAAAAGATCAATTTAGAAGCATGGGAAATACTCCAACTCCTGGTATCATTCAAAACCTCTTCAACTATATTGCCATTTCTAAATATACTAGGTTTTGATACTAATTACTCGATTAACCTGCACTTACATCTATTAATGCATTTATAATAGAAGAAGTAACAAATATATTCAAAACCTTAATTTAGCCCTCTCAGAAAAAAACTATTTTAAATTAGCTGCTACCTAGCACTTCACAAAACAGTCGAGCCTGCAAATGTTTATCAAGATTACCGCGGTGGAGAACACTATAGTACTGGTTAAACAATTTATATTTTTTCCCGAAAAAATTACATAGTGACGGCTAAAAATTTGAAAATACGGAAACATGAATCATTTGGCAACTAATACAACTTCAATGTAAAATCATGCTTTCAAAATTTCTTGGTAAATCTTATGTACCTTACAAGCTTTCCACAACTGTCTTAACAGATTCTGTTAAAAAAGGTAGGTTCAAAATATCCTAATGCAATATAAACAAATCCCAAATTAACTGTAAAAAAGCTATAAATTACCCAAGTCAATTTATGTCCATTTATAACATTTCTCTCAAAACTTAAAATAAGTGCAATTACAAGAGAATATTAAACCATGGCATTCTCTCCCTGGGTGTAGGAGGATTAACACCTCCAGTACAACAGGCCCAGCTTCACAGACACACAAATGCATTCAGTATTCAGAAGCACCACTCATTCTTTCTTCACTAGTTTCTCCACACATTTTGTGTTTAGTACAAGTTCATCAAATGTATAGTTGCAATTAATGGCATATACACATTCTGTTGGATTTTTATTATGGTGATCAGGAAACCAGAAACAAAGAGAAGAACAAATATAATTAGTAGAAGTTTACAATCAATATTTAATAGATAAGCAATTAAGTAAACAGAGGATGGCTGTGATTTCACTTGTTACAAGTATGAGCAAACAATGAAAACACGGTGCTGCAAAGAGAATGTAATTTCAAGATATTGTATTAGCTTTTCTCTCAGCTACTTATCCATGCCTGTTTTCTTAGTAAAAAAAAATAAAAAAAAAAACAGTGAGTGTGATTTTATCTTATTTATTTCTAAACAACAAAAAGTAAATCATGAAAAAATATAAAATATAAAGCTTTTGATTTGCAGATATCTGATCTCACTACCAGCTGGACACAGCATAAGCTAATTTGGCCATGTAGACAATTGGTTTGAAGTCAGCTCTTTTTTGAATAAAGACAGGATAAAAAAAAACACCTCTCTACAATGAGAACTTGTGAATAATGACATTTTAAAGTAAAACATCAATTTAAAAAAAAATGCAAAAAGAGAATTCCTTACCGTCTGTAGTCTACCCAATAGTGTTCGACTAAGAGGATTTCCTACTGGGCTGAAGCACCCTGTGAAAAGAAAAGGCTGTGAATTTTCTGCTTGTTATCCTTTTCCGTCGAATAAACCATTTTATTTTAAAATCATTATGTTAGCAGGGTATGTTTGACAAAATTCTAATGAAAAGCAGCAGCATCTTTCAGTCACAACTATGCATCCTTCAGTCGGGAACAGTTGGAGGGTTTATTTAACTAACAGACCTGACACAAGGTTAACTAATCCAATATTTCCATTCAAATGATTTGGAGAAGTAGCTCAAGCTATGTCCACATGCCACCTCGTGCTCAAAGCTGACACTATTATCTAGGCTGTATTGCTTTTCTCTTCATTGAATTTCCAAGTAATGCATACAAAGTTTTCCAACAGAAATGATCACAAAAACTCACAAAGGAATTACTTCCTTATTTTATCTGAAAGAATAACTATTCCTATTCAGTAGTTCTCTTTGATCATCAGAGTTCCTATCACAACACATCTTGCTGTTTATTTCATTCACTCTCTACATAGCGCACTTGAACAAGTACTTGTAAATTCTTTTCTTTTCAGACTATTATGTTAACTACTAAGCTCAGGAAAATCCTTTCATCATCTATGGATTTATCTTTTTGTTATTGGTCTCCTCAGCTGTATACTTAAGAAAACATCTTAAAAAGAAAAGATACAAAAAAATCTGAAAATCGTTGAACATGACAGTGAAAAATGCTACTGCACATTGGAGAACAGTTTCTCAAGTACAGAAATGCCAGGCAACACAGAGTTAAGCTCACTGGATTTTCTCTGTGAGACACTAGCTTTGAAACAAGTTTTGTTTTTAAAGAGAAGTAAGTTCTGAAAACTCATTTTCATTTGCCACACCAAAAGCCTGCTTTTGAGGAGTCCAGTATCTAAATAAAGAGGACTTTTCAGATTCAGATTCCCATGTACTGGCAGAGCTCCACAAGGAAACTTGCACAACTCCACCTATAGTACTCTTTCTAAAGTCTAGTTGTTTTGTCTTTCAGAGGAGATTTACTCATAAATGTATAATTATTAAGATATTTAGATATTTCTAACTAAAATAAAAGCTGCAAGCTCAAATAACTGTAGTTAAACCATGCTCCTGCAAATCTGCGTGTGACTAATCTCCTACTTGTGAGAAATCCTAAATACATGCAATAATGGATTATTTAGCTTCATGTATGAATTAAAAAAATCTTGATCCTAATAATTTCAAAAAGTCTTGTATAAATTCTGAAATATTTTATTTTTAAAGGCTTACTTTGCTTTTATTACTTTTCCCCACCTCTTTTAAGAAGAAGAAAGAGACGAGAATGTAAAACATTTTCTGAATTCAACCCATACTTAAAGACAGTAATCCTGAAGGCAACCTTTTTTTCAAATAAGCTATTTGCTAAAAAATTTGCTCAGTACTAACCAAAAGACAGTGGGGATATTACTCCTATTGATATTGTTATCTACATACTCACAAAGCCAGAAAACCAGATGCTACAGAGATGATACTACATATGGATATACTGTTGCATGCACATGTTGTATCAAGTCTTTGAATAAAAAAAAAAAACCAAACTGAAAACTAATAAAATGTCTGCATGATAAAAAAAAATTTGGTTTTAAGGCAGCCACTTTGAGCATGGGAATGTTGTGTCACTTTACACAAACCCATACTAAGATAAAAGATATATAAAATATTTGATAAAAACAATTGCTTGTGTGTAAAAATATTTAAGTTTTAATTAAAAACAACATTAATCTGCATTTTTATAATTTACATTATTGACCTTCTTATTTTTCTAAGGAAAATACACATTACTTCCAAGTGCTCCTGGACTGTACGTTTATGGATGCAATTACTCCCGTACAGCCTCTATATTCAGCTGCTTATCAGGAGAAAACTTTATGGTTAGACCGATATTCCCAATTAAGCCTCAAAAAAGGGCAGTGCAGACCTGCTATGCTGCAAGCAAAGGACAGAGACAGATGTGTAACTCAGAGATCTAAGGAGTGCTGTACGGAATTCTAGAAGTCGGCACTGGTTCAGACTCAGTGTTTTCTGTGACTAGAGACAAACAGAAAATTCTTATTACTTGGCTTGAGGTGTAAACAGACCACAGCACACTTGGGTCCAAATACTCTACGAATATGCCTACTGGCTACCCCAAAATAGTCTTTAGTGTTATCTGTTCCTTCTTTTTAGTTATCAAGCATTCCTTTAGTAGCCCCTACATTCAAAATGGTCATAATAAAAAAACCCAAGAAACAAAACAAATCCAAATGAACAAAAAACCCTGTTCAAATCTTCCCCATTCACAAAACAAGCAAGCAAAGGAATATCCATCTCTTCTTCCCCAAATGAAGCAGCAGAATTTTAAAGCAATGTTACACAGCTATGGGCTTGATATGGTTCCATGCTTGATGAAGCATGTAAATGACATCAAGCAGGTGTGACTAACAGCCTCAGCAGTGCTTGCTTTGGTTCTCTCTCATCCAGGCTGTACACGCTTTTCAACTACTATAGTGAAACTGAGGTCCAGATTCCCAAAGGACATTGCCACTTGATCTAAAAATTAAGTTTACAGGACACCGTGACCTGCTGGGACTCTCATTTAGTCTGAGCTTATAGAAAGGTCATTAAATCCTTTGTAAGGTCAAGCACAAAACCCACCCTCCCAACACCCAGGGTAATTTAGACTGTCCCTTCTTAAGGATTCTTCAGAATCACAAAAGGAAAAGCATTTTTATTGATGTAGATGTTTTACGTGAACTCTCCAACAATATTCTTTCTTAACACATCTGCTGTCTTCACCTTCAAAATCATATACATCTTCAGAAGCTGATCTCTACGAAAGTATCAACACTTGAATTATTGCATTTCCTATTACTCTACCTTGATTCTTCAGTGGTTTCCTTTATACAGAATTTTACATAAAAACATATTATTTCTAGAATTACTATTAATATCTAACTGCAATGTTAGGCATCTCAAGATGATAGATGCTAATGCTTCTCCTCAAATGCTCAGAATTTTCACATCGACACAACAGCAGGACAGCTCTTCCTTAGTGTCCACATAATCTTATTGTTACAATTATGTCATGAGCCCACCTTTAGGGAAATGACCACCAAAGAAATGGTTTGAAAAACAATGTATCTGTCTGCCTTGAGAGCAGTCTGAAACTGCGGTAGTTTCCTGTACAATTTGAACAATGAACTGAAAGTGTATCCTCAGTTCCCCTTGGTCACTTCTGCTAATATATTCTTTGCTAGTATAACTGCAACTAAAGAGAAGACATAAGCCATGCACTTGTCCTGTCCAAATTGTGTCTGTACTACCAAGTCCCCAGTTTAACTGCTTGCTTTCACTCAAAAGCTGCCCTCTGCTCTAGATAAACACATCAGTGTTAGGTGATCAGATTTTAAACAGTTGGACTGAAATGGACAAAGTAGATGAGTTCACTTCCAAACAGACTTGACTTACATAGAAATTGATATGGTAACAGCAAGAGTGCCCCAGAAGAGTACTTGCAATAATTAACAATACCTCCTTTCAAATAACAGCATCTTTAGTGGCTTTATTTGTTTTTAACTAATAGCATAAGAGGCAGAACAGGGAAAGAAGTCTTTCTAGGAAGTCACACAATTCCACTATTATCCTACTGGACTGTCTATAACCACACAGTGTGAAATGTTTCTGTGAAAAAATGCTCTTTTAAAAAAGGCTTAGATAGCATTCATTACAGAACTCTTGTTTTGATGATCTTTTCAAAAGAAGGCTTTTTCTCACTTTCTGAAATGCTCTTGATAAATATTTTTTTTAATTACTAAGGGTATTTGAGCATAATAAATCTCTAAAGATTTCAGTCACAAGGAATCTACAGTTAATCATCCAAAAGTTCATCCTGGAAAATTCTCAGAAAATCACAGAACAAAGGACAAAGATACATCTAAGAAAACTGAAAAATGTTAATATTCAGACATTTCTGTGACAAACACCTCTAAAGCATGCAGAGAGAAAAAAAAAATCTTATCTACTCTAGTTACACATTATTCTGTTTTTAACTGAATTTACTTTAGGAATATACTAATTGCTAATGTCCCAAAACCCACAAAAAATCCTGGAAGACATGAAAATAAGCAATGCCTCTAGGAAATGGTATTTCTTATTACAGAAATTCTTATGAATTATATCATAGTTGCTCTTGCAACACAGTGTAGTTAAAATACACCCAATTAAATCACAAACACTGGAAAAAAAGTCAAGTCAGATATGAGATGAGTATGTGTGGATCAGCTCATTCCTCTTCCTACTCATCTTCTGCGTCTTTAAAACTGTTTCCAGTAAATAGAATCATGTTTTCAGCACAGTCACCTAGTCAAAAGTATTACCTTTGTCACTAAAGGATCATTTAGTATGCAATATAATCTCTACTTTAGGTTTCAAAGGAAAGTTTTGAGGTTTTTAAAGTAAAAGCTTTCAGCTATTTCTACAATTTCATTTTTCAGCTATGTATAATGTAAGGGAATTAAGATAATTTTGTAATGATCCAAATATATATTAATCTTCCCTCAAAGACTTTATCCTCAAACCAACTATGCTCTAATAGATCAAATAGAATTAATTAAATAATAATATTGTTTATATATTGGGTAAGAACATGTTTTCCTTTATTTCAACACAGGATCACAAATACATTTAGAACCCACTACAAACATTTTCAGATGCAGTTTACACAAAATGAAAGGAGTGGATATACCTACTTAACACAAGCATATCTTTTTGTTTCACCAGCAAAGCAGGTGTTTCACTAATATCCACTGCTGTAGGTGAAAGCCCATTTCCAACTCTGCCCTACATAACTTACTCTAGCAGCTTTGATTTTGAAGATACTCCAGATTGAATAGGATAATTGACAGGACTGAAGTGTATTGAAAATTGTTTCAATGAAGTTTAATCTGCATCATGGTGACAGGACAAGAGGAAAGGGCCTCAAACTGCATCGGGGAGAGTCAGGTTAGACATCAGGAAGAATTTCTCCATGGAAGGGGTTGTTAAGCATTGGAATGGGCTGCTCAGGGAGGTGGTGGATTCATCATCCCTGGAAGTGTTCAAGAAATGACTGGATGTGACACTTAGTGCCATGGTCTAGTTGACAAGGTGACTCTTGGTAAAGCTAGAACTCAATGACCTTGTGGGTCTTTTCCAACCTAAACAATGCTGTGATTCTGTGATCTTGCAAATCCCTTAAAATGTATATGCTCAAAATAGACAGTTCTCACATGTGGTATTTAAGGGTACATACAAAGGTGCTGGGATGGCAACATTGCTGGATGCAAAGGCCTCCTACAAACACACATTACATTCTTCCAGTGTATCCTACACTGACAGAAGTCTACTCAGTGTCAGCCCATGCCATTACTAGCACTCTCCTTGTCTTTTCCTCACCATTTGCTTCTATCAGAGCATCTGGAAAAGGCTGAATGATCTCCTCAATGTCATTCTCATTTTCTAAGTGGGATTCCAATTAACCTAAATCTATTCACTTAAACTCAAAAATCTACAAAACAAATAGAATCCCTCTCTGTTTACTGTCTCACTTTTTATAAGTTGCACAGAGAAATTACTGATAATTTATTTTACCAGTTGGATATGAGAGCTGTTTATATGCTATATACACTTCAGAAAAATGAGAGACAGAAAAGCTCTGGCAGCCCTACTGCTGCTAGACATCACTCCTCCAGTTAGTGCAGACTGATTTAGATGGCAATGACAAAAATCCTAAAGCATAAAAAACCTCAAATTCACCCTCCCTTACCCCCTCCAAGCTAAGCTGAAACAGCTGTGCTGATAGGTGGAAAAGCATAACTTATTTTCATTTCTCTTCCCCATCCCTATTTATGTGATGAAAACTTGTAAATTAAGAAAATAATCTTGGGAAATTATGTCAATAGATCAGGCTTGGTTTGCCACTCAAAATACTACACCATATAGAAAAGTCTGTGCATCAGGATAATCTTTCAATAAAAAAGTAAGTAATGTTTACCTTTTCAACCAATTGTTTATGAAACACTGGTATTAAAAGGAGTTATCTAGAAAAATAACTCTAGGGAGTGACACAATTCAGAACCATGCAGTTCCATACATCATGCTGCAGCTTCTTTAATACAGCATGCAACTTCCCAGTGGATGCCCCAACTGCAACTGTTAGGAGAACCCCCCGTTCTCAAACCATGAGCAAGTCACAGTTTTCCTGAAGTGAGAGACACAACTGGTCTAGTGTGCTTTAACAGAGTAACTTCCTTATCCAAAAAGTGATGCCGTTCCCTCCAGCTAATGCATCTGGTCGTCTCTGATTCCACAGCCCAAGTGACCAAGTAGTTTGTCCTTGCAGCAGAGTTAACTGACACTGCAGCAGTGGAACAGAGAAAGGCTTAAATTCACACCTGTAGATCCACAGAGAGATACCTTTGCTGTAATACCAACCAATTCCAATCCTCATGTAAGAAACCTCAGAATCAGACAGCATCAACATGAAAACACTATGCTTCTGGCAGTGCCAGATCCCACAACATAATTGTATCTCCCATCAGCCAAAAGAATGCATAGAGATACTCATTCAAGTTTAGCCATCATCTTTTTCATTCCTGGTTCAAAGTATACAAGGGAACATACATGTGTTTGCTCTGAGAATAATCCTCCAGGAGAAGGACTATAGAGATACTGGCTTTGGGTTTCATTTGAAAACATTTATTTTGTACTTAGGCACAATGAACAGGCTGAATTTGGCCCCTATTTACAAAAAGCATAATGAAGTAAAAAACTATTGCATCACAAAAACAATTAAAAGATCCAACTTTTTAATTAGAGATTAAAATCAAATGCATTTAGCAGCCTACACACCCACCTAATTATTTCTGAGTAATCTTACCAAACCATCATCTTACATTTTTCTTGCAAATGTTAAGTTTCTACAGTACCATATATAAACAATGCAAGTAGTAGCACGTGTCCCAAGCATTCTTTTGAAGTAAAGAACATTTATTGAATTCATGCTAATAAAGAATGTGCTAATTTACGACAACTTCTAACATGACATCACAATGGCAGTAGATACCACTGAAAATGAGCAGAGGTTATAGTATTCAGTTGTTTCTTTCTACAATATAGAGAACTGAAAGTGATTCTGCAGCAAACATCAATAAGCCTGCACAGATACCATCAGCTTTCTGAAATCAGATTGGCAGCATTATTTACAAGTTTTAGATAGCAGATAAAAAAGATGTAAGGAAAATGCAGACTATGACGCATTCTTTGTATTAATAAGAGTTATTTTTCTTCTAGTGCTGCAGATATCCTGAGAAAGTAATTATTAGTTTTGCTAAGCTCACCTGGACTATTTAAAAGCAAACAAAGTAAAAGAAAATTGAAAAGAAACTTATTTTGTATTCTATTACATGTAGTTTGTGGTGTTCCCTATCAAAAAACACCTCATGAAATGTAAAAACTGCAGTCCCTTGCAGTTGTAAATGCCCAACATTGAAGTAGCAACCTTCACTTTTGAGTTTAGTAATAGTTTTGCTTCTATTTTAACTTACCCTCCCTGAATCAGAGGAAATAGAGCTCTTAAGCAGGAATTATGATTATCTGTTTTCTAAAAATATGTAGTACAGTTAAATTTTATATATTAATACAAGTAATTCCTATGTAATACAGTTAAATAGACTTTAACTCTATCTGCAACTCTCAAAGCGTCTTATGACCTCATGACTCTACTCATGTCTTTAAAAAAACATATTTGACTTCAGATAAAAGACAAAGAATGAAAATTATGCAAGGAAGGAAAACTAAGTAATTTATTTTGCATGGTTCTTCCCACAACAGAAATTCAGCAATGGCTAGTTACTCACAGTTACTTATATCAAATTAGCCTGCTGTTCCACAGGTGGAAAGCTGTAAGAAAATAAGCTTAGAATACCACAAATACTTTTCAAAATCAGCCATTAACACATTTTTGCAATGCAAAGTCTTGTCAGCTAAGTGAAAACAACCACTTACTGCATAAACTACTGAATTTCTGTATTACCCAGTAAGCCTCACAATGTCAAATCACATCTTGACTGGAAAAAAAAATTCAAGTCTTGTAACTGCTTGAAGAACTTATGTAGCATTTTCCTGATATTTACATTCAGAGTAGATAGAATCAGCAACATCATCTGCAATATGCTGGAAAAAATAAGTCAGCTCGATATTTCAGGTCTTTGTCATGACCAGAATAGCCACTACTTTCTCTATGACATTAGCACTTTCAGCCAGTACTGAATAGTAATTTTGACAAATTATTACAAGAAAATCCCGTGAAATAGACAAACAATTCATACCTTATCAAACCTGAGAAATGCAGGACCATTGGCAGACACTGCATCAGGAAACCATTATATAAGACATTTAATTTGGTCTCAAATCAAAAGAGTAAGGAAAAAAGGTTATGGCAGACATACTTCTTACTGCATATTCAGAATTAGAAGATCATGTCTTTAAAATACACCCCCGAGTTTAGAAATTAGACTGGTCAGATATTTCCTGAAAATATGTCTGTGATGAAACCAAACTACTCCATGAGAGCTTTCCCACTTCTTGCACACTTCTGAATTTTCAGACTATTTATGAACAAACTACTCTAAGAAAGTTTTTTCTATGCATTAGTATTAGAACATGGATAAATAACGAAGCCCTTTCCAATTAGTATCCAATTGTATAGGGAAATATTATAATGGCCTGCAACCACTTTGGTAACAAAATCTGAATATACTTCCTTGTAAATAACACACGACAAAGCACTTGCGATTCATATTGGTATCATCTGTTACAGAAGAAAATATACTGAAATATTAAGTCAAACATTAAAGCAAAACACTGGATATCCAGCTGGGCACAGATTTCAATTATGTTGATTTTTCAGCTTCCTTTGCCTACAAGGTCTTCGAAGTCCTCTAGAATGCAATAGCAACCTGTTACTGCTTTAACAGCAGTGGACTTTTAGAATGTTTGGGTCTTAGGAGGGGGATATGCAAAAAAAAAGCATGGAAAATGTTTGCAAAGAACATAATTAAGAAGCAATACCCCCTTTCATTTACACTGTGGTACCTTATCTGAGGAGAGGTAAAAGAAGGCAAATTAAGACAGGCAGGTTCATAAAGAGGGGCTGTGCCCAGCTTTGGGTTAAAACCACATTTCTAAAACTCTGGATTATCCTGGAGAGAACAGAATTTTCTTCAAGGTTTAATCAATAACACAAAATGCTGCAGCTGGGATTAGAAGACAGTAAGATTTTCCACTATCTCAGTGGCAAGCCAGAAAGTAACAATTCTATCCAGCAAATTTGTATCTTAATTGTATAGGAATTTTGCAAGCAAGACTATTAGCAGAGCAAGTTTAAAAATGTAAACAAAAATATTAATGAAAATTAAATTCTGAATGAATGAAAAAAGAAATCTTATTTGGCTAAATATTTTCACAGTATCATGAAATAAATTTGATTAACCACTTAATCCAACACCATACCAGCTTTTTTCACGTCATCACACAGGTAGTGCCAAACTGTTAAAAACTGCAATACTTGAACATGTAAGCTTCATTGCACAACCCATCCTCTCTGGTTTGACTACCAGTTGCAGCTAAAATCATGACTGACTATGCTCATACAGCATCTCCAATAACCCAAAACCCAGACAAAAGCAGCAAGTGCTAAGTTTTCATAATCATCAGCAATAGGAGGGTGATTAAGATCCGAACATTCAAGGACAGGAAGTT
Source organism: Lanius collurio (assembly GCA_020086605.1). Lineage (NCBI taxonomy): Eukaryota > Metazoa > Chordata > Aves > Passeriformes > Laniidae > Lanius > Lanius collurio. Next base: position 3,140,848 of record JACBWW010000002.1, read on the forward strand.
CTCCATAGCCTATTCTGAAAGGAAACACCCATTTCTATACAGTATGCATTGTGAATAATATCTGAGTTCCTTTAAAACTGACTTCATCAACAACTGCTACAAACATTTGTTTCCTCAAAAGGACCAAACAACTGAAAACCACATAAAATTGTCTAGTAACACTCTTAAGTTTGGAAGTCTCAAAGCATATGTCTTAATAACCCTGTTCAGTAGTTCAAACTCCCTAGATGGTTTTTACACACGCTTACGTGCCAACTATTAAGTCAAGAACTGGTGATACAGACAACCCTGGACACACCTTGTTCTCTTTGAGTGATTCCTGGAACTTACTCTGAAAATGATTTGTTTTGGTAAGAGAAGCTGATTTGCAGGAAGAGTCTTAATTGAAACCACAATTTCAATTGCTGAAGATTCTTTATATGTGTGAGTAGCAAAAAAAGATGGAAGTTTCCTTTATATTCTGAATGAAAACAAATATCCAATAAAGTACTCTTACCAAGGTACACATGATGTGGCATATTATAGATGTGCATCAAGTGGGCATTACACTCCAAATTTTGCACATAACAGTAGAACAATTATATTTCTTCTCCTCCCGTTGTTTTTTATGCAGGAGCAGCCAAATCTGAAGCAAATATAATTGGGCAGAACATACATCATATTAGATTGAACTGCTGGACATGAAAGGTTAAAAGCTACTACTAATTAATCAACATATATATTCAGAACTTGTGTTTTGAACTATTTCTAAAATGAAAATTTCCAAGAACATGCTTGAAGTCCTTATAGGAGATAAATATCAACTTGGTTTTAGCTAGGACCTGGCTCACAAGATAAGTTCTTCAACTAGCAACATGCATAACTCTGTTACAACATTCTCCTGAACAAGTAGAAGAGGTGACACATCTTACAGATACCTCCTCTGAATTGAGACAGACACAAAAAAAACCCCACTTTAACAACAGGACGATCCTTTTTTTACTACAGACGTGAACTCTGCTTAAAAGTGATTATTCATAAATGGAAACTCAAAGATGCAGGGAGTAGAAAAATGAAACTTATTTAGAGTCTTCACCTGAAAATACAACACCTTACAAAGTGAATCTTAATATGCTCTGCAGGTACATAGTGACAACAGAAGTTTGGTGAATGAATTCTCAACACACTTTTGCTGCTAGGCAATTTGTCACACCAAAAGATGCTCAATGAATATTTTGAAAGAAGCTCCATTTTTCTCTATTTTATTATTTGGCATATTAGCTGCAGAAGTCTGCTTCCTTTGACCAGTCAGGCTACGAAAAGATTCCAGAAAGATCTGTATCAACATATGCCACTGCAACACCCTCCAGGTAATCTGTAAAAACGCCCAATCAATACACCAGCCATTAGCATATATAGACAGCTGGAGTAGAGATTGACAGGATACAAAAAAGGGATCCCCATATGTAGAATCATATGGGGATGCAGTATACTGGAATCAATCTTTAGATGAGTTACACAGTGTCAAATAGTATGTGTGTGTCACAGAGTCAAGTAAGAGCGCTCTGCAAAGGGACTGTCCAGCAAGCCAGAACAAAGTCTGGGGTCAAGTGAGCAGGGAGGGGAGACTCTAAAAGGTTTTCGAATTTGCCTGTTTGTCATTTGAATCTTTTTCTTTGCCTGAGGAAGTAAAAACTAAAGAAACTGAGCCCTAATTGTGAGAGGAAAACATGAAAAAGGAACCTTTGCAATCTCTTCCTTCACTGAGTGCCATAGGTTGCAGAAAACACCCAAATACAAGTTTTCAGAAGCAGAGTTTTAAAAGAATTCCAGCACTTCATTTGAGGCCAACAAGCAATGAGTCACTGGTCCTTACAACCTTCAGTGAGCAAGAAAGCAAGCTAACAATGAGCAGGCAGGCTCCAGTGAAGCTCTCATTTCATCTGGATCAAGATAGCACATTGAGGGCAGCTCTGTAATGTGACAGCAAACTACTGTGTGACAACAGCAACACCCGAGTTACACACCCAGAGAGTCTTCACTTCTCTGTACCTACCTTCTGCTTTCTTAATGCTTTCCCAAGCCACCATCCTCTATCATTAGCTTCTAGAGGATCAACATGATCCATATCAAGCTATAGTGATCAAACTGCATCGCTAGCACTTGCTATTGCAGAGCATAATAAAGACCACATTTACCCAAAGTGAACTTTAAAGGTGTTATATCAGTAAAATGAATCATGTCAGGGAAGTATGCTGTCACAGAAATTTGTGCTTCAGCAACGAGAGTAACAAGTTGCATAATGAACCCATGGAAGTTTAGTTGCTTCACACATAAAAATCTATCAACAAAATTAGCAAAGGCTTTTAAAAAAAGTTGAAAAAGTATGCACATGTACCAAAATGGGATGGATAATACATGTTTAAAACATAGATTTTTCTGTTTTTAATGTACTTGGGTTTTGTTAACTTGTCAAAACCAGCGATGAAATCAAAGTACTTTGGTCTCCTCTTGGGGAGATGGAGGTGTCTCCCTCCTGTGCACCATGGCTGCTACTAAGGTTTTTGCATAGTCCTCCCAGCTCCTCTGGAACTGACAGGAACAGAAGGACTGGAGCAATACAAGGAGGGATCAATTTCCTCATTTTATTCACTCATGTTTATTGCTGCACAGACAGCATCCTTGCTGACCTGAGCTTTCTGCTGGAGGAGGGAACTGATACCTTACTGCACAGTCCTTGGCAGAAGGAGTTTCCCCCTTTGTGACCAGCTGAAATTTCAACTAAGCATGTTATTGTCTCATGGCTCAATAGACCAAAATTACAGACAAGCTCAGAGTGAAAACAGTCAACAGGACCTCTCAACTTAGGAATTAATTAGATTCAGTTGTTTTAGGATCCACAGAACCGAGAAAGTAAGGGCACACTTAGGCCAAATCACTTTTGGCAGAGACTTTGCACAGTACTACGTCACACCCTGATTTTGCAATCTATATCCACTGCTGCCAAACAGAGAGTAATGCTTCATTTAATCCACACCCTTGTATAATTTGGCTGAGAGTACTTCCTTTAGCCTGAAGGCTCAGCAGTAATTACCCTAACACACACCAATTTCAAGTAAATATAAATGGTGTTCTTTAGATAAAGTTTTTGGAAGCTTCAAAGATTGCTGTTATTGTGCTTTGTATTTAGTGTAATTTTTAGAGAAATATTTTAATTAACTTACCTAGAAGAAACATGAAAAAGAACATATAATAAAGGAACATGTGTATCTTTGATCTCAGTATAAACAATTCTAGCAAGTTTAACTAGAAAATACAAACTCTTCTGACATTTATAACATCTTATCAATCAGATAGAAGAAGCTGGATAAGTAACCTTTTGGAATAGAAGAACTAGATTGTCATTAATGTTAATGGTTATGTCTCTGTCTTTACTACTCTGTTGGAACATTTTTGTGGTTAGATGAATCTATTTATACAACTTATGTTTTCAAATTAAAAAATCATTTTTACTATTAATTTTGTAAGTGTAAACATTCAGCTCTTCTACCTTAAAACAAGGTCCTGTACTTGTGACTTGAGCCAGAGCTCTGACATTGTCCAGTGACATGGGCAGCACAGCAGGGTCACAGAGCTCTGAGGAAGTTCCTTCCTCTGCAGAATGGCCTGAGCTGCCTGTAAGCCGTGGTGAAGGCACAGGTGTGTCCTGATACTCAAAATTTTTATTTACTGCCAAAGTCAGCTGTAAGCCAGAACATCATGAGCCTTTGTAATCTATTTGCACTGAAGAAACTGAGTCACAGCCACTTCATATGTAAATGGTATAGCCAAATAGCTTATAAAAGAAGTAGATATAAATAAACCCCAAAATCATCTTGTGATAGACGTTCCTATTGTTTAAAAGAAACTAACTTTGAGAAAAGTATCTGTAAGCTGTATTTTTGAGTTCTTCCTTTGCATTATAAGCAAATAGTAACAAAAAAAAGTTTTTTCTTTTTTTCTTTCTTTCTTTCTTTCTCCATTCTCCCTCACACATTTCCATTAAGTCAAAGTGAGAGATATGAATATCTTAAAATGAATGGTCATTTTCCCCAGGGGAGTTCCCATTCAAATTAACAGACATATATGAAAAGCACTTTAGACTGAATTCTCTTCTGCTTATGGTAAAAATAGTTTTAGCAAACATCAGTGTAGTTACATCAGTTGATGCTGAGAGCTGATCTGTGGTGTTGAGCTGGTGATTTCTCTCCACGAAGTTCTACCATCTTTTGAAAAATGAAGAGAAAATCTGCTAACTGGATCTAAAACTTAATTCATTATAATAAACTCTCAGCGACTATGCAGTAATCTTCAATTAAAACAAAGGCTTGTAATGACTGTAAAGGTATGTTTATCTTTGGTTAATAGGAGGAAAAAATCCCACACCAGAAGAACATACTCAAAAACTAAGGGACTAAAGTCAAGTTTACTCACTTAAAACGTGCTAGTATTATGCATTATTGTTACCCAGACCAAGTAGAGAAGGTGAGGATATTTAAGTAATTCAGTTTCCAAAAGAAAGAAAACATACATACTTGATCCAGCTGCAAAGTTAAAAGCGATTACATCCTACAGATTACAGAAAATGTGAGAATTCTGCAAAGTTGCAATAAGATACTTTTTACAATAACAAAATGCAACTAACATTTCTACATTTAGGAATTTAAAAGAAAATACTAGGCAAAATTTTGAAATTTTTTGCATCAGTTTTCCATTAGAATAATTAAATGAAAAGGTCACACTCAAAAAAAAATAAAAAATCTATACCCCTAAAAATATTAGAATAGTTCTGAAATTTTTTTTAAACCTTCAATTTCTGAAAATTGTATCAGGCAGAGTTAGTTCTTCAGATATGTGACAGAGCAGGAAGACAGCAAACTGCATAAAAACATAGAAAATATCTGAGAAGTTAGACAAGTATTAGGCACATATTTCTTTCATCTTGTTGCACATTCCCCTTTTTCAAACACATGACATAATCTAGTAGCAGCAGACTGTAGCTTGCAGGAAGCTAAACACTCTGCAAGCACTTATTCTCATGTATCACTTCCTATGTTGGCAGCACCTCCACAGGACATACCAAAAGTGTTCTGCATTTCTATCCAGTTTCAGACTTAAAGACAATGGGTAGCAGACTGCTAATCAAAGATATTTCCCCCACTGGACTGCCTGATCACATGAGGCCATTAGGACTATCCCTCAGTGAACAGGAAACTTGCATTTCTCCCTCTGTAGTAGTAAGAATAAATGGAAAAGATAAACAAATTAGTCAACCAGTGCAGACTATTACAACCATTTTGCACAGGCCTTATAACATCACTTCATTATTTGCTCAGTCAATAACACAAAAAAAGGCCAGGAAACTCACCAATGCTAATGAAATTGAGAAACTTCGTGAAATTATTATACATTACCTGCTTCCCTTTTGTAATTTTTTTCCTAAGTAAAATAAAGTAAAACTAGTTTCCTATCATTACCTATTCCTCTTAGCAGCATGTATTACACTCAAAGCACTTTCAACTAATAGTGTGGGTAGTGAACCACTTTTAGGTGTGTATTTGGTTCTCTTCACCATAATATGCTCCTGCCCCAATTTTAAAAAGATGTGGGGATAAAAAGAAAAATCTCAATGTGACATTATGGCAAATTGCTACACCATTTCCATAGCTCTGATCTGTGTAGCCCTGCAGGCTTAATTGCTTTCACCATCACAGCAAATCTAAATAAAGCTGCTGGGTGAGCTAATGAGGCAGCTTACACTACCATTCAACAAGGAACAGATATACCCAGAGTCTTTCAAAACAAAAATTGAGTTACTTTCTTAAATTTATATTCTTGGCAAGAAGTCTTTTATACACACTCAAGATATTTCTCTTAAAAAGGGAGTAAGAAAATATTTCACTCTTATGTTAAAATTTGATTTGTTAAAACATAGTATTTACAGTAATATGCTAGGATTAAAAAAAAAAAAAAGTATGTATTCAGTGATCTGTGTGCCATTCAATTTGCCTGCTTGGACTGGATCCCAGTAACAGATTTCTCCAATGGGTGCTCCCTCTAAACAAAACCAGTACCCCTCCAACGTCAAAATTATGTATTTTCAGCACAGTAGTGTGAGGAAGATAACAATGCTGCCACATGTACCACATGGCTTCTTTTAGTCATCTTCTGTCTTACAATCAGTTCTTTCAAGAGATACTACAAATATTGTATTTCATGTTATACTTGGATTATATAGTACACATACATGCACCCTTCAACTAATATATACTCTGTTATCTTTTCTAGTGTGTCTTTGGAATATTTTGTTAATGATTATTCTCAAATTAGAAAAAATAAGTTATTAGAGTAACAAATTGGATTCAGTTGTTCTTTTAATACATTTTCAATAACAGTTTGTGTAAGTTTTTTTTCACCTAAGAGTGTCTTAGTAAGAGATGAAAAGAATAAGGCCACACTGAACAAGTTTTCTGCAGACATTCTTCCTTGAGTGGCACAAAATTATGTGAAAGGCATAAACCCAAACAATGCCATCCAATTCCTCCAGGAGTGTGGCAGTACTGAAGGAGAGATGTTACAGAGTTGGGGAGAAAGTATGAAATACTGAAAAAAAAAAAAAATCGATGATTTAATATACATGTAAGACTTCAGCTTCTGATGTGTTTCTGCAGCATCTCTGCACAATATGAATTTTGCTATGTGGTGTACCTCCTTTTTCTGATTCTTAAAAAAAGCTCCAAAAATAAAAACGGTAATTTGAGAACATTTAATTGATGCATAAGTATTTCTGATATCTTTGATGCAGAAATCTATTTCATATCTATTTCTATTTTGAAAGCAGCAGCTTTAAATAGTCTATCAAATGTAACAGAGAACGTAAATTTGAAGTCAGTTTTGTTAATATCTTTAGAGCAATAAAGAGTGCTTTGAAGCTTTCCCTTTATATAGGTGGAAAACACCTTTGACTGTCAGTTGTGTTAATGGAGAGAAAATTTCTAATTGTTCTCAACCCTGCCAAAATGTTGTGTTTTTTGTTTTTGAGATTTTCTTTAAAGATACAAGAACCATCACGTTTCTAGCACATACGTAATTAATTTTTAAGAGCAAGTTTAATTAAATGGTTTTATTGAAGTCCAAATTTCAGTGAAAAGATCTGTGTAGTATTTATAGTCAAGCTTCAATCTCCCACATAATTAACAATTAGGGTCACTGTTAATTAGAATGACTTGAAACCTAGAATTTATTTTAGAAAGCACGTCCTGAACAGGGTAGTTACTGAAGAGTCACTGTTGAATAAAACCCAAAGATGCCGGATATTTCTTTCATGGCATGCCACAGACCTGCAAAACAGTGTCTCATAGGAAGGTGATTTCACTGTTCAAAGATGCTCACAGTCTTAAGGAGGAAAGGCAAACAAAACCAGAGGGGATTTTAATGTCTGTCAGCTAGAATGCGCAATCGAAAATCTGGAGCTTTTGCCACTTCCCTATTTGTTTAAAAAATAACAACTAGGAAATGGGTCATCCTGGAAGAAGTTATAAAGAGGAGCATACGAGAAGGAAGAGATGGGAATGTTTAAGACCAAGTCGTGGATAATGGTACAGTGCAGTGCTGCAGAACAGCACTACAGGTTAGGTATGATAAAACTAGCACTAACCATGAGCATAAGCAGAGCTAGGCAACACAGGCCAAGGTAAAACCTCAATTCTGACTATGAAAGACAGATCTTAAACAAATTTTATTACCAAGGACAGAAAAAAAAGATAAAAGGAAAGAAAAAAAATAGTTCAACAACCTTAAATATTACATACCTTTAGGGACAGATTCCTTAAGAGTACTAAACACCCATAAGACTTTGTGAATCTAAATTATAAATGTAAAACTCGAATGCAATGACTTATTCCAAAGACAAACATCCAGCAAACTTTTCAAATTATTGAAATAGATATGAGCACAGCTACAGCTTTACTGAGTCAGACAAAAAAATTATCCTATATGGTAAAATGAGCCACACTCTTGATGAAAAATTTCAGCTACCAGGCTATCATGACAGTCGGTAAGTAAACCTAAGTTCCATGGCTTCCTCTCAAATTTAAAACAATCTTTGTGAGAGGAAGGCACACAACACATATTTTCTTTAATTAATTTTGTTAATCTGATGAAATGTCTCTAATGAAATCCTTTATACATAACACACAAAAATAAGTCGATCTATGTCTTGTATCTGCTTTGTGGTATTTATTTTGCTAATTACTATTTGACAAAATTCATTATGTTTTTCTAGAAATTCTAACCATGCTCTTGACAAAACTATCCCTTGCACAGCACTGCATAGCATCAATGGGAAAGCAATAGATGTTTTTAACCTTGAATTTGGCAAGACTTTCAACACTGTCCCCCATAGCATTCTCACAGATGAACAGCACAAGTATGCACTGTGCAAAACAGACAGTACAGCAGACTGCAGTTGGCTGAGCTGTAGAGATCAGAGGTTTGTAACCACTCACAAGAAATCTAACTTTAGACCAGGGATGAACTCCAGAGGTCAGTACTGGAGTCCATACTTCTCCATTACTGACATGGATTTTAGGACTGAGTATACCCTCAGCAAATTTGCAGACCATAAAAGTCTGGGAGGAGGGGCTGATACAGCAGAGGGACATGCTGCCATACAGAGGTGCCTTGACAGGCCACACAAATGGGCCAACAAGAACTCTTTAAGTTCAACAAGGGGAAATGCCAAGTCCTGAACTAGGGGAGGAATAATCCCATCCACCAATTCAGACTGAAATACACAAAATATCATTTAAAGATAATAAAAAAATCCTTTCTGTGAGAATAGTCAAACATTGTAATAGGTTGGCCAGAGATGTTCTGGAGTCTCTATCCTTAGAGATATTCAAAACCCAAATGGACACAGTCCTGAGCTTTAGGCAAATCCACTTTGAGCAGGAGGATTGGGCTCTGTGGTCAATAGTATCATGATGTTGTCTTTATTCATCTCACATAAAGAATATTCTGTCATTGAGAAAGATATTGAAGTTCTCTATTAGATGATTACACAATTAATTACTTTATTTAGAGCAAACTTGTTGGAAACAAAGGCAGTCTTGCCTCAGCATCCATGAGTTAACTGATCTTGAGGGAAGTGGGAAAATAGCAGAATAAATAGCAGAATAAGACTAGGGCTTCATGAAAGCCTATAAACCTGTAGAATTTTGCACTTGAAGAAAAGCCAAAACATATGATACGTCAGGGTATACAGAATCCACCTGTCAAAATGAACACACATATTTAAAAACCATAGTAGTGAATATTATTATTATTTGAAGTATTATATTACAAAGTCACATACAGCTAGTTCTGCAAATGTATCTGAATATGAAAAGATTTAAAAGTCAGGAAAGAGCTGCTGTGTTACTGCTACTGCTCATCTATCACAAACATGGAAACGCTGTATTTCTGCTGTTTCTTACCTAGACAATTAAAAAGAAAAGGCTGCATATATTCAGGCTACTACACTGCTCATACTACAAGACATCAGCTCCACCTGCCAAACTACTAGAGCATGCACATACACCAGTTAGATGGTCACGTATATTGCTAACAGAGGTTTACCAATGTGAATGGGAATTCTGCATTTTGCCTTAAGAAGCACTAAACACACAGCAAAAGTTGACAGAACTGAACTGTCGACATAACCTTCAGGAATATGCACCCATCTGCTGGAACTCTACTACAGACAATTGTTAACAATGCAACATCCCAATTAACAGAAGTACAAAAAGAAAATCTATTCTGTATATAAAACCGACACAAAAAATACAGGTTTTGTCCTTCCAGCACAATCCATAAATCAATAGATGTGTTTAAGCACAGATTTTCTATCACTCAAAACCAAAATTTAACAGGCAGTAAGGCACTATGAACACAAGCACTTATCTTTACAGTTTTAACCAATGGAGAGTGATGAAATAGATGAGTAAATCTTTTTCATGTTTCACTGAAAACAACTCTAGTACAGTAGAACTTGGAGGCCCCCCCAAAACAACAAAGAAGTAATTTGTGATTTTAAAAGATTTTATTACAGAAAAATCTATTTCAACTGTGGCCCACTAGCATTTTTATGGTTGCCTTCCCTTAAAAATCTTCATGTTCTCAGGGCTTCTTCTTCACTGTATTTCCTTTTTTACTATGATTCCTTTGTATAAATAATACCCTGTACCTGTGGATCATCTTGGAATTATCAGTCAGTTTTAGAAATGAAAACATTGGGATTGTACATGAAGAGCTGTAACATAAATGTATGTTTGCTCACGGTGTTTAGGAAGTCTCTCCATCAACACTTATATCTGTGCTTCTGCATAAAGTAAAATTCAAGAAAATAAAAATTCCTTGGTTTCATCAATATCAGGAACAGCCATTTAGAACAACTTAAAGTATAAGTTAATGTTCTTTAAAGTGTTAGTCCACTTATTTTAAACATTCACAATATGTAAGCATATGCATTCTACTGCTTCTGTAAGATTTACATACTGTGGAAATAACAGGCATCCGTTGGGCAACAGATGAATATTATTATGGCTCTAAGCTCTTTTGTTAAGGTAGGAAATTCAGAACTTAATTGGTGTATGGCCATTTGCATGGTGAATTAGTGACTAAGTGATTCTGAGACCAGTGGTCGATCTTTTAGACCACACTAAGGACCATTTCCCCAGCTGCTCAGAAAAAGTAATCATAACTTCATTTGCGAAAAAAATGGTCTGCCTTTAGGAGATAATTCTATGTAATTATAGTGATTATTCCTATCTTTACTATCTACATTTTAAATCTCTATTACCTGTTTTCATTTCATTATATATTCCACCCTCCCTCTGGAATTCTTTTTACTCTTCTCAAGGATACAAAACAAAAACACTTCGAAATAAGGGTTCCAATTTTCTGTCTTATTTTACAGGTGCCCAGAAAAAGAGAAAATGGCATGAAATTATACATTTTATTATTAAATACTGTGATTAGCAACGAAACAGATACTATTAGCTAAGTAAGCATCACAAATGCACATAATTGCATTGCTTACTTTTTTCTCAAAATCTTTCAATACAAACTATTTTTAGGAAAAAAAATCTAAAAACAGATTAAACACAACTGCAAAGAGACTATCAAGCACTATGGTTCTTCTATTAGTACATATGCTTTAAAATTCCATTCTTTTTGAGTTTCTATCCTTAAGATACTTTGGTAAGCATTAAAATATTATCAAAATATTAAATTAGGAAAAGCTGACAATCCCATCCTCTTCTAGGAAGTCACAGCACTAAGAAATAAGCGTACAGCTTAAAGAAAAAAAAAAGCATTACAAAGGAACGTGCATCAGTATTGGACTGTATCACACCGCACTTAATAAACAATATCACATATAACAAAATCGGGTTACTCCCTGAAAGAGCTACACAACAGAATTTAAAAAGGCAGAAAAAAATAATTCTCATAGAAGTTATCACCCACTCCCTAGAAAGAGTGAAGAAATAAAGACACTTACCACTTTCAGTAGTGAAAGTATACAGAGGATTCAGTGGAGTACTCAGAGTGCCCGGCAGTCTCAGCTTGGAGTGTGGGGACAGAGATGATGGTGCAGGAAGCAAGAGATTTGAGCTCGCCTGTAATAGGAAGACAAATCACAAAGAGAAGTGTAATTTCCTGGGTAACTTACTGATGCAATAGCTAGAAGAGAAATATTTGCTTACTGTAAATAACTATTAAATTCCAGGAAAAAAATTAAAACTCAAGTTGATGATGACTAACAACTTCAATATTTTTTTTTTTAGTATTTGGAGATAAAGACTTGAAAAAATTACTGGTGCATCTATAAACTGCATTCTGTGTTTATATATGGACACTAACTCTCACACAGTGCAAATAGAATTGTTTGAATCAGCATCTTGTTCCATCTTCATGTAAAAAAATAAGAAGGCATTTACATACAGTCATAAACTTGTAAACGTAAAATAATTTCTCATTTTTGAGTACTCAAACTACACCACATCTATGAAGAGATACTCACTATTATAGAAAAAAAAAATCTTAAACCAGTCCTAGCACAAAACTGATTTCTGCAAAGCAATAAACAGCAAAATCCCACACACTTCCTACATGCAAATTACACATCATTCCAATCCTAATTTCCATAGCAACAAAGATAACGTAATTAAAATCTGTTTTTCTATGGAGTTTCTTGGTATACATACAACTATTACAAAGCAAAAGCCCTTCCCAAATTTTACTCTTGACATATTATCCAAGACAGTCTATGAAAAAAAATTTAATTATCTTTAACTTTAGTTGATCCAATTGAGAATTTTACTGTTTGATAAATATATTTTCACTGCCTTAATAAACCAAAGCCAAAGGGGAAGAAAAATAGGCTTTGAATAAAATACTTGTAACTTTCTTCAAGCAAGATATTCATATGCTAAAATTCTTATAGGCTATTTACATAAGACAGCATAGTTCTTGACCCTTTCAAAAGTCAAGCCTGTTTCATCATATAGAATAAATGCATATGGTCACTTAATCCAACTAAAAGCTCCCAATCAGTGGAGCAGTACCTCTGGCCTCAGTAAACTCCAAATCAGAACCTTAAACTTCAGTTGTAGGCCAGTGATATTTTGCAAACTTTCAAACTACTGGCTTGTAAATTCTGTTTAAAGAAAGGAGACAATCACCAACTCACTCTGGTTCAATTATCTCAAAAATTATATATTTTATCTATCTATGATTTCTGTAATTCAATAAATATTACTCAGTTCAATAATGCATAATATTTGGGTATTGGCAGGTGTACTGGAATGCAGGTAGTATAGCAGTAAAAATGAGTGTTGAATTACTTGACTGGGACAGAGGGTATCTGCCACCATCTGCTCTGCACCACTACACTAGACCTTCATCTAGTGTCTGTATTTTCTGCAGGAACATGGATTTCATTCTACTGAGGGAAGTTCATAGTACAGTATTAGTATAGTATAGTATAGTATTGTATTAGTATAGCATTAGTTTTAGTATAGTATAGTATTAGTAGAGTAGAGTAGTCTTTGACTAACAAGGGACTCTTGCCACAAAGGCATACAATTGTAATGACTGTACTTCAACAGAAAGAAAAGTAAGATAGAAAATCAGATTAATCATTGAACATGATTTTAAAAAGCATTAAACCTGCTAGATTTTACTACAGTGTACAAATTTAAATGAATGCTAGTAAACAGAAGCTGTGAAATGTTTTCAGAATGAAGGCCTGTTTTTCTGAACTACTGGAACAACAAAACCAATCTGCTTTTCCTACATTTACATATGCAAGCAAGTAAACTTCATTAATATAAAGTTTTTCCTGATTAAAAAAAAAAATGGTGGAAAGCCATTAGCTTATGTGTTTAGTAAAACACAGAAAGAATAATCTGTTCTGCAAATGTTTTGAGCTCAGCATTTCAGTGTTTCATCTTCTTTAATCCACTGTAAACTCTAGGGAGAGCCCTTCTCCATAGATGAAAAAGAAGATCTCCCCTTTGCATGAATTTCTTGCTAAGTGCACACTACACCATAAGATAAATGGAGGCTTTCCAGACAAACATTTTAATGGAAGTCCCTTTCAAATTTGCTATCAAAAATTAAGTTTCAGATAATGCCAGGAAATGAAAACAGGTTGAATACACTGGCCTCTGGAAACCAAACTAAACGGGGCAGAGCAAATTACTGAAAACTAGCACTTAAGTGATGCCTCTCTAGTTCATCCTGGAAGGAAGAATTATGAAGCTGAACTTGTCTTGATTCTGGTCCTTGAACGAATTATATAAGAGATACGGAACTCTATGTAAACTATTCCTGTAAAGCATTTAATTCACGTCTCTCTATTTTCCTGCTGTACTATGCAAACATTCTCACTATACATGCCAAATAGCATGCTTTGAAATCAATGCAACAGACACACACAAGAGAAGATTGAATGTGTGGTCCTGAAGATTTAAGAAAATCACCCGTACTAAAATGCAGTATAAATTCTCTTAGAATACTTCCTTCTTCTCCAGGCCCTTAAAAACAAGATAAAAACAGTTTTTAATAAAAGAGCTTTTAAAAATGAAGTTTTAAGTCTAAGCAGTCTCACAGGAAGTGATTCATTCCTCCCCTTGATGGCAGTGAAGCTGAATGCAGGTGAGCTATAAAAGACTGCTTATCCAAAGTAGAGACAAAACCTGAGTTTTAATGACCTTTCTGCCACTAGCTCTTAAGCATTATTTAAATCTCTAAGAGGTCCAAGGAGGAAAAAAAAGGCACAACATTGTAAAAGAAATGGGAAGCACTCAGTTAATAAGTGAAGACTAGTGATTCAAGCACAGCTGTTTCCAGGTGAAGGACAGTATTCTACGAAAAATAATTAATTCTCCTACAACAGGCAGACATAAGACTACCCATGGAACAAAATGAAGCAATCTTTTTCTTTTTGAAATGCATGCTGTGGGAAAGCATTGCTAAATACCTTTACAACAACGAGCAAAGTTGGCTAAGATAGCCAACCATCAATTTACTTATTTTTCACAACAGGCTCCACTTGCTTCATGCCCAAACCACAGCTTTATCAAAGACACAGTTTACTACTATCATGAACTGAGTAAAACTAAGAGTTAGAACATTTGTATCATTTTTGTCACAATAAACATACCTACATAATTTTTGCCAAGTTTAAACAAAGACTATTTGCATTTTCCTTTTTGTATGAGGGCAGCTCTATGCAAATAATGCAAATACACATTTTTATGGAACTAGTTTTCACATTAAAAGTGAATTGCATGAGACAAAAAATAGAATGCTCTGAGCCTTGACGAGGTGACAAAAGCAATTTTTCTTTTTCCTAAGAATAGAATTTTATGACCTTTGCAATCAATGTAATCAACATTTCTATATATACTTGCAAGCCAAATTAAGTCAGTCAGCTCTATATTACTTTTCAATCTCTTAGTTTTAAGTTTCTCTTCTGAAACTTTATGTCTCTAGGACACTGCTTTTAAAGACAGTTTAAAAGCATTAAGAAATTATTCTTCAGAATTTAAAAGCTGAATCTGAAATAACAAAACCCCATAACACAAACTCATATTTTTCTCAATGTTAGAAGAAAATACATAGGCAATAATGCTTAAAGTAAGAATATGGCACAACAGCTTTTAAATCTGCAATGTAAGTTTGAATCAAGTTTACATCTAAGTAAAAGTACAATCACTTCTATGGCAGTAGTGCTGGAAGGACTCCAATGAAAGCTGGGATTCTATTGTGGTAGAAATCCTGCAATCACTTAGAGATAACCTCTTCTGGTCTTAGATAGCTCTAGGCTAAGTAGAGAAACCAAATATAGCTAAAATGAGATCTTATCCCCACACGCAGGCAAAACTGAAACAGATTTACTTTGCTTGTATGAAGCAAGTATGTTCCCCTGATGCTTCCTACAGTCCTCTTACTCTGATTGTCCAGATCAGGAACTTGTCTACATGGCAATATGGTTTCCTTGTAACTTGAGTGCTCAACTGTTTTTCCCCATAGAAGCCCAGAAGTGACCAGGGCATACATAAAAAAATTGACACAAAGAGAGGCTTCACCCTACAGTTTAGTCATTGTCTAGAGATGCTGTGCCTCATCACAAAGTAATTATGTGTATTCAGTTCCTTAGCTCTGCCAGAGTTCTGGCATTTCAATTACATGTTACTTCAAAAGATTTCTTCCTTTTTTCTTTTTCTGTCTTTAAAAAAAATGTTAAGGAGAAATTGAGATTATTATAAACACTTGGATAGTAAGCTTCTTTCATTTAGCCACAAGGAACACTAAATTCTTTGCACAAGACACAAAACAGTTCAATAAAGGCTCAGTTATACAGAGGACTCAGCCACTAAACATGAAGAAAACAACACAGGATTCAACGTGAAGAGAACAACCTTTCCAGAATTTGATAAAACTGTCATTTCAGCCTAAGAACATGCCTAGGTATACACATCCTAGTAGAAATGGGCTGTCACCATCAATAACAGTAAAAAGTAGATTTTTCTTGTTTAGTAAGAGCCAAGTAGCTTATTATGTAAACTGTGACTTCATGTTATGATTAATGCTATCAAAAAACATACAACCAGGGGAAAAAAAAAAACTATTACTTCAATAGCTAATTTTAAAATGGCTTCTTTTTTTTTGCAAATGAAAAATGGATGTAACTTGTCCCACATAAAAAACACACAGAAAGATACTTGTCCTATGATTTTATTTCTCTTTCTGTTACAAAAAATAGGACACTAGAAATTCTTCTAAGTCAAATTTTGTCAAACACATATACAAACCTATTCCTTTGTACCTGCTGGTAAAAGACATTAGGATGTTCCGACTCTAAACACAGTAAAGAGCTTCATGTACTCATGCAACCACTCAGATGTTTTTAACCCCACACCACCTACCACACAGACTCCCTCCAGCCCCCCTATATCTGGTTATACTCTCAGCTTAATCTTGTGTATCATTCTTTAACTCTCAATTATAGTCTCTTAGTACTTGAGCCATGATCCATTTCCTTTCTGCAGCCAACACAGAATCATTGAGTTGGCAAAGACCTCCAAGACCATTGAGTCCAGCCTTCGAACAAACATCCTGTCAGCTAAACCACAGCACTAAGTGCCAAACCCCACCATTTCTCGAACATTTCAAGGAATGGTGACTCTACTACCTCCCTGGACAAACAGTTCTAATACTTAACCACCTTTCAGCGAAGAAATTCTTTCTGATGTCCAAACTAAACCTCCTCTGATGCATCCTGTGGTCATTTCTTATTCTCCTGTCACTTGCTGCCTGGGAGAAGAGGCCAACCCCCACCTTGCCACAACCTCCTTTCAGGCAGGAAGAAAGTTCTTCATGTTGCAAGAAAGTCCCAATAACCATTACCAAAATTGTCATCAATATTATTAATTGACTCAGTTTCCATTTAAAGTATTTTATTAAAAGTTTCTAATAAAAGCTACTTTCTCAACAACTTGGTGACAACAAGCCAGCTGGCAGAAGGAGAAGTAATTTGCTGGGTTTTAACATGAATGAATCCAGCTTTCTCTGCTTTAAAATACTATTTGAATAAACATAATGTGCCGGTTTTGATACCCCAAGACACATAGCAATACTTAGATAGCCCTGTTTAACTCTGTTCAGCAGGGACAAGATAAACACGGAGTAACTACTCTAACTGTACCGACATTCATGACAAGACAGGTAATATGGTAAAACTTAAAACAAAATTAAAGAACCAATCAGTAAAACCCACACCCCATAGAAGTGCTTAATCAGTGAGTAACTTTTCCTTAACTTTACGAACTGTACGAACTTTTGTGGCAGGAAAGCTAATACAGTAAAACTGAAAATCAACCAGCAAAATACTCACGCAGTAAAAATTCTTAGTACCATCTTATTTTGCCCTCTGATAAAATTATTATAACAGTATATTTTTATGCTAAAAAGTGAATGAAATTAATTTTCTGGATAGCATACCATTTATATAAAACATAAGTCACTGAGAGACATACAAGGGTGAAAGAGGTCATGGTTTAACTCTAACCTAGGCAAAACCAGCACATACATCTATTTTGACTGTGCTGTTTTAAAATTCACCAGCTGATTGCTAAAAATGAAGAATTCATAAAAAAATGCTTATTAGGCAAAGAATCTTTTAACATAGAAAAATATGACAGACTTTAAGAACCTGACCTGCTCTGTAAGTTTTTCAGACAGCAGTGGGGAGGGAATCAAGCAAAAAACAAAACACAGAAAAAAACCTGGTTATTTGTTCAACTTTTTCTAACAGAGGCAACTTTATGAAACCTAGAAAATTTAATGAATTGGCAAGAAAAATTAATCACAATTTCTAAAACCTTTCTGTATAGTAAAATATTTCTAAAAGACATACAAAGTAAAATTCCTGCAAAGATTTTACAAGCTATTAAGTATTTTACCTATATAAAGCTTCTAGTAATAATTCAGCCATTTCATATCAACAATCAGTTTATAAAATCACAATGATTCAACAGTATCTGCTTGGTAAATGGAGAAGAGGTTTATAAAAGTTATTTTTACATAGCAAATGAAATGCACAGGATTATAGGATATCAGTTGCACCATGGCTTATAAAATATATCCTTAGAAGTCTGCAGCTGGGAGTAGCTACATGTACAGTAATAATTGCAACAAAATTTCTTAAGAGTAAGAAGAGCATTTCCTAGCATTCTAAAGAGGAATATAGGAATAGGAAAAAGTATACATCAGTATTAAAACAACCACCTATTTAATTTAAATGCTCTCAACCAGTGAGATGCATCATGCAGGTCATAAGGAAAATGACTGCCTGTGCTACAGGATCATGTTCTCTACTAATACCAAAAAAAAGTTAAAAAAGAGATTTTAAAAATACTGCACTTTTTTAATACATATGATAAGATTATAGAACACCAGTAATTTTCCTGGCAGTTTGTAGATGATAATTTTGTATTGCTGGCACAATTGAGTGAAACAGCTATTTCAGCCTGCAGGGACACTGCACCATTGGGTTGTACTGGCCAAGAACATTCAGAGAATAGGCAATGTTTTAAAAAGAGTCCTCAGTACTTAATATATTATGAACTCTGGTTTTCCATCTTCAGGTAGAAGTTGTAGTAAGTTACTACAGAATTCTTACCTTCTGGATCTGCACTAAATCCCAGAAGTCAAGCATGGTATTTCAGAATTTACCAAAACCAAGATGAATCAGAGGACAGATTCTTACGAGACTGAAAATGGTAGCATAAAAAAATACACACCACTTGGGCATCCAGCTCTGCCTCTAGGTTTTTGTTGCAGACAAAAGCACAAGTTTCCGTATTCTTCCACTTGATGGCTCAGATAGTATCAGTATCATGTTTATGTGTTCCCCAAAAGAGTTGCACACTTTTTTTCTGAAAAGCAGTGGCTTTAAACTCTGTTCTAACATAAGAAGATGTATTTTGCATTTCCACTAAATTTTAAAAGGAAACCATCTCAAAGGACCAAAAAATATAGTATTTGATGTATACTACACCAAAGTATCATTTATGGACATATTTTATAGTCATACAGCTCAATGATGGAAGTTCAGTACATGCCATGCAATCCGAGATATAAGCTTCTGGATGCTCCAACAGTACCTACTTCTTTTATGAAATATGCCACAGCGATAAATACACTCAAAGGACAAAAACCAAAAACCAAACAGAAAGAATACTTTTACATTCTACTTGTCTAACATTGTATTTACTATGCTCTGAGTATCAGAATTTTGGTAATCACTTTGGTAACCTTTCAATAACACTTTTCAGAAATACATCATGAAGTAAAGACTGGAAAAGCTAATCATACTTTAACTTAGAAGCATTCATATTTTGAGAGATAAGGCAGCCAATATATAATTGATTTGAAGTCTAGTACCACACAGTATATACAGATGCTATTCATAAGTGGGACAAAGGGGTCAAACACCTAAAAGTCCAATTTCAGAGCTGGAATACTACATCTTCAAAGAAAGCCCTTCTCCCTATACCTACACAACATATATCATCCCCTTGTTACGGATAGTTAAAAACAGTTTTTTCACTGCTAGATAGAAGTAAAATTTAAAAAACATAAACAGTAACACTGAATGAAAACCATTTATTAGCACTTCCAAGAGTCAGAGATGAGTTAAATGTTTTCCTATCAAAAACTTCTAAGAATAGAATCATACATTAGTATTAGTTCCTTGAGGCAGAGATAAATAATAACTGCTGCCAAGATTCACTACTCTGTAATTTCTCTATGTGGTACACAAGCTGATTCTGCATTCTGGCTCCATACAGAAATTAATTTTTACCTTTTCTATCAAACGGTCTTAGCTTTTGGGAATTGCTAAAGCTTTAGCACAATAGTCAATTCTCAGTTCTAATTACACAATTTCTTGGCTAATAAAGAAGGGCAATGTTGCAGAGGAGAAGAAAAGAAACTTCACCTATCTCCTAATTAATTAAGGTTCATGTTCAGGTAACAAAGAAATAAAACAGAAAAATAAAAAACTATTAGTTCTAAAGGAACCTGAAAAAGAGGTATGGGTCATAAGACAAAGACCCCAAGCTCATACAGGATCAGAGTATTCTCTACCTCCACCTAGCTTAAACCAAACTTTAATGTATTGACATTATATTTTCCAATCCCATATCTAAGTCACAGAACTCCAAACTCTGCACTTAAAAGTTAGTTTTGAATCCAGTAGATATGCTCTTAAGTTCACACATGCTAAAAACAAAGACCCTCTTTTGACAGATTTCCTGTTTTTATGTTCCAGCACCTTTGTCTCATAAAATATGATTCCAGGCATGACCTTAGGCCAGGTCTACAAGGTATGCTGCCACCATGTTTGTCCCAACATGTTATTTCCTACATCTCTGGGACAAGGGCATGCAAACATGACCCAAAGACCAGGACTACTCTGCACTAAGGCAGCCTCACATTGAGTGCTGTGTGCAGTTTCAGGTAACATAACATAATAAAGACATTAAACTATTAGAGAGTATCCAAAGGAGGGCAAAAAAGATGGTGAAGGGCCCTAAGGGGAAGCTGTATAAGGAGTGGCTGAAGTCACCTGGTCTGTTCAGTCTGGAAGAGACTGAGGAGAGACCTCATTGCCATCTACAACTCCCTCATGAGAGGAAGAGGAGCGGCAGGCACTGGACTTTTCTCTGGTGACCAGTGACAGAACCTGAGGAAATGGCCTGAAGTTGTGTCAGGGGAGGTTTAGGTTGGATATTAGAAAAAGGTTCTTCACCCAGAAGGTGGCTGGGCACTGGAACAGGCTCCCCAGGAAGGTGTCACAGCACCAGCCTGACAGAGTTCTAGAAGTGTTTGGACAGTGCTCTCAGGCACATGGTGTGACTCTTGGGGATGGTCCTGTGCAGGGTCAGGAGCTGGACTTGATCTCTGGGGGTTCCTTCCAACTCAACATATTCTGTGATTTCGTGAAATACATACAAGGTAACACCTGTGTTCTCATCTGGATTTTAATGTTCCAACTCGACCACAGGGCTGCAAACTACCCTGTGTGTGGTTTCCTAAAGTCATCTTTCTCCATTTTTGCTTGTCTGTTCCCAGAAATATTAGCACATTCTCACACATGTGGCTGAGTGGCAACTTTTAAGAGTTCTATTTTGACAAACACTTCAGCAAACCATTTATGTGAGTGTGCATTCTAACAAGCCTTCCAGCAAAGCCTGCTCTTACCTAGATCCATCATTTTTCATATGAGAAAGGGAATTGCACACACATCAAAAACTAATTCCCAATTACAAATGACTAGAAATTTTAAGTTTTAATGTTATATATTTTACTCTGGAGCTATTCAAAATGAGATAAATCGGGCAGGCAATATTGCAGCCACATGCAAAAAATGACTCTATCCCTGCTTGAAAAGGATCTACTGCTGTTCCCCGAGTGCCATGTTGGATCACTGGAAAGATTAGCATCAAGACTCCTCTCAAAGAAATCTCTTCCCCAATATCCCAATGGTTCATAAAGCCATGCAAGGAAGCACTCTCAGTGTTTATAATCCCTACCGCTATGTGACACATTGCAAACTGGATGTGGATGCTTTCAACCACCATCCTGTACTTTTTGGAAACTCACACAGTGAAAAGACTCAGATGAACTTTTTGAACATCTCCCACATGGGTAGAGGGCTTGGAGGATGCTCTCAGAAACACTGATCATGTCTCTGCTCACAGTGGACTTACTCATCCCAAACTGGTCAATGGAAATCTAGGGTTACAAAACTCCCATGGCTGAAAGTTATTCTCCCAAACACAGTTGTAGGCTTATCTATTTCATCTTGTTACACGGTTCTGCTAAACCACATTTGTCTCCCACAGTCCAGAACCCCTGGTTAATCAGGGAGTAAACAGTGCATTGATAAGTACTCTTATAAATTCTCTATCCCCATCTTTTTCTTCATATGACCAGACATCCAAGACAGTAAAAATGTATCCTGGAGTATCTTCCTGGAGTACTTGTCCCAGACACAAGGCTACACGCTCCATCCTCTCCATGTTGTGCCCTTCTCTGATACACAACTTGAAGGCACTAGTGCTCACTCTAAATGAGTGGGAACAGAATGAGCAGAAGGCAGATAAAAGGTTTGCTTCCATGTGTCCGGCCACATGTAACTGAAAGGTAGAAGCAGCATGCCACTGTTATCCATGAGAGCTAGAGTGTGATGTTTTATGAAAGGGTTCACTGGGAGTTCACAGCTCAAAAACCAAAGGTCTGTGGGATAGCTTTCTTCCAGACAGTTTCAAAGCTCAGGCCTAATGGGGATGCCAAAGCCAAGGAACCAGACTAAATCCAATCCAAAGTAAAACTCCTACAGCATGATGACAGTAGTTACAGCAACGTCAGGAACAACTGCTTTCATCTACTCATCGGCTTCTTTTGTGATTCACTACTTATTAATGCAGATGAAACCTAAAACTACATTAAAAAATTTATATATACTCAAAAGTACTTCAAAATGAAAAATAGTAAGTGCAAACCCAAATGCAGTTCATGTCATTGTGAAAAGTAATTATAACTTCACAGTGATATTCAGGAATATTCTGCATCCTTGTTGCATGCAAAATTGTCTCAAGTGGGGGAATTTAATTAAATTTATTGCCAATTACAAAAGCTTTAATTACCAATTTGGGTATTGAGAAACAAGACAAATAGTAAAACACCCACCCCAAGAAAATATTTTTCATCCCTCTTTGTCTGTCTCCACTTCAGGCACCTCTTTTTTCTCCTTTCTAGTCCCCAGTCTCCTTGCTTTTGCCATTATGTTACACTCACTCCCTTTGGAAAGGCAAGGGAGGGGTGGGGCAGTAGAGTGAGGTTACTGCATAGTGACTTGCTCTTTTTGACTCTTCTTGTTTCTTGCTCTTTTCAACTGCTTTAGTATGGATCCTCCACCAGACAAAATCCCCTTTGGGACTGTACCTGTCCAGCATGGATTCTTCCATGAGTTGCAGCCTCTTCAGGGGTGTTATCTGTGTTTTCTTTTGTGTGTCCTCATAAATCTCTTGTCTCTCCCTTCAAGCCTACTCTCTTGTTTCCTCCATATTTCTATTTCTGCATTGTTTTGTATCTCTTGCATTACCTTCATGCCTTCTTCTGTGTCTTCTTTCATATCTCCTCTTTTCACACAACCCCTCACATCCCTCCTCCTGTATCTTCACTTGTGCCCCCTGACATGTTTTCCTTTGCATATCTCCTCTGCTGTGCTGTTTCCTGTCTCTAGTAGGTTCTGACCTTTCTTAAGTCTGTTATCTCAGAGATGCCATATTCTGTTTGATTCCAGTTTCAGTTGTGCAGTGGGTCCACGTTGTCCTTCACTGAGCTGGCTTGAAACAGCTGTGCCCAGGACAGGGAAGACCACGCTCTCCTCCCAGCCCTGCAGCTCCCTAAAACCCCTGCCATTTATGCCTCATACAATTTTTAAGGTGGACAGGAAGCTCAGCTATAATGATCTATGGATCTATGATTCCACATGGATGGACAAACAGCAATAGGCACTAGCATAAAAACATCCCTTGTCATCAGTACTTGAAAAACAAAATTAAGGTTTTTATGATTGCTCTTTTCTTAAGAGCTACTTACACCTGTGTTAATATTAGTGAGAGATTTATTAATTTCTGAAGACCAGATGCAATGACAACACATATGTTTTTTTATGTATACCAGTTCCAGAATATGGGAAGACTACAAACATCTGAAATTAATTAAATCTGACTTACCATAACAGAATCAAGTTTTTGTTTCACCTTCTGCATTCTCATGGATGCTCTTGCAACATTGACAAACTGATCTGCTGGAGACATCACTGAGTTTTTTTGTACAGGAATTTCACAAAAACTGCCAAAGAAGTGTGGCCCTCTTGGTGCAGCTGTAGTAAGTGACGAACTGAGATCCCTTATGAGTTCAGCTTCCTGCTGTGCAACTGTAGAAATAACCAATATTAATGTCTCAGGTGAAGCCTTACATTGCCATGGGAAAAAAACAGTGAAGGATCGCAGCCATTTTGCCAGCCACATCTTCAGTAAAATACCATCAGAAGCTGTACCAATAGTACTATAGGGAAAACCTGAAATTAACATGTCATTTTCCCCTTACTACCCCCTTTTTTCCCCCTAACTCTTCTGATAAAAAGATCTCAATTCTGTAATCTGTATTCAGCAGCCTTGCATACAGAACTGGTATTTTTGTATTGCTTATGAACAACAGTGTTCTTTATGCAGAAATACTGGCATTGGGTGGGGGGAGAGAGTGGAAAGAGAAAGGAATTTTTCAAAGGCAATAAAGTTATAAAGCTTGCACTGAGTTCAAGTTGGTGACATTTCACATTTTTTTCCAGCCTAGTTCAAGTGAGTTTATTGTATTAGAGCAATATTTCAGAAGCTGACAGACATATTATATATGCACAGGACACACTGGCTGACAAACTGACTTTTGCAACTTTTTGTACTATCGTCTCAAGCCAACAAAGATTAAAAGAATTCTTCATGGAAGTTCTGCCCAGGACATTAATAAAACTGTTGATGTATCTAAACTATGACAGTATGACTATTTTCTAAAAGCAAAGAGGTTGCTTTTAACCAAAATAGGAACAAAAAGATAGTAACCAACAATGCAAAAAAAGACCACAACCTATGCAAAATCTTACTGTCAGCAGTGACTTAGTTAAGCAGTCAGAAGATACAAATAACTATGACTGTGCTATCTGTGTGATCTCTAAATGTGTACGCACATATTTATATATATCTATTTCACACTACAGTGTTAAGTTTTTTAAGACACACTGTCTGCTTGACAATCAAAAAATTTTAAAGAAACCCTTCACCCTCCAAAAATTTCACTGTTTTTGAAAATACAGATATATCCTACTTAATTGAAGTTTAGCACTGAATATTGATTGCACAGTCACTCCACTTAGTGTTCCTGTAAAAGTCAACCAATTCAACAGACAAATAACCTACACTGAGATTTTACATGAGTAATCCCATTACTACATTACTTAAAAAGCCAGTGTATAAAGACAGGATTAGCTTTACATATCTGTTCCCTGCAAACATAATTCAAACAAAAAAATTACTGCATATTTCATATTAACACATTAACTCTCTAGATGCAAATGTTCTTAGCCGAACACAACTATCAAAAAAGTCTGCAAAGCACAATCTGAATTTTATTTTGTATACCAAAAATTCAAAATTACCATTAATCACTATCTTCTCTTCAATAACATGGGGAATAAACACATCTCTCACATAATCACATCACAGATGTAACAGCTATTTATTAAGTCTATACACTCTCATTCACTTCTGTACAGCTCCTCAACACTATTTTGTAACATAGCTGATGCAAACTACTGAGATTCCTATTAAGTTACTAATTAGTTTTCCAAATGATTGCATTTTCTGGTTCCATAATCCATCTTGATATTGGAAAAAGGGCTTTTGTATGAAGGTGCCTATATATGATAAAGTGCTGCAAAAATCACACAGTATGAAATACAAAAAAATATTAAACTTGAGGGACCTCTGGTGATTTTGGCTAGGCCAAAACCCTTGCTTAAAGCAGCACCACTTAGAGCAAGTTGTGCAAGATCATGTTCAATTCAGCTTTGGTATCTCCCAGAAAAAAAGCTATGCATTATCATCAAATGACTGTTTTCTTTTTCCTTTGAAAGAAGTACAAATACTAACAAACCACTTCCAAAAATAACATACTTACAGGTGAGTATCAAGAAAATTTGTACTGTACCTTTATAATCATAAATGTATACAAGTATTGGATGGTTTTGACCAAAGGCACAAAAAGACACCATGTGTTCGTGTGGATGAAAGGCAACATCACGAAGTGGAGATGTGAAGGAGAGTTCAGAATATATGGCCACCTGATCTCCTGTAGAAGTGAAATAAGTTTATTAATGTCACAGAAACATATTTGAAACAAATTCAATACAGCAAAGTAAAATCTGGTTAAAGCTTGTATTACTGCAATGCTTGCCACTGTAAATAAATGTTGTTCAGTCAATTTCCTCATTGAGAAGTAGCATTTTGGCATAAGACATAGGAAATATTGCATGATTTTAAGTTATTCAGTAAGTCAGAAAAGTTAGTGCTGTTGCAATAGCTGCAGGAAATGCCAGAGGATGCACCAGGTTAGCTGAGTTCTCTTGCTCTGATAAGCAAGTTCTGGAAAGGTGGCGTTC
Source organism: Lanius collurio (assembly GCA_020086605.1). NCBI lineage: Eukaryota > Metazoa > Chordata > Aves > Passeriformes > Laniidae > Lanius > Lanius collurio. The sequence continues at coordinate 3,167,207 of JACBWW010000002.1, forward strand.
CACAGTATTTGTTTGTGCTTGCATTGTACAAAGATAGCCATCTTACTTGTGGATTTCAGCTATATAGTATGGACAGGAGTGAAGGCTGAGTAGAGAATTGTTAAAAAATAGAAATAAAATTTGCTCTTTAGCTGATGGTGGCACTATAAATGCAAATACAGTGTGTAAACAAAAGTCAAAACCCAATAAAAACATATTAATAACAAGGTTCCTCCCTCCTTTTACTCTTATTTTTTTTAACTTTTCAGGCAAATTATGTAGTGGGAGAGACAGAAGCTAATGTAGTTGGAAACATGGAAAGAAATTCAAAACAGATCTGTTAGTTATCTGCCAGTTAAAAAATATTTACTTTTTTATTTAAAAAAATTATATAGATTATAATACAGACAGACTATAACGTCACCAAATCCAAAATTGTATTCTGCTACTTTCTACTCTTATTTTTGTCTCTTTTACCTCCTGTACAAGAAACTCTACCCTACATTTTCATCACGTTTTTTCAGAAAGATTTTGGTAGCTAATTGGAAACTCCTTGGCTTGGGGATTAATTCACAGAGGAACCTTATATACCACACACCAAAAATATTCCATCTCTGACCACCCACCACAGAGATGAAGTGGTTCTGAACAAGAGAGATTTGATTCTCAAATCTAAACAACGCAACAGAAAAACTTACGTGACCTCAAACATTGTTTGTGCATTCCATTTTAAGATCCTCATCACATGTAAAGAGCTGCAGTATACAAAAAGCTGAGCCTCAGGTGTTCCAGTCATGCTGGATATTATAAATGTTACCTCTATTAATTTCCTCTAGAGAATTAAATCTGAGATTAATAACAGCTATTTAAAAGGTGGAGTTAAAGTTTCAGGATTTAAGAACATCTTACCAAAGTTTAATTCCATAACAAAAGTGTTTCAATAAACCTTAAAAAATCCTTTCCCCCTCAGCCTTGACAGTCTGGCTCAAGTCCACAAATTAATTAGTTACCTGTTTCTGGATTCCAAACATAAGCCTTTCCATCTTCACTTCCTGAAAACAGGAATGTACCACATGGTGTTAAGGTGCTGTGAATCTTTTCTCTGTGATTTGTGGCACCTATGTATTTCTTTGAAGCCAAGCTAAAGATAAAGAAAGTTTGCAGATATAGCAGATATGTTCAGAATAGACAATGTAACTTTTTAAGTGTCAGTTCCCCCCTCTATTCCACAGAAAAATCAATACACCTTGCATCCCAAACACAAGCACACACTTTTTGCAGAGTGCAGTGTTTATTTATCCTTTATTTTCCCTGACCTTCATAATGCCCCTGACAATATAGATGAAAGTGTACATCCTCGTCTTTCAGCAGAAAAAGGAAATCCTCAGATCTAGAGAGCAGATAGAAATGCAGTAATTTGCACTATCTTGATCCTGAGCTTTGCAAAAAAAATGGGGAAATTGTCACTATTACTCAAAGTTCTGTCAAAGAAGTTTTCATTATGCTTCTTGAGCTTGAATGATTAAATTTATCCAGCAGCTCTCCTCAGCTCTTCAGACTAATGTCTCCTTGGTTAGAAAACCAGCAGTAGAATCAACGAATTTCAGACATAAATGATGATTTACTATCTATATGCTTAACACTACTTTGCAGCTTAGGCATCCTGATCTTTTTTCAGTGAAACACTCCTGGTCAGTCATAATGATCTACTGTCAAACAGTTTGTAGGCATCAAGTAGGAGAGAATCCACAAGAGGATGGAAAGAAGCGTAAGTCAGCTTGTAAGAGGCTATTTTAAACATGAGGCATAGCCTAGAAAAAGATATCACAGTTCAACATGGAGACTAACCCAGCAATACTACAATGCAGAATTTGAGGAAAGAAGAACAGCAATAGGCCACAGTAGCCCTCAAGGACAGAAGACAGTATTTTTTTCAAATTTGTTACTGCAGAAACAATGGAGGTATGTTGGGAGAAGTGCAATGCATTTAATATGACAGTAAAATTATTTTAAACAATATTCTGAATAAATATACCCTAGATGAAATTCTATTTGGCAAGTAAGAGAAAAGGATGCTTTAAAAATCCCAGTGCAAGACCATAATAACCCAAATAAGAATTTTAGCGGTATGAATAAGAAAGATAGCATCTCTGAGATGTCATTAGGAGAGCCCTGCAAGATGTAAAACTAACCTTCGTACAAAACCCTAAGGAGAGGACTGAACCCAAACCAAATCCCTGATCACATACCTAAGTGACAGGACAGCAGCATTATCCAAAGAGATGAAAAAAGCAAAGTTGAAAGAGGAAAGTTAAGAGCAATGAGCTGTCAATCAAAGTGAATTGTGTTCATCTGTGACCTCCACCCCCTCTTTTCTCATGCAGGGAATGAACAGTTAATGCTGACGTGCAAAATTATCACTGCTGGGTATCTGACCCTGTGGTTTATTGATAGACTTAAGTCAATGTAACTGTGGGCTGTGGTCAAAGTAGCAGTCCTGGTGGTGTCCTCTCCACCCTTATTTTCCCAGGCTCTCCCTCACTTCTTCTCTACCTATCCGATGAGTTTGATCAGATAGTTGATTAAAATGAAAATTAATCATTTGTATTTGTAGGCTAATTTTTAGTTGAATCAGCTCACTGATCTGACTTGCCCCACATCAAAAGATCTACAGAGATGATAAAAAGGAAATGCTAGGAATACATGGCCAAAGGTGTGGGAGATTGCAGGAGATGGTACGTTCTATGGATGAACTTGCTTAAAGTAATTGTGAAATTGCACCCCATATTAAACCCTTTATTAAAGATTAATATGCATGCGCATTTTTCCCTCTCAAACTAAACTCTCTGCATGTTTTAGAAAGAGGAGCAACAGAACACTGACTCAAAAACTACAGGTTCCCTCTCTTAATCCAGCAATTTCATGCTTCAAGAGAGTGGATAGTTTAGCTTCTAGCATGGTCATTATAAATTATCATCCACATTAAAAGAGAAAAGTGCACTATACAGTAAAGTCCTAGTTCAAACATTCAATCCAGCACAATAACAGAACTGCTTAGCTTGGAAAAGACCTTCAAAATCATTAAGTCCAACTGTTAACCCAGCATTGTCCCATCCACTACTGAAGTGTTTATCTCAGGGCCACATCTAGACATCTTTTAAATACCTCCAGGGAATTTCTGTGTAGTAAGGGGCAGAAAGAAATCTATGAAACTAAGGATGAAACATTTAGAAAACTTGTTCGTATCTTTAATGTGACTTTGCAGAACAGAGTGTTCAAGTGCATCTTATCAACATATGTAAGTGATTGGTGAGAGACTCTGCCCACTCCCACTCAATGAAAGGGCAAGAGAGAAGGGATATAAATTGAAATATAGCTAATTCTGTTTAAAATATAAGAAAAAAGTCTTTTACTTTGAGAGTGAATGAACACTAGACCACGTTACTCACAGAAGTCGTAAAATCTCCATCCTTCAAGATATTAAAAACCCATTTGAGTAACGTGCTGTTGTGATTTGATTATTGGGTTGAACTGGTCATTCTCCAACATGAAACTCAAGTGAGTCTGTAATCTCCTGCTTTTTATTTTGGTTTACAGTCAAAGAATCATTCCTTTAACTATCAAGACTGAGAAAACTTGTGCAGAAATATCTCACAGCCTGCTTAATACACCTTAATATGTACACCATTGCATTTTTCGGTATTTATGATGATCATCTTCCATTTCACTATAAAAATATCCTTCACGGAGTCTTGATAATGCAAAACTAATACACAAATGTTACCAAGTGCTTTTCATGCCCAGATTGCATTTTAAAAGGGATTTCAATCTTTAGAAGACTAACATTGTATTCTTCATGCCACTTTAGGCTCCCAAGTAATCTAGTAATTTTTAGATATTCTATTCTAAAAGTCTTACTCAATATCCCCCAAAACGTCTGTAACACAGCAGTGTTTCGAAACCATTTCCTAACCCTAACATTTCTATCCTTGATTATTAGGACATCTTTCTCCTCCCCAACTACACAACTAATACCTTTATGGTATTTTATTTCCCCAAGTAAATTTTAAAACAGAAAGGAAATACACATTTGTCAACAAAAATACTAACATTCTAAGATCCATAATTCTCAAGGTACTGTCTTTGGCATGGATTAATAAATGCCTTCCATTCGGATGCACTTCCAAATGATTTACTGGTGTTCCTTTAATATCATTTTCTTTTATTTCCTACAGAAAGATAGAAAAGAAAGAAAATTACATAACTTCGTGTTTTAAAACTCATGTTTTTACATGTTATTGCCCATTTTTCTCTCGCATGACTCTTTTTCTGCTCAATTCATTTTATTTGGATAAGGAAAAAGTTTGTTCCTATATTAAGGCATTACATCCTAGACATGAACTTTTTACAACCATAAGGCAGATTCTGTTGTGACTGAATTTTAAAAATGTTTTATATAGAAAAAAAATAATTATAGAACCACAGAATCCTAGAATATCCTTAGCTGCAAGGGCCCCATTATGAGCATCAAAGACCAACTCCTGGCCCCATGCAGAACAGCCCCAAGAATCACACCATGTGCCTGACAGTCCAAATACTTCTTGAACTTTCTCAGGCTTGGTGATGTGACCATCTCCCTGGGGAGCCTGTTCCAGTGCCCAACCCAATTAAGTTGAAAAACTATTAAAAAAAAATTAAGTCAGTGAATCATTGCACTTCTTCTTTCTACACCAATTTTTAAAGAAAATACATCTATACAGTTAAAAGATAATGTATTAAAAATTTTATTCAAATCAGATTTATAGATATGGAACAGTTCACATAAAAACTGCAATGCTAGTTTAAGAAAACTGTTTACCTTATTGATCTTCCAGTGTTGAAAAAGGTGTTGAGAAGTTCCTTTGACAGGTGTATCCCAAACTATTATCAGTCCTGAACTATCTCCTGAGAACATGTGGCGTCCTGAGAAATAATGTCTTATAAGTAAAATACCACCCACAAAAAAAATACAGAAAACAAGTAACAACCTTCTATCACTTGTGTGAATAGACAAATACTAATTATTCTATCTCTTTTGCTATAATATACTCATTGCAAATGCATTTTTCTCACACAATATATGAGCTGATACCATAAATTTGGATGTAGCATATACATCAAATACTGAGGTGCAGAACATATTTTTAATTTTTTTCATTTTTATTCATGTTCTAAAACTAGCAAAAAGTGAGCATTTACAGCTCAACGAGCTTCACATGATAGCTCAATGCTTACCTATACAGTCACTAAGAGAATATGGAACTAAAACAAATAGTGTTTTCCAACACTTGCTCCTTAAGCACAAGTATTTATTCTTTATAAAAATACAGCTTTCCTCTTTGTAGTACCTACTCCAGTGACTAAAATGAGCCACCCATTAATGACGTCACTAATACTCGAAAAGTCAAACTTTTTCACTCATCTTCAACTCTTCCTCCACTAGTACAGTACAACATTCACTTTCAGCTGCTAACCTACCAGTTGACATGACTCACAATGGTCAAACCTCTGGCCCTTTCTCTCAGTGTTTCCTACTCTCTGCCAATATTGAAAAGTTCATCATCTTCCCACTTCTTCAGCCTAGCATTAAAATTCGCATAATCTAATTACTACTGCCTCATTTTCTTTATGGAAGAGTCATAGAATGTTTTGGGTTGGAAGTGACCTTAAAAATCATCTAGTTCTGACCTCCCTGAAATGGGGAGGGACACCTTCCACTACAACAAAGCCCTGATCAACATGGCTTTGACCGCCCTCAGGGATGGGGCATCCACAATCTCTCTGGACAACCTGTCCCAGCATCTCAGCACTTTCCCAGTAAATAATTTCTTCCTAAGAAGAATACACTGCCTCTATGAAGTAAAGAAAACTACTAACACTCAAGTTGGTCTTCAACTGGAAAGACAACTTTTTGTAAAAGCAATATTTCCTACCTACCTTCTGCATCAAAGCAAAGTGTGTTGATGAAACTTTTGTGACCATCAAGCTCCTGTAGTAGTTGCCCATGGATTTCTTTCACATTTGCATTCCAGATTCTGATCACTGAGTCGTAACATCCTGTCACAACCAACGAGTCAGCAACTGGGTGGTACTTGGCAGTATAGACAAATGAAGGATGAGGGAAAACTCTCTCTGCAGAGGCTGCCTTCATTTCTATTTTCCACATTCTAAAAGGAAACAAAGTCAGAATTTCTACAGTATAAAGCACTCACACAGGTATAACTGCTGCCGTATTTTGTGCTACTGGTTCTAGAGGAAAATACTTGCAAACACTTAACACCTGTTTATCCCACCAATTTGTTCCACCTCTATTTAACCCTTTAATATGGTACTTTCCAAAAAGAATTATGAAATATTTACTACTTTACACAGTATTAGGTCTTCAAAGCAAATTACTGACTATTTACTCACTTAATGGATATATTTCTCATTTTAAAATACTCATAAAGAATTCCACAGAGCAGATTAGTTTCTTTCTTTCAGGAGTTATAACCAAATCAATATCATCCAAGGTATCATTCATTTAAAACAATATTAGAACAAGAAAACTCATAAAGGAACATTGAGGGCCACTAAACATAAATAAAATCCAAGAAATTTTTAAAATAATAATTACCAGCCACACAGTGATCATGATCTCAAGGATGTTTACATCACATAAATTCACTTCTCACTATTAATCTATTTTCTATTCTTTGCCACTCATAGCTGCAAGATCAGATTCTTCTTAGTGTTTTCTATTTGATGGTATGCATTTTATTAGTGAGCCTTCCCAAAGATGAGTCCACAAAGAATAGAACAGTACCTGGATCAGTAAATACAGGTGGGCAGCACTTTGCACAGTGTTCAGTTACAGTATGTCATTATATTGTTTTAGTTGCACCCTTCCTGGTGAGACGACCACTTCTGGTGGCTATTGAGGAATTCTAAGCTTACTCCAAGGTGACTAAATTACAAAATTGCAACCCTTTAGAGTACTGCAATTAATTTGCAATTTGATGCAGAAATGTCACAAGGATTCTACTTCTCTTTTAGAATGGTTTTGATCTAACAAAATAAAAACTAATTTATTGCTCACAAATAATGTGGAATTAAATCTTGGGAAGGCTTGAGGATAACATAAAACATTATATAAAGAAGAATTCACAAAAGTTCATGAATTTACCTTCACGTTGCCTTAGAATTCAGTACAAGATGATCCAAACAATAAACTGATAATGACTTTAAAGCAATGGTGTGCTGGGACTTTTTAATGAGCTGAAGGCAACTCACAACAAATACAGGAACTAATAACTTGTACAGTAACTCTGCATAGTACACAGAAAAGGAGGCAGACCACTGCCATTCCAACTTGCTGCCACAAATTCAAGAATTGAGGATCAGCTCAGCCTTCTTTATAGGCAACATAAATGACTGAAATTGGTATTTACCTCAATATAAAAAATTCTTATTTAATCCACTCCCAAATAAAAAAAAAAAAAGAAGGGGGCTGAACTCTCAAAACACTCTTTTTATGCCTACATACAAGCAGCAAAAAAAACCCTTCAAACAGTTCCACATATACAATATATCATTTAACAATTCTTCTGGCATTTCAATTATGCAACTGCCTGTAGCATTACTGAGTTGAGTAACAGAGATAACAGATAGGGATCTGAAGAGCTAAAAAACCCCCAAAAAGCTCTATGAAATCCAATTAAGTTGCTCATAATAAAATTGTACAGTGTCCCAGCCCATGTCCCATACATGTTTTCATGTATATCTACAGCATTGAGCGTTTTGGTTTTCAGACCTGAACAGATCAATATTTTAACATTAACACTGTATGGAAGTACACTTTAATTGTGGAGTATTTGATTTAAGAAATAACAGTATCAAAATTCATATACAGCAATTTAAGCTGAATTCTTTTACTAAGTGTCAAAAACCAAAAGAACACCACCAACATATATATATGCAGTGTGGCAAATTCACACACATAACTTGAATCTTAAATTTTCAATTTCCTCTCCCATGTTCAAATTTGCAAACTTAATACTTCATTCACAGTATGGCAGCTTCTGTAGGAACAGAAGATTACAACTGTCTCAGTGTCTTCTTGAAATAAAAAGTCTTTTAGTTTTTTACTGCGCTGCAGATTTAGTCACTAGAGTTTTTGGAAAAGTTTGGTTTCAAATACAAATACATTAGAAATAGTAAACAGACTGTAAGTGATTAACTCAATAACAATTTTTATATTATTGTAGTGACACGGTAATCAAATCTTTAATTAAAACATTGGAGCACAGTTTGTAGTAACACACGGAACTAGATCACTTTCTTTTCAACTTCTGATGATATCTGCCAGAACATCTCATCATACTGACCTGACAGTGCCGTCAGAGGAAGCAGTAAGAAGGTATTGATTGTCTTTTGACCAACAAAGATCATACACTATGTTAAGGTGACCATAAAATTCTCTCAAGAACTGTCCAGAAGGAATTTCGTACACTAGGGAAGTTCAAATAGAAAAATAAAAGTTTTGTAAGTATTTGCAGTCAAATAGATGGAGCTACTAGAGCCAAAGTTTAATCTCATTTTAGGCTGATTTTCTGCCAGCATAAATCAACTCATTTCCTTTGTCTTCTTATTTTGAGGCAACAGGATGAAATAATTGCTAGACATGAATGGACTGCAAGCATCTACTTCCACCTAGTGGTTCGTGGATGTCACAAATGTCCTACCCCTTAAGAAACAGTTTACTTACTTTAAATTATCAGAACCAGATTAGGATTAAGTTGGATTTTTTTTTAAATTTTGGTAACTACTTGACCAATCTTAGAAATATTTTAACACTGAGATAATTTTCTGGGGCTGTGTAATAAAGGAATCTAGATATACTGTTCCTTGCATTTAAACACTTTGTGTATGCTTAAAATACTGTTCTCGCTAACTCTCAAAATTCTTATGCAAGGTTTAAGAACTATGAAGTTGAAGCTACTGCAATAAAGCAGTCAAAAATTTGAGTTATAAGGAATGTTTGTACTTGGACTGAACAGGACCATGGAAGACAGCAGCTTCAGTAGTCTAAGTGGAGATGACAACATTCAGGCATCTAACTTCCAAGACAGGTTAGGAGAAAAACTTACATGAAAAGTGTGGGAGGTGGAGGCTTAAAAAGTTATTTCTCTTAAAAAATTATCAGTAGAAACTATGTTCCTTCTGCAAACTCATTTAGTATTTCCATTAGGCCTCCTGGCAGAAATCGTGTCATTAAACTGTGTCTATGTAACCATGTAAGAAAAGCCAGTTCCAGCCCTATCAACAGAGAAAGAGCATTTTCCTCGATGCTCTTTAATGCACAGAACAATGTTCAAATCACAGTTATGAACTAGAAACTTTAAAAAAGTACAGTTTAAAAATTAACTTCCCTTAACCTTTAAATTCCAAATGCATGAATTAAAAGAAAAAAGCCAAAACATTTTTAAACTTACAAGCAATGGGATAGCCATTCCTTCCTGCACATGCTGCTGCCAGAGTTCTCCCATCATGAGAGAAGCGGATACAGAAGCAGCCCATATCTCCACCTCGCAGGGAAAACAAGTGCTTGTTGGGTATGTGGCAAGCCTGGCTTTTCAGGGAACAAGTAGTAGGAGTATTAATTATGCAATGCATAAAATACACTCTAACCCCTGACATGCAGACGTTCTAAAAGGCTAAGTAACATCTTAATGGCATTCCAAAGCAAAATCCAAAGACATTGCTATAAAACAGAGACAGTTTTGCGACATAACCTAGGCCACATGAATGTAAAATCTCTTTCTGCCCCATTAGTACAAACAACTAGCAAGTTTAAAAAAACCTAAAAAAAATTTAAAATTGAAATAATTTCCTTAATTTCAAGAAGAGCTTAATAATGCTTGCCAGCAATGATGTAAGCTGTGGAGTAAAGACTAAGTCAAGCTTGTTTAAGGAGTCTAAGCACAACTTTTCATAACCTAATGCCTGCAGTGTGAACTTAGAAACCCAACCACAGGCACTCAAACCTTTGGTTTTCTATCAAATCACATTTAGCATTCCTCATCTGTATTTCAATAGCTGACTTTTAAAGACAGAACAAGAGATGAAACATCCCAAAAAATGGAACCAGTAATATAGCTCAGTTTCCCTTCTCTCAACATATTACCTCTTTTTGACCCAATGGCTTTTTCACCTAAACTAAATTCAAAGTTTAAGGTGAAGGACAATACCCACAGTAGTTACGTGGTTCTTCAGTGTAAGCTCTTTATGTTATAGTGTAAAAATATCTTCAGCAAACAAACAAACAAAAAAGTAAAGAAAATATATTTCTAATCAAGCTGAAATCTGAGAACTCATTTCCTGTCTTACTTCCATTACCTGAATAACCCTACTCTTTCAAATTCTTAGAGAATTATGCAGATAAAAATACCTGTCTGTTCTGGTGAAAAAAGGGTTAAATCAACCATATTTGCTAAGGTTAAGACTCATCTATTATCTATGACAGTTTTTTATGGTTTTTTTTAATATTTTATTAATTATTTTAATTAATTACCTGCTTCATAATACTTACAAAAATATAATAAATATAAGAATTATTTTCATTTAAAATTCAAAGAAAAACACTTCACCTGTCCAGGCAATCTTGACCATTTAAATGGCTCCTTCTTCTCCTCTGAAGAAGGTTCATATCCCTCTCTCTGGAGCTCTGACAGAGCTGTATTAGTTTGTTCCTGTTGAACAGCTGCCACAGAGTGAAAAGAAGGACCAACCTTAAGGCAAACAAAACTAAATATCAGGGAAAAAATATTTTTAAAGCGAACAATGTAATTTCTGAAAAGATTAAAAGGTACTTTTAATTTAGATGTTTTGCTACATCTGAAACACTGAGATTGGATAAAGCTTAATACATGAAAACAGCATTCCAAAATTCCATTTAAAGTAAACAGGAAGTCAGAAAGTAATCCATGCTTCCAAAGTTGTGAAATTCAAATGGTATCATATTTTTTTCAAATAATTGATACTTTCTTACTTTTAATAACTATCAAGGTCAGTGAAAATTAGAATTACTCTACTATTGTATTGTACTACTGAGGAGGTACACATCTCACCAGGCTTCCACAGACCACCCCTTCATAGTACAAAAGTGAGCAGAAGAAAGTATTATTAGAGCTCTAAATACAAAAGGAAAATTACATAACAGAACAATATTGTACTTGCATTGTAGAAAATGAAATGCCATATTTATCTTGAATGCTCATCTCAGCACATACCAGTGTAAGCCTATCTTTAAAGAAGCTTTCATTTGTGAAAGTAAATACAGCTCAATACAGCTAGAGGATGCAGGGAATCAGAGTTAAGTAACTTGCGTATTTTCTCCAAGAATTTATACACCTGCATGAGTCCAGTGACTTAAAATGGCAATTCTGCTAATAAAAAGGAACATTAATCAAGAAAGTACTCTGAAAATTTTCTGTCAGTAGCAAAATATTCTAAATTGTAGGTGGGAAAGTGCTGCGGTCCAAGTATGCCTGTTTTTTAAAGATACCTATGAAGGGCTGAGTTTGAAACACCTACCTTGAGATGCAACATTCTTATTATGTATTTTATATACTGCATGTAAGCACTGCTTTTAAAAACACACATATGAACACAGACTCACATCCTCTATCCAGACTATTAAGTCCGCATATTTGCAAATATTCTTATGTATTGTATATTTAACTTACATGATCTGGCAGTTTTAGGCCTTTTACAGTTATGTATAATGTTGATGGGTAACGATTTCTAGGACATTTTGCCCACCAGTCATAAACCTCAACAGTATTTGAACGTGACTTGGTCCTTGAAGGTGGGTAATATAATTGTAGACGAAGTTTTCCACCAACATTTAGAACTCCATTTGCACCTACAAGCTGGAAGGGTGAGTAAAAAGAAGAAAGGGGAAGAAAAATGAGCATAAAAGTAAGAGATAATTTCTAATATCTTAACTAACAGTATAAACTCTTGAAATCCACTTCCCATTGCAGAAATATACTAACTCTAAAAGTTATAATGAACCAAGCACGTATTTAATCCCCCCCCAGATCAAATCACTAAGATTACAGCTTAGATGGCATCTTAGTTTTGAAAGATGCTTCACAGCAGTAATATCTTTTAAGTGTGAATACCTCCACAGTACCACTTTTCTACTTTTTTTAATTGCTACTTGCTAAAATCAACCAGATCTCAAAGGACTGCCAATCCACAAACAACCTCTTCCAAATCTGTCCTCTTTGAATGCAGCAACAAAGGGCATTGGTAAGGCCTTGGTTAAGAGCAGAAGATACAGCAATGTAGTAACCTCTCCAACTTCAGAGGAGGCAGTCCTCTCCACAGAACTGAAGGTACCTACTGCCCTTAACACTGAATCAGGACACTTCTACTTTGACTGATACAGATGAAAGGATAATGCAGGCAGATACACTAAGAATGATGAACAGGCAATAATTTTACTCATATTTATGAGCTGAAAATTCATTTTTCCCTCTGTTCAGCAGAAAGCTGTACTGAATGCCTGGATGCACAGTTCCTATAAGCTCTGCTAACAGACACAAGATGCCACACCCCTGATTCCAGTAGCTTTATCTTGGGCAGAGCTCAGAAGAATCTCTGCATTGAATTGCTATGGAGGTCTCCATCCCTTCACCTAAATTTGCAGTCCATTATCTTCTCCCGTATTTCTCACATTTCCTCCATGCTGTGGACTGTCAATGGCTATCATGCACAGGGGTAGATGTAAACAAACAATCCTCAGGGCAAGTGTAGTTTGTCAGCTCTCAAAGACCAAACTGGCACATTCAAGTATCTCTTAAAAGGGTAGAAATGTTCATATGCACTGGCTAAATTACCCATATCTCACATTTGGCACATTTGTATCTCAATGGCCACAGCATTTCAAACTCTGTAACTGAAAATGAGAAGCATTTTAATAATAAGTTAGGGAGTTCTTTTCAAAGACTGGACAACGGAAAATGCCACTAGAATACAAAACAGCTGAGGTACAGAAATTAGCGTATTTGTCATATTGTTCACAATCACATGAACACAAACAAAACCCTAAAAGAACACAACCTTCTGTACTTTATGAACAAACAAACAAAAACCTTACACATTCTATACTTTCTTGAAAACACATTCTTTAATGTCAAGCTTGTCACTGTCTTGATTGCAGGGAGTGTGAGAAGAGGAAAAGGAGAGAACATCCAAGCAAACAAGGATTTTTTTTTCCATCTCTGTTGCTGAAAATATTAAAAAATGCTTTTCTACTTAGTACAGTAAGAGATTTTTAGATAAAAAGACTTATTAATTTTGTTTCTTCATTTAAATATTTACTATACCTTTAGAAATGCCCAACAAATTTTTCGGTAATGACCTTCCTGAACTTGTATATCAGAGTTGGCTCTCATTTCATTCATACGTAGAGAATCAAGGACCTAGAAGTATCAGCATGAATATAAATGTATTTCTAATGAATATAAACGTCATGGTAATTAAAAAAAACCTGCTGAAAATATGCTTGTTCAATTCACCAAATTAAACAGATTTAAATTTTGAGAAATTACAAAACCAGTGTTTCTTCCTCACAAGTATGAAATTAGAAATAACTGGTCCTTATGCATACTTGATGACTATTTATGACCTCCATTAAAAACAAGTCTAGTCTTAAAAAAACCTATTCTTGCTCCCCTTACGTCTCAATAAAAGAGAAGAAACAATAATGTGTAGTTTTCCTAATAATGCAGAAATGCCTTTGATCACAAATCTGACAGCTAAAACCACCCCCACAAAAATCTAGATGAAAAATGGCAGTCTAAAAGTTAGGTTTTCTTCCCTAGCTTTATCAGTTTTGTCATGAAATCAGTCATAGGACAGTTTGGGTTGGAGGTAACCTTCAAAGATCACAGAGCTCTGAGCCACGGGCTTAGACATCTTTCACTAACTCTGGCTGCTCAAAGCCCCATCCAACCTGGCCTTGAACACTTCCAGGGACGCCTACAAGAGTCTTCATCTTTCTGTCAGGGACCAGAATTTTCTCATATTTAGCTACTCTTGGTACTCTTACCTGGTATACAAAAAATCATTAGAATAATACTTTTTTCAAAATGGTATTTCATAAACCTGAAGTTGATGCCATGAAGATTTTTTGCTTTTTATTTTACAACCCTTTCATGCCTTTTTGCAGCTTCTGTTCCTGCTGCTTTTGCCTATATTCTTGGATTTGTTTGTCAAACTAGGAGACTAAATATTTTAGAAGCTTTGTAAGTAGAAGTCAATGTGCCCCAGACCCCAAGGTCCTCTCCAGAACATATTCTGTAAACTAAGATATAACCACCCAGGGGAAGGTTCCTTGGAGAGAGGGGCTCACTCAAGCCTCTCACTGGGGAATTTTGATAGATTTGCTAATTAGAAAAATCTATAATGTTATATCAAATCCTTTTGAGGTGTGCACTGCAGGTGCATTGGGATGCATTTCAGTGCATCTGACCTGGACGTGTGCACCAAAGGATCCTTAAAATAAATACAAAGGTAAAATTCCTTTTTCCGCTTCTAACCATGTCTGACTCTTGATTTTAACACCAGGAAAAGGCATCAAAGTCAAACAGCTCTTTTTCAGTGTAATCATACTTTTGGTCCAACATTAGCATGACTTGCGTGAAGAATCTTTACATACAAATGTAAATAGTTTTGTATTAAGCAACTAAAGACTCTTAATTTTATTAATATGTTCACTTACAAGCATCACAACACATTAAAAAAATATAGAAATAAATTATATTCAATCTATTTGAAATAGGAAAAAACCCAAGGAATAAAAAAATATTTATTCCATCAGGCTTTTTCCATTTTGATGTTTATACTACAGAATCTCCCTGTACAAATATTGAAATACTTAAACTCAAAATTACATGGAATATATAACTTTAAATTTCTCCTTTAATCATAATTGTATTGCAGGACAAGTTAACAATTACTTTATGAAGACTGGGACAGGAGAGGTAGATGTGTAAAATGTTAAAGGAAACAATGCAATAGTTTACTCATTGGTACAATGAGGTGTTGCTACAAGCAGACAAATTCTACCTTTGAGCTTCTTGTACTTAAACCTCCTTTCAGATTTCAAGAATGTGAAAAGAGTGATAGTCACCATATCTTACCAGCCTTTCCCAGAGGTCTGAGAGCTGATTTTATAACAAAGTTTCATCTTCCTTATTATTATCAAAACGGGATCTTTCCTACAAAAAAACCCCACTTTTTGGTACCTCCACTTGATTTTGTATCTTAAAGCCATGCCATTAACCCAACTGAACTGAAATAAACACTTGAATCAGTCAAATATATGTTGTTGAAAACAGCCTCAAAACCAGAATGTGCATAAATCAGATGGAAAACATTTCATCTTACCTCAAAAAACAGGATAACCTGAGGGTCTTCCTCAGAGTTTTGAATGAAGTAAGTAAAACGCTCATTAAATATTACTTGCTCATCCCATTCTGGAATTGTTGATTTAGACTTTCCAAAGTCACACGGTTGTGTCATTATAGGAAGAATGTGCTGTATTTCTTCTTGCTCATAAGATGAATCTTCTTTCTTGCTGTTGGAAAATTTCCAAAGAATTACAATTGTTAGAGGATTTAAAAAACAACCTCAAACAAAACAATATTTTCAATTACTGAAAGCTAGGGAACATATAAGATACTATATGTTTGATTCTAGAAAAAAATTTCTAAACCCACCGAAAATTTAAAACAATTTGCATGTATATAAAAAAACTACAGGCTGAAGTTGAAAATCCTAACAATTAAGTTACTGTTAGCAAATATATGCATAATGATCATGGTGGAATCTATTGCTCAAGTCCCATTAAAATTTGGTTTCAGGAAAATTACGCACAATGACAGTGGAAACAAGCAACTGAAGTAATTAGACATATAAAGAATTAAACTTAATTTAAGGTTTCAAAAGTTCTTAATAAAAAAGAAAAGGTAGATGCTATATATACTACAAGAATTTTGCTTAAATATTCTAATGTTTGCTTTTATATATTTTTGAGACTTAAGAAATTTTGTCTCTGGGAAGAAATGTGTTCGAAATATCACAGATGTGTTGGAAATATCACAGATTCACAGAATATGCTGATTGGAAGGAGCCCACAAGGATCATCAAGTCCAGGTCCTGGCCCTGCACAGCCCCATCCCCAAGAGCTACACCATGTGCCCAAGAGTGTTGCCCAAATGCTTTTTGAACTCTGTCAGGCTGGTGCTGTGACCACTGCCCTGGGGAGCCCTGAGAGCAATACAGCAGTGCAGAGCATTTAAAAGTGCCAAAAAGAAAAGAAAATATCACCCTTATTTATTGTATGTATACATATACACATTATCATAGATGTAGAAACTAACAAACAACTACACAAGCTTAAAATATCCCATTTTCATTTCCACATTCATATTTCATTTTGTGGGGAAGTGTTGCAGACTTCCCCCTGAAACCCAGAGGGCAGACTGCAACAGGGAAGAGTATACCTATTTATTGCAATCACTGATAACAGAAACAGTTTATTAAATGTCACCTATAATCCTTCTTGACATATAAGCCACTCCTCTGATCAACAACATGGATTTTAACCACAGGATGAGATATCAAGTGATCAATTTTAAGTCGATCTGATCGATGGATATAAACTCCCAAGACAAGATCATCACCAAAACCAAATTTAGACTGAGTTGAAATCTCTGAATTCTTCATTTCCTCATCATTTTCTGCAGCAACTTCCATGGTTTCTTCTAGAAATTGGAACAAAGTAAATAAACTGTCACTAGTGAAACATAGTAACTTCTGTCTAAACTGAAAGCTGCTTATAGTAAATGAATTTTCAAGATTTTAGATTGATTTTTCAAATAAAATCCTCAAAAATAAGCCTCAGAATTGGAAGAACGGAGATACAATTAAGTAATTTAAGAAATATAAGTAACTCAAACAGCTCAATCACTTTTGTGTTACTACTATGGACAAATATTTCTATAGCAGCACAAAAAACCAGTGCAGTGAAGTAGTACAGTATTATTTTGTTGGCAGACCTTTCCTGGTTTTCTTCTTAACCTTTTTGGCTTTAGGTTTCTGTTTATCCATGCTTTCCTCCAGTATCTGGCCTTCTGATGTAAATACTGTTTTAAGTGACTGACTTTCATTGCCACCTTCTTCTGGATCATGCTGCAGCTCAGAAAGGGACATTGCACTGCAAGGTAATGGATCACTGTCAGCAACTGCAGTCCACTGCATATATGGATACAATTACTCATTGCCATTATTGATCCACTTGAAAATCTGAAACTCATCATCTGTGTATCTTGAAAACGTAACAGCCCCCAGCCCCATTAGTGTCTTGCCTTTTTCAGTGCTCTCCCCACTTCCTTCTCCTCTAACTTCTCAACAATTGTAGAACCATTCATGTAAATAGAGTTAAGCTAATACTCTTTTGTTGGATCAAGGCCATCACTTATCACTAAAAAAAAAAAAATCATACACAAAACTATCTTAAGTTAGTTGAGAGGTTGAGTGAGTTCCAAACAAACATGGAATAGCAATGGAGGATATGTAAAAAAAAAAGTTTAAAAGAATCTGTGAGCTAAATACTAATCATGACAGTCTTTTGAGAAAGGATTTGATACTATTTTTTTTCATAACAGAATCATCCAGTTAATCACTTAGAAAATACGAACAATTTGTCAGAAAGCTTCTGCCTATCTTAAAATGAAACATTTTGCTTAAGATTCACAGACACACCATGTACAGTTTGTCATGTTACCTTGTTTCAGCTTCACTTAAAACTGCTCGTTCTTTCTTCTTTTTCTTCTTTTTGACTACTTCGTTATTCGATGCAACTTCATGCCTTTGAACAGTGGAGGTAGATTCAGACATCTGTTCTTTAAGTTTCTTTCTCATTTTCTTTTTAATTGCATTTGCTTCTTCCTCAGCCACATGCAGTTGATAGGCTTGAATTAGCTGCTCTTCCTCTTCTAATTCAGTTACATTTCTCACTTCAGTCAAGGAATTTTTGATCTTTCTATCACCTTCTTGATGAGGTACATCTGTTTGTGATTTGCTTTTTGTTTTCTTCTTTGGAAAATCATTAGTCTTTTCTTCAAAACTCCCCAATTTAGCTTCATATAAATATTCCTCCTCATTAAATTGTTCTTGTAAAAGTGATTTCTTTTTCTTCCTGTTCGACTTTGTCTGCTTCTTCTCCTCTCCACTAACAACGTCATTGTTTATTTTCTCTGCAATTGACGCTTTCTCTCTCAATTTATTTTTTGTAAATCTGGGACTCTCTTCTTCAGGATTATATGTGTTGTTTATAATTGCTTCATCATTCACACTTTCTTTAGATAGATCAATATTATTTCTAAAGGTTTCAAGCTATAAATGAAAAGAACATAAAACATGCTTGTACTAAAAATCATATTCTAAGCATAAACATTGCACTTCATGCAGCAACATTACACAAAGTAAAATTAAATCAAAGATCTAGTTATTTTCTAGTTTCAATTTGACAAGTGACAGACTAAAAGTCAACAGAAAATTCACAATGAGAAAAAAACATTCAGTATTACACTATGTTTTCATATGACTTTTATGTATATGCAGTGAAAAAAGGAAATCAACAAGTCTACTCCATAAACAGATGGCAGTATTTTACTCTATGGAGGACTTGAAGACTACATGCAGCACAACAACGAATACTTTCATCCACTCAAAATCCAAGTTAGAGAGAGATTTCAGGCTCGATTGTTTATAGTCACTTATAGTGAAAACTGCTTGTCTGAATTAAATTTTAGCCAATGCATTTGTTCGAACACTTCTGCTGCTAATTTTTGACGGTTTTATAAAAAACACATTGTAAGTTTCCCTCTCTCCTTCAAGTTTCTATTTCTGGTTACTAAAGGCTATAATGTTATCTCCCTGCCTCCTTGGATACGTTCAAGGTCAGGCTAGAAGGGCTCTGAGCCACCTGATCTGGTTGAAGGTGTTCCTGATCATGGCAGGGCACTTGGGTTAGATCACCTTTAAAGTCCCTTTCAATCCAAATCGTTATTTTATGATAATGCCAAAGAACACAGCAAGTAACAGAGGTCTAATTCCATAAGGAGGTCAAGAGAGATCTCATTTTCTTTATGTAACTTCTATAAAGTCACTGAGGTTCATTTACTCTGTTGTCTTACAGAAAACTCTCTTCAAGTCTCAACATGAAACAACAGAAAGGGCTTTAAAACACAATGAAAAGAAATTAAACAGTTTGGGGAAAATATAGGTATCTGCATACGAAGTTTTATTTGCCAAGACCTTCTTTCTCAATAAACACATTGTTCCCTTGTATTTAGGATACCAGTTACAGAATCATGTTTGCCTCAAAAATTTGTAAAAAGGGACAACGTGCATAATAAGTAGGAAAAAAAATGTCCTTGTATCTTCTCTTATACTTGCTTAAACAAACCACTAGCATCATATCTATTTGTATGTCAATGATTCAAGAGGATGTGGAAAATTTCATATAAATAACTTGAAATACAGAACAGATTACGGAAAATAAAAGAAGCATCAGGCTCTGTATAAACCAAAAAACCCCACCCAAACACAATAATGCTTCCTAATAGATTGTTCACTTCCATATCTTTATTTCCATTAATAACTTCAACTGTAGAGTATGAGAAATGAAGATTAAAACACACTGACAATTAAGACCCAACAGTGGCCAATAACTAAGGTCATGCTGATTTTTGCCTTTTATAAAACATCAATCCACTAAGCACAAGCAGTAAAATTATTTGAGAAATCCTAAACAAAAAGCCCTCATGTTTCACCTGGTCATGAGTCTCTAAAATAACTCTGATATTCAAGACTTATCTCCTTAAAGAATCTACCTGACGCAAAAACTGGCTTGAAATACTTACCAGAACTTGTTATTTATTATTGCCTACAAACAAAAATTCATAGAATCACTCAGGTTGGAAAATACTTCTAAAATCATCAAGTCCAACCATATCCCCAAGTGCCACATTCACATGCCTTCTGAACAATTCTTAAGGATGGTGACTCTACCACTTCCTTAGGCAGCCAGTTCCAATGTCTGACTATCCTTTCAACAGAGAAGATTTTCTTAATATCTAAACCTCCTCTGGTACAACCCAAGGCCACTTCGTTATAATGACAACAAACCACAATCTCAAACTACAGCAAATTTCAGGAACATTAATAGATACTGCAGGCAGCACAAAGCCACTTCAGCAGTTCAAATGTAAATTCCTCAGAAAAATAGCCTGTATGATCTCAATTCAGGCTATCTTTTCCACAAGCTGTAATTGCATGACATAATTAACAGAGAGGAAAGATGAGAAGTTTCAAAGCAATAAAGTAAAAGCCAAGAGGTTCATGAAAACCTTCAGATTAGGACTAAGGCAGAGGTGGAGATAGTGGTATAGATTCTCTGTCTGAAACAAAGAACTGAGAGGTATCAACTAAGAGCTATCATCAATACATAAACACAGAACTGAGTTACAGAAAGGAGTTAGGCCGGAAATGCAGCTCAGAAAGACAGGCCTCTTTCTGGAGTAACTCCAGAGGGTTGCAGACCCCAAACTTGACTTTCTCAGCCTAAAACACAGAACAAAAAAAGAAGGCTTTGTTTCAAAACAGCTCGTTACACCAGGGCAGAGGAAGCACTCTCCCCTGAAAACAGCCTTGCCTGCACCACTGGCTTGAGAGGAGCAGGAGATGGGCCCCAGCCAAGGCACACACACGTGGGCTGACACTTGAGGTTCACACCACAATCAGTCAACGCCAGGCCACATCACTGCCATTCGTGTCCCAGAGCTGGCAGCAAGGACAATGCCTAAGAGCCTTACACCTTTTCCAAAGGGCTTCTCAAATACGCATGAGTGGAAACTGGCAACATACTGAGTGAGTTTGTCATGGGTACCTGGAAACTTGTGTAACCAGATTTACAGAGGTACCTGAATTTCTGCCCATAATAATACAGGCACACCTTGAAAAATTAGGGATGGACACTGCCAGCCCACTGAAGTGCTGACATGTTAAAGCCTATTTACTTACAACTGAATTGTCAATTAAGGTACTTGTGAAGATGGCCTGTTGGGTGAGATGTTTAAGAAAATCTTAATGTACTAGGAAACCAATTTTACTGCCATTGCTTGTTTAAGACTATAAAATGTAGACACTCAAAGCTAGAAGAACTTTTATCCACAGATAAGATGGGATTGGAATTTTTTCACCAAATTCTAACAGAAAACATTGAGAAAATGTGTGGATCAATTATATAGTCAACTACTATCAATTCTCCTATTTTACACACATGAAACAAAAGGCTAAAATCCAGTGGAAATCTCCACAATTGTTCACTGCTTTTCAGCAGTCCTGCCTAGAATACAAAACCCAAGTTATTAATGCCTGTCCATCCCAGTATTGTAATCTGATCAGATAATAGTCTAGGGAAGAAATTTGTGCCTCCATAAAGGGATCTAACCTTTTCATCTGGTAGAAAATTTTAAAAATCCTCTTTTCAACCACAGAATTTAGATTGAACCAAATAAATTCAATCATTTTCATGATGACTTTAGCTAGATGAATATACCTGGACATTACCTGATCTGAGACTTGCCTCATTCTAACAATTTGTAATAGGAGGCACAACTGGTAAAAAATAAATATGGTGACTGCCCTAGAAGGGATGTTAGCAAATTCACTTTCTGACTGTGTCTCAAGTGCTTGTTTTTCCCACTATACCTTTAGGCTTCACACCTACTCCCCTAGGGGCTATTTACTGAAGAGTAAAGCAAAGCTTTCACTGGCCACAGTTGAGGTGTATTTCCATCTCCATTACAAGCTCTTCATTCCTGTCAGTTGTGGCTTCAAGTTCATCCTGCCCTACAGACATCAACCTTTCCGCTTCCATGCAGACTGCTTCCTAGCTAGCCAGGCATGCTCTCCAGGCAAGGGGCACACTGAGCAGAGCAGACAAGCAGCCAGGCACTCTCCTTATCCTCATTTCTGTCATTTAAAACCACAGCCACCCCCTGCAGCTCCAGAACTCAGGTTTCAAAGAAACAGTGAGCTATAAGGGAAAAAGTCTTATTAATCTTTAAAAAAGGCTAGAGCAAAGACAAAGGAAGGAAACAGACTGGAACATTTCAAGTGGAAATAGGCTCTGAACCATGACTTGTTTTTGATCAAAGCTGGAAGACCATTTATGGCAACTGCATGACACAAAGCCAACCATCACTGACAAATTTCACATTATTTCAAGATATGTGAAACTGTACAGTTAAATCATATGAACTGAAGAAAACGGGAACAAAACCAGCCAACCTCCTTCGTCCACCTACTCTTCCACTCCCACACACGCTCATTTCTTGCAGATTGTTTATTTGCTGAAGTTTTTACAGAAATTTTAACTTGAATGCAACTGGCATGGGAAATACCAACCTGAGCTCCTGCAACTTTGTCATGCCTTAAGGAAATACTCCAAATGGTCAGTAATAGGTTTCAATACAAACTCTCCTCAAGTTCTCAGTTTTTAAGTGGTTTGATTTTTAATATTTATAGCTTCAACAAAGCTAGAAATTTGGGGTTCCACACTGATCCTAAAAATGCTTCTTAATTTGCTTCATACCACTAAGTTTTGATTCAGGTCACTGTGATTTTAAGTGTTTCTTCATAACTCCAAAATACTAGTGTTTTACACTAGAGATTTCTGGAATGGAAACCAATTTCAAAACCAAAGCAAATTTAAAATATTTATTATTAATATGTAGTTCCATATGAACATACAATTATGTGTTAAAAATACTTATAAATTACAGAATTAATAATTAACATTTCATTAAAAAGTAAACTTAACTGAGGAAGAATTTAGTCTTTTATTTACTTGTATGTCAGTAAAAAAAGAAAAAACCCATCCTCTAACTCTCTGTTCTATTTTTAGACGTCGTTGATTCTTTGTATAGACTCTTGACTAAACAGCATATACATCAAGGAATACAAATTTTAAAAAATCCACGCAAAATCCAATTTCAAATTGTCAATCTACTACCAAATAGCAATACTAACTTTAATATATCTATTCTGAATATATTTAATATATATAACTACACGTATCATTCATGATATTACATAAAATACAACTCATGCCCCAATGTGAATACAACTCATTTGTCTTAAATGAGTATTAAAGAAGGAATCTTCAGAATCTGATATGGATACAATTGCAAGAAAAAAGGCTGAAAATATAAAACCTAACAGGAAAAAAATAAAAAACCAGAACATCTGTCTGCTAAGCAAATTGCTTTCTTTCTAAATTCTAAATCTTCCAAGTCATAATCAGGTATGTATAAAGTCATATTGAACTTTTATTCTCCTCTTCAGGAAAAAGACTACAATGTGAACTGTAACTCAGAGGAATTTCTGAGGCTTTTTTAATTACAGATATGCCACAAACAAAAATGTTATCTAACTATAAAGTCAGGGTGATAGAATCCTTCCTGATCTGCAAGTTACAAGATAAAGCCAAAATCTTTTTAAAAAGTCGACATGTGACTCAAGACACAAAGCTGAATGGACAAATTCACTAATTACTGAGATAAATAAAAAAAGGACAGAATGGAATAGTTAATTATTATCTCTAATATTATTACACTTTTTCATCAGTTCTCAATTGATAGCTGTATTAGACAAACATACCTGTATTACACAGATATAGTAAACTCAGAATTAAATACATCAACAGACGTAATTCTACTAGCCCTCAAACTTCTAATTAACTCCCGGTGAAGTCAATTGTGAAAAATTTTATGAAAAAACGGAATGGACAAAGAAGTACTGGTGAACATTAAATGAGTGCACGCCTGCATGTGCCACTTTCTTTTTACCAGTATTATAGTTTATATAATTTTGGCATACCTCCAAGGACGCTTTGCTGGTACACAAACAAAAGTAAAAGCCACACCAAAAACAAGGGATACATGCAGAAACTTACTTTACACTTTATTTTATTTAAATGCTTACATCTTTTTTCTACAGTATGTTTTCCTGATCTTTTTTCTCTTAAGCAAGGCAACCAAACAAAGCAGGCATGTGTTCCAACTCACCACAATACTCTCCTGAGAGTCAAACTTATTTTTCTTTGATTTCTTTGTGTCTGCTAGGCCAGCATGGCGTCTGAAGATTTCCTCAAAGCGGACTTTGGTTTTTGCCTTTGCCTCACTTTCAACTGCAAAAAGAAATTGAGAGTATGATTTTCTATCTCAATAATCACTGTTGCTAAAAAAAGTGTATAATCATGCTTCAAAATTGCAAAGGATGAGAATTATTTATCCGGGAAAGTTTACCAACAAATTCACTTTGTATTCAGTTAAGAATTTCCACTGGCAATATAAACCACACAAAGATAACTCAGCAGCTTTGCACAGACAAACACACCGGTCTTGTCGTTGAAGACAGCACCATCTACCCTGTCTCCTGAAGAAAGCACATTTTGAACAGCATGTGCATCAGGATCAGCACAAAACTTGGGCTAGCCAAATCAGAGGACAGATTATTGCCCACGCTGTTTATGAGCAGAAGTGGCACACTGTCTTTGAGGAGAAGCAGCAGCTCTGGGTTCTTACTGGGCCTGGAACCCAGAACAGTAAGAACCCAGAACAGCACCATCCTCAGACAGACCTGCAAGAGCCAGGAGCTGGCACTCTGCCTTTCTATGAATAATGATACTGCCGTCAGCAGCATTTCAACCCTTGAAGCAGCAGCTGCTCTAGTTCCCCTCCGGTAATGCTTAATTTGTAACTAAGAATTCAAAATGCAACCTGGCACACCTTTGAAAAAGGCTGTTGAATCCTCAGCTACAGGTATTTACCACTGTCATTACAACTTTTACAAAAGCCCCTGAATTTAAAACAAAAAAATAACACCACTTTGAAAATCAGCTATAATCATGAACTTTAAAAGGAGCCAATGCAGCATTAAAGATTTATATAGGACACAAATAACTTCTGTCATTAGCATCTAGTTCTAATCATAAATATGTAGTGGAAATCAAACACAAAGTATCCTTACCTGCTCGCATTTTCAGTCCTCAGTTAGAAGTGGCTCAACCCAATCGCTGCTTCTCCCTCAGAATTCACCATTCTATTTAAAGTATTTAACAACTGTCATTAACATAAGTAGTCCATAGACTTGAAGTTAATAATTCAATCTGTGCTAATTAGTATCAGGGATGAGTACGTTTTATTTAGAAATAAGTATTTCGTATTTGTCTAAATTATTAGAAATTTTCACTATCAAATCCCAACTCTGATATTTATTATTTGAGAGTAAATAAAAACAATACTACAGCAGTTTAATTAGCTGTGTTTCTGAACAGTAGCCAAATAATTCAGCACTGCAGTCCTTCATTCTTCTAAAAAACCCAACAGTTTATTTAAATAATAATGACACATGAAACCATTAATGTTGAAGCCTTTCTAATCAGGTTCCTCTCCTGACAGCATCTCTGAAGAAGCCAGCTGATAGTTTCCAATGCAAAGGTTAGTATCTGACAGCAAATCTAACTTTATTACAAATCTCTACATATTTATGTTTATACAAAGCATTTGTATTTTTCATAAAGCAGACAAGCAACTACATGAAACTCATTTCCCTAAAGAAAAAAAATATTAGGCCCTCCTGGTTGTGGAGAAAAGCCTGTAAATGCAATCCAAACAAAGCTTGAAGGCAAATAAAAATATTACACAGGTTTATCTTTTCATCAAGAAAATTCAGAATGTTCTACAAAAAACTTTAATACAAAGAGCTGTTGTGTAAACAGTGGAACTAATGAAATGTAGGCTCCTATGCAGGTGTGATGTTCCCCTTAGCCTTCCATGCAATGAAATCTGGTACCTATGTCCCCCACAGCCCATCAGGTAGCAGCTCCGAGTTCTCCCTAGGTAACACGTCCTGTAAGATTATATCCAGTAATTCACATTCACTGCACACCCAGATTACACTGATCTGAACAAATTAAGATGTAGCATTAAATACTGCCAGGCTGTGTGGCTGCACTATTCTGGCACCATTTTGGTCCGAGCCACCTAACACTCACCCAAACTATGCCCGCATACAGTGTAGGACTTGCTATGGATCACTATTAATAGGCAGTTTGCGTGCAGCTACTCGGATTTGAGGCTGTGGGAGTTGATTAGCACTGAAGTGAGCCAAACATGGCACTTGGCCCTCAGCACTAAAAACCCCTCCTGGACATACACATTTCACCAGCACAGGAAAAGAGCTGAGGCTACACTTGGGTCCCCAAGCATCTGCAACACCCTACCCTCACATCCCCCTCATCTCTTTCACAGTGTTACTTGCACAGGACCCTGTTACTTTCAGGTCATTTCACACCCATTGCTTACAGTGCTTTGGCCTGCTGGCTATCCAAACTAAACCAAATTAAGGTAAAAAAGGCAAAGTGTTCAGGTTGGTTTGGGGTTCTAGAAAGGTTGATTAGTCAGATGCAAAGAGTAATTAGTTAACTTCATGTCTTTAGCATTTATACTAAGTGTCCAACAATCTAAGGATGTTTCAAAAGAGTAAGGACAGCCAAATGAACTCCAGTGGAAGAAAAAAAAAGCTTAGTTTCGGAATATGCTTCCAAATGACACTGATAAGATGCAATATTTTCACTATCCACAACATGTTCTGACTCCTAAAGCAAAGCTTTACTGTCACAACTAAACCAGTAACTGTTAAAAATAACACTTCTTACCATTAATGGAAAGAGAAAACGCCTTTGAAAAATAAAACTGCTTTTGCAAGTTATACTTGACTAAACCAGATGGGCATTTTAAAAGTTACTAAGTGCTGCTTTTGAAGTAGTCAATTCACAATTGGCTAGAAACCATGTAATTCAGAAGAGTAGAAAACTAAGTAAATTTAAAAATACAGCAGATCCTATCACTTTAATCTTTACTGAGGACCACAGGAACACGGAAAAATATCTTATAATTAGCTGAATAATTTCAACAAGCAATCAAAAACTAGTTAGAAACAAGAAATTAAATACTGAAAGCATTTACTTAAATTTAAAGCAAAAAATATGAGAGACAAACTAGAACACAAAAGCAAAATGAGAAAACTGCATACCTATTCTAAGTATGGAAATGAGTATCTGGTCAAAGGTAAATAAATTAGTCCACAAATCCCAACCATGCTATAGGTTGGTTAAAATACTAATTTTGAGGATACTTTTTTATTATAATGGAACAAAGGCTAGGTTCATCTCACACCTACAAGCACTCTCTGTAAAATGCATAATTTGCAAAATTCACCAATGAGTGCTGTTTGTTTATTCAGTAAGTGTGTACCAAATAAAATAAAATTAAGAGATAAAGTCCCCTAATGACAGTGCTATTGTTTAAAAGGCATTTCCAATTTAGAACTTCATGGTCTTTGACATGGTGCATTAAAGCAACTATTAGGCTTGTGTAAATATAGATCATTAATCAACAAGGATAAGAACAAGGCTGTTTACTTAGTGTAATCTCACCTTAGAATAGGAGAGATTTATTCGTATATCAAAGTTCAGCAACCACCATGCCCCAATGTGAATAAGCTCAGTTATCATCAATTTCATAATACACATTTTTGCCCCATCAGATTGGATGTCTTCCATGTTAGTAAATATAAGACAATCCAAGACCAACAAAAACACATACCTGGAACAGTGGCATATTTGAGCCACAGGAATAAACAGGAAAACAAATTCATAAAGCCCAAACTTTCAAGAATTAATATACTTTCCTGAAAAGAACCTAGCCTGCTCTTCTCCAATATTCTATCCGTATTTTAAAAAAGTGATTCTACATTAAATGCTTGCTCTTTTCAACATATTTTACAATACTCATTGAGTTGCTATATTCTGCATCTGTAATACAGGGATTCTCTATGCTAAATATGCCATAAAGGCCACCATACACAAACTCCACTTTTACTGGCCACTAAAAGATAAAAATTAAACCTATGCTATAATAAGCAGAACATACAGAATTTGCACTACATAATGGGAAGTGAAAAATTCCCTACCTACTTATAACCATTTAGGAAACTGAGCTGACAAAAATTGCACACTTAGAATTTTCCTGAACTAAATTCTTCATTTTTCTTTTGTCACAATAAGTGAGCCTAAACTTCAGTGGCTGAAAACAAGTAGACCATCAGGTGTTGTTTACTTCTCATCTTTTAAACCATAGAGAGAAATCTTGCGTTTTACTAGTAGCTTTCTAATTAAGCTACATGTAGGGATCACTACTTTGAGATGTGAAAGAGCTTCAACTCAGAATTATACAGCAAAATTACACAGACATGAATCTGTTCTTCTTCACTAGTGACAAATCTGATGACAAAACCCAATCCGATTTTATTAGTGAAAATTCAGTATTTTAGTCCAGAAAACTGACAGAGAGCTTTAAGTGACAGACCAGGTAAACACCTATGTACTTGCATGTCAAATGAACGCTAATAAAAGTCCAGTAGTTTTCTACCAGTTTAGATGTACCTGTAAAAACCTTGTGCTCATACTAATTAAAAATGTTTTAAAGAGCTGGTGCTACCCTCAGTTTTCTAGTAGCAACATATCAGAAAGTTTTTGCTTCAGAGGAATTGTCAGGTTGTGGGTTTTCCCACAGAAATTTGGCACCTTTAGTCAAGAGAAAGTTGCAAACAGACTCTGATAGCAAAATTACAAACTTCAGTTCTATGAAAGGAAATACAGCCGATTTTTACTGTTTATTTTTCTGCTTTATTTTAGATGGTAATTATGAAAATGTGTTCTCAGCAAGAGACCACCCTAAGTATCTTAATTTCCAATGTGACATTCTGCTTTACCTGGAAGAATAGTGGCAGATTTAAAATATATAAAGGGACATTCCGACCACATACCACAACTGGACTAACCGATGGAATTACTCAACAAGGACGTGATGTGCATCCAGATGCGCATCCCTCAAGCGAGGGAGGCATCCCCGCTTTGGAGTCCAAGGTGCCAGGCACGAAAAAGCACTGTATATTCACTCTTAAACTGCTCACGCAGTGTTACTCCAGCGAGCTATAAAGCTCGTGAAGAGCGGAGGGCCAAACAACACCGATATGGAGATTACGGCTTCCCGCGGCACAGCGCCGGGACCGGACAGCGACAGCGCGCGGGTCGCCCCAGGCCGCCTGTTCCGAGAGTCGCTGCGGGGTCACTCTGGGGCTACTCCGGGCACCCTCGCCAGGTGCGCCACCCGCTCCCGCTACCTCTCGGAGCGCGCCGTGCCTCCGGCGCACATCGGCCCGCGCTGGCCGCCGCGCATCCCGCCCCGCTCCCGCTCCCCAGCCCGCTCCCGCCGCCGCTCCCCAGCCCGCTCCCGCTGCCGCTCCCCAGC
>JACBWW010000002.1:3201615-3385041 GCA_020086605.1 Lanius collurio
AGGATATCTCTATTTTTGTAGTCTTCCTGTTGAACACTTGATATAAAGTATGCTATAAATCTGTACCTAGTATTTAGGTATTTTATTATTGCTATAAAGAGCCCTTCAGAGTTCAGGCTCTGCCAAAACTCATTTTGAGATTTTTAAAAAAGCTACAGCTAAAAAATTAAATATTTGCAGACTCTCTGCTTACTCCTTGATAATCTTCATCAACGATTTATGGCTTCCATTCGGATCCATTCATCAATTTCTTTTGCTCAGCATGATACTGTTTGAATAGCTCTTCTGTAACAGTCTTTCTTGACAGCATCTTTTTATTAGATTCCTTCCAAGTCCTGAATATTGTTCCCCTCTCCAAGCACCTGCTCTCCTTCCATTCAGTCTGCCCTTAGTTCTGTATCCCCACCACAGCCATAAGAACAGGCTACCTTTCTAAAGTGTGTGGCCCTTAGTGTGGAGTTTCTCACACTGCCACAGACCCCTGTACTCTCATTCAGGAGAGCTGGAAATGGTGGTGCTTCTCTTCCACCTTTTTCTGTGTCATCATCTGAACGGGCTGTTACAGGGGGCCATGCTTCAGCCTACAGCCACTTCTGCAGCCTGCTGTTAGCATTTCCCTCACTAATCAACCAGTGATACAAGGTCAGAGAAAAACATGAAATGCAAACCCAAAACCAGCTCTCCTTGTTCAAGTAGAGTACTCAGTGTGTCTCTCCCTAGTTCTTCTGTTGTACTATAGCCCCAAAGGCCTTTCTTGAGCTTCATGCTCAGTAATTTTGGATGCTTTCAGAACCTGTTGAGCACATTTCCCAGAGGCCACAAAAGGCTTGCTGCCATCTGGCACTTGCCTTCTATCCCCCGTGTACTGTTGGCTTTGAAAGTTCTGCCAGTAGTGTTGCTCTTTAAAAAAACATTGGCACCGATTCTCTGTAATAACCGGTCAGACGCAAAAATTGTTCCTGTTTCTTTTGGTTCCTGTGAGACATTTTGCAGGTCCTGTTGGCACTGCCTAATGGAAATTTCTGGTATCTGATACTGTCTTTTGGTAGGAGATGCTGAGCTGTGCCTGCTGGGGATCTGCCCCCCTATGTGATGCTGTTGCCGGCAGAGGCTTTGCACAGTGTGCCTGTAAGGCACAGATCACAGCAGGACAGACGCGCAGCGTGCTCCCCATGGAACCCAACAACCCCGCGCGTTTGTCACTGAAATGCTGCCGCTGTTTCATGTAAACCAGAGGCTATTGTTCTTGATTTTAAAGTTTAACAAAGGCTACTCTCCTCGGAAACTTTTGTCTCTGTACCTCTCAATACTCTGATTAGATTTGGGGCGACCATCAGTATAACATTTTTTTCTGTTATTATGCATCATATTTGGAAATCAGGTTTCTTCCACAGAAATCCGTGTGACTGATTACAGTCCATCCTCCTGCTACAAGATGTTCTCAGAAGCTAAAGACCGTCAGACCTTCACTTTGCAATATTCTGTGTATCTTCTTTGACTTCATTCCACAGTTATTTGAGTTTTTTCTATGTGTCATTTTGTGACTTGGGATATTTTTTTAGCTTTTGTGACAATACAGTCTGAAAATCTTGCATTATTTTCTCCAGCTGAGAAAACAGCTGCAGTTTTATCTGCTCTTTTGCAGCATTGGAATTCTTGATTTACGATGTCATCTATCCTAGTTCAGGCACCTACTGATACTTCTGGTAAGGTTTCCTGCATTTTCCAGTCTTTTGATGTGCCTAAATAATAAATCTTTTTTCATATTTACAGTTGACTACTAGGACTGTGCCATTACTACTAGGAATGTGTCAATACATTGTCATAGAATGTAGGAACTTGGACCCTGATTCTGATGATAGCACCAGCGCTTTGTCATAGGATGGGACTCTGTATCCTTGGCACACAATTACCACCCTCCTCATTTCATCTGTCTGGGTCTGCTTTGGTGATCTGTATGTCCCCATTCTGCCACATTTTTAAATGTGGTACCATTGGGTTTTTGGAGGGGTTCCTGTCTCTTATGCCTGTACACAACTGCAACACTCCAAAGCTTTCTGAGTGCTAGAATTTTTTTTTTTTTCAAGAAGGTATCTTACACAAGATGTCAGAAAATTAATGGGTAGTTTGTAAACAGGGAAGGTGTTGCCGAGTTTGAAAAACAAATTTGAAAAAAGTTATTAAGGTAATTCCAGTTGCTGACAGCATAATACATTTAAGTTTTTATACCACTTTCATCTACTTTCCACGCCACTGTTTGTGATGACTCTTGTATTTCTGCACTTTCTATGCCAAAAATAGAACATTATATGCTACAGTCTTTGGGACATACAGCACATGTAAATGCATATCTTTCAGAAATTTACTTTGAATTAAAATATAATAGGAGAAAATTATAAAGGTCAAAAGCAAATTTTCCATTATTTCTAGTGCAAAATCTCCTGATCTCAACTTTGGAGTTTATATGAGAGTCAGGGGAAAAAAGAACCAAGCAACTTTTCCAATATTGTCTTCAGCAAATGCAAGCTATGGAATATAATGACAAGGTTTTTTTGCATAGGGACATAAAAATTAATAAAGAACAGAGGAGTTTTATAACAACATCCATTAAACTGGAATGTCATAAACAGTTTGATTAACTATTTGTAAACAAAGATGTTATAGTAGGTTATATTCAAACATATAAACACATTCACACATATGGACACCCACACACACACACACATGCAATTTGTCAAAATATTAAACTTAACCTGAAGGTAATATTCTCACCTTGCTGACATATTGTTGAAAACCTCACTGAGTCAAGTGTCTTGAACTGATCCCTTTGCACACAGCCCTGAATAGAATATTAACATAATTTGCTGCCTTACCCTTTTAACACTCACTTTCAATAAAATTAAACTGGTTAGAACATCCCTCCTTTATGCAAGTTAATGAGCCAAGAGCAAGCATGGAATTAAACCTATATGTAAGTGACAAGCAGAAAAAGCACTTGGAAATTTCAGTGTACCCTTTTTGTGGGAAATGGGGGTGGTTTGTCCCTCTTTTCTGAAACTGTCACAGAAGTAAGGAACTATAAACATTCATTTTATTTCAATGACATTTCTACACAGTTGATTTCATCACTAGCTGGAACCATCAGTTAGCAAAGCACTGCAGCACTGATCATTGTATATAACTGCCTAAGTGAGTAGAAATAGTCCAGAACAGCACCTTACGAATAGCAAACATTTGCAGGGGTCTTTGGAAGCACTTGGACAACTGTTGGGTAAAATGCAAAATCTCACCACAGAGTCTCTCCTCTGCTTTTCTAACCATAAGTGGAATAATGGTTATGCTTCTTTTCTTCATTTTCTCTTCCACATTCTGCTACCAATTTGCCCTTACCCTCATCCGAGGACTCCTCGTTAACTCTAAACATTTTAAACAGAGTGGTCGAAGGGTTAAGTTGCACCATTAGGTGGGAGAGGAAGGACTGATAAGAATTCAACAACCTTCCCTCTGCATGGGCTCCAGAACACAGCTCACAGCTGAGTCCCATGACTTGGAAGAGCAGAGACAGGAACTGCTCGCCTGCTAAACACAAAAATGACCTGGCCCATGCCAGTCTTTGAGGAGCCTGAACACAAACAGATTCTCACTTTCTTACAGACTTTTCCAAGAAGAACACAGAACTAGAAAGAAAACCAGACAGACATGTTGCATTTCAGGCCCTATTATGGGCTGCTTCTCTGTTTGTCTTGTGAAGCCCCACATGTAAACAGTGGGTAGCACTCTTTAGACAGAGTGGTGACAGCAGTATAGCAGGAGAATAACAAAATCAAAAAAGGACAAATTTGGGTGTGGGACATGTGCTCCCACTAACAGAAACGTGGAGTAGGCTACAGGAGATCACCACAGCAGTTTTGCTGAACCACTTCCCAAAGCAGTGCTAGTGCTGGTTGTTACATGCTGGGGCACTCAAGCAGAACTCAGAGTTGTGCACAGGGTCACTCTGCTGTCCACAATCCTTTAGTGTAGCTGTGGTTTCTCTGATATTCTCTGTCTAGGAAATGAATAACGATTTTACCCTCTTGTCTAGCAACAACGTGATGCAGTTGTCCCTTATGTGCAAAGACTTGTAGCACACTGTGTGCTAAGAGCTGGCTGTCAGATTCTCTATGGCTTTAATTCTTTCCACACCTCTGTTAAAGGGAGCTGCACAGTCTCTGTATTTACAGATGCTTTTTCAGCAGTGCAGAAGCCTCAGTAATTAATTCTTTAGATCATTCTCCTGTAAAGATAACACTCAGTTTGCTCACTTCCTAACTTCTTCTCATTTGTCTGACTTTATTCTGCTGATTTCCTACATTTGGTAGCAGTCAGAACAAAAGAACATTTCAAGGACAGAAGCTTTCACTACTGGAAAAACATCCTCTCTGCATCTCCTTATTGTCACTTTCCTTTCCTTGGGTCCATTAGCATCTGTGGCCAGAAGTTGCAGAGATGAATTTATCTACCAGATCTTCTGCCCTCTGTGTTCTTTCAAGTGCAGAGCAGGGACAGAATTTGTTTTTAATTCGGCTACCTTTCCCTCTCCCGAACTCCTCTCTACCTTACATTCAGCAGCCCCTGCTGTAAGAAGCCATCCACATTGTCCACCTGGGGTTGCTGCCCAAAGTTCCCTCTCGCTCTGGGAATCAGGGCTATGTAACTCTTACTTTTTCTGGTTGTGTTTGAAAAGAAAGTAAAAATGCCTTCCTTATTTCCCAGCTGCTCATGGCTATACATCATGGCATCATTCTTTGGAGCAACTACACAAACTCCTTTACTTCATGCTCACCCCAGTCTTGTGGATGTGCAATGCCTTAGAGATGCCTTTGGAAATTTTTCCCTTCCTTTGAGAATGTTCAAAGATAACTAAATCTCTCCTTTGGTTCTTTCCTCTTTGCAAGTAAGTGATATCTAAGTGTCTGTTTTCTGACAATTTCAGGTTCTCAAATTTAGAGAATTTATGTTTAAGTGAATTTATTCAAAAAAAGTGTTCTCTGTGTTCTGACATTGTTTGCAATTTCTTTTGTGTGGGAAGTAGTTTTCTGAACTTACAGTAAACCCAATTTCAAGGGTCATCTTCTATTTAAAAAAGCCTCCTACTGTTGTTTATATTTTAACCACTGTGCTAACAAATGTACCCTGACTCTGAAATAAGATCTGATAAACTTCCACCTCTGGGTGGGCCTCACAGTGATCAAATAAATGAGAACAAACACCACAAGACCAGAACTGGGGAAAGATTTAGATACTGTGTGCATCTGTAACGGATAAGAGGAAAGAAGGAAAGGCAGAAAAGGATACACCAACAGTTTACAAGAGATCCTTTCAAACATAATGTATTTACGGGTCACATCCTTGTGACAAGACAACAGTGAGGAGTGCTGGTGTGGCAGATGACTGTTTTTGTACCAGGAACAATTGCTAACAATATTGTCAAATCCAGTTTTCCAGGATCAGAACCATTTAAGCAGAGATAATAGGATTTCTTCAAATCTGCCTTACCATCTTTGAATGAAATGGCAATAGGAGTGTTCTTTCCTTATTTCACAGCATCCACACCAATGTAGCTACATTTTAATCAGATTTGTGGCAATGTGATTGAGAGAAGAACCAGAGCCAAGCCTAAAAGTGGCAACAACTATAGACTATAAGGAAAGAGTGTAGATTCTGAAGGAGTATATGTAGACTTTTAGCATGAGGAAATCTTGCAAAAGAGTTTGCTTGTGTGATGCATGCAAATTTTCCCAAACTATCCTGGGCATGTGTTAA
Source organism: Lanius collurio (assembly GCA_020086605.1). Classification (NCBI taxonomy): domain Eukaryota; kingdom Metazoa; phylum Chordata; class Aves; order Passeriformes; family Laniidae; genus Lanius; species Lanius collurio. The sequence continues at coordinate 3,207,421 of JACBWW010000002.1, forward strand.
CAAACCTTTGGCTAACACAATTAGCTTCTTTGGTTTTGAAAACCAGTAGGAAGAGCTAATCTGGTTAAAATCTCTAACACATAGTGTTTATTGATGGGGTTTACAAACTCAGTTAAGACTCATAGCCTTTCAAACCTCTCCATGCAGCAGAAAAAGCTGCACTCACCCACTTCTGCAGCTTTTTTTCTTAGATTTTTACCACGAGATGTGGATCATAACACAGTAACTCAATGACTACCTCTGTGGAAATGGGGGATACAGAAAAACAGGGAAGGTGCCAGAGATGCTGGAGCAAGAATTCAAAATGGGTTTAAGATTGTTGGAGGCTAAACCAGGATTGAATAACTCTCAAAAGCCTGCTTGCTAGTAATGCCTACTTGGTTTTAAAGCCTACTACTCCTTTGTTTTACTCTTGTTTCCCAATGAGCAACTGTTCCTAAAACCTGATAAGCTCGATCCCACATATAATTGTACTATATCTTGACCCATTCTCCCTGTCACCCTTCAAATGTTTCCTTGAGCTGAGCCCAGCTCCAGTCGGCTTCTCTCCCTAGCCCATCTGCTTTGTTTCCCTGGACTAACATCAGTGGTATCCCAAGCCTCTACAGATATCCCATGCTTTGCTGTTGTTCACAAGTTGTGTTAAAACATTCAAGCCCAGAAAACAACCAAATGACATAGCGTCATACCCTACAGGAGAAAAGTAGCATTGGACCACAGGCAGGATGAGCTTTAAAACTTTCACATAATCAGTAAAATAGAAGCTAATCTGGTGCTCATGCTACAATGCCTCTCTCACATATTTACTCCTGCACTCCTAGCTTTATCCCAAGCCCTCGGTACAATGTAACTTCTACTCAAAGCAAGCAGGATGATGTAGAAGTGGATAGACTCATTAGTTTTTAGAAGCAACTCATGATTCTGTAAACTTCTGGCCCTCAATTGCAGAAGACTGAATTGCATGATCCAGCAGTGTCCATTCAGGTCTGTTCTCCCCATCCAAATATTCATCCTGCTCCTGCCTCTGGTGAGTCACTAGCACATTTGTTTCAGTAAGTTGTTTTGAAGCAACAACAGAGAGTTAACATGCAAGAGAAGCCATGAAATGGTGCTTCAGTGCGACTTTTACAAGGTAAAGGCTGCTTGGGAAATGCAGAGTGAGCTGATGTTGAAATCAGGATCACACAGGTGAGCAAAGTCTGACACCCTCACTGGATGAGTTTGTGCATGCTGTGTGCAGTTAAATGTCTGGTAAGGAAGAACACTAAATTGCTACCTATGGTTCTTAAACCTAATGTGTAAGGTTTAAAGTAGCCTCTTAATTCTAAAGTTTAAGTGAAATTAAAATTACTCCCAAATAGAAGAAAAAAAAAAGGAATCTCTAGGTCAAGGAGACAGCAGAAAAGGAATTCTGTAAGAAAGAAGTAAAATTAAACTATTTTGGAGAGTTAATATTATCTGAATCTTATAATCATGCTTACCATGAGATTAAATGGAAGTTGCTCCTTATAAATCAATACTGGTATGTATGGCTGAATTTACTTTTAGGACTCTAGTGTCAAGAGATATTCAGATCCTGCCTGGACATGTGATTTCCCATGCTTTCCAGCAACTTTATTCCTGTCTTTTCTCTAGTAGAGAAAGACCTAACCATTTTAGAACAAAACATATCCTGTAAAACAAGAGAGTGCCTTCGCATTTGATAGCATCCAGTAGAAATGATTGAATCTGATTTGGTAATCCATCCAATTCAAGGTTGTTTGCACGGCCACACCACAGCAAGGGGGGAACAGCATGGGAGAATGATTAACTTAATCCTCCTGCCTTGTTTGTTTGATGCTGCCTCACTCCAGTGCGGGTCAATAAAACTTTGAGCACCGACACACACAACTTCCAGCACCCTCTGGCTGGGCCAAAATGGGGATTAGCAAAGCTGCCTTTCTCCTGTTCTTTCTCAGCTCAGGTAAGAGTCCTTTGCCTTCTGCTTGCCTAGGTCAGACTGGGGCCAAACACTCACAAGCTCCATGTGCTGAAGGTAGGTAGTCCTCAAATCCCTGCATCACAGCTTCCCAGGACAGTGATGGATTTGGGGCTTGCTGGCCAGCAAGAGCTGCTGATAAATGGAGGGAGAGCTGTGGTTGCTCCCGAGTTGTGTTCATTAGAGACACCAGAAGAGCAGCACCCTTGGTGGCTGCATGGGCAGCTAATGGCTCCTAGCAAACATTTCCCATGGCCAGAGATGGGAGCACCCTTGGAAAGCAGCCTGTCAAAGGCTTGTACAAAGGCATGGCTCTCTCTGGTTTCAGCAGCCTTTTATCTTAGATTTGGGGTTTTTTTTCTATGTTACTGCCAGCTACTGTGATCCTTATTTTGATTGCTTTAAAAATTGTGATGTTTGTGCAAAATAGAATCACAAAGGAAAGGGAAGCTTGCTAGATTGCAGTAAAAAATACAGTTATGAGTGTGCTAATGCGTATGTAAAGATGCAATAAAATAAACAAACATTTTACATGTGTAGTTTAAAAACATAAAAAAGGTAACATTTAGGAAAAAGACTTTAGCTGGAATGATTAGAGATATGCCCCAGCATAAAAAAAAATCTGTTATTTAAGCTAAGAATTTTTATCCTAGTTTAAATTCTAGTTTTTAAGCATTGTTTTTACAAATAAACAGCCTCAGCCAAATCAAATACCTTTCTCAATTAAGTAACAATCTTATATGGAGGAGAAAAATTTTCAATTTGGGCTTTTATCTGAAATACTATACTTGTGTTTGCAAGTCCTTTATCAAATGGTAGTAAATATTTGCATTTCTGAATAAGAGTTATACATCTTTCTGCGACTGTAAAATACCACAGATACAGGGAAAATGGTAGCTAGAAAATTTACTGCATTTTTATTCAGATTGCATATTTTCCTTTTTTATTTCTTAAAGTATTATGCTGTGCCACATAAATAGAACAGAAAAGGAGGGAAAATATTATTAAAACCCAAATTAATTATGACTCTGTCAAGATTTCTAAAATAAAATGCTGTAATAATAATGACAATATTATTGCAAAATGTCAAAACAGAACAGAATTAAGTCTGTGTGGAAGCTGTACCATATTAGGAATTCTTTACTTGTTTTTCTTTTCCTTGTGGAGAGCATTGCAGCATCCCCATGATATTGTCTTAACCTAGTCTAATGTTTTCTCTCAAAACTCATTTCTTCTCAGTGTTTTTGTTTTGAAATAACTAGTGGAATCAGTGATTCTTCTGCGTGCCACATGAAATTTCATTATATTCTTTTTCACTTCTTCTTTTCTTTTCCAGCAGCTATCTTTTTCTTCCATGCATACTGTTAAAGTAACTGTCAACCCTTAGGGATGGACTCTTCCCTAGTCTACATGCAGAAAAACCCCTGCAGTAACTTCTCTGCTTTTGCAATTGTTTTATCATCTTCAACTTGTAGATGCAAAATGATCTTTAAGAAAATACCCAATTGCAGGCTTAGCTACCTCTCAGGTTATTTAATAACAGGGTGCATAAGAACTTTCTTTACACTAAAGAGAGTTACTCAGGAAAGGTAGGAGCTGTTGCCTTTCTCAGTTGGAAAGGCACCACTGAACAACTCAGTGAAGCCTCCGGTCACAGGCCATGGGTCTGTGTGGGACAAGGAGGCTTTTTGTCCCTCCTGCTGGCATTGGGCCATGGCTGAGACAGACAGGGGTCAGAGAAAGTGAAGAAGTTCCTCTCTGCAGCATGGCTGCTATGCCTGAGGTGCCAGTCATGGTCTGGTTCATCCCCTGTCTGCCTTTTATTCAGCAATTGCCTAAGGCCAGGCACAAAAACACAGAGCAGGACTGAGATGTCCTGCAATGACCAGGGACCAGGGTGTCTGGGGTTGAAACCCTACAGAACAGGTAGCTCCCAGAGCCAAATGTTCATTAGAAGAGTCATATGCTCCTCTGATAAAGAAACTGTAAAAATCACAGGACTTGTGCAACTCCATGACCCTGCAGCTAGAAGTCATGAAAGTCACAGTGCTGTGCACTAATTCAGAGATTGCATAGCTGTAACTGGAAAATACTAAATGACAAAGTCCTTTACAAGGAGGACTGTTCTTGGACATTTTTTGAGTTTACCATTAAACATCGCTGTACTTTTTAGTATCCTCTGTGTTTGACATGCAGCTGTAGCCCAGAGGTTGTTAGGTGAATTTATTTACCAGTTCAGTATTGTGTGTTAATTCATTGCAATGGAGAGCAACAGCTGCTACCTTGATTATTAAGTTCAGTACAGGGTTATTACAAAAATGACAAACTGGACATCTGACAACCCCAGTGTCTGAGGATGGTTTGTTTCTTGCAAGAGTAGGAACGTGTGAAAAGAGGTGACTGATAAATATGAAGTCATTCCTTGTGGATAGAGGGACAGCAATGGACAAACAATGTTTCACATCTTTCTTGAGTCCCATTTGTCCCCTTTCTCCAAAGTATACATGGCCAATATTTTCTTCCTGAAACACCTCACTTTCCTTTGCTCCTTGGGTTGTCTTCTGTGCTCCCATCACTTTAGACCATAGGTTTGTGTTACTTGTTATGACTTTCAGTATGATACAAAGCACTGTCCAAGCTGTTCCTCAGTCCTGCCTTAACACTGGGTTTTCAGTGATGCTACCTTTTGTCATACCAGGAAGGCATTTTAGATTTACCCATATTTTGTCACCATTAACCCAATTATTGCAGCAATTAAATGATGATGTCACATGACTAGGTGATAAAGAATTTAGCATGAGAGTTTCAAATAAATCCAATTGTCATTCCCATTTTCACTCCTTTTTCTCTCTTTTCCCTTTCAGTGCAAGGAAGTATCCTAGACCGCTATGTGAGAACAGAGGGAGCTTGGTTGCTCAACCCAATGAAGCAAGTTTATAAAGCAAATAGTGAAGAAGAATGTGCAGAGAAATGTGAAAATGAAGAAAAGTTTGCTTGCAGGTAATTTTTACTGGTTACCACATACATCTTTCCTTGCAGGTGATGGAACAATATGCCTTTTTTATCAGCAGTCTGAACTTTCAAGGGTTTCCTTATGACTATGTGTGGGCTTGAGGTTTGCTGTAAAAACAAAGAATGTGTGGAAACAGAAGGCCTGGGACATACAGATGAAGACAGAAGAAATAGAGACATTAGGGGAGTTATGTTGAATTATTCTTGAAAAGCTTTACAATATCTTGATGCACAGCTTGACATGCTGCAAACCAACTGGACATGGTTTTATCAAGACTCTTGCACTCTTTCTGCAACAAGGAATCACAATTCATTTCCTGGGAATTTAAGACAGCAATAATGGCATTGCTTATGTTCATTGCATTGGCTATCTTGCAGATAGATCCATTATTCAGAATTTTACTAGAATTTGCACTTAGGTAATTTCTACTTACTCTGAGAAAGAGATGGACACCTAAACCTTCATGATCCTAAACCCTACTTTCAGCCAAGTCCTCTGCACTTGCATTAACCAGGCTAGAAAGCATGAAATGTGTTGATGAGTCTGTACCATTGGTCTTTGCTCAGGCTTCTGCCCCAGTTGAGCCTATTGCCTTGAGCCTGGGTCATCTGGATCTCCTGCACCAAAGCCTCAGAGCCCATTGAGCTCCAGCAGTATAGCAGGAAACTGGGGCAGTGAGGAGAGAGATCCCTTACTGTGGTGGGAGGCAATCTGCACATACAGGGCAGAGGGGTTTTCTCTTCCAGTCTTCAGAAGATCTTGATCTACCCCTTCAGCAGCACACCTTTTTGAACTCAGCAAACCGATTGTCTGCAGTGTTGTTTCAAGCACTTGGTTCTACTTAATGCCTTTATTCAAGGCAGGCATACACTGGTGCTGGCTTCTTAAAAGTGTTTTGTAACTTTGTGTTTTAACTCAGAAGGGAAAATGGGCCTTACTTTTAAAAGGTGTAAACCTGAATGATTACAGGGGTTTGCTGAGAGTGTGAAGTACCACCAATTACCTTTGAGCCAGCTTCACTCTGAAAACCACAAAGAGGGCAGAGCTTCAATAGCATGTGGTTCAGTAGGGTAGGGAGGAAGGCAGAGAGGTCAAGTCTACATATTCAGATTATATATTTACAGTTTTCAGGGAATTAATGTTCCGTTCATAGGCATATTCAGACACAATATCATTCCTTAGCTTCTGTCCTGGGGTCTAAGCTTACCATTACCTTTCACTGGAATAGTATCAGTTATTAACATTAATTATGTGAGATCTATTACAATCAAGCCAGAACAGGTGCTATCTGGCAGGAAGGATCTGAGGAAAGAAAGGTAAATGTTAGGCAGAGCTTAAGACCAGGCTAGCACTGCAGCATCCTCACATTAATGCTTCAGACCAATCTGTTCAGATCAATACTTGTTATATCACCTTAGAGGTGGATTGGGCCATGCTCCTTAGTTACTTCCCTACTTACAAATTTAACATTACTGACAGCTTAACTGGGGGCAACAGTCCTGGTGTAGTTTTGACCTGGGACAACCAGCACTCTCCGAACCACTCATGGATATGGCTGCCAGCAATGAGTCTGGATGTGATCCCGCTCCTTCAGGAAGAGGCTGTGTGAATTTACAAGCACTGGCACACTGGGGCCATGCCACCTGGCCACAGGGCTGCAGAATATGCTTTGTCAGTATTTGCTTTCTTGGCATGGATCCACTCACTGAATGCCATGCTGCTATTGCTCTTTTCCTAGTTCAGAGAAGCCAGCTGTAGGAATTGCTTAGCCTGTCAGAAGGTTTCCTTGGATGCTATTGTAAAGGCTCTACCATCTGCTTCAGTTTTGCAGCATACAGTGTAGGCACTTGCTGAAAATACAAAAGGTTATGTCTTGAAAAGTGCTTGTACTGCTTCATGTACAAAGATTCAGAACAGTTAACACAAAATAATCTACTGAAATAAGGTCAAGATGCCTTGTGCATATATCCCCTCCAGCATGATCTCTTGAATGCCGATCGGGTTGTAAATCTTTTAGCCCTTGTTATAATTTGTTCTTGTAGCTCCATTTCAACCTAAGTTTGATATGAACGCTTAGAAGTGAAAATCACCACCGAAAATGTGAGCTCAGTTTCTCAGTCTTTAATATCACTGAACTGTAGTACTTGATAAAATTACAACTAAATACTCAATTTTTTTTCAGGAAAATAAGCATATATCCAGCTATTGTTTCTTATGTTGCTCTCTCCTTTTAACTTCAACAGGGCCTTCTTATTTACCAGTAAAGACCAACAGTGTTTAACCTTGACTGAGAACACCAAAACAGCAATGCTATTCAGAAGAGCAAACGCAGTTCTTTATGAAAAAAGAGGTATGTCTATGTCTTGTTTGTATTATTGGACTGTGTTTCAGATAAAAAGGATCTATTTTTATAATATTTGTATATTGCTATATGATGTTCATACTCTTCAAGTTAAATTATTTGGTGGCATTTTTATCCTATTCTTATTTTTATGGCATAATTCACTGACGTAGTGAATTTTTGTATTCCCTTTTTGTACATACTTCGGTTATTAATATTTTTGTCATAGATGAGGATTATTTGACAGAAATGGTTGCTAATTCTTTCTGAAAATAGGAAATGTGTCTCTGAGAAATGGCAGCTATCCAATTTTTTATCCTATTTCAAAAGTTATCACTTTGTTCCAGATGGAACAAAACAATTGGGTTTTAAGACTATTTTTGAATTACATTGTCGAGCATGCAGCTCTTGCTATATACAAGGACGAAGGAATGTGGTTTATTTTTAATGTAAAATAAATTTAATTGAGCTGTTCCCTGACATTAGTAGTATGTAAGGGAGAAAAGGTCTCCTTAGGGATCATTCAGATAAAAGATAATGTGGTAAACTCTGAATAGAATTAGTTCTGTTCTGTATTAAATTACTTAATGAACTCTGTCTTTGACCATTTGCTGATTTTTAACTTTGAAAAAATATTAATACATTTGAAAATATTCAGAAATTGGAAACCATCTTATCTCAAGACTTTGGTGTCCTTCAACAAAGAAAGGTGGATCAAAAGCTAAGATGAACCAGGTTCTCAGCTGCTGAAAATCATGAAGTGGTTTTGATGGGCCAGTTTCTAAGCAAAAGGCAAGAATCATAATAACTTGAAAGTAAATACCCATGAGCTCTGAAGAACTGCATCTTTACTTCTCTGTCTACCTGCCCTTATCCTTTCCAGTGGGATAGGACAATGCTGTGTGTATAGCAGGTGCAAGGAGATTTTAGATAGTAGTTCAACAGCTTTACATGGATTGCAGCTGAACATCCAAATGAGATTTTGTTCAGACATTGTTAGGATATTAGGAAGGAATTCTCCACAGAAAGGTGGGTAAGCACTGGGCCACATTTCCCAGAGAGGCTGTGGAGCCTTCACCCTTACAGATATTTGACTGTACACCACACTGAGCAGCATCATCCACCTTAGAACCTGAATGTGCTGTTTCTGGGGCTATGGACCAAAGACCACTGAGGGTCCTTTTCAACCTAATGTTTTCTGAAGCCTATGTCAAACAGCATTTTTTCTGTAGGTAATTTAATGTTTAGAACATTAGCTTTTTTATTATACACAGAAGCAGGTGGTAATTTCCATAAATCATGTCTCAGTAATGCTAACATTTCTTCTGCAGTTCCTATGTAGAAGGAAAACTGAATGAATCAATTAACAAATAACAAAGCTAAAAGACTGAATGAGTTCTATGTAAATAATCATATTGGTTTTGCTTACAGTGATCAGGAGCTAGATTGTGATTTTGGTTTATTTTTGAACCATCCCTTGGATTTACTGAGGCTAGAACCCAGTCCTGCAATACTCATTGAGGATTTGTTACATCTTTTGAGGCCATAGACATGTGTTTTAGTTTCTTGAAATAACAGAACCACACCACTAAAAGTGTGAAAAACTGTCATTTGATATAACCAAAATTTCCAAAAATTGCACCTCTACCTGCAGAAACAAAAAGATGGACCTTGGTATCATAAGCATCAAAAACACAGCCTATTGTGTATGTGTCAGATGGTTTCTATGTTGCTCATCTCTTTATTTGCAGTAATTTTTTCAGTCAATGCAATTACTCAATGAGACCTAGTTGTTTTTATCATTGCATTCAAAAAAAAGGATCATAATTAGTACAAAACTGACTGTTTCAGAGGTTATTTTTTTCTGTATTATGTACTATAAAAGAGAAAGTTAATCTTCTATGACTTATAGTAAAAATAATAAGAAGTAAAGCTGCATTTGGGAATTGTTACCTACATATCTGTTTGTAAATAGTTAATCCAAGGGACACGGATTGAATTTGGGGATCAAAGTCAGTCATTTGTCATCAGAAAGAAAAAGCCCTAAAGGTTATATAAACGGTCAAAAGTTTACACAAACAAAAAGAGTCAGCACTTGACTGATTCAATGTTCAGTAATTGAGGGGTTTAATGTTATTTTATTGCAAAATTGTTTGAGGGATCCAAATGGCTTCCAGCTAAAGTTTCTAGAGTAAACTTGCCTCTATACATACATTAAAATAAAAGCATGCCTAAAAGTACACCTGTGAATTCAGGTCTAAACTATCAGCCCTCAGAAAAGCTGAACTGTATTTTGGATTCAAATATTAATCCTTCTCACTTTGGGCAAGACAGATCTGTGTAAAATGGCATTATTTCTCCAGGCTTCTGTTAATCTCCTGCTAGTATGTCAGCAAAGCTGGGTCTCTACAAGTATTCTGTTTGGACACTACTTAAAGACACTGAGACAAATCAGCTCACAACATAGAAGACAGATTGCTTCTCTAGGGAAATGTTAAATGAGTTTCCAATTAGTTTTCCCAGCCAGAGGCCATGCTGACTGACAGTGACTGTCCCTGAACTGCAGATACAGAAGCTCTGAGGGAATATGCCAAGATCTGAGTTCCTTCCCCTGTGCCTTGGAAGAGATGGCCCTTGCAAGCCATCTCTCCCCTCGCAGGCACTAGTTCTGTGCTGGGAAAGGTGATTGCCCACATCTGCTAGGAAAATCTTAGGGGCTTCATTGGGGTTATGGTTGCTGCCGCCTCCTGGGAAAAAAAAATGCAACACTGAGCTTTCAGTTCTCCTTTAATTTAATTATTATTAATTTAAAACAATTTTATGTTTTAAGATTACTTACCCCAGACTTAATCAGCATTAAAACTCCCTTTGTCTTATATAGAGATAGGATTTAATCGCTAATTCTTTCAGTCCTTATTTTTCTATTATTCATGAAAATACTACGAAGTTCCAAAATATAAGAGTGCAAAGATACATAAAATACACACATTCAACCAACTATCCATTTTGTTTTGAACAGCAAAAAAAATCACTGTTTCAGCATATCATAAATTAATTAAATCTCAGTCATCACATGGTGAACTTTAATGAAAAAATGTCATCTGAATTTAAATGAACTTCCAAAAAATTTCCTATTTAAGCTAGTAAAATAGTCAATGTGTTCATCTGTGAACCTGTCTTCTTGTATTCGGCTGAATTCAGGGATTGTCTGTAAAAATTTGATTTTAATTACTGTGCATAACTATAATAATGTCATAGGAGGTAAGAAAAAGAGAATGTGTTTCTATTTTGTTGTAGCATCTATGTAAATGTTAAAAGCATATTTTATTATTTAAAACTACTATGGTGTGTTCCCAAAATTACAAAGTTGTGTTACACTTATTTGTCTGGAATTCTGGTGTGGAACTTGTTTTGCTTTCACATACATTTTTAAGTCCTAATTACGTCAACTTAGACATCAGCTAACTAGTAGGTTTTTACAATGTCTACATCTAGCTTTGAGAACTTTTGAAAGTCAAAATATGATCAAATATATTTAAGTGTGTTATCATGAAAATGGATTTTGTATATGTTAGAATCCAGATATGTCATGATACTGATTAAGCCCATATCATTTCAGTTTATCTTCTAGAATGCAAGGAGGGAAAAGGAGTGAATTACAGAGGAACAGAAGCCAAGACTCGGAAAGGTGTGCGGTGTCAGAAGTGGGCTGATAATGAGCCACATAAACCAAAGTAAGGCCTTTTCGTATCTGTTTATATGTTTTTCTGAAATTTTGTCAAGCCATGCATATGTGCTAATTAGTCTTGTAAGCAATTTGTTTGGTATTAAAAGCCCTCTTATAAAATATTTTTCTATACCTATCTAAAATAAGATCATTCTCTAATCTCAGTTGTAATTCAGAGACCTCCAAGAGGTACTCTCCAAGTGAGACTATGATCAATAGAGACGTTGTCAGCCTTGGCAGCCCCATTTAAATTTTATGGTCTTTACATGAGCAAAAAAACTAGACAGACACACCTCTGGTTCTTCTGAAATCAGAATTTTTCAGTAAGCTCGCCATAGCAAGAATTTCTCTTGGCCAAAAGTATAGCATGTGGCTATAGAAGTGCATGATTTTATCAGTGAATCCACAATTAACAAGGCAGTATTTCTTGTATTTAATAAAAAATATCTAACTGGGTTTATTTAGTGACCTATTCAGAAGTTATGCATTCAGGTTACAGAGGACTCACACATTTCAGCAAATATGTTCTCACTGCATCTCCCAGGGAACATATCTCAGAGGAGAACAGCTCGCTACATGCTACATAGTACCTTGACTGAGCAATAACTGCTGGAAACCAGTAACTAAAGTAAATGCAAGCATTAAATTAAGTGCCTTAGAGGCACCATACTTCCTGAAGTCTATCATTGTAGCACTTCTAATGTTTCAGCAGTGGCACACAGTAACAATTAGAAGCTCTCTAAAGACCAACATCAGCAGAATGGCCCTCAGATAAAGATTTCATTTTTAGAGTCCTCAGCTGAACAGCTGGGACATTTTCCTTATTCTGTAATCTCATTTAATTCTGTTCCAGTTACACACCTGAAAAGTATCCCAATGCAGGACTGGAGGAAAACTACTGCAGAAATCCTGATGAGGATGAAAAGGGACCTTGGTGTTACACAACAGATCCTGATACCAGATTTGACTACTGTAACATCCCTGAGTGTGAAGGTCAGGATACGCATACTGACTTCTATTTTTGCAAAATGTGTTCAAGAATATGAAGATATTCAGATCCTTTTATTTTCAATTGAGCATTTGTTTCAAACTTGAATTTAGTTGAACACAAAACTTTCCAAAACATTTTCAACATCAACAGAAAAAAGATATCAAAAGACCCTGAAAACAGCTATACAAAGCCTCTTTTCCCCCCTACATAAAAAATGGCATATGAGTGTATTCACATATTCTAAACCTAGAATTGAACCAAATGACAGTTGCTAGTGCAAAACTCAATAAAATGTGACAGTAGCAAAGCACAGGTTTTAAATTATATCTTAATAGATTCAATTTAGCTCTTTTAAAACCTGTAGTCTATAACGTTGGTTTGGGTTTCTTAATGGAATATTAGAAATGTTATCAACTAGTTAAAGTCATCTTACCAAGGAAAATAAGCTTTTACTTTGCCAAAAAAATGACTGTACTTTAGCCTTGTGCTCTGATCAGGCTCTTGAGCTTCATGTGAGATGGGTGGGAGTGTTTATGAACCAGTTCATCAGGGGCTTTCTGTCTCTCTTGTCCCTATTCTGCCTTATTCCTACAGTAGAGTGCATGCACTGCAGTGGAGAAAACTACCGTGGAATAGTTGCAACAACGGTGTCTGGGCTTGAGTGCCAGCGCTGGGACTCCCAGCAACCTCACTCTCATGGATACCTCCCAGAAAAGTAAGTCAGGTTCTGTGATGGTCTATTTATCATCCATGGTGGGCTGCGGACCACCCTGCACCAGGAATGTTGTTACAGCTGTTAGTAACGTATCTTAAAACTTATTTTTCTGGTTCAGTTTTCCAGAGAAGGATCTGAAGAATAATTATTGTCGAAATCCTGATGGTGAACCTCGGCCCTGGTGTTTCACTACCAGTCCAACTAAACGCTGGGAATATTGTGACATTCCTCGCTGCAGTGAGTCTGACTTCTAGACTTCCTCCAGTCAGAATGGTTCAAGAATCTAGAACAAACAGAAGAGATAAAGAAAAGTATAAAAGACAAATGAATTTTATCTCAAAGAAAAAAATTAATCATTTTGAAATGAACCTCTGATAGCTTTATTGAGGCTAGACATTTCTGTCATGGGCATTTCTAATGGTTTTGTCTGGAGCACATCTCCTTTGCTTGATGTGTTTTTCTATGATCAGGCATTTCTGGTGCTTCTTCTGATGGTCCTCTTTTGATGCCAAGCAGTTGCACTCTTCCTGAAAATACTTTGGCTTTTGTTTTGCTCTTCCAAATCAATTCTCCACCTTTTCAGTTTCCTTTTCCCCTAAAGGCCTACCCTTGCCATTATACTTTTCCTTGGGACTTCTCTCCAGACCTCATCTGTTATGGTACCCTGCAGCAGTAAGGAGGAGAAGAGAGATCCAGCAGGCAGGAATTGTGCAGCAAGATTCTTTTATTTAATTATTTTACTACTCTTTTATAGATTTTTTTTTTCATAGTCTAGTTGGTCAAAAGTTCAACCACCCCTTGGAGGGATTGGCTAAAATCCTAGAACATCCATTGTCAAAATATTTTTCTACTGTACTATAAACAAAGCTTTGCAAGGTCGCCAGTGCTCATAGTTTATAGAACTTTACTAGTATTTTCTGTGAGAGAGAAAAATCTCTCACAGGACTGGAAAGAAGCAAGAATTTTTCTTGCTAGCATCATATTTGTATCTATACTCATCCTTGCTGTTTCTCACCAGTTAGAGTATGTCTATTTTACTCCTGCAACTATGTGTATCAGTGATAGGCCTGACACTTTCACCCCAGTTTTCTTCACAGTATTACCACTTGCTCACTTTCCAGCTCTATTCTGATGAGGCTGTTAATATTTCCATATGCAGACTTTTGTATCCTGTATTGTATCCTGGCTGCTGTAAAGGGGCAGATGCAAATCCCCTTTTGGCAGCCTGACTGCTTGTGAAGAAGTTAAAATGGGAGAAAAAGAAGTTAAGAAAGATATCTTTAGAACTTTTCTCTGCCGTTCGAACTTTTCAAATATTTTGATATTTAGAACTTACCTGCAAAAAAATCTAAAATGCCTACTTAATTATAAAGTTCAGAGTGGTTTGTTGGTTTAGTTTTTTACTATATCTAGAAGGCACTGATTAACTTTAGTTCCTTTTTCTGTAATAGCAACACCCCCACCACCCCCTGTCCCGGGGCGTCAGTGTCTCTCAGAAAGAGGAGAAGACTATCGAGGCACAATATCTGTTACTGAATCAGGAAATACCTGTCAGCACTGGAGTTCTCAATCTCCCCACAGACACGCTCGCACTCCTGAAAACTATCCCTGCCAGTAAGTGAAACCCCTCTCTTATTTGGTGTCCATGAGAAATACCAAGTCTCAAAATTACTTCCATTTTCTTCATCTATATTGCAAAGTTATTCAGTAACACTAGCCTTCATCACCTGCTGCATCTAATATTTTCAATTTTTTTGTACTTTTTTTTATTGACTTCTTTGTTCTTGAATACCGATGTCTCCTCTTCTGACTTTCAAGCTCTGCTTGACTGACTTTTTCCCTCCTCATTTCATCCTTTTACTGTATGGTTGCTCAGATGAAACCATGTGGAGTAAGAAAGAGACAATTATAATATTTGCTTAGGGCTAGATTCTTTCACCCTAGGTTCTTTCTACTGTGCTGCTTTTGGCCTCAAAGTACTACAGTCTCTTAATTCATCCATCAGTCAAGGGAGTGCCTGGTTTAGCACATCTGAAACACCAGTGAATTGCCATTTTTAATGTAATAGATCATCCTCCCCAACAAGATGGCATCAATAAGTGAGAGATGCAGTTGCCTACCAGTAAATATAACAGTAAACTAGACAGCAAGAGACTCTCCTTTTGTTCATAACCTTTAATAGACTTCCATGAGAGACTTTTATCAGTCAAGTTTCCTGTTTTAGGAGCCTAGATGAGAACTACTGCAGAAATCCCGATGGTGAGAAGAGGCCATGGTGTTACACCACCAACACAACTGCCCGGTGGGAATATTGCAACATCCCCTCCTGTGATAGTGCCAAGCCAGAGGACCCTGGTAAGAACAGGAGCCAACTGAAATTGAAGGGTCATCATGGTTTATTTTGAAAAATCTTGTGTGACTCTGCTCATTTGCATTGTTGCTGTCACTGTCAGCATTGCCATGTCTAGTTGAACTCCTGGGTCTGATGTGGAGCCCAGGCTGGTGTATTCAGTCTGGTGGCTAAGTGTAGAAGGTTTTAAGTCAGCTACTGACTCAGATCAGGAAATACTGTGGTAACAGAGGTCTTTTCATTTTGCCAAGTCGTGGTTACCGCCACTTCTAAAATTTTAATTGCTCCATGGAAAAGTTAATTAGCTTTACATGCCAGTTCCTTAAAAACTGAATCTGAAGCAAAACCTAAGATAAGAGCACTGAACCAAGACTCCACAGAAAACAATGAGAAGAAAATTCTCCTACACAAGGTAGTCTTGTTCCACACATATGTCCATGGCAAAGACACAGCCAGCCCGCAATCCTGAAAAAATTTTGATCCATATGTTAACTATTTGGCTTGTGAGCTGAAATAAGTCTCCATGCATGACAGCAAAATTGGTGTATGTGTGCTTTTAATGTAGCATATAATGAAATTTTTGCAAACATCTTTCGAAATCTTCCTTTTGATCTACTGTCTGAGAAGGATTCTGTTACAGAGAGCGTGCTGGGGTGGTCAATGAAGCACTCTGGCTTGTTGTTTTCTGTTGTCTTTCTGTGCTCAAGTATAAATGTCAAAGTATTAAGATGCAAGAGATTGGTTTCTGTTATTCACTACAGCTGTTGATGTGCCTGAGCAGGCTCAAGTTACTGAGGATTGCTATCAGGGCAATGGGGTGACTTACCGTGGTACAGCTTCTTTCACTCTCACGGGAAAGAAATGTCAGGCCTGGAGCTCAATGTCACCTCACCGGCACAACAAAACTGCAGAGAACTTCCCAAATGCGTATGTGTATTTCCTGTTTCCAGGTTTCATTGGACAATGATCATTCATGAACTTGTTTTGATTTGCATCATCATTGCATGACAGTGATTATAAAGCTGGGAAGGGAGTGTGCTTGATAAAAATAATCCCTTCTTTTCTTCGATTTTTATCATGGAAATGGTTTTTATTAACCTCATCTTGAAAGAAACCACAGTTGTCACTATTATACTTTAGACTAATTCACTATTTGTTTCGTCATTCTTTCTAAGGCAATTAATAGTTATCATAAATTTTCCCTTATACTGAAATGAATTGTTTCTATACATTAATTTTTCATGAGTTTCTATACATTAATTTATTCAAGAATTCTTTGCTTTCTAGTCTGCAAATCATTGGAGCTTTGAGGAAGGGATAGGTTGTTTTCTTATTCATAATATTTATCACTCATTTTTTGCAAAATGCAAAAAACTGTTTCTTTTTAAAAGCTATTACTGTATTTGAAAAAATAAAATAAATCATATCTTTGCTATACATGTATGCATTTACCGCTCTGGACTTGTAAATTTTATTCAACTGTAAGTGATAGTCAGTGAATAACTATTTGGCATATTTAACTATTCAGTATACGTATCCTGATTTCCTTCTGCTGTCAAAACAATTTCAACTGGCAATGACAGAATGCACATGATAAATGATATAGAACTCCATAGCAGATCTGCTTTCTAAAATGTTCTTTGAGCTCTTCCCAGAGCAGTGGCGTGGATAGGAATATAATATGTTTGCATTTGTAGGGGCCTGAGCCAAAATTACTGCAGAAACCCGGATGCTGACAGCCGTCCATGGTGCTACACCACTGACCCCAGAGTGAGGTGGGAGTATTGTGCCCTGAAGAAGTGTGATGGCCAAGGGCCACAGACTGTACCTCAGCCTCCTCAGACGACACTGGAAACAAACCCTGGTGAGAATACTTTCAGCTTCCCCACAAATGCTTATAACCAGGAAGCTGGTTTTTATGGAAGCATCTTCAAGAATTTAATGAGCATGAAATACAGGAAACTCTAAATAAATACAGAATTTAATATAATATTGTATCCACTCTCTTCATTTTCTGAGCATTTTTAAAGAATTTTATAGTGGGGTTTCTGCATTAGATTTTAGACTAATATCATGTCTTTTACCTGCTATGTCTGAATACTGGAAACGAGGAAGAGGATGTCTACCAGTCTCCACACTACTGTGGGAGGGCATCTAGCAATGACAGCAAATGCAGCAGTGATGGCATTTTGCGGGCAACTGCTCCAAAAACTCTTTTCCTATGCTATGCATTGATGTTTCCAGGGTTCCATTTCCCATCAGAGGACAGCTGGCTTTTTTTGTTTCATTCAGATGCAACTTTGTTATGCAGTAGATGGTTAGAATACTGCAGCTTTCATATTTTAATTTTTTTTTTTTTTTTGCTATGACACATTTCTCTGGTTAGAAGGTTAATAATTTTGTTACCTACTGTAAAATGGGGCAATGGACAGATATCAGTGTCTGCAAGGGAAACACTTTATGAGTACATGGTCATTGTAGTCCTGATTTCTGGAGTTCTGAAGGATCAACTGAATGTAGGCTTCTTTGATTTATGACTTTTGTGATCATGAATGAAACTCTTAAAGTACAAGGAAATTAAAATGTCATCATAAGTCATCATTAACACTATGTAACCCTTCTTTCCCTGTCTACAGATTGTATAGGACTTGAAAATTGTAATAGTATTTCCTCAAATTTCTCTCTGCTTCACCACCATCAAATACAAATGTGGCCCAATACCTCACAGCTAACAACCATTTCCTTTTCTTCACTTTTCACAGACTGCATTAATGAAAATGGTGTAGACTACCGTGGCACAGTGGCAAAAACGGCGAGTGGCAGGACTTGTCAAGAGTGGAGTTCTCAGAGACCTCATAGCCATGACTATTTCACTCCCACAACTCATCCAAGAGCAGGCCTGGATAAAAATGTAAACAACTGTTCATTCTTGTTGCCATTGAGCTTTGCCTGTCTTTTTCAGGGTCCCTCAGCAAGCATTTTGTGACAGGTGTTTGTTTATTAATTTCTTTACCTCAGTCCAGCTTAAAAACCTGATCATGATAATTCTTGCTGACATGACCAATCTGTACTTCTGTGGGACACAGAGATGCCCAGAAGCTCTATTGAATGCTTCTGCAGGACAAGCAAGGGGCTTCAGATGGGTACTTCCTTCTCCCCACTACTGAGGACTAACCAGAGTTGGTCTGTGGGCAGCATCTCTGTCTCCTCTGGCAGGAAGAACACCTGGAGTCTTAGGTTTCAGTAATATCAGGGACAGGTGAGAAGGTGATGAATCCTGTGTTCAGTGCAAGTTCCTTGAGATATATAGCTGATGGATTGTAGCCCCTTATCCTCTAGTAATTCCCCCTTAGCCCTCCAGCTTCTTCCACAGCTCATTATTCAGGGCTGTACGTGTACCTGACCATCCTGTATGACAATCTCCCTTTCTAACCTTCATCTCCCTAGTCCTAAAAAACGTACTCATCACCAGTTCTTTAGATTTGTAATATCCCATATACAATATTTGCCTAATTTGTGACAAGCTTTGTATGTGATAAAAAGGGCTTGTTTGATGTTGCCAGCCAGGTTTTTTACCGGGTGGATGACTTTAGAACTTACTTTAGCCAATTCTTTGAGGGAATCACATACCCTGCGTTGAATTCCAGCTCAGACTGGGGCAACTCCCTCTAAAAAGCTGCCTACCATAAATTCTTGGTTCTTGCATTTGTCAGGGGCTCTTGGCAGCAAATATTTACTCCTTTTTTCTAAGACCTAGGATATATTTCAGCATAGGGAAGGGAACTAGAGAAGATATGTGGTAGCACACAGTTGTGTAAAGTGTCTGTGCTGAGCAGAGATCACTATGCCCAGGAAAAACCTAGAGAGTGATTCAGCTAACCAGCACCCACATGAGGGTGAACACTGCAGCTCTGCACCACCACAGAGATCAACAGGCTGTGCAAGGACACCTTACACAATACTCGCTTGTCCCTGAGTCATGCAGCCAGAGTGGATATGAAAAGACCTCAGGGCTGATCCTACTGCTTCTATTAATTGCAGTGAAAGCAGGAGTAGGTATTTTCTGTGCTTTAGAAAGCTTCACCCAAGGTCAAGGTCTCCTACTTTTTGAGACCTCAGATTTCCAAGGTTGCCCTAGTGAAGCTTATTGTCTGAAGACAGTTGAAGAAATCTGATTTCTATTATCCTTTTCCAAAATCACTGAGCAAATGGAAAAATGAAACAAATTTTGACAAAAGGATTTGGAAATCACTTGTGGAAAAGGAAATTAAAAAAAAATTTCCCAAATTTTATTTTATTTGTTAACTTTAATTGCTTGGCTTTTTATTTCCTGGTTAATATCTGGTGTCTTTATTCTTTGTTACAGTATTGCAGGAATCCTGATGGAGATGTGAATGGACCTTGGTGCTACACAACAGACCCAAGAAAAGCCTGGGAGTACTGTGACATTCCCAAGTGCCGTAATTATTCCTTTAAAGACTAGTGTCTCCCTTTCCCTTAAAGACTAGTGTCTGCCTTTCCTGTACCTTTCGTAACAACTGGAGAATAACTGGTGATTAGTCTGAAAGACTGATCTAAGTGCAGTAGTGTTAGATTAGAAATTAAGGCTCTTGGGAAGTGATGTTCAAGATCTCTGTCTGAAGTCTTAAAATTGGTCTTCCTTGAAAGCCCCAAATACACCACAAGGTATGGAGCCCACTAAAGCTCATGGGGTTTTGCTGTGTGTTTCAAAATGGGCCGTTCCAGCAGAACCTAATCTCCTGGCATAACTCTGTGTGTTGCCTTGCCGAACAAGAAATGCTCTTATTCCAGCAAAATTGTGGCACTCCATGCTCATGTGTCTCTGGTTCTGTTCTGGATGGCAACCAGATTGTCCCTCCTCTGATATTGTACCATAGCTGATGTCTGAAAAGTGCATCTTACCCTAAATATTCAACAAGATGCCCTTTGTTTTTGTTAGTTGTAATTGAGCCATTTGGTACTCTCAATGAGGTGGTGCAACAAAGTGTACAATGATAAAGTTCTATAACATTTTGGTTTCCCATCCTTTCCTGTCCATCAACAAAAAAAACTATGCTAAGGAAGAGACATAGGTCTCCAGAGAAGAGTGACTTTCTTGCTGCCTTATCCTCTCATAGATGAGCAGAAGAAAACGCGCTCAGACCAAAACCAAAAATGGAGCAAACAAGAAAAATAAAGTTGTTCCATACACACTGTTGCTGTAAAAGTAGTACTGCAATGAACGTGCTGGGCTGGGACTCTTCACATGACTATTGTATTCAATTTTGATGATCCATTTCTTCTTTAAATTAATACTGGTTTTTTGTTGAGATGTTAATCTAAAGAACAGAGGAAATGTGGCTTTTGCCTTTAATTTCATTAGTTAGCTCTTTTTGCAGACAGAATTCTGAATTCTGTGTTGATAAGAGTCAGTTTACCAAGGCCAAATAAGTACTACCTTTTTTAATAACTCAGAGACATCTGAAGTGCCAAATGATCCTGAGACAAAAGTTAACAAAATTTTGTTCCTCAAAGACAGTGATAGAATTTCACCTGCTGTGCCATGAAGATTAGTTTAAAACACCTCCCAGTGCAGCTTCTGCACTGCTGATGTCCATAAGAGTCCATTTAAGAATGTTGGGAGAATTTACTTCTTCTTTCCCTCTCTTCTCTTCTCCTTCCCGTTCTGTTTTTGTTTTGGTTTGATTTGGTTTTTGGGGTTTTTTTCTATCTGACTGTAGAGCTATTCATGTAATTTTTTGACCACTAAGAACTGTATGTGAAAAAAAAAATTACTAGGCATTTTTAGGTGTTCCACATGAAGGCAACCTAACAAAATGGACTTGATGTATGGTATCAAATTACTTGAAGAGAATCAGAAGCTGAAGAGACAAATGTAGCAGTTTCACCTACTAGTTTAGTGAGTTCATAGTGAATGTAAATCAAAATGATAAAGTTCCTTAAAGGGATTTTTTTTTTCTTATTCTGAAGCTCCTGCTCAGTATGAATGTGGAAAATCCAAGTTCAGACCAAAATTGTGTGCTCAAAGGATTGTTGCAGGGTGTGTTTCACATCCACACTCCTGGCCCTGGCAGATCAGTCTCCGTACCAGGTATGGTTATTCCCCATTACATTAGACTCTACATGCAAGGAGACATTGCCTCTCATAGAATTTACAGTATGTGGTTTAAGCCTTCTAAACTTGATTTTAATTTAAAAATAGCTCAAGGCTAAATGTTGTATGTGCTATTCTTAAATAAGGTCATTTAGACAACCAAGAATGCTCTATTTTGTGACACATAGTGAGAGGATCAATGAAATTGTTTATTTCAAAAACATTTTCAGTAGAAGGCAGAATGAATTTAAATCTGTCACTATATTCTACAATGGAATCAGTTTCCAATGAATAAAAGCAACAGTATTGCTAGTATACCTCTTGATCAGTCCTTCCATGTAAGTATTTGATTCTACTGGCAAAATTATTAATAAAACTAGGAATCAAGACCAGTTGTAAAAAATAAAAAGGTTCTGCGAGACAAGGCAGTTCAGGTGATCTCTACAGTTCAAGGCAGCTCCTGAAATGTGCAGTTTATTTGCAAGGGTCGTGGGTGCAGGAGCTCTGCTTAAGCTGCAGCCACAGCTTAGAGCGTGCCCCAGAGAGAGCAAGAGAGAGACAGCAGGAGATACAGAGGTAGAGAGTTAAAGTCTAGAGAGTGAGAGAACGAGAGTGAGTGAGATTGCAAGAGAGAAAGATTGAGAGAGCTAAAAGTCTGGTTACATGATATTATATCTCTTCTTATACTGAATATGGTAATAGTACAACATCCAATCAGTAGAAGACAGAAATCCCTATAGAATTTACATACAACCTATCAAAACTACTACATTACCATACTGTGTTACATTTTAACTCCTAAAAACTACTTTCCAAAACTACTTTTGTCTTCCCTGCCACGCTGGCAGGGTTTCTCTGACCCTTGGACATTTCTGTTTGCTGAAGCATCCTCTTCTTTGCTAAAGACATTGTTCAATCAAGAGAAATTCTCCTTCAGCTGGCTAGCCCATTGTTTTTTGGTTGTACAGTAACTAACAGTTTGGTATCCTATATCTCAAAGCTAGCTTTCATATCTATTTTGCTTACAGGTTTCATATTTTCAGAATCTTTTGCCAAGCAGTCATATTTATAAGATTTCCCTATTTCATCCTCCCCAACACCAGTTTCAGAGCTTTCTGACTGTGATTAGAGCTGGAAAAGTCAGAATCTCTAAAATGGTGAACCTCACTGCACATAGGGCTTTCCAGTAATAGAAATGCTGGCTAAGAGAGAAGATCTAGGTGTTTTCCTGTAAGTCCTCATAAAAATGTCCACAGAACCCTACTGCCATTTTAAGAAACATTATTCAAGGAAAGAAAAACATTTCTTAATAAAATTGTGGAATAATATCTTTAGTTTTTAGAGGCACATATGTCAGAAATATTACCTGATAAATACAGTAGGATTAACTTCCCCATCTTAAACCATCGCCCTTTTCATGCCTTTTTGCTCTATTACAGTTTTGGCTTGCATTTCTGTGGAGGAACTCTGATAGATCCTCAATGGGTTCTTACTGCCGCCCACTGCTTAGAAAAGTAAGTATCTGTTACAGTCTGCACCACCAACTTCTTACACTAGATAGAAAATCTCAGGAGAAACAAAAGGCACCCAATAACCAGCCCGAGCTGGTTGCAAACAGCTTGCAAGCAGTTGAGAATTGAGCCAAGTCTATTTGTCATTCATTAAAGCTGAGTTTTGACTGTAAAACAGTGACAGTGATGACTTCTGCCAATTTGATTTCATGTGCCATTGTAAGGGGCTGACTTCACTCCAGAGCTGCCTATCTGGCTTTGATAGAACAAGGCGCCCAATAACATTGTCGTGGTCTGTGTCCTGGCTGTGTGTTCATCAGCTCACCATGTGCAATCATTTCCAATAGGTCCTCACGACCAGCTGCATATAAAGTATACCTTGGATTACACAAAGAACAAGCAACAGAGCCATCAGTACAAATACGTGATGTAGAGAAGTTGTTCAAGGAGCCACGCAGAGCAGATATTGCTCTGCTCAAACTGAGGAGGTATCCTTTCACCTGAAGCATTCCTTCATTCTGATGGGACAAAAGGACTAAAAAGTGTTTGCTGGTGGTGTAGAAATGAGTGTTTCTGTGCACTCTTTATTCAATTAGTGATTTGAGACCCTCTCTTTCTTCCTTTTCTGCAAAAGCTCCAGGATTTCAGAAAGAGAAAGGCTGCCTTGGGAGGGGAGGAGGGCTAGGGACAGTTTCCCAGGCTGGAAATGCACTGGGCGTCTGCTGCTGGAAGGTGAGGCAGTGGCAGCAGAATTGGAGGAGGTAATGTCTAGAGGACCTTTCAGTCTGTGTTTCTACATGCTTCTACCTCAATAAGGTAATGATGATTGAAACCTGCAATATTAGCATGATGTCACTCCATGCTGTTTCCGTGCTTTGGTGGGGAGATTTCTTCTTCCAGCAGGTCTGGCCTGTGGGCAGGCAAAGAGTTTGATGCAATACCCAGTATGGCCCTTCTTGCATCTGTTTTCACTCATCAGAACTGCTCTCCATGGAACTGTGCAATCAAAAGGAATTTGTCCATGCTGCTGCAAGCAGATGTGAATGTGTGGTGCTTGGGCTTCCACTGCTGTGGCTGCAGTGCACGTCCAAAACAGATGCAGGGTCAGCATAAAAATGTGGCCTTGTAAGTGAGATTTAGATGCACCCAAAGGCAAGTCAGATGGACTTAGGTTCTGCTGTGTGCTAAGTGTCCCAACAGAAAGTGATTTATAATCAGACTGCATGCATACAGAGCAAGCCAACACCCAGGTGTTAAATGCCACTGATTCATACCCTTGGTAGTAGTTTTGTAACTAGGTGCTGTTGGCTATGCATTAGCCTAAGTCAAAGCATTCTCCTGGCTTAATGTTGTTTCTTTTTATGTCTTTCTCTATTTCAGACTTTTCCACTTTGTGTATCACTTCCTGAGGTGTTAGAGCCTAAAAGCAATTTTGCACTTCAGGAAAAAAACCTTAACTGAAACTAAGGAATTAAATGATAATAGGCTGAATGCATGTAAGGTCTGTTTAGAATCGTGAAGGTACTATTAATTGTAATTGTGCTAATACTTGTTCCTGTTTGTTCATTTCAGACCAGCAGTCATTAATAATCATGTAATCCCAGTTTGTTTGCCAAAAGAAAACTCTGTGTTAGGAGGAAGAGAGGAGTGCTATGTGACGGGCTGGGGGGATACAAGAGGTGAGACAGCATTAACCCATTTAAAAGCTCCATGTTTAGAGACTGGTATATACTTGTACTCAAAGCACATTCTCTTTATGCCCCACACAAGCTACTGATGAAAATCTTATTTCATCAAAATTCATCAGGTGCTGCCAGTCTTTCCACTGTCTCTCTCTGACAAGGATTCTGCTAAATCATTCAACACCATGTAAACTGAAACCCTCTAAATAGATGCCACAAGAGGAGAAGCAGAGCTAAGGAGTCACTTATCTCTCAGTTCATATGCTTTTCCCCAAAGTGGGCTTTTGCCCAGTTGATGGAAAGTTTTTCTTGATTTAGGTTATTTACCAATCACATAAATGTGAGTTTGCTCATTCTCTTGAATGATTCTTTCTCCCAACCATCTTGGTTTGCATCTCACACAAATAAAAACCTCATTTTCAAAACCTCCCATTCTGTCTTCATGGAGAAGTGCATCAATACCTTCTCTGCCTCCTTGCCCATCGTGTCATTTTCAACTGTTTACTTCCTACCTAATTACTTCCACAGAAAACTCAGATACAGAGAAATAAAATGGCTTGGGAATGACTCCCACAAGTATCTGTGGGTACTGGATCCACATGGATCTACTGCGAGAGCAGGAAGGTCAAAAGTGGGTGGTAGAGGATGATAAATACCATAATATTGATAATGCTTACTGATTTTGGTATATCTTCATATTGTGCCTGTGAAGTGTATGCACAGTGCACAATATGCTGATCTTACTGCTTATCCACATCGTGATATTTGTGTTTTGTGAGTATGATAATTATCTTTTTCATTCTTTTTTGGTTTTGTTCTTCTTTGCAAAGGTACTCGTGGTGATGGCTACTTAAAGGAAACTGGCTTTCCTGTAATTGAGAATAAAATATGCAACCGCCCTGAATTTTTGAATGGTAGAGTCAAAAATCATGAACTCTGTGCTGGGAATATTCATGGTGGCACAGATACCTGCCAGGTAAGAAAGTCTGTGAGCATCAGAGTCCGTTGTAAGCACATTCAAATCAAATAGAGCATTGCTTTTTGGTTTTTAGAGGCCCAGAATTATCCTCAGGATGTTACCACACCATGTGGTATCTGAGCTGAAAAATGCCCATGTATTCTGTGCTTTCCTTGCTCCCTTTGCTGCTGGGAAGTGAGGCAATTTTTCAGACAAGCTTGAACTATAGAGCACATGGTAACACAAAACTGCACAAGTCAGGTGTATGGAAGCCAATTCAGAAAGACAAAAGGTCTGATTTTTTTTCCCCAGGCCCCTTTCCTTGCCTCAGCCAGACTACCTCCAATGTCCAAGCTAGCTTAGTTAACAACATCTCAGTTATCAGTCAAGGAAGGATGCAGTGGAGCCTGCCATGCAGGCAAAACAAGGGCCAAAGGAACTATGAATGTCCAAGTATCAATGCCACTGGGTCATGTAGTAACAACAGGAACCCATGAAGACCTCAGAAAAGAGACTGAGGGAGGAAGCACTGTTCATGTTAATAAGGGCAATCAGATTCTTTCTCAATAAATCCACTTACTTCAAAAATAAATGTAATGCCTGGGTGACATGTAAAGGTGATTTTACAAAAGTGTTCAACAACATGCATAGAGAACTCTTGCCTTGCCAGAATTCCAGTGTTTCCTCATAACTTCTGCGTCCTTCTCATGTAGGAGGTACTTCTGTTTCTGTGCCTCCTGTGGGAAGGCCACCAGTCTGTCCAAGAAGGAATCATCCTGTTCTTTCTCTGTTTAGGGGGACAGTGGAGGACCTCTAGTCTGCCTGGACCAAGGTAAATTTGTCCAGCATGGAGTCACCTCTTGGGGCCTTGGCTGTGCCCAACCCATGAAACCTGGAGTTTATGTTCGAGTCTCCAACTATATTCCTTGGATTAAAACTGTGATGGAAAGCAACTGATCCTGGGTATAGACTGCCCTCTCCTGGAAAGCAGAATGCACAACAGAAGTACAAGATTCCAAGTGCAATATTAAAGCTACAATCATTCATAAGAAAGCAAAATAAATATGATCATCCATTTTAAATTGCTAAAAATTAATAGTCATTGCCAAGAAGACCAACTGACCATCTGTTACCCTGTTTCTATGTGTTCTGTGGTTTTCTGTGTCTGACAGTAGACCTACTCACCTCTGAAATACATGTCAAAAATCCCAACCTTAACTGTAACTGGACACCTGCATTTTAATCTTACATTAGATTCTACAATGACATTTTATTCTAAGGTCATCATTTGCAAGATGTTATGCTTCCAACATGAAGAAATGAGAACACTTTTTATTTTCTATGAGTTCTCTGAACCTCTTACCAATTTGATGCTACAAACCAAAGAAGAATCTCACAGTACATCTTATATGCCTGTGAAGTTTTATTAGATATATCTGATAGCATTAAATATGTGGGATGGGGAAAAAAAAAGCAAACACATTAGGTTTGTGGTTTTATTTTGTTGTCATGGAAATACATGTGTCAGCAAAAGTATAAATGTTGCATCAAAGATATAAAACAGTGAATAAAAAACAGCCTGACCCTGAAGTCAGTCCCTAGTAAAGAAAGGGAAATAGCTATCAATGATTACCACAAGTAGTGACAATGCATCTACATATTATAAAAATTCCACGGTGCCCATTTATTTCTTTGTATAACATTATCTGACTGCATAACTGTAAGATGTACATTTTTCTGCTCTAAAAGAAGATTATGTACACATGTGGTTATAGGAAGTGAAAGCTTAAACCTTTTGAAAAGCTTTCCAGGGAAAGCTTGACTCATGCTTGCCAAAGTGAAATTGCCGACCATGAACTCCTGCTCACATCCTGCCTCTCTGGCATATAAACCAGGGAGCTCTCCACAGGCATCTGGGGACCCCCAGCTCTGTGTGACATCCTTCCTGCATCCCCAGAGTGTGCTGAGTCTACTCCAAGTAACACTGCTGCTTCCTGGGGTGGGATTTGTCTTGTCCATTTTACACACTGGAGAGGTGCACTCCCAGACAAGCCGAACTGTGCATAATTTTAAAATTGTTTTTATGTTTTTGTATGCCTGTACGTACAGAAGGGATGTGTTGTATCCTAGGAGTTTTGGTTTGGTTTGGTGTTTTCTCACATTGCCTTAAAGGGAGATGAGAATTAAAAAGCATAGTTAGATGGCAGGGTGATTTTTGAAGTTTCTACATCTGGAGTTTGATTCTGGGAGATGCATCATCTCAGGGCAGTGCCTTCCTGAGCAGGAGCAGCTCTGATAAAGCACACCCCACCCACCTGTCTGGTCAGAGGGATTCACTGAACACAAATACCCTCCTGCGTATTTTCCATATATATCCACTTTGATCATTAAGCCAGCCAGGAGATTTGTACAATACTTCCCTGGCAACAGAAATTCTTTGTTGCAGCTTGGTCTGTGATTTGTTAAGCTCTTCAGATGTGAACTCTTGAATGCATGGTTCATACCTGGCTTATAGACAGATAAACCATTGGCCCTGCTCTTCTTGCCAAACTGCTAAGAAGTGCCTGGACATGCCTAAGCATCCACAGAAGTCCCACCTCACAACCCTTCAAAAAGTGCCAATTGTGATCATTTCCTTCTGCCAGACTGTCAGCAGCAATAAAAATTGCCACTTTTTGTGGCAAACATTTGCAGAGACTGGGTAAAGTAACTCATGACATTTTGTGGCAGTGGCACATTTGACCCAAAATAGCACTTTCACCTGTTTGTTGGTTCAAGAAACTTCTTTGCTGGCAGGAAGAACAGAGCTGTGTTTCTGAGCTCGCATTGTTCATGTGCCTTTGGTGACGGTATGGTGACCCTTTGTCTCTTGTGTACCTCACATCTCTCACTGAGCCTTTGGAGGATACACATGCAGGACAGCTACGGCTGACAGAGTTCAGGCC
This sequence comes from Lanius collurio, assembly GCA_020086605.1. Lineage (NCBI taxonomy): Eukaryota > Metazoa > Chordata > Aves > Passeriformes > Laniidae > Lanius > Lanius collurio. The sequence continues at coordinate 3,235,747 of JACBWW010000002.1, forward strand.
CTCCTTGAAGAGGAGTCTCGCTGGGTGAGCTGGGTCACGACAGCCATTTTAGTGTCAACACATGCAGCTTAGGAGAACACTGCTGTGCCTCCTGAGAAGCTTGGAGGACATCTCTGTAAGTATTAAGAGGTTTGAGGCACACATTAATTTAGAATAACTTTTTTTAAACAAACAGCCTGTCCTGTGGTCTGCATGCCCACGTGAATCCATCTCCATGCAGCTGGTTTTCCTTGGGGTTCTCCCTCGCTGAAGCTCCTCATCTGGTTCCACCACATCTGTCCTCTCTTGCCCACAGGAGTGCAACCCTGCTGTCACCAAACAGCTGGTCATACCCTACGTTACATACCCACTACACCTCCATGAGGCAACACAAAGTCTCACAGAGATGGGAGGGTTTTTCAGCTTACAAAATCCCTGCTATAGATAAGAGTTAGCACAGGAGCAATTATCAAATACAAACTCCACTTGAAGTTGCTAAGTGCTACTAGATTAGAAGTCAAAACATATGCACAGGCTTTTTTGTGCTGACGTTTACAAAATTAATTTTTAAGAAATAAATATATTCAAACTTCCAATACTGCCCCTAGCCATTTTACCTACCGAAATTTATCACTTATATTATCTTTTGAGCAACACATATGCTCTGCAACATGCTATGCAAAACAAAGCATAATCTGAAAACAAGTCTTTGCATCTCTCACTTCTCAACATGTTTTAGTTGACCACAAACAGAAGAAACTGGCAAATATCATTCACATTTATTTGGAAAGTTGTAGCTTTAAAAGATCTCTGCAATACTTCTCTGTGGGAATCAAAGAAACACAAACCCCTGCAGTTGCCAGAGGATTTGATTTGCAGCCTTGGAAAAGACTGGGCCTGGCTTAATTAGCAGAGATTTATGACCCTTGGCTGGGAAAGCTGTACACTTTTGTTTTTATAGCTGTAATTGAAGAAGTAACACTGGGTGGTTTTGGTGGTGGGTTTTCAGCATAGTGATATGATTTTATATAGTTTAAGCTGAAAATTTAGACGGCATAATAGAAGCGTCTTTGTGTACCTGACCGGAAAGATCATTGGTCAAGAGACTACTGTTTTGTAATGGTAGAGGTCAGGCATGATAGGTCATAAATTCTAAACAAACTGTCGTTTAAACCATTCATTGGATTAGAAAGTTATAAATTGCCATGTAACCTTCAAACTCTGACTATTTTGGGATGCAGACGGCCGTTGCTCTGGGACTGATGCCTTGTTTGTTATCTCAGTAATAAATTGCTCTTAAAATGTGATAGTCCGGGCTCTCCTTAAAAGAGGTCCCACTGACTGTGCTAACAAGGTGAGATTTTAAACCGATACTTCTCAAACTGCTTAAGTGTTTAAAACACCGATTTAAAAAAAAAAGTCACAAAGAAGAAACTCTAAATGGAAAAGGGTGGTTCAGCTCATCCAACATCACATGTGATCACTTCACCCTGGTTCTCCACCGTGCCTTCAGCAGGGGCTGGCTGGGCTGAGTTTTTTGGCTGGGTGCCTGTGCTCTCCACCTTGCACTGAGACACAACATCTGGCCAGTGCAAGCTCAAAGCTTCCACTTCAGGACTGGTCTCTACCAGCCAGCTTTGGGCTATTGTCTTCAGCTATCTATAGGATGTAGGAGATGTTTTCTCCCTGTATCAGTAGATCCAGTTTTGGGTTGTCTTACAGATTAGCTGGATGTATTGTAAGATGTTCATTTAGTTTCATATCTCTAAGTCATTACTGACTTTTGCTAAGCATACCTTTGACCTTTACCATGCCTCAGAGTAAGTTAGAAACAGCTTTGAAAGACAGGCCTTTATCACTAACTGCCTAAAGTGTGCAAACATTAGGCTGGGATTATTATTAAAGTGCTGGCGTAGCAACAACAACAGGACAGGGAGTTTGGACAAGCGTTCCAGGAGCTTTTTATTATATTGTCAGTCTCACATTCAGAGTTGAGACAAAGTTGGTACAGAGCTTATGCAGTCTAAGAAACATCCAAAGATTTCTTGGTTGCAATGCATTCTTAAAAGCTTCTTGGCTAATAGCGTGCTTCTAAAAGTTACAGACATCTGTCTTAACTAATCTATAATAGTGCACGTATTCCAGTTACACACAATGCTGGTTTGTTATGCCTTTTTAACAATAGACAGTAATTCATTATTAAACTTAAACCTATCTGTCTTGCTAAGCATATTTTATTTTGCAACTTCAAAATTGATTCAGGCCAGGCTGAGAGACTCCAACCATTGTCTTTAGTGTCCTTGTTGTTTATAATTGTATCTTTTTCTAGTTTTCCCAGGCAAAGCTGATCTCTATCTTCTTTCTGACTTTATTCTCTGAAACCTGCTTTTATTTCTCACACCTAAGAGCCTTTCAGCTTTTGTGATTCCTCACAATTCTCCCTCTCGGTACAACCATAAAGAATCCTCCTAACTTTGTTCCTTATCGACTACCTTGCATTTCGTAGCTCCTCTACGTGAAAGCACTTCTTCTGCTTGCTCTAAGCAGTGCTATTTTACACCAGAGCAATTTTAATGCTGTGAAGGGTCAGCTCTATTTCAGGAATGTAGATCAAATCCAGCATTAGTTGTTTTGAATCGTTCGAATAAGTCTCATCTGTTCAAAGGCCTTAGTTCAAAGCCTTCATCCATAACTGCCTGTGTAAGATTCTGAGAGCTTTCTGTGATCCCTCTTCCTACATCATTCTCTTGTACGACAAAAACTTCTTTAACGGATTTGTCCATCACTTGTTGCACTCACTGAAGTATACAAGGCACAACCATCAATATCACTACCATGATCATTTAGACATATAAACCTCTCTAGCAAAGTTCCTTCAGCCAAGGTGCAGCACTCCATCCCTCAAACAAACCGGACAGCCATGATCCACTGTCTTTGAGATGTTAGATCCTTCAGCTTTTGTATACTTTCGTGGGTGGATTCAGAGTGATCAGACAAGTTCATACAGCACAGTTCCTCAAATACTTCACAACCATGTCCATGTGCCAGTAAAAGGAAGCCAATTGCTCCTCTATTTTGCAGGGTAGCATATCTAACACTGTTGACGTCAGTCAGCATATCACTGATTGCAATGGACGTGGCATTGGTTTGTTTACTCAGCCAACATCCTAGCCAATCCAATTGCTTCAATGCCATTGTTGAGGCAAGTTGGGGTATTAACACACTTGCTGATACCCTTGCTGCATTTTCCTAGAGTCTAAAATCACTGTTACACTTCTCATTATATGGATGAGCAGATCTTTTCTCTCTCTGTTTTTTCTGGATTACTGTTTTAGCATTTGGTGCTAGCACACTAAGTTGTCCAATGCTACATGGACTACCTTCAAGGCGTGATGAAATGCCTTTCCAAGCCCTATCTCCACAAATGAACCAATATCCTTTTGGTAATTATTGTAGATACTGGTCAATTCCGGAGAGTCCACCCCAACTGCCTGAGCAATTACAGCAAAAACTTGAGTTTTGTAGACAGTGTGATTAGGGGTGAGATTGTGTCTGAGGAGATCTCTCTTTTGCCAATTGCTATCTGAGAAGGTAATGCAAAAATCCATTCTCAAGGAGCCCAAAATTTCCAGTTCCTGGAGTTCAGCAGTTGCTCTGGGGAGTTTTATGGTCCTAAGATCCCAATCCTTTACAGGATTGCTCCCACTAGCAACTTTACCTGGCTTGCTGTTAAGTTTCTTTTTGGTCAGGGGGTCATGATATATGGGTATTGGCCAATTTTTTTACTGGCACACCGACTAAACAGGTGCAAAAAGCATTTCTGGGTTCAAAATGGGCAGGTATATCGTATCTGAGCCTGCTGCCATGGCTAAGGTGACCCAAACATTTGGTTTTGGTTGTGTCACAGGTAGATCTGCATTGCAAAAAGCAAGCAAAGGTAGCAAGCTCCAACAAAACATTTGATTTTGCTCCATTTTTTGAGAGTTACTTTTTGGCAAAAGACTTTCCTATATATTTCAACCCACAAATCTTATTTTTGTTCATTTCCGAAGTTGCCGGGGCACCAAATGACAGTGGTAAAGCTCCCCAAGAGTGGGAATTTCACCTCTGCAGAACCAACGGGGGGACACATTTTACTGAATACAATGAATACCAGGCTTTTGCCAAAAGAGCTCTATGAAACCAATAGATCACTCATTTAACATGGCAAGAAATCAAAGTCTGCAGATTCCACGGGTGAGTAAGGGATGTCAGGTGTGACTCACAGCCTCTCTGTTCAGCTCACATCTGCGTGCCTGCTTCTTCGCTCGTGGGGCTGTCAGAGCATTCTCGTGTGTGATATGGTTTGACCTTCCTTGCAGGTCCTGACCCACTTTGGTCCTGCACCTGTGGAAACACAAGCACACCCTTTGCCCCAAGTTATTAGTCGAAAAGGACTCTCAATTTGACCTGTCTCAGGATTTCTGATTAAAACAGGAGGATTTTCCACTCAATTTTGCTTGTGTGTTATTTGAGAAATGCCTAAAAATTGGTGGATCAGGTTCTGCAAAAGAGCTGTTCAATAAATTAGAAACATAAAAAGCTTTACCTCATCTGTGGTGTTGCCTCCATTCTCTCTTTCTGCTGATTTAAAATACGTTTTAGAGTGTATGTGTTATTTTAATTATTGTTTGATTTGTGGGGGAATGGGTAATACTAAAGGTGTGGTGAACACCTTAATTTATTAAAAATGTGGCTAATTTTTGGGATATGTATGTGGTACTATTGTTTGTTCTGATTTGTTTCTGGAGTCTCGGAAGGTGAAAGGGTAGAGTTTTTTTTTGTTTTAAGAGAGAGATTTGGGGTTTTTTAGCAGTTGATTTTTTTTTTTTATGTGGGGCTTTTGACTGGAGGGACTGGCAGAGCAGTCTCGATGGATTTTAAAATGTATCTTTTGCTTCACACATAAGGCACCATTCCGCTGGCATAGCAACAACAACAGGACAGGGAGTTTGGACAAGCGTTCCAGGACCTTTTTATTATATTGTCAGTCTCACATTCAGAGTTGAGACAAAGTTGGTACAGAGCTTATGCAGTCTAAGAAACATCCAAAGATTTCTTGGTTGCAAAACATTCTTAAAAGCTTCTTGGCTAATAGCGTGCGTCTAAAAGTTACAGACATCTGTCTTAACTAATCTATAATAGTGCACGTATTCCAGTTACACACAATGCTGGTTTATTATGCCTTTTTAACAATACACAATAATTCATTATTAAACTTATCTGTCTTGGTAAGCATATTTTATTTTGCAACTTCAAAATTGATTCAGGCCAGGCTGAGAGACTCCAACCATTTTCTTTAGTGTCCTTGTTGTTTATAATTGTATCTTTTTCTAGTTTTCCCAGGCAAAGCTGATCTTTTTCTTCTTTCTGACTTTATTCTCGGAAACCTGCTTTTATTTCTCACACCTAAGAGCCTTTCAGCTTTTGTAATTCCCCACATTAAAGGTCGTGCTTTCTTCCAGAAGGGCTAGTGATAAGGGAAGTTGCTGGGTAAAGGCAGGGAGAGTTGGGAACTGTTGAAAAGCACAGTATATTCCTCACCATAGGAAATCCTCATGTGCTCTTAGGATGGTGAGCCTGGAGCAGCAGTCATTCAGTTTCACTCACTGTGCTATAGTGCTACTCATCTGTAGTATGAACCTTCCCAACTCAGTCCTATATTTGCTTATGATAAATATGTTTTTTTCAGAGCTTATAAGGCCCTTAACCACTGCTCACTGACTATCTTTTGTTTATTTATTTCTCTGTTGGTAACAGGATACATTTTGAATGCCATATCTTTTCAAGTCATTCCCTGTAAAGAGTGTATTGTTCACCAGTCAGTGGCCAGGACACAAGTCTTGATGAAGGTCATCCAGGAGAAAGGAAAAGCAGTCTGTCCCTGGAATCTGCTTGCAGAGCCAGAGTTATTCTGTTACATCATCTTCAAAGGACCAGTTAACACTTCCCTCCATAACCAAAGCTCCTGTCTCAGCCATGCCCAAGACAGCCTAACATGTCTGTCAACAACACACAAAAAATGATCCCCAGGACAGAAAGATGACAAATAGTGATAAAGAACAGAAGACAGAAATTGCAGGTCACTTTGGCAGCAGTGAAGGTAAAGGAATTTGGTTTGTAGGGATGGGCAGAGAGCATGATTTGCAAAGGAAAAATTCAGCATGCTCTTGAAAGAGGTGTTTGGAAGAGCATTTAACAGAGGAGAGCAGGGAGAAGCCCTTCCCTTGGAGATGTGAGGAGTGTCACCTGAACCCCAGCTGTGTCTGGGGAAAGGCACTAGTGCACAGTCTGTCCTACAGAGCAGGGTATGACACCTACATAAAGCCCTGGAAAGGTAAGGAGGATTGATGCCACATTTCAGAAAACCCTTGAAAAAGGAGGGAAGCAGGGTTTTTGTTGAAAAGGGTCCCCGTGGATGACAATCAGGCCATAGGGAAATTCTCCTGATGCACACTGCTGATTCCCAGCCCTCCCAACCAGGGAAAGGTCGGATCACCCTGATCAGTACCCTCCTTCCTGAGTTATCACATCTTCTGCTTGTCCAAATTCTTTAGGGGCAAAGGAGGACCAGTTGAAATAGTCATCCTCTCCTCCTCAAGGTCATCTAAATCTTAAACAAGCAGTACTGTTTAAACCCTTCCCACCCAAACACAAATCCTAACAAAACAGTAAACAAATGTCTCAAATAGATAAAGAAATAAATACAAGGTCAAGGAGTTGGACAGTGCATCTTTTTAAAGCTGTTCTGTTCTCTATGAAGAACTTTCTTGCAAACAGTGTACTCAGAAAAAAAAGAATTTATTCCATATACATAGAAAAATACACTACTTGTATTAAATGTCCTTGTGCTTAGAAGGAGAACATGAAGTTTAATGCATACTCTGCAGCAAATATTGAAGTGGTGGCAGGTGGAGAACAAATTCCCAGTATGGGAACAAAGTTCTTAGCTCAGTGCTGTGCTTCAAAAGTCAAATATAAGAGTTTGTGTCCCGGTGTTTCCGTTTCTTGCCACATTTTCCAAAATGACTGTTGAAACAGAAGGGGAGAGGGGTATAAGTGTGGAAAACCAGGAAAACACATAGTTCAAGTTGTAGTCCAAGCAGCAGTACTGATACATTCCTCCTTCTTTATTTTGCACATTGAATCAGGCAAAAGTTGTTAATAATATCCAAAGCCTCCCTTTGAAACCTTAATGTACAGCACTAGATCCTCAAATTATTTTGCCAAGGTGTAAATACTCCCCACATATCTGCAGGGCAGTGAAGAGTCTGGCTTTTTGTATGCCAGGAGCAGGAGAGCTGGGCCTACAACTCTTCGCCTATAAATCCATCTCGTATGTGACTTTTAAACGACTTCATAAATTGTGAGATTGCATCCATGATAAGGGACCCTTCTTCACAGTATGCTTTGACTGAGGTAATGGCCTGGTTTTCTCAAGCAGAGAGTTGCAGGCTATGCTTTGCAGCACCTCTCTTGCACACTATTGCTTTCTGCTTCCAGAGGTGCATAGGAAAACTTGTTTCCCTATGAGAAAAATAGAGATTTTATCACCAGATTTTTTTTAAACAGCCTTCTTTAGGGATACTGCAAAGTTCAGGTTTCTATTGAGGAAAATACCACCTGCTCATAGCATCAGCCTAACTAGGGAATTTACTTTGACACTGGAGAACGCCAATGTTCTATGACAGTTGATAACGTTGGAGGACAAAATCCTCAGGAAACCTCACCCAAGTATAAGTGAGAAAATACATCTGTTACCTTGGAAGCTGTTCCACATCCTCCACTGTCTCTGGTAATGAAATTCCCTTTGTCTCTGGTAAAAGCAATACTAGGAGCCCACAGACAGCTGCGAGAATACCTACAATGGATATTGAAGAAATACAAAAGCAGTAAGAACATTGTTGCTTTTGTTAATGCTTTTGTAAATGATTTTCAGCATTTATCCGCTGAGAAAAATTTATTCAGATTATGTTTGAAGCGAGATGTTTAAAGTGCATCAGCTATTTCTGATTAACCTACTCTAATCAAATACCTCTATGTTACATTAATTTAGTCTATTACAAAATCACTTGAGGGCTAGGAGTTCATTTGCATCCTGATCTCCCCAAAGGGAGATCTCAGAAGTCAAAAACCTGAGATAAGTGCACATGGACAAATGTATAAAAACAGCACTGGAACCAGGGTGGTATTTCTCATGGGGAACAAATCTGCCTTTGCTCAAAGGGCTCTGTCATGTAGATGCATCTGTGTTTCCTGAAACCACTGAGATTTTCCTGAAATACTCTCTTCCTTTATCCATGGCCAAAGTAAAGTATGTGATTCAGAATAAAAATTCCTCCTTGGGGAACAGCATTCAGATACAATCTGAATTAGGAATGGATATTTTGGAATAATTTCCTTCATAGATATAATTCACATAATGTAGTAAGTCAAAAATAGAAGGGCTGGAGCAAAAAATCAAATGTTCCCTGACTGTTGCACTGTTCACTCTGATCTTCTCTGATTTTGTAGCTGTTTACTTAAGATAGAGGGAATTCACGTGTCCCTCAGAAACAGCAGAATTTAATAATTAGATAATGTGAGCACTGTACTTTTATCTATGTTTTTTCTTGAAATACTGGTAATCTTTTAAAAAATCTTTTATCTTTCCAATTTTGTTTTCAGCTAAAGTTGTCATTGGTGGAAATTCCCCTTCTTATTCTATCCTTTTAATTTTGATTTTTTTCTAGTCACATCTACCTCCTAGAAGTCTGGTTTAGCCGCAGACTCCCCTGCAATTACAGAACCTAACTGTAAGCTTTCTCAGTCTTAAAGCACTTCACATAGTTTTTCTGCTCCTTCAGCAGAGTTACCTAAGCAGACCTGAGCTCTTCCACACTGTGCAGTGAAATCACTCACATTTCACCCATTTGCCATTCAGCCTCTTGCTCAAGCATGAAGGTAGAGAACCGCTGGTCTGAGGTGTGGATGAGGCCACACAATACTTTTACTCCAAAAGAAAAGCTCTATTAGGAGAAGGATATTTAAACCAAAAGTACATTGTAAATCAAATCTTACTGAAAATAATTAGAGGTAGCTCCAACCAAATGGCTGCTAATCGAAAAAGCAGGAATGGGGCTATGATCCCACCTAGATCACACAGACTTGAACACAGGGAAACACCAAAGTTTCTGCAAAAGACAAAAATACCAGCTATTAGAGAGGTGCTACAAAACAGAACAATCAGCAATTTAGGGAGTAGAATGTAGACTTAGCTCCAAAATTACCTCTTCGGTGTATGCCATCCACATTAAGCAGTGGCTATTCAGCTGGGAAACTCAGGAGGACACCATGTTTAACTAAAGGACAGTGAAATAGGAAATGGGGGAAAGCAGAGGGGAAAGTTGAAAGATTCCTGGGAGCTTTTGACATACCTCAGTGTCGTAGGGTACAATTCACTGTTCACTAGATAGACAACTTCAAAAGCTATTGTGATGCTCAGTCTTCCCAGTGTGGCAACTGTTGTTTTGAGCCATGGAATATCTGTTCATACAAAAAGAAACACTTCTGTGTGACATGTAAAGCAGAGCATTTCTGAAGGCCCCGGTCCCTATCAGCAGCAGTTATACCATGGGAACACTGTGCAAATCAGACTGAAAGGTCACAGTTGAAGGTATCAATCTATACTGGCGTTTATTGCTCTCAAACATCATGTAAGGTTGGTTTGGAGAGTTAGAAATCACTGGAGTTGATTGATTCAAGATGCTGGCGGGGCATAACAGCATGGGTGGGAGAATAACCATCATAACCTTCCATGACCACATCCAGCTGTGCTCCACAAAGGAGTACTTATCTATACAGGGATGTTATACTGTAAGAAACACTGTTGAGACACCTCCAAAAGCCTTCTGACCACAAGGAAGGTACCACTAAAGGTGCCTAGAATCACAGAATCATTTAGGTTGGAAAAGACTTTTAAGACCATCGAGTCCAACCGTTAACACAGCCCTGCTACTCCACCACTAAACCATGTCCCTAAGTGCCACATCTACACATCTCTTAAAAACTTCCAGGAAGGCTGCAGTAAAATAATTGTCCCTAGAGCAGTTCACCTACCCCTTGTAATTTTTCTAGCCACTGCACATTAGACACACTCCTAATTATGCTATTCCTGGTCATCCTCCCCTTCCAGCATACCTGCCCAGCGCTTCCAGCTCCACTCAAGCCCCAGTGAGCAGCCACTGCCCTGAATACATCAGTGGGCAGCCCTTGTACACCAGCAGGGGTGCAGTGGTCACCCACACACAGCAGGGCAGAGCTGCCCCACCCATTGTGAGCAACCTCTCTCTGGAGAGATGGCGCTCTCTGGAAGTGCATCACAAGGAATGTGATAGGCACTTTTGCCATGCCCTTGGGAGAGGACAGTCTCCTGCATGGCCTAACCATGACTAGACAGAGAGGGAGGGAAGTGAAACAAGTCTGAACTTGGCACAAAGGGGAGCTCTGCCACCAGAGAGGACTCTGGCAGTGATTGTGTTTTTTCAAACCTTCAGTAGGAAGAAAAAGAAAACATTTCAGTTTTCTCTGAACCAAAAATTAGACACTTGGGTTTATTTCCCTTCCAAAACAACCAAACAAACCCCCATCAAATTTCATCCCATGTTGTGAGACACAGTTTATGCCCTGAAAAGTTCTGTTTTCAAAGACATGTAAGAAAAACAAAGGCTGGAAAGAGCAAAACAAATTCACATCATCTCCCTGGCACCCCTTTAGTCCATCAGACTCCCAAGGTGGCGGTGACGTCCATGCGGATCCTCCCTCTGCCAGGGGACTGGAACTGTGTGAGCAACACAGTGTGATGGAGCTCATAGCTGAGAGCTGCATTTTTTCCATCTGAGTAAACAGGCTTCTTCAAAGCAGGACTTGGACCTCAAGTGTCCAATCTGCAAGTGTCTTAATCTCCAGGCTGTCCTCTCCTCACCTGGGCAGGGTCCTCTCAGCACTTCACCACTACTGAAAGAAGGCTTTTGGCAGCCCCATGATATAACTTGAGGAACCAAAACCTCTTAGGATGGCCAGAACTGTCCCTCACTTTGAGAGGAATAGTTCTGGGGAGGAATAAGCCTTTCTCATGTCCATTGAGCTGCTGGTCCCCAGTTACAGTAAGGCAAATCCTATGGTTATATACAATTCAAAGCACTTCCAAATGCTTCCTTAGGGATTAAAACAAACAAACAAACAAACAAACGCCAAAAACACCCAAAAGAACACACCCCCCTCCAAAAAAAAAACCATGGTAGGGAAAACAATGTAAAGAAAAGACAGATGTTTGGGGAAGCCTTTGTGCAGTAGTATCAGACCTTTTAGTTGTCCTTGAAACCAGATAAGAATGGCTTAATCAAAAGCCATATCTTTCTCCCAGCCTCTATGCACTCAAACCCCTGGGAGAGTGAGAGTAAGGCAACAATCTCTGTGATGTCTACCCCACCCCCTACATCGTGTTGAGGTTTGCATTGTTTTATTTGTAAAGGAAAAGACTACCAAAATGACTCATCTAAATGACTGATTTCTTACATCACTAAGTGTGTTCCATGTCAGAGAATGTATTTTCCCATTATGTTTGTATACTCTTCCCTTACATCTGCCTTTAAAGAGAGTACAGGGCCTTTACATACATTTTCTGTAACACTACCCCCAGCTGTTGTTCATAACCCATCAAAGAGATGATAATTCCATGCCCTAGGGCCAACTCTATGCAAATAAGGTGTGTTGTTCCATGACTGGGTGCTGCTTGTACCACCAGATGCTTTTACTTTCATCTGCAGTTTTGTGTGTCTCAGTATCTCTGCTCAGGGGGTGTCAGAGAGAAGCCACTGACCTGAAGAGCCCGACACAGGGAAGGGAATTACCTTCTGGCAAGAAGGCAGTGATGAGACATGCAATGCTGGCCACAATGTTGCTCATGGCGAAGGGCAGGCGCCGGCCAATGCGATCAATTGTCACTATAATTAGGAAAGCAGCAGGCAGTTCCACAACTCCTGAGATGAAGAAGTCTAGGTAGAGGTTTCCCCCGATAATTCCCAGGCGCATGACAAGCCCTTGGTAGATCAGGGCACTTGTGAACCTGACAGCAAAGGGAAAAAAGTGTTGAGAGGCAAACGGATGATAGCAAGAAGCTGGAGGGACCCTAAAAGTCACAAGGGAATCTTTCCTCAAAGCTCACCACCCTGGTAACCTGTGGGACTGACAAGGGCACTCACCAGGCGTACATCAGGATGAGTGTGTTCCTCCTCATCTGGGGAGTCCTCACCAGGTCAAGAAAGGAGGGGTTGCTGACCTCCTCGTTGCTAATAGTGATCTGAGGAGATAAGTGAGCAGTAGTCAGCTGTCAGGGGTCAGGCAGGCACTGAGACAGAGTTCCTGTGAAAATATGGGGATCAGTAATATTCCAGTCCTGAGAGCAAAGGTGCTGATGAGCCAGTTTGCTGTTCATAGCACTCCAGAGCAGTGCACAGGTTGGCATATAATAACTGGATATGGCTCTGGGCTTTGCTTAATGATGATTGTGCAAAAATTGATTAAAAAATCCCCAGTCTTAACTTGAGACTGGAAAAATTATTTCCTCCTTGTTAACCTGGATTTTCTTGGAAAGTAATAAGCTGTCATTGTCACATCAGGGCTACTGGGAACAGAATTGCCTTCTGCCAAGGGTAGCAGAGCAGAGGAGACAGGGCAAAGCAATGGGCTGAGGGAAGCAGGGAGAGAGGGGCTGAGCAGCAAAAAATGGGCTTGGGAATATCACTGGTGGCACAGCTGGGCAGCAAGAAGAGAAGGGGAGTGAGAGAGCAGGTCTGTGACAGTGCTTGGGTACTACACAATATTCAACTAGTGAAATTCAGAGGGTTTCCAAACACACGTGCACTGTGCTGAACATGGCTTTTACCCTGAAAGAAAAAAAACTGCTAAGTATTAATTAATTGTCCTCACACTGCCTACAAAAGTATAATAAATCTGTTCTCAGCTGTCTCCAATACAATCACAAAGAGACACTCAATTAAATTACTGATTAGAAGGTTCAACGCTAACAGAAAAGAGCAGCATTTCACACAGTCTGTGTTTACCCATTAAAGTTCATTGCTATAGATATGACAGAGCCAGAATACTAGCAGGGCCAAAAAGGCATTAGTTACATTGATTGAGGCTGTTTTTAACTCTGGCCAGCAGTTTTTAACCATGATGTCCAAGCCAGGTGGAAACTCTTTGTTCATATGGTTGTTTGGCAAATGAGGAAGACACAAGGGTGATAAGGCAGAGGTGGTTTCAGGCAGGGACAGAACATGACTGCCCAAGAACTGGCAGCCACAGCTGGGATTGCTGTCAGCTCTCAAAGCAGCTGTGAGGAACATGGGATTAAACCTGCTGTGCCACTTTTAGGAGAATTTTAGGCAGCCTTGCTGCTTTAACTCTCCATTATTGACCCCTCCTGAGAGGAGGCAAAGAGAGCAGCAAACTCCTCTTTATTACCACGCCACCTGCTGCTCCCACAGGTGCAGAAGCCCAGGCCAAGGGTAGACAGGGGTGAAAGGATGGAGAAGCTCGAGGCAACATGCAGATCCATGATGAGAATACAGGTAAAGCCAAAGGCATTGCCTGAGGGTCTCATCAGCTCAGCCAGGGCTGAGCCTAAAGCTTTCACCCTTTATTTGTTTTATTGTATCATAAGGTAACACAGCTGCTTTTTGGTGAGATTTGGCTGGATGTATTTACACATGACTTTTTCATAACTAACTGACACAAAGCTTTGTAAGTAAGACAGAGAAACCCCACATTTGTTTGAACTTCCTTTCTACTCCCACTCATTTTTCTTCTATAACCAGAGCCAAAGGTTTTCTTCAAAGCACTGCCACTTGTGCTGCATGCCAGAGCCCTTAGTGAGGCAGCTGAGGTTGCTGGGTTTCTGCACTGCTCTTGGACTCTCTCATAATACGGTTATAAAGCTGCCATGTCTGTTGTTTATAAGAACAGGCTGCCAGCCATCAGTTGTGACTTTGTGCAAATATGGTTTTAGTTTTCCAGAGGACTAAAGATAAATTCAGCACAACTGCCACTTGTATTTTTATGTCTTAATAAAGTCAAAATAACCCGAAGCATGACTGAGCACTTTTTTGTAGATGAAGTAAAAAAAGCACTATGGAGAGTCAACTCTTTGCAGGGGAAAAAAATCCTCTTTTTGTTCTTTGAGGTCATGAAGAGCTTTACTATTCACACTGGTGCAGTCAGGAATTCAGTGACAGGGTGCTTGTTTCCAAAGATACACTATCTGAAAACCCTGGATGAAGTTTTATAACTTCCCTCATATTTTCATGTTGCAGCAAAATGACATACCAGTTTTTCCACAATTATTTTTATGTATATAGTTCCACATATGCTTAATTCTGCATAGTCCATGCATCTTTATACATACATCATGTGTATAACATTTGCACATGTAAGTTAATGTATGTAAGAAATACACGTCTAGATATGGTCTATAGGGTAGGAAAAAATCTGTATATAAAGGGACAATCCACATGTGAGAATCCCCATTGATCCACAATTCTCTTAAGAAGCAGCTCCTACTCAGAGGGTTGCAGTTCACTGGTTTTGGACAGAGACCAAGAATTAGAAAATTAGTTTGAAAAAACCCTCCATGCTAGGATAAATATGAGCAATCAGAAAAAAAAGAGTTTGTAATTTACAATTAATGTAATGAGTTCTGGTTGGAGTTGACCTATACCAGTGTCACAACTCACAGAGTATGCAGCAAATGTTATTCCTTTTTCATACAAAGGTCATCTGGGATTTCTGCACGCCAACAAAAACCCAAAGCTGCAACATCCAGAACCGTGTAAGGGACTTGGCCAATTAAATTGTTACAAACACACTGGAAAATCTGAGACAAAGTGCACTGAGGGATAATGCCTCTCACTTCTCCCTGGGCCTCCACACCTGCAGCACTTAGCCTGAAATTCTGGAGTTGCTTCATGAAAGAGAAGTATGATATCTGTTAATGTGAGAAATACCCTTGGATCCATTACCCATGTTCTTCTTTGAGATGCTCTCCTTCCTCTGGGCACAGCACAAAGGAGGACAGAGATTCTATATTTAAAAGGTCTCATGAACAGATCCAGCACAAATCTGGATGTGTGGAGGTTAATCTGTTGCAGCTGGCTTAAGGTCATGAACATAGATACTTTTGAAAAAAAAATAAATACAACTTAAAACAAAAAGCAAGGAAAGACACTTCTTTCTGACATGATGCTTGGAAAAAGCTGATGTTTAGACAGGAAGTGGGTGTAGGAATGCAGGGCTGAATGTGGAGGGGAAGCTGCAGCAGTACAAACTTCCTGCTGCATGACTTGGGGCATGCTTGGGACTGCATAACACTGACCAGGATGTGGGAATCTCACTGGTGTATATGCCCCAGCAAAAGGCAATAATTCTTAGAATCACAGAATGGTTTGGGTTGGAAGGGGCATTAAAGACCATCTAGTTCCAGCTCCCTTGCCATGAGCAGGGACACTGTCTACTAGACCAGGTTGCTCAAAGCCTTGTCCAGCCTGGCCTTGAACACTATCAGGGATGGGGCATCTACAGTTTCTCTGGGAAATCTGTTCCAGTGCCTCATCTCTCTCACAGTGAAGAATTACTTCTTAATATCTAATCCAAAACTGCCCTCTTCTAGTTTGAGCCATGTTACTTCATGCCCTTGACAAAGGTCACTCTCCAGCTCTCTTGTAACTCCCCTTTAGGTACTGGAAGGCTGCTCTGAGGTCTCCCTGGAAACTTTACTTCTCTGGGCTGAACAACCCCCCCTCTCTCAGCCTTTCCTCACAGGAGAGGTGCTCCAGCCCTCTGATCATCTTCATGACACTCCTCTGGACTCACTCCAACAGGTCTATGTACTTTCACAATCTCATGAAGTTTAACAAGGTGCTGCACCTGGATCCAGGCAATCCCTGGTACCAACACAGGCTGGGGATGAACAGATCAAGAGCAGCCCTGCCCAGAAGGACTTGGACTGCTGGTGGATGAGAGGCTGGACAGGACCCAGTCATGCGCACTTGGATCCCAGAGAGCAAATTATATCCTGGGCTGTCTCAAAAGCAGCATGGCCACCATGGTGAGAGAGGGGATTCTGTCCCTCTACCCTGGTGAGACCCCACCTGGAATGCTGCCTCCAGCTCTGTGGTCCCCAGCATAGGAATCATAGAATGGTTTGGGTTGAAAGGATCATTCTGGTAAACCACATCTGTTGTCACAGAACCATAAGGCAAATGCTGCAGTAATCATGGTCTAAGAGCCAGACACTGCTACCAACACAGAACAAGCCAAATGCTGCGATGCCACAACCATGCTATTGGAAATGCATCAGTCCTTTCAAGTTCTGTCATGACCACTGGCCAAAGGTCTGTAAGTCTAACATATATCTTCCTATTTGGTGAATAGTGATCTCAGAGAGAGCTTCCTCAATTGCAAACTTTGCAGTGTATTTTCTCTCTATTGGGATGGAAGCAAATTGATACTTAAATTCTAATTTCATCTTCTCTTTGAGTTGTAAAAGGAAGTTCAAGAAAAGGAGCCAGGAAAGTGTATCCTGTTATCTCCACTTGCTCTGTCAATTAAAATGGCTACTGCTGTGAAATATCATTTCCCCTCAGATTAGTTTCTGATATTTCCCACAAGTTTTTAAAGTAGGAGTTTTACAAAAAAAAAAAGACCTGTTTTGCAAACTTATTTTTTCAGCCTGTATATTTCCAGCCAGCTCACTTCTACCATCTTGCAATTAACAAAGCAGGTGTAGGACTTACAATCTTGTTCTGGTGTGACCCTTCAAGTCTTGTCCATGCCTTAAAGAGAATGCATTTTAATACCACTGAACCTTCTGAAGTTTAAGAAAGCTTAGAAAAAAACCCAGCTCAAACATATGACTGTACCTCTGAGTAATGTGGTGAGAGAAATTTCCCATTGTGTTTGGCAATGTTGCGCATGATTTTTAATGCCTTCTCTCCCTTTTTGCGTGTCAGGAGCCAGCGTGGAGATTCGGGAACCACCCTGTAAGAACACAAAGGTCATAAATAAGTCTTTTACCCTGTAACATCATAAGTAATCCAAAGTCTTCTATCTTTTACCCTGTATTAATGCAAAACACACTGATTTTTTCAGTCTTTGGGATACAGAAACTCTTTTGAGAAGTGCTTTTCCAGTCAGTCAGTAAAATATTTGATCCTAGTGGGCAAGAAAGAGGAAAATAGACTATATCAATACTCTGCAAAGCTGAAAAATCTGACTGAAATCTAGAAATCTGTCTGCAAAACGGTTGTCAAAAGTATAATCAACAAGCAAAGAAGGTTCCTGTAGAACAGCAACAATGAAAGCCAACACTAAACACATAGAGTAACACATCCAGGCAGATCAGGAAGCTTCTGGCTGTATCACTGTATGACACACACACACAAATGTATACATCTTTTATAAACTGAACACAAAGCAATCCCACTGATGGGTGTTTCAGTTTCTGTTAGCCTGGGATTAAGCCGATTACCCAATTTAGAAGTTCAAGGCAGGCAACATTTAAGGAAGCAATGTTCAGGAAGAGGCTCTCTGGGTTAGTTTCTTTGGATCCATCCCATAGGATGGCTGCACTGAGACAGGTGTTTACCATGGCACAGCGCTCTGCTTTCTTATCAGCTGTCCCTCAGGGGACCTGAGGGCAAGGTCAGATTTGAGCCGAGTAGATAATAAGAGGCAGAAGTTGAGTCTCATGGCTGATGGGAAAAATAAACTTTGGTCAAATTAATCTTATAAACAGAGCAGGGTTCTTCGAAGGGCCAGCTGTGGCTGATCCAAGAGGCAAACTTTGGGTATGAAAACTAAAGTAATGTATGTCTGTGGTTCACTAAAAAGGAGTCACAGATTACAAAGTCAACAGTATGCAAGTATCTTCTTCTTAACCTACAACAGCTTCCACTCTGGAGACCTGGGACCACAGCAGGAGTCTCAAGGTGCACAAATAGCAATAGCGGTAATGACAAGAGCAATGACAGCAACATTACCAATAGTAGAGCAGGAAGAGGAAGTTGGGCAGTGAAATGGCCAGCTGGATCCCCTGCCAGGTGGGAATCAAGTATGCAATTCCAGGGAGAATTATAATTCCCAGGGTAAAGAATATCTGAATCACGATGCCAACAATCCGCTGATCAGAACCAACGATCTCTGTTACTGAGCAGAGACAAAGCGAAAATAAATAACACAGACACAAACCCAATTTAAAAAAAAAATTATTAGAGGTGGAATATAAGGAAGGATATGCTGTATCAGGCCACAGGTCTGTCTAGCCCAGCATCTTGCCTTCAGCGATGTAGGCATGTCACTGAGGCTGTCCAGGGCAAACACGGGTGACACCTCCTCATCAACTCATGCACCCTCCTTCAGCCAGGGGGGTTTCTGGCTGCGTGTTTAATACCAATTCACATAGGGCCACAACACAAGTTTGAGATTGCATCACGATCATGCTTGGTGGGAAATTCTTAGCACTCTCCCTGGGGCAGTTCTGGCCCATGCCCCAGACAAGAGGATCCTTCAGGCAGAGGCTACTCCTAGGAGGAAATATAGACAAGGTGTCTGTGGGGAAAATAGTTTAACAAAGAGTTTAATCATACCATGCTGGTTGTTCTGAGGGTAAGGTATGATCCAGTTTGGTTTATTTATTAGCACAATTGTAGCTTTTCCTGTTTGGGGGGGGTTTATAATTGGGTGGATTTTTTATTTTGTGAATGTGTCTAATAGCTCTGAAACTTATGCCTGTCTTTCAGGCGATATCCCATGGCCATGACATCCACAAATGAGGTGAGCAATGCATGAAAAAGTGTCTCCTGTTTGTTCCAAAACTGTCACCACTACAACACCTTCAGACTGAAAGCAGAAGGTTTTACCTTGGTTTGCAATACACTGAAAACACTTTCTTTTAAATTTATTTATTTGTTTGTTTGTTTTACTAAAGCAGGCACAACTTTACAAGTAACAATGAGAGATATGACACCAAGAACATTTTTAATGACTATTCATCATGTCTGCATAGCTCAGGGGCTAGCTTTGTTGTCTAAAGGTAGCTGCTTAGCACTGCCTCCAAAAGAGTCGGGTTGCATGCAAAAGCAAAGGGACGTTATAGGGGCAGCCTGAAATGTAGATCAAGAGCTTTGAAGATGTATTAATAGCAACCACCCTCATGGTGCAAACAAACTTATGGTTTGTATATGTTTCTTAAAAGATGCTAGGTTGGCAAACACTCTGGGTGATCCCAGGAGATAAGGGTTAATCCCTGAAGGGATTTAGAAGGAATCACCCTAAGAGTTAGGCACCTTGCTTAGGTCTGCAGTAATACAGTGTACCTGAGGATCTCAGGCTCTCTGAATCTTTCCCTAAAGTCAGGCAGCCTGATCTGAGCATTGAAAAACATTCCTTTCTGTTCAAGCTTGGCCATTTTAAGGAAGCCATGGGTCTGCCATAAAACATATTGCTGCCTAGAGCACTTGCCAAAGTTTCAAGATAAGATCTCAGTTTAAAATTAAGCCATGTGCATGGAAGTGAGAGGAAAAGCAGCTTCTGGTCCTTTCACTGGATTTTGGATGTGAGCTGCTCAGCAGTGTAACTTTGTCCAGAAAAACAAGGCTCTTCTGGGCTTTAGATGCTAAAAGGGCTAGACTGGTATGTTTGCACATACATAGCCCCATTGCTCCCAGGTCCCACTGTGTTTATGTCTGGTTGCAATTCCACTCCTGTTCATCTAAATTCCACTAGGAATTTTAAACTGTTATCACAGGCCTCAGAGACACCAACGACGATACAAGTTTTTGCCCTATGTCATGACGTTATCACAATGTTTTGGTTTATAACAGTAGATCACCAAATGACTGGTTTTATTTTTAAGTAAATCTGACATCCCATCTCTTGTAGGATGCCATCCTCAACGTCTGGCTTTTCCAGGCTTTATGACTGCCTTACTGAACCTGGCAGTCATTCAAAACACCACAACAATATCCTTTCCTTGTCAAAAGGAAGCTTTCTATGCAAGGAACTTCATTGCTATAGACCATAGATTGATAAATTATAATGTACCAAAGATTCTGTATCCCAGCTGTTTTGATGCTATTTATAACAAAGCTTCCCTTTCTTTTCCCTTTTCAGGAAAGTATTAATCCTAATATAGGCCCTGCTGTCCAGCCTGACACTAAGCAAAGTCTCCCAGCCAAAGAATGAAAGCAGCCAGCCAAGCTGTCCTCCCAATGAGGAGAAGCAAACTCCTCTGAGCATCTATGGAAGATGTTCAGACTCTACCAAAATAAACCATTTCCCTGTTTGTGTATCCGGTTTCTTTGGGGCCTACTCTGTAGATTTTTATCATCATGGTTATCTTCTATGTAATAACAAAACCTTTATATATGAATAATCCATTCCCTCACCTCTTAATCATTGGAGGACAAACACATTAAGCAGGATGGACTTGGATAATTCTTATTCTGCTGACTCGAGGGCCAGTGCTTTTTTCCCAAGAAAAAATATTATGACAAGCAGATGTAGGCAGAGTCTTTGTCCTTCAAAAATCCCTCACTTTTCCTAACCAAGAAAAAAAAAGTTAACAGCTCTCACCAAGCACGTAGCATGTCATCCAGGTTCCTTTGCCAAACATGCCTTGGAGAAAACGGAAAATCAAAAATACAGTAAAATTTGGTGAAAATGCCACTATGATACCACATATCCCAACCCCAAGGCAGGAGAGCAGGTAGATGAGGATTCTGCCATATCTGTTGAAAAAGGGAAAGAAAGTGGAAATCATGAAAAAGCACAAACATTTTTCTTTTTTCTCAACATTTCATTTTAGTGCTAGATCTGAAAGTGCCTTTTTGAGACCAGTCCTTTTTCTAAAGTTAAGCCTCCGAAATTTTACAGTATTGGCCCTTGGGATACGGAACTCTTTTCTCTGTAGCAGTTATCACTGTCTTTACATCACTAATTTCAAAACTGGTGATGTCCTCACCAGCCCCCATTTTGTTTTAGAAAACTGTTTGTCTTTTTGTACCTAAACTATGGCCCAATTGTTCCAGTTCAGGTGTTTGATCTGATCAGGTTTTTAATAAGGGTAATTTTTGTTGGGAATTTCTGTTTTCACAATTTAGTCTTCTAATAATAATTACAGCCAGTTCTGTGAAAGTAATTTCTGCTTTAACTACTCTGTGTGATTTTCTAGGTTTGGTCTAGGTTTAGATAGCTTCTTTTCAAAATATGCCTAATGTATTCAAGAATATCACATTCTAGCAAGAAATGTAATTATGTATCCAAGGTAAGCCATAATTTAAAAAAAAAAATCTTCCTGTAGTTTCACGGAATTGTGTCCTTGGAACACAACTAGATCTTTTTTCATTGTTATTGTTTTAAGAAGAAACTGTGAAAAATGATGCAGCTGTTTATATTACCATAAAGTATTTGCAACAGTATTTGTTTGTTCGTTTTGTTCAAAGGGTTTCATGAAAAGAATTAATGCAGGACAAAACCCAGGCAATTTTCAACAAGATCCATTCTTTTGAGTGGTGTCAAGGAGACAAGAGTGAAATGATCTGGCTGCAGCACATTCCCCCAGTGCTGTCAAGGAATAACATTCACAGTTCTACAGTAGGCTACATTAGGCTTACTACACTCATACTCCTATATGTAGTATTTTATTTTAATTATTGGCTATAATATCTCTGCTCTTTCACAGTTTTGAGGTGCTAGTGTCACAATTGCCCAGCCAGACACCGAGCAGAGATACTTTAAACTAGCCAGTGCCGTGGCTGCTTTTTTGCCTCGCTTTTTCCCTTATTACTATATCCCTTGGAAAGATGAGGTTCTCCTTGAAACTACTTTTGTTTGGTAGTTCAGGTTTTTCTATCTGAGATGAAGATAAGCCTGTAAGTATTTCTGCCTATGAAGAAGCTTAGAAGTAAGTTATTATTGTTACTACAGATATAAAAGAAAATATAAACCAGGCAGAAAGTAATTTACAAACTGAAGAAAAATGCTCCGTAAATGAAATCATCGGTGCACTCACTCCATGCACAGGTTGACTACTGTTCAGTAGCAGCACTAAGTACAAACTAGGCTCTCTTCTTTACTCTCAGAGCAAGGCAGAGCTCATGGGAGCTACCTCTGGCACAGGTTAGGTACTCAAGCCTGAATATCACCCACACCTTTTCAGAATCACAGAATAAGTAAGGCTGAGAGGGACTTGTCCTTAGTTTCATTCAGCTCTCACAGAGAGGCTGACAAGAGCTGTGACCTTAGAGGTAAGTATGTGAGTACAGCCTGTGAATGGAGAGAGTTACTCCACTGAGCCCCTTCTTTCTTTCCTCAAGTAGCTGCTTTCTTCATCAATGGTGCCTATTAATGGTGCCATCCTTCAAGTAAACATCAGTCCAGAAAATTCCTCTGGGTGCTTCCTTTTTGTTTCTGCCCTTCCTGGGTCCAGATGTGCACAGGAAACATAGAAAACCACAAGAAAAGCTCATTTCATGGCATTTTGAGGTCCAAACTGGACTAATAAGTACAATTGCATAAAGTTTCCAGCCCAAATCAAAGAAAAATTACATTAGTTGGATTTTGTTAGCACAGTTTGGGGATGTTTATCCAAAGGGAATTAAACCTGCAAAATGTTGACACATGCTTGTTGCAGGTGATACTGGAAGTGATTTCACCTCCCAACAAAGCAAAGGACAGCAGAGGTCATACTGTACCTGTCTGCAGCATAGCCCAGGATGAATGCACCAACCAGGAACCCCAGATTGAGGATGGCCTGTGAGAGATCCAGCATCCAGGCATTGGCACACACAAGATTGTACTGTAGGAACAAGGGAGAGACATAAACACCCAAGTGGGTCATTTGTCATCCCCAGGGCAAAACATTACAGAACTGCATAGGTCCATATGGGAAGGTGAAAAGGGAGGGGAAGGGGAAGTTCAAATACTCTTGCTTAATAACAAGCACCAGGAAGTCCATAGCAAGCACTCTTCAAGTGGCCATGAACAAGGAGAGCTCCTCCTTGCCAAAAGGATGCGGCCTTTCATACATCAATTGTCCAGATTTGGACAACAAATCACTCTCCTGCAAGCAACACTATTAAATACATTGCCAAGGCAAAGTCCTGACTTTGTTTAGTGCAGAACAAGGGGTCACAACTATTGCCAGTGAAAAGAGTATCTTACAGAAATGGTTTTGTAATTCTTCTTTTTGCCTTCTAGATAAAAGCAAAAACATGTAGTCTCTGAGAAAACTGAAAACAGATCTCAGGTCACTTTCTGACACATTGAATAAGTATTTTCTTGGTGTAGCTTTCCCAGACTTTTCTATTCCTTATGCTGCAGCATCCATAACTCCCTAACATACTAACAGGGATGGGGATGGGGATGAGTGGAGGCAAAAGGAAGAGGGAAGTGGTTGAGAGGAAGACAGGGACTAGAAACTAAAAACAGAATGAAACTAAACACAAAGTCATTCTATAGACAGCATGGCATGGGAAATGACTTTAGAGGTTCCTGGAGAATAAAGAAATATTAAGCACTGCAGACGATATGGGATTTGGAAGGTTTCAATCCATACCTGGGGTAATCATTGAAACAATGAGGTCTCAGGACCAAAGTAAGCCACCGAAAACAGCAGCTGCCACCATTTATGTAGAGACACCCTTTTTCTTTCAGATGTGAGCTATGAAATATTTTTAATTGTCATCAAGGTGCTGGTTGTCGAAGTACACACCATGTGCCACCTTTGTGCTCAGCAGCACATGACAACACCAATGTTCAAGCACTGTGCTCAGAGGGAATGGCCACAGGGTGGGCTAGTGAGACAGCAGCCTCTTCTGCCATTCACAATTCTCCAGACCCTGAAATTTAGTGTCGAGTGCCCGAGCTCCATCTCAGTCCATTTGCATGCTGTAATGCCCAGAGTATTGTCTAGGCCTGAGGTCTCAGAGGTGCCTACTCATAGGTCTCTAACCTGATGGATATCCCACCTCCACTGACTTTAAACAAAGCCATGGTTTTGATGGCAGCCCCACTACTCCAGGGAGCCTGACTGGCCACTTTTCAGCCATGTCAAGCTATGAGCATCTGGCTTCCACTTCAGTAAATCTTGAGCAGGAGCTGCAGAAACCTCTAAGAGGAATAAAACCTCTCAGCTGTCATATTCAAGGGCAATTGAAATGCTTTCCTAAAATAGCCTCAACATGGAGCACTTTCAGATTTCAAATGCTGCTTAACCGCTTGCTTTTTGAAGCTATGAAAACTCTGGCAAACAGTATCAAAAGATGTGTCCTTGGAGAATAGCGGGGATTTATGAGAATGACAATTAAAATAAGATTTTTAAAACACAATGCAGTTGCCTGCGCTGATGCCAAAGGCTGGGACTCTCCTTGACCCCTTTTCAAAAACTGTATTTTTTTTTTAATTATTTTATCTCTCTTTACTGTAAACAAGCAAGGAATAAACTATCATGAAAGAAGGCAAGAGAACAAATGCATGCCAGAAAGGAAAGGGAAAGTATCTTTAACAGAGAGGATTATTTCATCTTTACAGCAATTTCCTATGATTTATGCAGCATCTGAAACTATGTCTAACAATATCATCAAATATCGTATATATTCTGGGAAATAGGAAAATACAGAAAACTTCTAAGAAGCTGTGGGCTCTTCCTGAAGATTAGTGACAATACACTGTTTTCCCAAGTTAGTACTGCACTTCGCCATTTTCTAAGTATTTAAATATATTCTGGTACAGATAAACACTTCGGTTTGCTTGACGTAACACCTAGCATCATCCTGCTAATGTCTTGTTTTTCATTTGCAAACATAACCTTTAGAGGGGAATGTAACCTTTAAAAGATAATTGAACACCCCGCAGAGATCTTTTCTTTATTCAAGCTGCCTGTCAGACCCACTTCACTGCTTCAGCTGTGACCTGGCTTGGTTGTGCCTGAAAGTTATCCCTATATGCTTCCCTAGGACAAAAATCATCGGCAGCTGTTTAGCCACGTTTTCAGACTGTCTCCAGTTAGTCCTTAGTCTTCCTGTACGACGCCCCGACCAAACAGTGCCCGTGTTCCTCACCAGCAGCCTCCACAAAAGGTAGTGGCAAGGTGCCTCCTCTCTGTTTCTGAACCTTCGTATGCCCGTCCATGCACGGGCTGGTGTTTACACTTCTAAAAACGCTAAAGCATTTATTGCAGTGCCATGGGACCAGGGGGGAGAAGGACACAAAAAAAAGTAAAGTAAAGCCTTAGGTTTATCTTTCTCTGATCTTCAGCCTATTTGTTGTTCTGTTCAGTGCTGCCTACATCCTAACCTGTTCTGACCCTGTTAGAACCCAGCGAGCTGGCTCCTCACTGTAATCACCAAGCAGGTGATCGAGCTCAGCTGGCCAGCTCCAGCTAAGGGCACATCCCCCTCCTGGCACTGCTGTGCTCTCAGCCAAGCCTCTCACTGCACTAGTGCGGGCACACAGCACAGCCCTGCAACTCACCTCTGCATTCAGTCCTGCCCCCACCTGCCGGATTTCTGTCCACTGTAGGACACAAACCACTGTGCACCTGAACACAGACCCTTTCCATTTAGGGAGCTGACTAAAAAACTGCCCAAACTGGTAAACAAGCCACTTCCTCACTCCTTTTCTCTTAGCCTCGACGATGAGCTACCATTGTAAGCAGAAATAAGGTGCTGCCATCACAGACAGGCAGCAGTAACCAGCTCCTTCCAGACATTGCTCTACAGTGTCCTTAACAGATGGGAAAAACAGTTCTGTCCTCCCTGCCAGCCTTGCAGTCCATGCAGCCATCCACCTCTGGTTGGAAATACATCCCTGTCATGAATATCTGCATACTTGCTGAGCCTTGGACGCCAACGAGATGCTCAGATTTACAGAAGCAGTGACAGTGCTGGAAGGAACAGCACTGGTGTGCTTCAGTGATCTGTAAAGGAGCAGCAAACCACCTGAGTGAGATTTCTCTGGGAGAAGGAAGAGACTTTGCACTGGCTCCCTGTAGCCCATTAGTGGTGTAATCACCCTAAGGAGTGGCAACTGAATGAGCTTGTACATGACTAATGACTGGGAAATATGAGGCTGTGGCAACTTCTCCTTTCTTCGTAGCTTTGGAACAAGGCAAACATTTTCCATTTAAGTTTGACCTACAGACTAAGCACAAACTTGTAATTCCTGGTACTTGAGAGACCTTTATTCACTTGGGTGACCTTTATTCACTTGAGCACACATATCCCTGTAGAATATATTGTTTTAAATCACAACATGCCATTAAAAGCTCCTCAAAATGTAGCAACCTTGGGTAGGAGTTTTGAAGAGCTTTACTGCCTGTTACAATTAAATTACAAAACAATGGATTTAACCCCACGGTCAATAAAGTTTTACAGTGATTCCCCAGCCTATTTATTTGCAACAGCATGTCCAGAGCCCAGACACATGTTTTAAATGGTATTCATACAAGTGACCCAAAAGTGTTTGGTTTACCCTTTCACTCCCAGTGACAAATGGTTCAGTGAAATATTCATAGTTTAAGGAAACACGGGGAGATGCTGACTGTTGCCACATGTTCTTTATTTGTTGCTGGGCAGTTCTCCTCTTCTCTGGTCCACTGGTCTTTCAAACTGCTAGCTTTCCCACATCCTTACTGCAACAATCTCCTCTGCAAGGGAATGCAATGGAAAGGGAGAAATTACCTTCTTTTTCTCTTTCTGTTAAAACTTCTGTCAGAGTGCCAAGGGATGAAGCAACTGTCCTTCTCCATATCTTGTTTCGAGCTGAGCACTTAACAGGACTAGAGGAGTCAGTCACTACCCTGCTGCCAGGGCACTGGGACTCAGAGCCTGAGGGACAGGTTAGCTTTAAAAGCTTTCTAAGTTTCTCTCCTGTGCGTGACTGAAGGCCCATGACCTTCGTGTCTCTGCCACTTGGATCACCTCATTCATTGAGTATCCTAGGACAAAGGACCTATCCTGTCCTCCTCCTTTTTTCTCTGTCTCTTCAGGGCCAAAGAAAGAGGAGATGGATAAACTCTTCATCTCCTAACAGAAGAAGAGCAGCAGCAGTCCTCAAAATAATAAGAAAAATATTGAACCCTCAGCTAGTACCAGTGGGCTTGATGGCAGTGGAAGAAACACAGCCCCACTGGCTTAACCCCTGCAAGAAACTGCTTCAGCCCCTCCCATAGACACAGATCTTAGTCAGAGCTTCATGAAAAATTCAGCATTTGCTGCTCCCTCTGCTCTCTGTGTGCCCTTTTCCCTCCCCTAATTAATATTAATCCCACCATGACAGTGAAAATAAGACAGGATATACTGCCATGCCAATAACAACAGTCACACTAGATCAACAATTTGAGGGTAAATTGAGTTGTTTGTTCCCTTGGAGGAGGATAGCAGAAGGACCAGCTGTGCTTTTTCCATCCTGAGTTTGACTGACATGTTATCTCCCTCTCTGAGGGATTGTAAAAACCATGAGACAAACATTATTTGTTTCCTTACAGGTTTCTCTGCAAATGTTGGCTGGTATTTTCTGAGATGGCTGGCAAGCTGAGAAGTAAGAAGAATGATTCCCAGCAGGTGCAATAGGCTATGTTCAGATGATCATTTGTCCACTTCAGACCTCACACTTCAGCAACAAATTATTGTTAGGTCTCAAAATGACATCATCTACAGCATGAAGACAGGACATATTGGTATCTGTCCCTTCTGCTCAACTCTTGCCATCAAAGGCTGAAATAAATGCTGTCTAAAATAAGCCCAGCTGAGCTGTAGCTACTGATGACCACATAGACCTCCCTCTTCCTTTCCTCCAGTGTGTCAGGCCATTTCATTGCAGTTGCAATTGTAACTCATGCCCATGCCTTGAGGAGTCATCAATGCCAAAAATATCTGAAGAAAATGGCTCTCCCTTTGCACACTATTTCCAGCCGCCCTGTCACAAAGTGCTAGATTTGTCTCCTCAGGGATAAAAGTACACAGTGCCAAAGCCCAGCAGTATTAGAGATCAGTGACCCCAACTTAGCATAGTTTCCTGGAAAAGTTCGGTTTACTGACTTTGGTATGTCCTGGATACATGGGTCCTTCACAAGGCTCACCCAGCAGGACTTGGCAGGCAGAACACTTTTTGTTTCAAGTGCTACAGAGCTCAGGGGGTGACTGGGCTCCCCTCCAGACCCCTGGGCCAGAGCATGAGGTTGTGGCCCCCAGTCCACTGCAGCCTCCCAGCAGACCTGTTGTTTCTCCATCTCCATCCACTGCACAAAAACACTGCCCTTCCCTTCCCTCCTCCCTCTAAAAGAGCTGCTGCTGTCAGCAGCCCTCCCTCCTGTGCAGTGCCAGCCACCTGCTGGGACCAGCATAATTTCAGATGGCACCAGCTGGCATGAGCCAGGTATCTATTTATCTTGATAATTTACCCTGTCAGCTTCTGTCTCCAATAAAAATCTGAGAAGCCACTGCATTCCTATCCTACTGCTGACACAGTTTCACAGGGACATGTGCAAGACACGCTCAATTAAACTGGAACTGATTGCACTGGGCCAAGGTCCTCTGCACAGATCCACCACCTCAACACAGCTGTGTCTCAAAATGATATCTCAAAACTTTTATGTCAATCCAGGTCTGCTTTGTTCAACTCTAACACAGTGCAGGTCTGTGTGTGCAGCACCAGTGACAACTTCCTCGAATCTGTATTGCCCTCACAGAAAAGCCTGACCTAAAGCAGTGGAGCACAGAGACCCTTGGCCATGTCACTGCAGAAGTAGGGACATATTCTCAAATCCCATTGGACACCAAAGGAAGAGTGTAAGAGGGAGTCTTTAGCAATACAGTGTTGCCCATCACTAGAACAAAGTAACTGGCTTTGCCATGTTTTGCTCCTGTAATGATTTTTTAATACAATTTGCTCTTCTCCTCAAATGCTGAAGGAGGAAAGTCCTGTATGTTCTCCCAGAACCTCACTGTACCCCAACACTGAGACTCAGGAATCCTGCAGCAGCAGGTGGTGCAGCAGATACCCCAAGTACTAGTTACAGAGAAGGGTGTGCTTTTTATCAATCCACACTCCCCTTTTTTCCTTTGCTTCATTCTGCTGATACTATTGTGAACACCTTTGCATAAAATAATTATCTAAGATGAGAGAATGGCCAGTGGGCCACTGGAGCAGTGAAGTCAGGTACCACGATGCCATTCATTTCACAACTTTTCCTAAATCAGTCCCTCCAGCCACATGATTATCTTCTGAAGGGAGCCCAGAACTTAATACAACTGGCTGTGGTTTGGCTGCCAGACCTCTGGTGTGATGTGACAACTTTTCTCAGAGAAGGCTTTGTATGCCTGCTTTTGCCTTCTGAATCCCCTGTCACACTGCAAATCCATACTGGACCTGTGCTTGCCATAGGCCTGGAAGGACTTGAGTACACTGACTTTTTTCCCCCGTCCTCTCTCTTTCTCCCTGGATGTATATCCTGAGACTGTTTTGTAAGTCATCCTTTTAATTTTGTGTCTCTAGTCACTTCCACTGTTGATTCAACAAGATATGCCATAAATCTTTAGTTGAAAGAAACATTTCTGCACATATGGACAAAATGAAGCATTTACAAGCAGATGGATAACAGAAGAAGTCTTTGGTGAGCTAATTAAACAGAGCCTAAATTGAGTCATGGTTTATTAGAGACTCAGCTGGGCAAAAAGAGGTTAAATTAAATCTGGGATTTAAATTGTCTTTGCTGGATATATAACTCATTAATAAGATATGAAGCCCCTTTTAGTAGCTGATCTCAGAGCAACTGAGTCAGGACATACAGGCCACAAGCTTCCTCTTTAGATGAAGAAATCGAGCCTCGTGGGATATGGTTTATCCAGAAAATGTTGCAAAACTGGGAAGAGGTTCCAAGTGGCACAGGTCACAGCCCAGCAGCCTCCATCCGAGGTGGACCTGGCCAGCAAGAGTACCTCTAGGAGTCACAGTGACATCAATGGTGGGACCTGCTGCCCTGGCACAGCGGAGAGACAGTCCTAGCCTGTCATTCCATGCAAACTGTTACTCCATCTCCATGGTTTTCCCAATACACACCATTGGGAGCACAAGTGGGGAGTGCTTTCCCCAAGCATCCCTTCATCCCTCCTCCCTTTCCAGGCCCTGAAGGGTCTCCCCAGCAGACAAGAGGAAGAAAGTGAAGATGGATGAGGTATTTTCCTGAGAACATTGAACCTTTCTCTCCCATTTATTGCTGCAAGACAAATACTGGTTTCCTTTTCCATAGCTGTAACCGTCACTGCTGGAAAATCACAGTGGCCCTGTTAGATACACAAAGCGCTGCCATAAACGGACTCTGAGCATGATCTTACAGGCACTCACCTATAGCAAGGCTGAAGGGGAAAAAAAAGGGACAGCAACAGAAAAGGAATCTCTATATTTTAAATTTTCAGGTCTAATTCCTCGCAGTCCCCCAGCAGAGGTACCTTGGAGGCTGCAGTATAAACTTCCCACCATGTCCATGTCCCATGGATTGTTCCAGAGTACCATTTGACCTCCTGCCCAGCCAGCCCTGCCTTCCACTGCCAATGTGGGCAGAGATACATCATTATTAGGGACTAAAGTTTGACACCAGCTCCCTGCATGTCATTTGCAGCCCTCTGAGCAGCCTTGACTTCACCAATCATATACAAAAGCCAGTTCTGAACCTTTGCTCAAGGGCCAGTCAGATGCTCTGATTTCTTGTCTCCCGGCTAAAGCTGCTCAAGTTGCATGTGGTGCTCAGGGAACGGACGGCCTGAAGTCCACAAGTGGACACAGCAGTCCCAGCTGGATGGGAGAAGGATGGTGAATTGAAAGGATGGGACAGGCATCTCTTTTCACTGTTTGCTCAGGGCTTTGCATGTTGTGCCCTGCTCTGTGTTTCAGAGGACACAGCTCCCTGTGCAAGCGCCCAATTAAAAGCACAACAAGAGGCTCATGAGACAGAGAGGAACCAAGAGCCCTCAGCTGTGCTGACACATTTTGCAGCACACCTTGATGATTTCTGAGCCAATCCCTCTAAGTTCACTTTGTATTTTTCATCATTGCATGGGTGACAATTGCTGTTAGAATGACCCTAACATACACACTCCTAGATTGCAGCTGTATTTTGGAGCCAAGCCGCAGCACATCCATGGCACAATGACAGATTACACAAAAGATCTCCTAGGAAAGAATCTCCAATGGCCTTTTGCAGCCTCATTTAAAAAATCACTGCACTTGCCAGTGCTTACCACTAATAATAATAGCCTGCAGTTCTCTGACACTGATATTGAGGAAAAGCTGAATGATAGCTTTGGACAAAAATGTGTGTTTGGTTTTTTTTTCTTAAGTAAGCACAATCACTTCTGCTGACTCCTGCCGGATCTCAGATAGGCAGTCTGCCACCTGTTGTTTTTTATTACCCGCAAACTTAAATATTCAATACTAGAAATACAGAGAAGAGATAATCTACATTGACCCAGGTCATAGAGTACCCTTGGAGTTTACACCACCAAAGTTGCTGGCCTGAAACTGAGCAGCAGAAGCCTCAGCTGCAAGGACTTAACTTTTTTGTTTTAATCTGACATTCCTCGACAGAGCAGTATCTCTTCAGGATATTTGGCTTTGCTTGGGCACTTGGCTTTGAACAGCCACCTTTCATATCAGTTCACCTTTCCCTAAAAGTTTGATGCTGGCACTTGATCATAGTCATTGTCCCGATTTGCCTGTGACTTGAAATAAATCTGGAAAGGAATACCAGCCAGCAAAGCAATGATCCTTGCATTGGCAATCCCATTGTACTGCTGCAATCCCGCACCAGGACAGACACTACTGATTAGAGGATGGGTGTTTTCCTTACCTCGCTGACAATGGATGAGTGGGGGTGTTCATAAACCCAGTTATCGTGGCAAGTGGCGAGTGGCAGGTTGCCCGTGCTGCGATTGCCATAGCGGGCGAGAGGGCTGGTGCAGCTGACAGAGGTGTCCCAAGTGACATCCAGCCTCTCGCACTCCCCACTGACAGATTCATTCCCCAGGTGCAGGGGGAGTACCGTGAAGTTTCGTTCCTCTTCCAGTGTCCAGCCACATCGTTCACTTAATTCAGCTGCCCCAGGGATCCTGCACCAGAAGTTGTCTGGTGCCTGCCCAAGGAAAACTACGCTAGCAAACAGGGAAGAAAAAGTTATGCCTGTCTGGCTAAGGAGGAAAAAGACTCTCTTTTGAAATCTTCCGAATTCCCCAGCCTCCTTCAAAACCTCATCAAAAGATGGCATTATGAGGTGGTCTGTCCACTTGCAGCAGCCCGAGAGATGTCAGGGTTTTCTTTTACACTTCGCATCGGCTGCTGGCACTTCCTACAAACGTGACGGTCTCGCCTCCCCTCGCTCCTCGCTTCTCGTGAGCACACACAGACAGACGGACGGACAGACAGGCGGGCACGGAGACACGCCGGTGGCATGAGCGGAGCGGGGCTCGGCTGCAGGAGGACATGCAGGCGCACACCCAGCACACGCCCAGGCACACACGAGGAGACGCGGGGCACAACAAGTGGCACTGGCCTTACACACAGACTGGGAGGAGTTCGAGCTGAAGCCAACAAACAGATTGTAGGAGAGGAGGGGCGTGCATTTCCTATTCATCCCGAATGTTAAACAGCTTATGTAATAAACCCGGTTAACTCCTTAAGGGACGAGCCAGCTGCAAGGGCCAGCTCCGGCGGCAGCTGCGATAAATTAATAGGTGCAAGGATAAAGCTGAGAGTTCAATGGGAAAGAGCGCAGAAGCTGTTGCAAAAAGCATCAGTGAGTGATGCAGGCTCTCTGCAGGACGGCAGAGGCAGGAAGAAAGTTGTTTCAAAAGACCTACAGTCTTTCTTTCCACAAATAGAAATTAACTCTCTGGCAGTTTAATTGCTTCTCCAAGGCACTACTTCAGCATCTGTACACACTTAATTCACAAGGGTCTTTTCCTTCTGTAGCATAAATAAAGTGAAGGTCAAAAACTGCAACCAAAATCCCAGCTTTTTTTCTTGAAGTTTGATCTATCTGTTCAAGAAGGCTTTTATATGACCTTGTTAAATATGATTCCAAATATTTTAAAGAGAAATGACGGTGTTTCTTTATCAAAAAATGAATGGAAAACAAGTTATGTCACTTTTCTACTCAGTTGTTTGAGCGGGGGGGGGGGGGAAGGGACGAGGGAGCTGGGACCAGGGTGCGTTTTGTGTGCATGTGAGCACATCTTGTGCAGAACACCATGAATCAAATCAGAGATGCAATAGTGGGGGTTTTCAAACCTCAGGAGCATGAGGTCCATGGCAACTCCATTCTCTTGTGAGAAGGAGCAGAGGGACAGGACCTATCAAAGATGCCTCCTGCAATGCCTTGTCTTTGGTTACCTACAGCTTTTGACTATGGGTGCTTTCAGTTTTGAAACAAAATACAATTTTAAAAACAAGTGCAAATCAAGGAAGGCTTTGATTGCTATGCAGGCTGTCTGGCACGAAAACTGATACTGTGGTGTGAGCTCAGCAAAGATGCAGATTTCTCGGGGGGGCACTCCTGTGCTTGCATCAGAATATGTTTTTGAGGGAATTTGGTTTGATGCCTGGTTATGCTTTTTTGTAGTACTCAAGCTTAGAGGCCATGAATGTATCACCTTTGGGTCCAGGTGGAGATGAGGAACACTGATTATTGGTTTCAAACAACATAAGTTCTTTTATCTCAATACAGCTAACTAGGAAGTCACTCATGCTGAGATGTCAAAGGTAATATGTTTATTCCAACAGCTTCCAGTGACTGGGGAGGAGATTTTCTATGTAGAGAACACCATAAAGAGAAGAAATGCAGACAGAGCCTGATAATCAGGCTGTATGCTTCTCTCAGATCCAATCAAGGGTGTATTAAACACCCACTGCTCTTCAAGCCTTACCCCAATAAAAAAAAATAAAGGTTTTATCCCTGTTGAATATTACCAGGGAATCATAGAACGCTTTGGGTTGGAAGGGACTTTGGAGACCATCTAGTCCTACCTCCCCTGCTATGGGCCAGGACACCTTCTACTATTACATAGAGAATATTAGCTCAACTCTGAATCATGAGGGTTAGTCCCCTTGCACCAACATAGCTGTGCCCAGCATTCCACCTGTCCCAGAAACCCATTGGTGTAATTACTGTGGCCATCTCTCTGCTAATCAGTGGAGCTAGACCAGATTCAGTTGAAGGAGAATCCAGTCCACTGTTGAAGCCTTGCTTCTGGAGTTACTGTCTTTCCTAAAAGAAAGCATGGCCTAGCAGCCCACTGGCAAAATTTCCCACATCCCTGTCCATTGTGCTCTGATCATGGGCAGCACATGCACTGCAGTCTGTCAGACCAGAAGCCAGAAAGCCTGAGAGGGACCAGTGCTAAGGTCATGGAAGATGACATCTGGAATTCTCCCTAGCATTCCCTGCAGCTACACTACTGGTCATAGAGGCAAGGACTCATTCAGTAAAATCATTTCCACTGCCTGGCATACATGGTGTCATGGCAACCTTGTTTTCTCAGTGTTAACCTGTATTTTAAGTCCTCTGTCCAAAAACAGCTTGTCAGTATCAGTGTACTGCAAGACTCCAATTTGTCAAAGAAATCTAAAATATCCCAGCAGCAGATGTGTGAGAGCGTGCATTAGTGCATTTATTCCACGGCAAGCAATTCCCAGCTTCTACATGGTTTTCCATGAACTTCAGCTTTGTGTGCTGTGGCAGCTGAGCACAACTAAGGACAGGAAGATGATGGGTTTGTACACAAAGCCTGTAACTGTAACCTCATGAAAGAATTATTTAAATATTTAAGAACAGATCTCTGGGTCATCATTTTAAACATTCTATCCTATGCATACAGTAAAAAATTATGCTCTTTAATGGCAAGGAAGATGTTGAGTGATGAGAAGAGTAGAAGCAGTAAAAATAGATGGGGAGAACAGAAAGGAGGAGGAGGAAGAGTGTAAACAGAGCAAGCCAGGGAAAGAGCAGATGCAGAAGTGGTGATGAAAGGGGAGCAGAGAAGAAAGAGATATAGAAGTACAACTAAATTAAAATCACAGGCATCTTCACTTGGAGGTCTGTTTAGCAGCCGAAATGTCACAGCTATTTTGGACATGGAATGAAAACTATGTAGTCTAGAGAGGAAGGCACATACACTCCCTGTACACATGTGGCACTAGCTGACCATTTATACATGCCTGGGTGACAGCATGAGACATTTTGATCAATACCTACTTTAACTGATTCCTGTGAAGTTAAAACTTTACTACAACACTCTGAATAACCTCTGCCAGTGCATCAGATAATCTCTTAAAAACCTCAAAATCCTTCTTGGAACACTGTCAGCAGTGGGGCAGTGACAACACCCAGTTTGCAGGCACTTGAGGGCACCCTCCTACGTAACAGCACTGATAAAGTTCTGCAGAAAACCATGGCCTAGGTTTAAGATCCATACAGACTCACACCTCTTGCTAAATAAAAGAGTATCTGTGAACAGGCTTGGGCAGCAGTCATCCACCCTGCTTGTTATCTTGCCTGATGCAGCTTCATATTGTACCAAATGTTTGTTCCCCAGACTAAACTGCTAAGACTAGATAGCCCTAAGCAGCAGGAGTGCAAACCAGTCAGCTTCACACCTAGGCCCAGGAGACTGCCTACATCAGCCTTTTCTTCCACCCTCCGTGCCTGGAGAAGGGTGGGGATCTCCACAACCCTGCGTCTGGGGACTACCTGAGCCTCTGCTCACTGGTCACCCCACAGCACAGACTGCAGTGGGGAACCAGGCAGTAGCAGCCCAATGCACATTGCACAGGTGTTAATGGCAAGGCTTGGTTCCCAGCAGAAGATGGCAGGAATTATAAAGGATATCAGAGCTTGGTTTTGGACATTAAATAAATAGTGGATTTTTTAAGATCGGGATGAGACCTCTTTATGGGACAATTAGAGATGCTGAGGCTCCCCTCTCCCACACGTGGTACAGCTACATTCCAGGTCAGGACAGTAAATTACATGTAGCTTTTTCTCTGACAGTTCCCATATTTTGGCTTTTGTTGCTGTTGGCTTTTTTTCGTTTGCTTTATTGATCTTTCTTCTTCCTCCCTCACCCACTTTCATCTTCTTCTTTTATCTCCTTCTTCCTCTTCTTCCAGATTTCCTCTTTTTCTTTCTAAAAGGTGGCAAATGTACTCAATGAAATATGCCCTTTCCCAGGCCTCCAGACCAACTTAGCAAGCTGTAGGCTGAATTTGAGACATGGGAAAAGTCAATTCCAATCAACAGGGTTTCCACCTTTTGGCAATCCATTAAAGCAATGCACAATATATAATACTCCCCTCCCTCCCTATTTCCATGGACTGTAAGCTATTTTTACCATCTTGATCTCAGGAAGAAATATAAATAACTGTAGTACTTGGAACTGTAGAATACAACAACCAGGGGAATCTGTACTCATTGCTAAGACAGCAGCTGAAATAGCAGAGGAAAATGGACACATGGGGAAAGAAGGGAAAATTGAAATGAGGAAAAAAACCATGGAGAGTAAAAGGAAAAGCAAAAGAGTAGCAAAGAGGTTTCTGTCCTGTTTCTCTCCTGATAGGATAGGAAAAATCAGACCAGTAGTGACCTCTTTGAAGACTGCCTATGTCTGTCATTTTGAGGAAGCCATCCTAAACCTGCACCTTGTGCTCATTCTCACACCCTCAGCTTTTCCTCTCTCTGCCAAGGTGCAGAAGGTGGGGGTCACATGGAGTTTAGGTGCCAACATCCCCTGGGGCTCCCCCAGGCTCATCCTCTCTGCAGCCACCAGGTTTCCCTCCCTGACACTGTTGTGAAGTGTTTTGAACCATGACAGTGTGCCCCAGCCAAACCATCTGTAGCTATGCCTATTGGAGCCCTCAGAGTGAGATCAGGCTGGAATTACACTCACCAGCTTCACCTGGCCATCCACCTTCAGGTGCAGCAGATCAGCTCCTGGAGGGTTTTTAAGCCCAGTCAGAAGGCTCAGTCAAAAGAGAAGAAGAGAGGGATAGGTTTGTATCTGCTCTTTGTCCTTTGCTGTCTGGTAGTTTGGATTTCCTGGACTAACTTGGCTGCTGATCACAGGATGAATTTTGTTGCTGCCATCATCTTGACTCTGCTTGCCTGGATCTGGAGCATCAAGGACTGAAACATACTGAAAGGTAAACTGTGCTAAATTGAAAAATAATGGGGGAAGAAGGAGCTGAAAAACTAAGCACCAAGACAGCAAGGAATAGATAAAAAAGACTGTGATGCATGGGACTAAAACCAAAGCTATTTCCTGAAAAGTGCATGCAGAGCTCTTGGACAAAGTAGAGGGACTAATCAAGCAAGGTGTAATCTCAAGCACTGCAGTTGCAGAATGTATATGTGCTGTATTATGGGTAAGATGGTAAAATGTGTAAGGACTGTGTTAAGTATGTACAAAATGCATGTACTCTACTAGGTAAAAATAGAGTAAGGTGTGTAAGTAATGAGTTATCCATAAAAATAGGTAGAACATATAAGTAAGCAAAATATACAAGAAAGGTATCAAGTAAAAGTTGGAAGATGTGTGAGATCCTGCATGATGCCCAAAGAGGTGATACACATTTTAGAGTATTTTAAAGCTTCTGCATAATTGTAATGATTTGTTGTACAGAAGTGCTGAGTTCCTGCATGACACCCCACACCTTTCCTTGCACAGGCTCACTCTTGGAGTGAAGCAATTTCTGCCTGAGGCAGATGGGATCCTGCTGGGCCTGTGCTTTATTACCCAAACCCAGTGCTGTTTCAGCCCCATGGTGGTTGCATATCACTCATCTTT
Organism: Lanius collurio; assembly: GCA_020086605.1. Classification (NCBI taxonomy): domain Eukaryota; kingdom Metazoa; phylum Chordata; class Aves; order Passeriformes; family Laniidae; genus Lanius; species Lanius collurio. The sequence continues at coordinate 3,273,693 of JACBWW010000002.1, forward strand.
GCCTCTTGGAGAAGATCAGGTACCACACAATTGTGTGCTGGCAGATGATAGCCTTCCTCACTGACTTTCAGCATACTGAGGGAAAGCTGCAGAAACGTGTCTCTGCATGCACGTGTGGGAGCACTTCCTTGCCAGGATTTCGGCTCAGGGTCTGAGACAGGCTAGGCAACTGAAAGGGCTCGCCAGCTTCTTCAAGGCCGGCTGAAGGAAAGGCAGCCAGAGGATAAAGGGTTCCTACACACCCATTTTCATGGTCTATATGTAGCTTCCCTCATCATTTTTTGTTTCACCCGGTCACACTGGCAGCCAGTGAAGAGGTTACACTAGGATCTACCTTCCTGTTCAGATAAATATGCCATAATTCCACAGCATTTTTATCAAGATCCTTGCTAATGACTCAGAATAAGCAAGCATTTCAGCTTTAAGATAAGACAAGCCGAGTTCACCAGAGGGTGTTTTACACAATGGAACAAACAAGGTATATTTCCAGAGATGGCTGTAAAGGCCTTATAAAGTGAAAATAATCCCTCTCATGTTATCAGACAGGTGTAAATCACAAGGTTGCTTCCTCTCTCAGCTGTATGTGCCTTGAGTTCTGCTTGGAAAGTCAGTAAAAATCACCTCATTGTCTGCGATTCCTCATTGTTGCACATCTCTCCCCTATGACTCAGTTTCCATTAAGCTTGGAAGCCAACATTTCTAAGTGCTAAGAAAAGGACTTTGTTTTTATGAGAATAAAGATGAAACTTTTAAATCTTATCAAGGATGGTGTCAGTGCAATGAAGAGTTGAGGTTGCCTCTCTCTAGCTATCTACTTGATAGCTACCTATTTCTGAAGGGAGAATTCTATTAAAAAAAAACCACATGAAACCAAGGTTTTTAATATTAGACTCTATTATCTACTTTCATACTGTTTCTCAGTTTTACTTTTATATTCAGTATTCCCAACAAGCCTTTTCTTGTGGCCTTTCTATTGCCTTTTTTTTTTGCTGAGAACTCTTGAGAATGTAAAAGACCACTAAGGTGGCCACTGTAACAAAAAATGCCAGCTTTCATACATATGAGAAGAAAGTAACAGAGAAATCCCCCTAGACCACTACTGCCCATCTTATGGGCAGCTTTGAGTAGAAGCAGTAAGATCTGATGTAGAAGCGAATTAAGGTTCAAAATGCCCCACGAGCCTTAACATTTAGTTGATCAAGTCTACATGGGAGAATTAATATATGCTTCATATTTATGCAAAAAATTATCTAATCTCAACAGATTTCTTGTTTCTGTCTTTGCAAGACAATTGTAAATTATTTTTAATGCCACTGAAAAAGAACTGAGAAACAGCTCTGCAGAAACTAAAAAAAGCAACCAGGGTCAGGGTGAGTTCAGAGCAGCAGCAGAGACCCAATACACTCCAAATGGACCAGTGAAAGTTCAAGTCTTCCTAGAAGTATGGATGGGAACTCATAATTCCTCAGTGCCTTTCTCTATTCTCCCTGTCATTGTTTTTGGAACCCCTTAGCAGTTACAATCTATTTATAGTTCACTCAGTTTTTGTAGTTTATCTCTGCTATAACAACATGTCCTTTGTCCTGACTGCACAACACCAACCCAAAGGAATTCTTCACAGCTGGGTTCTCACCTCCTGCCTTAGTAGCATGCTTTATTAATAAGAAGAGGGACTGGACTACTCTGATCAGGCCGCTTAGCTGGATGAACATTCTCTCTGTTCATGATCCAGCTCTTAGCACACTACTTAAAATGGGCATTTTTGGGTATGTAACCCTACCACAGAGTACTTCAGTTACTCAGTTGTTTTAACGTTTATTTGATTTTAAATGTCAGTATATTTATTATGCAGGATTTATTATATTTTCCATTCCCTAGTGAATGTTCCTGAGTGTATTTAAGCAAAAAAACATAAGGATGTAAATATCTGATGTGGAGATGCAAAGAAAGAATGATTCAACAAATTCAAAAATGAAGAAATTGTTTACATTGGTCCAAGATCCCCAGATCCCAAACAAATAGATGAACTGAAACAAAAGCCGTTCAAGCTGAGTATATCCGAAAAGGATGCAGCAGTTGTATCCATTTTCCCATGAAACAATTTTACAGTGACTGGATGGAAAACATAACACCTGTATTATGGGGGGCTGGTCCAAGTAAAATAACATAGGTGGCAAAAGAAGTCCCTGAGATGAATTCTGTATTTCTAGGCTGAGCTTTCAGGCACTAAACCCAGGCCTTAACAGAGGACCCTGTGTAAGGGGGAGCACGGTGACCAGGAAACTAGGAGAGGTGGTCCTTGGCAGTATGACCACAATGCAGTGGATGGAAAGCCCTGGACACCAGGAACTGGAAGGCATCATCTGCAAAAGACTGTTCTTCCTGCTGCAAGGTTGCTCCCCTTGGCAGCTGGTCTCAGCAAAAGGAGTGCAGCCTTTGACTCAGCCCTTGCAGCTGTGCCATAGCCAAGAGCTGGGGCTGCTGGAGGATGAAGGGACATTATTGACCACAGAGAGGTCTGCTCCCCCAGCTCCATGCTGGCCAGCTGCAGTGGAGTGGGGAATTTGGGTGGTCTTGTAAGGTCTGCGGTGGTGCCATTTGCTGCCAGGGTGGGTAGTGCTCCTTGGGTGGAGGCCCACCATCCATCCTTTGGGGGAGCCAGTATTTCCAGTCCCACATATCTGCTCCTCTGTACTGAAATGAGGACATGGGGAATGGACCAATTTCAATAAACAAGAAGTTCCTGGACTAAGTGCCAGCTGCTTGAAACTTAGATTTAGGAGACTTATTCAGACATGAACTTTATGAAAAGATTATTTAGAGGATTAGTTCATATGGTATTTTTAGCAAAATGATAGTTGAAGAAAAGCAAAAAGGGCTTACTTTGGGTTTGTTTAATAAATGAAAAGAGCAACATTACCATATACTTCCCACATATGCATCAGTACAGCCAATAGTACCACCCTGACATGTCAAATTACTATCCTCCTCCACTCCTGTGTACAACAGCAAACTGCTCCTGGGCCAGCAGAACCAAGGAGATGTTTATGTTTCTGCATAACAAGAGGGCACCAGCATGGACCTCATCCTCTCCTTATCTGCAGTAGGACTCTGGATTTCACCACCTTCCCATGGGGTGAGGAGGAGCAGAACTTATCCCAGACTCACTGCCCATCCAGCACAGGCTGGCAGAGCAGGGCTGTGAGGTGGTGCACTTGTTGGAGCAGTTTGTACAGCTGAGGAAGGCTGTCTGTCACACACCTCATGCTTGGCAGGCCCCGGCTGTCACTCTACCAGCCTTCATCTCAGCTTGGATGGTTAAAAGCAACTTCACCAAACTTTCTGCTTCAAAATTGTTATTCTTCTTCTTTCCTTTCAGCAGCATGATTAAAATGGCAATTTGTACTAAAGAACCAGGAATGCCTCATTCAAATTCCTCCTAACAGCTTTTGCTCAGACAGGTGACATTGCCAAGCAATATGTCAGCTTTCGACAAGGAAGAGAGCCTTGTTTATCTTCTGGAAGTCTAAGGTGTTCCCAGCTAATCCTTCACTGATTTTTCCATATCCAGGGAAGTTCCTCTCTTGGTTTTTCCATCACATGATGCTTTGTTCTAATATTATTCTGCTCCACTTCAGTTTTCCTTCCTCTGAGAATGAACCTTTCAGGAAAGCCCTGTTTCCCTCTGGATAAAACCAGAAACTTGAAAACCTCTGTGTACAATATGAGAAATCCCTGCTCCCACTGCTCTCCTGTTCCATAAAGTCAACATTGCAGGAGGGAACTCTAGCCTTGTGACCAATAAAAGGAGGCCTCAGGCCTTGCAACCACAGTCCCAGCTGGGATCCCTGATAGTTCATACTGTGCCAAGATTTTCTAGAGATTCATTGACTCGGGCTCTGTCCAGACTTCTGTGTACAGAGACTGTGGAGTTTTTGCCAGGAGGGGATTAAAGCACATTCTTGAGAAGCATGTTTTAGGAGGCAATGGGCACAGGCTGAACCACAGGATGTTCCCTTTGAACACCAGGATACCTCATTCTAGCATGAGAGTGACTGAGCCCTGGAACAAGTGGCCCAGAGAGGTTGTGGAGTCTTTACCCTTGTAGGTACTAAAAAGCCATCTGGGAGTGATCCCGGGCAACCTGTCCTAGTTGGACCTGCTTGAGCAGGGGGGACTGAAGCAGGTGATCTTGAGAAGTACCTTCCAGCTTCAATGAATCTGTGATGATTCTGTTTATTTTTCCCTGCAAAGCTTCAAGCAGCAGCAGTCTGTGTCACCTGTACTTAGCTATTCTCCTGGAAATGCAAGTTGGGTTTGTCTGACTTCACCTCTGCTCTCTCATGCTTTTGTCAAAAAAAATACTCTGTGTGTGCAAAAAAAGATGTGGGAGTACCAAACAGCAAAATTATTCCTGTTTTCTGTGTGCTGTGGGGGTGCCACACCACTTTCATTCACGAGGCGATGGGTCTAACCCCCATGGTGCCCACAGAGATTGTCATGCTCATACCTGAGATAGACAAACCTTCACTCACCTCCAGGCTCTCCCTGGAGAGAGGAGGGTTGGGTTGGAAGGGACTCTAAAGGTTGTCTAGCTCCAGCCTCCCTGCCATGGGTGGGGATGTCACCAGGTTGCTCAGAGCCCCATCCTGCCTGGCCTTGCTATCCCATCACAGCTTGCTCTGTTGGGGTACCCTGGCAAAAGGCCAGTTCTGACCTGAACCTACACAAACAAAATAACTGCACAAGAAGTTGTAAAGTAGCACCATGAAAAATGGCATAAAAGAGGAGGATTAATTATATAGTGAAAGGGAAGCAGTAGTTTAAAGGAATTGTTGACCCAGGTAGAAAGTGCAGAGGCCATATTCTGTGTTGTTATACCACAGATACCACTCTAAAACTGGCAGAACTGTGGTCAGGGGTTAAGAGCAAACAGGACAGCCTGTTTGGAAAGAGATGAAGATGGTCAAGGAAAAGGGCATGGGAGGCCACAGTGTTGCCTGCTGCCAGTTTGCTCTGATGCAAGGTGGCTGCCAGTCTCTGCTCACTCTCACCAGGGCTCCTTGGTTTCTTCTTGTCCCAGGCTGGTACTTGCTGCTGTCTCTGCTTCCCTCCCTGCCTGAAGATGGGTTTGGCCTTGCTGAGAGCAAAGAGCAGCTTGTGGAACAAAGACTGGCTTAAAGCACTGTGCACCCACGTGAGCAGGTCAAAGGGAAAGATGTGCAAAGCAGGCACAGAGGGAACAGATTAGCTGGTGCAATGACAGTGCAGGGCCAGGTCCCCATGGGAGACCTTCTGAACTCCTCTGGTGGGCCCATAGCTCTGCAGACCCTGAGGAGCTGTGGAAGAGATGGGACAAGTCAGGGGGCAGAGGAGAAAGTGATTGCCTCTGTGGAATGCTGGCCATGCCTGGCTCTGCATTGATCGCTTCCACCTCCTCCTGAGGGCAGAGGCTCCACTGTGCCACCTTCCCCAGAACCCTGGAAGCCACAGATGGCTCCGTCCTCACTGCCACAGCTCACACTGGCATCCAGGCATCCTTTACCCTGCTGATGCAGCCTTCAACTCCTCCCATGCTTTGCAGCTTCAGAGTAATTACAGAGAAGCTGAGTGAGGTTTGCAGACATCTCTGAAGGCTCCTAGCAGAAGAGCCTGGGTTAGACCCTCACTAAAGGGCATGAAAGGAGAAGATCTTCTTGATGGACTAAGGAGGCAGGAGCTGTCCTTTTTCCTTGGTCCTCTCTGTGAATAACTCAGAAAGCAGCTCTGACTGTCAGCGTTGTGATGCCATAACCTAGGGGTAGAAAAAGCCTGTCTTCACAAAAGCTATGAGTGCCCACCAGGTCTCTCCAGCACTGTCCCTGTGGGCAGTGTTTCAGAAGTTGGTCTCCTGTGCAAGGGAAAATGACATCAGAGGCATGATAGGGAAGCTGCTGTACTGTATCCTCCTTACACCACATATGCTGCTGTGGTGCCCCTGACACAGTGGTGAGGTCAGGCATGCAGCTGGTGCTCTCCTGGCAGCAGTGGCCTTCCCTTTATCCCTCATTTTTCTCAGAGGGAAGAACAAATCCTATATGCAGGCACACACATGGGTGTGGGTGCCTGGGTTTGCCTGCCTTTGTCTGAGGCTTGTTATGGTTCAGTGGTGCCACACTGTTGGCTGGCAGTGACAGCAGACAGTGACAGCAGACAGACAAGGTGCCACATCACTGAGGTGCATGGTTTGTTTGTGGAGACCTGATGAAAGACAAGGCCTGAGGCAAAGGCCTCTGGTTAGAAAAACGTGATTGTGTTTGCAGAAGAAGCAGGAATGCAGTGAGCTTTTATGGGGACACAACATGTGAGCAGTGTGACCCTGGGACCAAGGAGAAAAATGAGGAGGTGCAGGGATGGAGAGAAAACCCTGTGAGATTTCATGTGCACACAGACATCAGCCAGACTGGTACAGAGTCACATCTTTCTAACAGCAAAACCTTCACCACATCAGACTGAACTCAAGGAGCTGTGAGGGTCAGAGCAGGGGTTTGCATCACCAGGTGTCACCACAGTGTGGTGGGTACCACCTGAGCACATGTTCCTGGCCAGCTGCCATGCCACAGGATCAGGGAGGTTTTGTCCCCAGGAGGAGACTAATGAGGTCACAGAAGTAAGGGGAAGCACAATTTCTCATCCAGTGGCTGTCACTTTCAAGTACAGATAAATAATGTAGAAACTCATCACTGTAGACTGTTAGAGCAGAATTAATACAGCCACTTTCATATGTCATCTGTAGGGACATGACATTCCTGAACCCTCTCATTCAACCTGTGTCTCTGATCACTCCTGGTGCCTGCTTAGAAAACCTTGGCTCATTCCTTTGGAGCTTCTGAAAATCTTCAGACAGGTTTCAAATTCTCACTTGCTATGCAGTAGTTTCATTTAGCAGACCTAGGGGCTATTTCTTAAGATTATTTTTTTTTAGATTATTTTTTCATAGATTTCACTGTTCCTGGGAACTCCAAGGAAACCACAGTGCAAACTGAAGTTTAAACAAAGTTGTTGCGTGCTATTGTATGACTCACTTGAAAGCTTTCCTCTTAACCCTTGCCACCTGTAATTATCTCAGAGCACACACAAGTGTTACAGGACGTTCTTGATAATGTCAGAGTTTGGAAGTCTGCAGTGTATTTGTCCCTGCTCAGTAGCTGTCAGATTTATTTTTCATTGGGCATGGCTTTGCTGCCTGTTGGAAGCACAGATCAGCTCAACAGAGCACCAGTGTTTGAACCACCATGAAGTACATCCACCCTGGGAAAGGAGTCTCTGCTGAGCTCTACCTTCCCAAACTGACTGAAATTCCTGCTGAGTGTTGTCCTTGATGGCTGTATTCCTATATGCTACTCCCTTTGGCCTGTGGCATTCAAGAAAACAAGAAGTGAAGCCACACATGTCCCACATACTAGAAGGGCCTGATGCACAAGAGTGTCCGTGTGCTACCAAGAGCAACGTCAGGCACAGAGCCTCCAGTCAGCATGGCTGTAAGGCTGCTAGTGTTGGGTAAAATGCTACATAAATGTGCTCAGCTGATTATGGTTTAGCCAGAAAGTATTGAAGAGACATAACAGTATCTGTGCTGACTGAGGTCCCTCCCTATCTGAAGGTTGGGTACGAACTGTCGTGCCAGGGCTTGCCTTGAAACTGATATAAAAGCAGAGCTGACTAGATCCTTTGTCATGTGTGCTCATTTAAAAGGAACTTGAGTTGGGCTCCAGGCCAGTTTTGAATGTTGTCTGAACCGGGAACCAGCACTGGTGTCACCAGTGTGGGACAATTCGGCTGCAGGTCGCAGAGGAAACATACCCTGAAATTAGGACGGGAAGCTGAGATCACGGTATCTTCTGCTCTTACCAAGGGGCAGATGCAGTTAAATATTAACATTGCCGTGATATAGCTGTGACCTGGCCCAACAGTATTACTTACATTGTGTATTACATACTTTGTTGCATGTGTGTCTGAGAATAGCCATTCACCTGTCTGATATCCACAGGTATGACTAACCACTCCTCCCACCCACTTCCAACCTTAGGAACTCTGAGATAATTTAATGAAAAGTTAGGCTCACAATTTCCTGGTACACTCATAGGCCACTTGCTCTTTTATTTATGGAAGCAGCTCAATAATTCAGAAATTATCAGTAATCTCTTGTACTGAATGGGCAGCTTGTTCCATAGAAGAGTAAGGACATACATTTTACCAGGTCACTCAGTCCAAAATACTTCCCTTGAGAGCAGCCTGTGCATTGTGCTGCCAGCTCTGCTGCCTCAGTCTCAGGAAAGCAGAGTGGGACCGATGGTGTCAGCGTGGCTGGCCATGCAGAGCACGGGGAGTCTGTCTCATTATCCCCTTCTGGGTAATGCAAGACCCACCTGCACACACACTGCCCCCACGTACTCACACTCAGGGACATGCTGCTGTTCCACTGTTTGAATCTGTGTCTTCTTCTGTGAATGCTTCCTACACTTTGTCCTTGTTTTTATCTTTATCTGATTACCAAGCTGAGCTTCAGCAGTCACTTAACTTGCTTGAATTCATGCCCTAGTTTCAGTCCACTAAGAATGGCTCTTCCACAGGGAGCTCCCCTGCCTTCACTTGGCCAGTTCCTCCCAAATTAAAAGTGGACCTTTTGCTCTGGCTGAGCAGTGTCCTCGTGCTGGGTTTATCTTTCACCCATACAAAGTGCCAAGTTCAATGATGTCATTCCACCCACTCCCTTAGCTGTAAAGTGGCTCAGTTTTCCCATGGATATTTCACTTCAAAAAGTGCTTTTTGAAGAGCCAACCAGCCCTACGGTGCTCAAGGGTCACATCGCACTGCAGCATGTGGGCAGCTTCCACTCACCTGCCACTGCCCCAAACAGGATATCGGATGGTGACTATCACTGTCTCATTGCTTCTTCCACCACCAATGTCCACCTACTGCCTCATTTCTTACCCTGGAGGCCATTTTGAAGGCACTTATGGCAGCAGGGAAGGGAGCACTGAAGCCCACTGGGCAGCACAGATGGACAAGTAGCATGGGAAGATTCAACCAAAAAATACTGCTCTCTATTTCCTACTTCTTATGGTACGCATTTGGCTTCAAATTTCCCTGCTGGCTAGTGTCCTTATCCTTGACTCCCCCCACTTCTCTGACCAGCCTCTTTTAGTGTACTTCTAGCTAGTCTCACTGAAATTTCAGCAGTCCTGGGGCTAAAGTGAAGCAGGACTGTCTGCATTCATGATGGATTGGTGGACTTCAGTCCAAATTCCCTACCAAAGGCTGATGTCTTGTCTATGAATGTTGGGTCTGTATGTTCCCTTTGGACTTAAACTATTGATGCCTTCTTGCCATTGCTCCTTGATGGTTTTCTTTACCTTTGCAGACCCTAAGAAACTGTTTATTGTGTTTGTATTACCTCGTTTGTAGCTGGAAGTAGATCTGTGTCATCAGTATATTTCATTATCTCTCAAAACTGTAGACAGATGCCCAAACATTCACAAAATAAACTTACAAGATATCAAACATTTACAACACAAGCAAAGAAATGGAAAAAAATTCCAAAAACTTGAGAGCAGGAACTTTTAGCTTGTCCCAAAGGGAAGACTTTGGATCACCTGCCATGACAATTAGTGTTGGATACCTCCTCCTCTACTGGGGCAGCACATCACTTCCTAGAACCTTGGATGTCAGAGGCAGCAAGCTTGAACATGAAGTCTCACAGACCAATGCACTGTTTCTCAGCTACAAAAGGACTATTTTTTCAAGCAATTTGAGCAGAAGAAATAGCTTCATTTCCTGTTGAGCAGAAAGCTCTTTTAGAAACATAAATGTCCAGACTAACAACAATTGTGTAAACAAACACAGACTGCATCACAGCTGTGTGCTTATGATACTTAACTCCCCAAAGATTCAAGCTTGCGAAATGTATTTGAACTCCTTCTGCATTCAGAAAAAAAATATTCAAACCCAGAGTCAAGAAGCCTTTCCTTAAATCTGTTGCTTAGTTTGGGTTGATCCCCAATTACGATTTTCCTAGGTCAGTATTAACTGCTTTAGTTTCTCTTTAATAAGTGTTGTGTGTTTGATTCCAAGCACACATTTTGTCATTTAAAAAGCAATTTATGATGCCAGGACATATAGGTGTATTTACTTATTTCACAGAAGTGCTAGAATGATGCTTTAGCTGAGGACCATATGGAAAATCCAAGAATATTGTTCATAATGACACTGAAGTTGAAGTCTTCTGGCAGGGTGTAGTTGGGGGAATTTTGTAATTGCCTGTCTCTCAGTAGACCGCATTCACACCAGTGATCCTTAACAGCTGATATGCAAGGAGCAAGGCTGTCAAAAATTCAGAAAAATCAGTTCTCATAATGTTATACCACCTTTTACTCTATTAGGGCTAGGTTTAGACAACTCAGTTCTCTGGGTAATGGCATTTCACTGCCTCATGGATCAAACAGGATTTCTGAAGGGGTTAGGCCAAAAACAGGGGTGGCAGGAGGAGTCACAAGGGGCTGTCACAGATTTAGGCAGGGCAGAGAGGTGAGTTAGGGAACTTCAAAGGGGAGAAACTGGTCTCAAAGGACAGGAGCAATCTCTCCTCGTGCCCTCCTGTTCCTGTCCATCTTCCCATGTCCAGGGCACTTTGTCCCAGTGCAGTCTTGTCTGATGAGACACAGGGTCACCATCTTCTTCTCTCAGCCACCCACCCCTCAGGGAAGCACCCCTTTCTCCCCCTCCCAGTGGGACACCTCTGGTTAGCTGCCGTTCCCCCTGTGGAGGTGGAGAAAGACATGGACCTGGACAGAGCTCCAGAAAGCAGGGATCTGGAGCCCCCTGATGATGGAAATAGTTATGAGATGTGTTGCTCCCTTGTCACCTTCACTTTCCTCCCAGGCTGCTCACAGCAGCAGCACCGGGAGCAGACACCTACGGAGGTGGGATGGAGACATCCCTGCTCTGATCCCTGCAGGCAGGACAGCCTCCCCCCCCGCCACAACTTCTGCTCCTTCACTGAGTCTGGTGAGGTTCCAGGGATAGCCCCATGCCTCAGACCATGCTGTGCAGCTGTGATACCCTGTCTGAGCACAGCGGTAAGTACGTGATTGATATCTGTAATCTAGGAACTTATTAAGCAATCACACTCCCAAGACCTTACTGCAAAATTAAATGCTTGTAATTAACTGCATATTAAAGTCTTGGACCAGGGCCACTTCCAAACTGCAAACCCGCTTGCTGCTTGACAGTTTGCTTTCTCCTATGTTTTTTTCCTTTCTTTGCTTTCAAATTCACAAGCTTTCTTTGAGCTGTACTTCACATGAAAACCTACTTAACTTGCCTCTTCCTTCTTATCCAGGCATGAAGCAGCTCCCACTCCTGCAGAGCTGCTGGGCCAAAAAAAGCCTCTACACATGGGACAGAAGGAGTCAGTGTGTTTAAACAAACTCAGGAGTGACCATGCCCAGGCTGAGAACAGTGAGATAGGTACCACCTAGGTCCCTGACAGGTAGCTTTGGGTGCAGTTACCGAGTATGTAGTGCCAGCAAAGCCTACCTTCACCTGCAGCAGAAATGCATGTTATGATGCAGCCTCAGCCCCCAGTTCACCCCATCCTCAGTTGTTTTTCAAGTCCTCCGAGTAGGATCTAGCCTTGTAATACCCATACTGTTTGCACTGCTTGTCTCAGGTAGGTCCTGCTACCTTTACAGCACATATCAGTAGTTCAACTGTGCAAAAGAAGTAATAAACCTAAGGCTTAGGCTGCAAGACCTTTGGGGATGGGGCTTGTTCTTTGCAGTCACACAGGGCTGCTCAGCAGGAAGCTGAAGCCCTGGGAGCCATGGGCTTCCCAGTCTGGGGGGTTGTGGTGTCAGACTGTGTCGAGACACAGGGATAACTGCAGATGGCATGTGCTGTACCTGTGCTGTGACATCCCAGAGCTGGGAAGGCTAATCTGGCCAGCTCCATCCCTGGCTCTGCTGATAGATGAAGATACCTTTCCAGACAGCTCTTGGAGGAATTTTGTAAAGTGGTTGGGTGGGTGGGCTCAGGAAAATTCTCTGATTAGCATTTAAGAAAACCTGTGTGCTTTTCCTGAAGTGCCTAGAATACCCTCCAGACTCTAGTAGTTACAGGTATGGCTGGACTCCTTTGCTCATTTCAGTCACCTGTTATCAGTGCACCCTTTGATAAGAGCGGCTCTGCAAACCCCAAGCATACTGTGGGGTGACCTTGCCATCTCCTTGGGAGGTCAGATCTAAGTAACAGGACCCAAGGGACCACGGCACAGGTTCACAACAAGCCAAGCTGCCCCAGGGCCAGTTCCCTCTCCCTGGGCAGCTCAAGCACCCTCATCCTGGCCCAAACAGTGCTCACACAGCGCCCCAGCAGCCCATGAGGCCAAATGCCAGCGGTACAGGAGCTCGGTGTGCTCCTGCTCTTGGCAAAAGCCATGCCACCTCATGACTGCAGAAAATGAAAGCTTCAGAGGACAAACTCCAGAAACACATCGTGCTCTGTGCCACGGCAAAAGCTGAGGAGTAAGAACTCTGCCCTGAGCTCTTTGTCACCAGGGGAGATATTCTTAGGTTACACAATACTAAGTGGTAATTAATGTTCACGGAAGAAATGAGTTCAAGCTGCAACTTTTGGATCTAGATGCAAATAATCTTAAACTAGAGGGTTTTGCCAAACATAGTGTGATAATCATCTAAGAAAAATGTGTTAGTAGTACGTGAGCCAACCATAAAGTACACTTTGTTTCTCTCAGTTATAAAATAAGTTCTCATGGTGCAAATAACTATCAAGGGCAAACATGAGCTTTTTGAAATAACTTGAGCAGCCTAAAAAACAAGGTGCAAAGGCTCCCTCTACAGTCAGTTCTTAGATATCCAGCTCTCAGTGCTGACTCAAGCTCCAGCTGCTATTAGCAGCTCTGGGTCCATAGACCTGCCGTTAAGCACCACTTTAGGCTTCTGCTCCCCATGTGGATATATATCCAGAGGTAACTAGATGTTACATGTTCAGCTTTTACATGGCTGACATCAGCCCAGGTGAAACCGTACGCAAAGCTACAAGACAGATGGTCTTTCCATCACCACAGGAACACCCTGCTTCTTCCCTCTTCTTTCCAGCTCCCCTCTCCCAGCAGCTTGAGCCATATGGTCCTGTGCCATCCTTTGTGCTTAGTTTTCCACACCCCTTCACTGAGCCTCTGCAACTGACTACTGCAGGCAGGACCAGACTCTATCTACTTAGCAAGTTGACTCATTCATAGTGTTCAGGACCAACAAGTGCCACAACAGGCTGTAGGAAAGGGGATGAGGCTTTTGCACCAAGAAACCAGACTGGCTAAGCCTGGCTGAAATACCTGCCCCCCAATGAACAGGCAGTGCATCTCAGTGCATGACTTGCTGTTCATATGGATGTGACCATATGGATGTGACCAGTGATTCTCCATCACATTCCTCCGAATCAAGCATGCCCTGCTCAGGTACATGGTAGCATGGGATTATGACAGACAGCATGCTCAGAGCTCCCTGCTAAAAATCTGTGTGATTAATATATTCACAGGAAACAGAGTTAAGAGAAGGTCCAAGTACACAGATAAGTACTGAACCAAAATAATCACTAAATGGCAAGGATTAAAGAATGACTCACTAGAAGGAAATCAATGCAGAAGTGTTTAGTCATGCAAGAAGGTTTGTAGGACAACGTGTCAGGAAGCACCTGAATGGAAAAGTCCTTCTAAGGCACCTTTCTCAAAGACCTGAAAACCATTTTCTCTGAAGATCTAACCTGCTAGATCTCTCTGCCTCAGTTTCTCAGTCTTCACGAGTGATTTAATGAGAAGATGCTTTCAGATCTTTGCATTGGGGCTATTGTTTGGCAGCCATCAGCTATTTATACAATCATTATCAGTATGACTTTTATCTGTAATTTTTTTACAGGAGTAGGTTTGGCTTTGTTCGCATTTCACCAACCCTTTGAGCCTACATCTAAAGCTCAGGAAGGTCAGAGTACAGGAATGTTTAACTTTTGAAGGCTGACGTGTTTTAAAGCAGTAATGGTAATGCTTCACTGCTGCAGGCAATGGGATTACTGATTACACCCAGCAAACCTGTGACACTTGACACTGTTGTGTGAACCTGCCCCTGCAGAGTGTTATGGGTCTTCTGTCAGGGGCACAGATGCCCTCTGCTAACAGAGCTGCTCTGCCCTTTTTCACTTTGCTAGTCTGGCTGAATTACCTGTTATATGTTGGTGGATGCTGTGCTGCATCTGTGCTGATAAATGGCTAGGCTGGAGGCAATGGCTCACATCTGTATACACCATGCCCAGTCAAGGTGATCTTTTCCTTCCTGGCTACCAGAAACAGCCTGCCTGACATCACCTCCCCAAATCTGCCTGGGTGTTGTGTGGTGCTAACAAGAATCAGGCAAAACAGAACTGGGGAGGGTGGTAAAGATTAAGCACCATGGGGATGGGACAACACTTGAGCCCATACACAGCCATGTTCAGATTTTCAGTACAGATGTCACCCTGGCAAGCTCTCATGCTGCCTCCATTCACATGCAGTCAGATCCGCCAGCAGAACTGCATGCATGCTCACTGCTTGCTCTGTCCCCCACAAAGTGGAAAAAAGCCATGCTAATTACATCTTAAGGACATCTTGCTTAGGTATGTCAAGGTGACAAGAGTCACCTGCCTTTATATTGGTGGGAGGGACCACTCCGTTCCTCGAAGACTGGTAAGACCATGCACAGGAGAGAGTCTGGTAAGGATTATTTGAGGGCAGCTTGGATGACAGTAGGGAAAACCTCTCAACTTCATGCAATTTGTAATGTTACTAGTGGTCACTCCCACTGTAGGACAACACTTTGCTTCCTGGTGATAAAAGAGAATACCCAAGTGACAATGGAGGTTTTCCAGAAGAAATAACATTATTCACAATCAGAGATATAATCTTCTGCCAGCATAACTGGCATGTGAACCTCATACTGGCTGCTTTCTTCTTGCTTTCTCCAGCATGAAACTACAGTAGGCAGAATCAGGAAAGGGAGTAAAGCAAATTTCTGGAGTTTATGCAATTCTTGCTGCTCTTAATTCAGTTTTAGCTGAGACAGGCTTTAGCTGTTAACCCCTGCATCAAATATGTGCTCTGCTGAGTAGTCTGTGTGCAGGAGGGTGCAAGGTTTAAAAACTGCTGGTGCAGTGAACTTGTTGAGCATTAACACGGGGAATAGTCCATTCTCTGTTTCTAATGAAACCAGACTGTACAGAGATACATAAACTCTTCGGTTGTACACAGTCAAAGGGCTGGTCTTTTCTTAGCTGCAAAAGATATTTATTGCAAAGGAGCAGTCCTGTTTGTGATTCATGAAATTTGCTAGGAATGCCAGTCGTTGTAACTCAAGAGCACTTGTTTTTAATAGTCCTTTAAAATATTACATTACTATCACTTCTGTTTTCCTCACTATTTAGTTTTGTGCTTCATAAAACTCAGAGGTCACTGAGTGCTCCTCAGGGGAAAATTAACCCAGGGACCGCAGCCTGCTCAGAGGTTCCCTTCAGAAGCGCTAACCAAGCTACAGAGTCTTTGTCTGGCTTAGAAAGATTTGCAGATGACAGAAAGATGACAGAACATATTCAGGCAGAAATCACTGCCCACAGATGTTTATTTTGTTCACATCCACACTTTTGATGTTCAGCTGCATCACTCTTACAGTCCTCCATCACTGAAGGAAATGGAGAATGACACAGAATTATGCAATTATGGCCATGGGAACACAACATTAATCAACCCCTCAAGTAAAGAAGGCTGAGGATGTCTCCACTGCTTAATCACAGATTTACATGTTAGCATTGTCTAACAAATTCTCATGAAATAGCTGTAAAGCATTTGTGAGATGGAGCTGCAGCTTGCAGCAGCCTCGGCCGTCTGCCTCCCCAGGGAGCAAGGCAGGTCAGGAGGCAGAGGGCAGGATGGGCATGCAAGGGCTGGTGACTGGTCTCGGGGACACTCTCCGTTCCCTGAGTGCGAGGCAGCTGCAGGTGAACCCCTGCAATTTCAGTTTGATCACCTGTGACTCAGAAGTCCCCACTCACACTGCAGGGACTGGTCTGCCTCCCATTTGAGGCACAACACTGTTTTTAACCACTAAGTGCCTTCAAGAAATCTGCCCTGTTGTGATTTTTCTGTACTGTTTTCTTCTATTCCCTCAACAGAGCATACAAGCAGTCATCTGTGTCCCTTGTAATTTTAAGTATAAGTTTCTTCAGTTTATATGTATATGAGGAAGGGGATCATATTGCTTTTGTAGTATTTATGGCCTCTGAAAATACTGGACAGAGGAATTACCACCTGCTCAACACTGTGCACTGACAGATTCTCAGTGGCAGACTGAAATGGCCATAAGCTAAGACTCCAGATCCTGCATTTCAAGTATGTCATATATAAAACAAATTAACAACAGAAGTCAAAAAGAAGAGCCAAAGTGTGTTTAGAAATGGCATTTAGGAAACAAAGGTTGAGATGCATGGACAATTGACAAAGTTAATTATTTGTTTGTGAGTTTTGAGCAAACACTTCATCTGTTATTTAAGCATGCAGCGAAGTCCAAAGCCCTGGAAAGTAAATGAGTTAGATACTTTCATGATCTGTGACACACAGATGCCAACCTTGGATGACATTTTAGAGCAGGTCGGAGAATTTGACTTCTTTCAGAAGAAAGCCCTCTTTGTCTTATGCCTGCTTTCTGCTACTTTTGCTCCCATTTATGTGGGGATTTTTTTCCTGGGATTCACCCCCGAGCATCGGTGCTTCAGCCCCGGGGTGGCTGAGCTGAGCCAGAGGTGTGGCTGGAGCCTGGAGGAGCAGCTGAATCACACAGTTCCCGAGTGGGATGGCCACGGGGCCGGCTTTGACAGCCGCTGCAGGAGGTACGAGGTGGACTGGAACGCCACAGGCATCAGCTGCAGTGACCCCCTGGGCAGCCTGGTGGGCAGTGGGAGCACCGTGCCCCGCGGGCCCTGCAGGGATGGCTGGGTCTACGACTCCCCAGGGAGCTCTCTCGTCACCGAGGTAAGACAATAGCTTGTCCAGAGAAATCACTCCTGTCTGCACAGCTTAAAGGTACAATATGCTGGACTAATAAAGTTCACTTTTTGGTGTGCAGTCTGAGTCTGACTGCTAATAAAAACTCAATATCAGAACCTGCTAGACACTTACATCAAAGATTCATATACATAAAAAAGGGGAAATGATTGTTTTTTCTGGCAGCATAACACTGCAATCTTGTAATCAGTGGCTATTCTCACAATTATTTCCATTACCAAACTGCGGGTAGCACCCCCACAGCCCAAATTGAGGAACTGCATTTTTGGGTGAAAATTCAGACACTCATCCATAATAAACAAGAAGCAGAGGGTAGGTCTACATTTCTCACATAATGCTTTAGCAACAGCAGTGCTCCTTTATCTCAATTTGCAGTATCAAAACCAGATAATCTAGAATATAAAAACTATGCAAACCAGTACTAGTAGTCTTGAAGCCATGTAGAGACCTGAAGTATGGGAATGACCTCCAAACAGATCTCTTCTACTTCCCCTCCACTGCCAAATCTGTATTAGCTACACCTAAACCATGCCTAGCAGTTGCTTGTGTAACTCGATCTTAAAAAAGTGTATCGCTGGATGCTTCACAGCTTCCGTGAGCAGGGCATTCACTATCATCACTGTTACAAAGCAAGACCATCCCCTTTTCCCTTGGGACAGATGGGCTGGGGCAGAGAAGAGCACTCCAGCTCCACACCCGGGAAACCGAGCTGAGCTGTTTGGCATGGCCCCCGCAAGCTGGTCTGGGTTAGAAAAAGATTAAATAAGCAGCCAAATACATTCATGCTTCTTTCTAGGCTGAAGGCTAATTACACTTGAGTGAATATTTCCAGCTGTAGAAAAGTTATTACAAATTTGCCCTCCTCCCTTTGTTGGGTGTGCCCTGACAACCTTTTAATTGTAAATCAAAAGCAAGTACCCATTCCCTGCAGAGAAGTCAGCCCAGTCCTGGGCCTTTTGCCAGTGCTAATGAGGTGAGGTATGCCCCAGCTCCTGGCTCCTCCCCAGCAGGGCTCATGGCAGCACCTCCATCTTCCTTGCCTGGCACTGCTTTCATGCAGCAAGGAAATACATGGTTTGAAATAGGTCTTGGCATCTGGGAGGGAGACAATGCTCCAAGTGTCCTCCAAATTTCAAGCAGATGAGTGGGGACAAGAGGATGAGATATTTCTGAACTTTTTTATTTGCTCTTTCAGAGTTTTTCTTCCTTTCTCACTCTCCATATGTGTCATTATGCAATAATTTTCCGGGATGCAACTTTTTCACAAGGTTTGGGAAAATCCAAACAAGATGCATTGCAGATGTCAGCTGAAGAAGTTAGAGGGTTTCTTTCTCGGGGTCTATTTTCTAGTTGATGCCATTGGTTCCCTTCCTTCTCAAACAGCCATGGTTTGTAAAGAATGTCCCTGTGTTTCTAACTGTGTTTGCCTTTACAGTTTAATCTGGTGTGCGAGGACTCCTGGAAGCTGGATCTCTTCCAGTCGTGTGTGAATGCTGGGTTTTTTATTGGCTCCATGAGCATTGGCTACATAGCAGACAGGTGGGTGGTGTGTAGACAGGTATGGGATGAACTCTTACTCTGGTTATTTGCTTTCTGATGTTGTTGAACAACATTCACAATTCAGAAAGAAAATGAATGCAACCAAAACCTGGTTGAGAAGGTCTGTGTGTCACATAAAAGGGAGGTGGGTGGTGGTTTCTATGGTCCTGCTTTCAAAGGCTGTTTTGCCCCAAGAACCCACAGAAATGCCAAGGTATCCCTCCACTTTTACAGCCCTGAGGAATTCACACAAGTGAAGAGATTTAATTTTCTCTCTCAGGTGCAAACTGCAATGCAAGCTCAGTGTTGAAGATGGAATTTTAACTCTTGCATCAAGAACTATTTGCTCATCTTTGCAATAAATTTGTTTCACATTAATTTTAGCAGTCTCCAGATGGCCATAAATCAGTTTCAAAACAGGAGAGTTTTTTTCTCAGATACAGAAATAGAAGTAGTTATTTCTTCCTAAATTTTATTTGATTCTTCTTTTTCTCAGTTGAGTCTGTATTTAGCCAGTTCTAGACCTTGTTGTTCCTCATTTCCTCTTTTCCACCACAATTATCTTTGTGCTGTATATCTGTCCAGTGGATTTTTTTTTTTTAGGTTAGACTCTGAAAAAATTTAGTGCTTTGTAGCTGATCTTCCTCTGCATATTTACCAAATTTTTCAGTAAAATAACAAGAGAGGGATGGGTCTGCAATTTGAAGAAATTGAGGTAACAGGGAGTGAACAGTGGAGATCCAGCCTGTCTTGAATTTTGGTTTTTTTTTTTTTACTTTGTATTCTCAATAGTCTTTTCCTTCCAAGACTGACCCCAAGATTGTCTCTGTTGAACAGAGATTGCTATTGTTCCCTTCTTTTCACTGTCCCACTCCCTCAAGGGGGAAGGGGCACAGCCATCCCCTGTAGTAGTTCTGCAGTATCGCAAAATTAGGATGGGCCTGTGTTTGTCTCATTGTTCCCTGCACCCTAGTTTCAGTGCAGGCAAACTCACCATCAGTTAGGTTGTGCAGACAAATCTGCTTGTGAAGAAGCCCATCTATGCACAAACTGGACAGATTGCTTTCCCATCTTCATTAAACCGCTGCTTCACTGCCAGTGAACCAGACCAGCTTTTTTACAAGCTTTCTGCTTAAATGGGTTTTTCATCAGTAGATAGTGATTTACTAAAGTAACCTTTTGTGGCCATATCTTGTGTGGCTACACCTCTGGCAAAAGACTTTCTCAGGTGAAAGACATCCAATGGCTACAGCAGTACTACAAAAATCCTACATCCAGTCTTCAGTCCTGGGATGGAGTTCTCTCTCTGATTTCAAGGACAAAAGTGGACAAACTTTTTACAATTTCAGCTTTTCTTTGCATGCATTTTGGAAGATCTTTGTTTCTTTTTTTCTTCTTAATTAGAAACATTTGTCACCTCCCTCATCCACTCTTTCCCTTAAATCCAAATTTTTGTTTTCTGACTAATCTCCTAGTAAATTTGAAAGCATTCCCTCCTTTTTCCCAGAACTGAGGCTTGGATGGTGATGCACACTTCTACAGGCATAACAGGACATGAAATAGCAGTGACCAGATTCCATGAGCATCGGAAGCACCACATTTCAGATCACCAAGCCATCATGTTCACTAGTAAAGGCATTTCTTGCCACTGTATGATGCCGAGAGCCAACAAAAGCCAGGGCTTCCAAACTCATAGCCATTTATATCCAAAATGCTCTCTCTCTCTCTCTCTCTCTCTCTCTCTCTGTCAAAATACTGAAGGATCTTTTTACAAAGGCTTTTTTGAAGCAGAAGTATGAAAAGACATGAGGGAGTAGGATATTATTCCTCCTAAGATAAAACACATACATGTCAGAGTGTTAAGGGGTCTTCACTCTGCTCACACTGCCTTGTCCCAGCTCACTGCTGCTCCTGCACTGCAAGCACCTGAGAGCAACACAAAATACTGTGACTAGAATGTATTGTGCTCAGGGTAAAAACAAAACCAGAAGTCTCAAATATGGTCTGATGAGACTTTCTTGGGCTGAACTTCGAGGCAAATAAAAAAATATCTGTTTGTCAGGCTCATGAGAAGAGGAAGTTTGAGTGATGGGCTCTGCTGATGTCTGTGGAGAACAAAAGACACTTATTTTGGCTGGCACTTATTATTGTGCTATTTTTGTTAGTGGATATTGACTAATTCAATGTTTTTATAGTTCATATTTCTAACTGAATATGCATCTCTTGTCAGCTAGAAAACAGAAGCTTTTCCAGTGTTCCGGCCAACTAGTTTCTTTTGGAAACCCTCTATTTCTGACCATCAGTGAGTCATGGTGATGGAGGGAATGACAAATAACAGGGATGTACAAAACCCTATTCAAGAAGAGCTCAGTAGTCAGGCAAGGTTGATAAAACATGTAAAGATCACAGCTGGCAAACAAATCCCCATTAAAAAGCTATGGCAACTTTGAAAGGTGGGCTGGGGAGCCATATCAGAGCAATCTTGGATTAATTGCCTTAGTCATTAACCAAAAGTGAGTAATGACCTGAAAACACAAAACTAGGGGAGTTTCCTGAACTTCCATTGGGATAGAAAATGTTGCAAGGGGAATGACAGATATAGGCTCCTATTCAAAATGAGCAGAGACCCTCTCCAGCCTCTTCACACCCTTGGTTTGCCACCCTACCCTCCCAGGACATGAGCCTCTCTTCTTTTTTTCCCTCTGCAGGTTTGGGCGCAAACTCTGCCTTCTGGTCACAGTCCTTATCAACGCGGTGTCAGGGGTTCTGATGGCCTTTGCACCAAGCTACACCTGGACGGTGACATTCCGCCTGATCCAGGGACTGGTCAGCAAGGGAGGCTGGCTCACAGGCTACGTCCTCAGTTACACAGTTTGCAATTGTACCTTCTGGGCAGGCACCCCTGTTTAGCAGCAGGACTGATCCCTGCTGGTGCCATCTGATCTTCTGAGCGCTGTGTGCAATGAGAGCAGACAGTGACACTGTGCTATTTACTGCCAAACTGCACCTCTTTGCTTAAATGCAGGTGCTGGTGACTTGAGCTTGCACCAGCTCATAGACTTAAATGGAACAGGAGGCAGCTCTGAAAACTAAGAAACATTCATACCCGGAGAGCACATGCCAAAACAATGGGCAAGGTCTAGAGGCACAAACAAATTGAAAATACTGTGAAGATGTGTAGCACCTTTCTGGGAAAGGCAGCAAGCAGTGATGTGAAAGACAATACTTGTGTTTCACAGCCTTGGTGCTAAAATGACTTTTGTTGTGCTGCTTCAGCTGCTTGGTGGGTAGGGAGGTTTCATTACCAAGCCATATGAGAGGAGGGAGATGGAGGCAAAAAAAAGCACATCCATCTATTTTTTTTTTTTTGCTATTTATTTCTTAGCTTGGAGGAGTGGGTTGAAGAGAGCAGCCTTTGCCATGTGTTGGGACACACTCAAAGGAAGGGGCAAAGTCTGCAGCTGACCAGGGTTGGGGCTTGCCCTGTGACCGAGACCAGCTCTGCTCTCCCACCCAAATCCATGGCCCATGTGCCATGATCCAAGGACACAGCTGAGCACAGGGGCTACACATGGTCTCAGCTGGCAAGAGTTATGCTCCCCTGGCTCTCCAAACCCATATGTTAGCTCATATGACTTGTCTTTGCAGTTGCAGAATTTGTTGGCTCAGACTACCGGAGGGCAGCAGGCATCATTTACCAGCTTGCCTTCACTCTAGGACTCCTCATCCTCACCGCCCTGGCTTATGCACTTCCACACTGGAGGTGGCTCCAGCTTGCAGTCACGCTGCCTAGTTTTTTTCTCCTGCTCTATTATTGGTAAGTGCCTGCTCTTGCAGGTTCCAGTAATGCCACACCACACTGACAGGATCAGGAGACAGAAGGTGAGAGCTGAAAGTTCTCCTTAAAGATCAGCTGCAGTGCTACACGTAAGATTTCCAAGATTGTATTAGATGAGATTTGGCCTTTTTCTGTTCCCTCTGCCCAAGGGTTTACTCTGACTCACCTAAGAGCAAGGGGCTACCTGCAACAGGGTGTAATGCTTCTGTGTTTGGAGTCCTTGCCACACATCACAAAATAATGCATCATTATTTCTTGACCAGTCCTTGAACTACTGTGGGAAGGGAGTTTTCTAATCACTGATCATAATTGGTTTGGGCTGTTTGGGTTTTTTAATGCAATCGGCACAGGGTTGTTTGTGGGTTTTTTTTAATTGATTAAAAATGCTTTTTACAATATAGGTAGATCAGGGAAAAGAATTGGGATGTGATCTTTTTTTGAAAGGCTATTTTTAACATAGTAGAAATTAAGGATCAAATTTTGAGCTAATTCTTTTCTTTATCCATAGACTATTAGCTATTTCTAAAACATGTCAAGAGAATTTATCTCAGACTAATTTTTCCAAACTGGAATAAACTGTGTTTAGATTTAAAAAAAGAAAATAAATTCAGGCTCCCTTGCCCCTCAAATTGAGCACAAATCAGAGTGCAATCACTGGCAGCCACAGCTACCACTCAGTTCAATTCCACCTGTGAATCCTCAAAGCACCATAGCATCCTAGCCTGAGCAACTCGGTTCCATGTTCATCTTCCAGGTACCAGTAACATGCATTTTCCTTCTGCGTAGCTGTCATGCTTATGTGTCTTGCAGGTGTCTGCCTGAGTCTCCCAGGTGGCTCATAGCTCAAAAGCAGAATGATAAAGCTATGGAAGTTGTTAAGCGCATCGCCAAAGGGAACAGGAAGAAGCCACCTCTTTCTTTCCAGGTGACTGCACTACATTTGTTGCATGTGTGCCTACTTCAAGATGAATAGTGTTACAAGTTTAGGATTGTGTTGGGTTTAGAGTAGGGCACGGTCAAAATCATTGCAGTTTCCTAAAGCAAAGGCAAGTGAGTTCCCTTTTACTGCCCAGGAGCCTCATAGAGCATATTTGGGAAATCTCATGACTTTAAATTACAGAACATCTTTATTTGTTACTTTTTCAAAATGTTGCTTCATGCCATACACAACTACAGCAGATCTGAAAATTGTCTGTATAAATTTTCATTTTTCCTTTATCCAAAGTACTCTGGAGAAGTTATTTTGCCCTCAGTTACTTAACTGGCAAATGAAACCCTCATCCTCTGATCTGTCTAAAGGAAAATATTCACTCTAGTGCTCTCCACCTTCTCCCCCTCCCACTCTAACCTCTTGTCCTGTCACTTATGTTCCCAGTATCTCAGCTCCAAAGAGGAAGACGGAGAAAAGTTGAAACCTTCATTCTTAGACCTGGTCAGGACACCTCAGATCAGAAAATACACATTCATTTTGATGTATAGTTGGTAAGGGTGGGAAAGCTTTTGCAGCCCAAATGGAGGTATGTGATTTGGGATTAAATCATTGCCATTGATTTAAGCCCATTTTGCTCATGACCAGCTGCAAATCTCAGTTCTTTGCATAAACTGTCTCCCAGGAGGGGTCAGCTTCATTTGCACCCTCTTCTCTGCCCAGGTTCACGAGCTCTGTCCTCTACCAGGGGCTCATCATGCACATGGGAATAGCTGCTGGGAACATGTATCTGGATTTCCTCTATTCTGCTCTCGTCGAGGTCCCAGCCGCCTTCATCCTCATGCTGACACTGGATCGAATTGGCCGTCGCCCCACCTGGGCTGCAGCCAGTGTGATGACAGGGGCTGCTTGCCTCATTGCAGCATTCCTGCCTGACAGTGAGTTCTGCAAACCTCCTCTGTCGAGGAATTCTCTCCCCTTCTCTTCGTTGTTGCCCTGGAAAATAGAAAAAGATCCTTGATAACCTGGCCCATGTCAGTACTGTGATCCAGTGCAGTTAAATACCATAAAAGCTAATTTATATCCCAGCAGCAGCATTTATACCTGCTAAAGAGACGCTGGAGAAATGGGGCGAATCAGATTTCCAAAATGGCATCAAAACAGATCATAAGTCTGCAGGTGCTAGGTCATGAAGAATGCCATGTTCACATGTCCACAATTTTAATCTGACCAGAAGTTTGTATTTTTAATGCACAACTCAGAGGTTTCATCCAAAAATCCCCTCATTTTCTGTTCCTAAAAAGGAAAAAATGTATAGGCACGTGCACACACTTAAACAATGTCTGGGTACAGTAAGTGCTTTCTGCCATCAGTGCTGCTGCCACGCATGTGGAGTGTCAAACAACCTCGGTGACAGGCACTTGGCTTTGGTTTAGCTGAGCGCCTGCTCCAAAGCCATTGCCTCAAAGCAGTGCACCACTTAAGGGCCACCGAATGAAATTCCTTTCCTTTTGTTTTATGAAATATAAGTAAACTGAAACTACAGACATTACAGTGCCACACAACTGTGAGTTCACTGGGGGGACAAGAACAAACACACAAAATGTTATAGTAAAATGTTATATGCAAAAACCACAGAGAGCCCAGATAATGAAAAACCATTTTAGGAAACCACTGGGGAGTGCAGTGGCTGTTCAAGGTGCAACTGGGCCGTGATGGGGGAGTGCGGGAGTGGGAGTCCTGCAGCCCCACAGCTGCTGCCTGTGCCAGGGCATGGGGCACAGTAGTGCCTGAGAGAGTGCCTCTCTCTGGGGACAGGTGTGGATGGTTTGGGACCTAAAACCCTACGTGGCAGACAGAGGTGTCCTGGGCTGACTCTCTGTGGAGGTCTAGGACATTCATTTATTGGCAGCAGAGGTCTGCAGGTGTGAAAGCAATTATAGATCACCCTCTGAGGTGGGGAGGCAAACACAAACTTGTCCCAGCTTTAAAGCCATCACAAGCCTCTGTGCAAAAGTACAGAGTACCTTCCTGATAAGCAGATTTCAACTACCAAATAATGTCCTCTGTTAAATTTTATTGCAAGCAACAAGTGGTGTCCTGCGTAAGCTTTTGGTTAACGCACTGGATGACCCAAACTACTTTGTGTCATGGATTTCTCCTCTCTGACAGCAGCCTAGCAAAGTCCCAAGATTTGGTTATTTGCTTGAATCAAAAGACAATTGCATTCTAAATTCATTGTTGAGTGAAACAACAGCATCATGCTTTACTGTTTCCTTTAACTAAATACTTAATGCTGTTTTATGTCAAGAGCAGAAGAAAACCATAGTTTTGTATTCAAACCTCAATGTGCACAATGTCTTTCCAGGTCTTTATTGGCTTAAAATGACTGCAGCTTGCTTGGGCAGGATGGGAATTACCATGTGCTATGAAATTATATGCGTGGTAAATCCTGAGCTGTATCCAACATTTCTCAGGTAAGTGCATCACCTTCTGTCAGCATGTAAAAGCACTGGGTGTTTCTCTGGTGACAGACCAAGAGACTGGCTTACAGCTAAGGATGTCATGGAAGAGGAATTTGCTTATAAAAGCACACCTTGAAATGAGGCAGGAGGGATGCTGAGTGATGCAGCGGAAGCCCACCTCCTTCCGTGGCCAAAGCCCCTTCCCCAGTTCTGGCCCCAGCATGGAGGCAGCAGTTTTCTGGGGGAATGTGTAAGAAACCTTCCTAGACACTCTTCATGCTTCCTATCCAGTGCAGCTCAGTGAACCAGCAGAAGTCAAATGCTCACTGAGCTCTCCAAAACAGGGCTAGTCTTAATGTCTTACTTAGTCTAACTCTCCTCCCCTCACCCAATTCGTCTTACGGTTATGTCTCCCTGTGAGAATGCTCTGCCTGTGCTCTCTTCTGATTATATTCACCACAACAGGGGCCAGGCCTTTCCAAGTCTCCTCCTAAGCCCCAGGTTCTCCTTCTAGGGCTCACGGCCCATCTCTTTTCCCATCAGCTGCAAATCCTGGACAGGGTGCTGGTCTGCTCATCTGGCAGCGGGGCTGGGCACCCTGAGGGCACTGGGGTGCAGAGCAGCCCCAGGCAGAGCTGGTGACATGTGTGTTTATGTGTGTGAGTGTATTTGCATGTGCACTGCAGGAACCTGGGAGTCCTCGTCTGCTCCTCCCTGTGTGACCTCGGTGGGATCATAACACCCTTCCTTGTGTACAGACTGGCAGCCCTCTGGCATGAACTGCCCCTGGTCATCTTTGGTAAGAGCTGCAAGAGGGGTTGGTTGGCCAAAGATGAGATGAATTCGTTTGGTGATTTATTTTCTGTCTTAAAAAAAAAAAACCACGGAGAGATGCATAAACGTGTGTACACCTGTAAGATAGAGCTTTGTTCCATCTGGGTGTTTGGAAATAGTAGCAAAGTCACTCCTTAGCCCCTTCTGCAGTGAAGGGGACCCCATGCTTTTGGGATAGTCCTTTCAAGCTTTGACTTTCTCCTGCTGAGCCCTTTCCAAGGGAGGAAAAGCTTTGGGTTCTGTCCCTCTCACAGGCAGTGTGGTTACCTGAGCTGAGGTCCCAGCAGCACAGCCTTGTCTCCCTGCAGAAAAATTACACTCCATCTCAGGGTGGCCAGTCTGTCAAGGATGCCCTGGCAATTTAGGATGGCAAAGGAACATGTCAGCCCTAATGTTAAGGTTTCTATCCTAAAAAAGGGCTGCCTTGAATGTCAGCTACTGCACATACTCAAACCTGTGTGCCTCCATGAACCATCTGCCCTCAGTAGGGTCACAGATGGTCTAAAACTAATCAGAAGGTGAAACTGGCCTGGTGGGCTGGTAGTAACCTTTCGTGCATGTCCTAGTCTAGCCAAAAATAGAGATGACAGCTAGCCAGTGTCACCTCAATCCCATGCCTGCTGGACAATCATAGGCAAAACCTGCTTCCTTTGCACTGAGTGCCTGAAGCAAGGAAGCCAGGCTCCCTCTGGGTCTGTGCCCCAGGACAGCTTTCCAGGGCTCAGATGCACCTCAGAAATGTCAGCAATTACTCTGACAAATAAGAATCATGCAAATAAAAATCCAAGTGTTATTATTACTTTAAGGTACCCTTATTCTGTCATTGGGGCAGACGTTTTCTGCCCATTGAGGCATTAATTAGTGACTTGGAATTAAACATGTGCATGACAATTGCACTGCCTTTGTGATCCTTGTTCTGTGCTTGCAGCTGTGATCATTCTAATCGACAGTGGCTTAGTTTTGCTCCTGCCTGAAATGAAGGGAAAAGCTCTGCCTGAGACCATCGAAGATGCTGAAAATCTGCACAGGTATGGCATTAAACAATGTCCTCTAAAGCAACTCAGCTTTACATCTGCAAAATCCACTTCAAAATCTCCATTTATTGTATATAGCTGGGGATTTGTTGGGTTTTGTTGTACCCATATAAATACAGTTGGTGGCTGCTGGGTGACACATCCCTGATAGCAGTATCAGGCTGTGGGCTCTCCTGTATGATCTGACTGTAATCCACAAACACCTTACATATGAGCCAGACATTGGGAAAAGGTGTGGAAAGTAGTGCCATGGGCCACCTGAAAAGCCTTTATCAGTGAGGGGATTGTTGATACCCCAAAGATGCTCTCATTTGGCAATGACAAAGCTGGCTGAGATGGGAAGCAATTCAGTCAATGTCCTGTGGTTTCAGTGCTCTTGCCTTTTGGCTCAACCTGCAGCTTCTGGAGCACCTCCCAGGGTGAGGGTAGAGCTCCACAAACACTGAAAGGGTCGCTGAAAGTTACTGAAGCTCCTGTGAAGCCAAAAAATACTTGGCCTGGTAAAAAAACTGTGTGTGGGCAAAAAAGGACCTAATGTGGTCAGAAAGAGATGGCAATGTAGCACAGCATAGAACAGGGAGAACTTGACTCTAGGAAATATTAGGAAAATCATACATGCAACCACACACCCAGATGTTAGTTCAGAAACCACTTAGAATAAGAATTTTTACAGTAGGAAATGCCAGAGTTGAAGTTTCTAAAGCTACTGTTGGGATATGATTTCCAGACAGCTGCACAGTTGCAATGAGGCCATAGAAAGTCTCAAATTTACTCCTTTTTCTGCTGCTCTTCAAAATAGCTTGACCTCATTTGAGCAATTGCCACTGGCAAGATAACAGTTAAACCTAGTTTTGCTGAATGAATGCAAGAATATGGATTATGTGGTGGATCATGCTGTTAAACACCAGGAGCGTCATCTGTTTTTTCCCCTTTCCTTCCACAGGCAGGAGAGAAGTAAAGAAAAAAACATTTATCTTCATGTTCTGACTTCTGAAGCTGCCCCAAAGTAAGGGCTCCTTCTGCTCTGGATCTGCCTTTGTTGGAACAGGGAGGCAGAAGATGCCAGCAGAGCAGCCAGGAGCCAAGACCTCATCCCACATCCAGGGGATGAGCCATGCCACTGTGGTGATCTTTTCCTTGTTGCACTCCTCCAGCAGCCAGCACTCTGAGGCTTGGGAACTTCCAGAGCCAGAAGCATTTCTGCTTCACTCCCTCATGGACCATGCTCCAAATTTTTAATATTTGCCTCCTGAACACTTTCATGTCTCTGGTGTCCCAGGCCATCTGGAAGCAGCACCTTATACGGCATGAGTGGGAAATTCATAAGGGAACACTTTCTTCTGCTTCTTACAAAACTAAAAATGTCTTTGGGCTGCTCACTCACCGCTCATTTCTATCGCAAGCAGGAGTGCAGTTATGAGCCCAATTCACTTCCTTCGAGCTACACCTGACTGCACAAAAGTAACACATAGGCAGTGTCTGGTTTACTGTCACAATTCTCTCTACATCCCTTAAAATTGTGGTTGGTCTATGGCTCCTGCTTCCCAAATCTGCTTTGTGATTCAGCTCCTGCCACGCAAGCAGCAAGCACTGCCACTGTAGAGCCCACTGTGGGAGCCTGAGGCATCCACAAGCCCCTTTTCCTTCCTAGCTTTGCTCTTCTTCTTCCAAAGGAATAAGTACAAAAAATAAGCACTTCTAAGTCCAAGCTGACTTTTAAGATTTGGCAATCCATAATTTGACCGAATATCAGGCAAACTGGAAGATTAAAAGGAAGGAAATGAGGAGTTGGAAGCAGTGAAGCCTCAGGATGTGGTGGGCTGTGCACAACTGCATCAACATTCAGGATGAGTGACAGGGAAGGGGCAAAATGCCCCATTACAGTCACCCCCCTGGGACCAGCACGGACAGTAACAGGACACTGTGCACCGCATATTAAAACATATTAAAGTTTGTGTTTATCCGTGAACATTTTCCTAATGCTCAGAGCTCAATTATTTACATAACCAAACTCCCAAACATCTGTCAGAAATAAGGACTCAGGCAGGGGGGAAAGATAAGCCAAAAAAAGGATATGGCTTTTAAAATTCATCTCCTTCCATGCCATGCTGGAAAATCACTGCTGTAGTGCCTTTGAAGATTGAAGAGTCCTCTGCACAGCTTTTGGGAAGTTGTGATTCATATCATATTCATCAACTTGTATTCATTCTCTGGATCTGAGTTTGCCTCCTCATCAGTTCTAGCCGTGGGAAAAGGCCCAATTTCTTAATATTTTAAAATATTGAGAAACACAGTGGTGTAGAGTAGGGATGGGAGAGGAGCACCAAAGTATCTGAACAACAGCCATGCTTGCAAGTTGGCATTTGGATTTAGGTGCTGACAGCAAGAGCAGAGGAAAAGAGCAGTGCTTAGAAAGGTGCAGCTCCTGGCCACAAGATCATCTTCCCATCAGATGATGCCACAGAGAACACCAGAACCTTTGAAAAAGTAAAGAGCAATTCTAGTGGGTGGGTACCCCGAAACACGGAGCTTTTATATTCTCTTCAGGCACAGTTGATATAAAGTCCAGGTTTAAGTAATTAGGTGAGGGACAGGGTCTTCTTAAGGGGCTAGTCCCACTTTCATTAACTTGGCCCTGTTTACGTGCTCCCAGGCTCCTTGGCAGAGTCAGATGATGCTTGGTCCTGAACCACTCCTTCCCAAGTTCCAAGGAGAGCCCTGCCACTGGGCTGGTAATGCTCCAGCAGCCCAGGGAGCAGACAGGCTTCAGCTGCTCTTAAGGGGAAGGGTAGCTCTCAAATTGTGTTACTTGAGGCAAGATGTGAGCTTCAGTCATAGTCTGGGGGAAACACACTCCTGCCACCAGGACACAATGCTGCTGCTCCACATTTTGAGAGCAGCCATTTGCAGCTGGACCAGCTTTTACATCTCTTTGACTTCCCAACTCCAGGAAGCAACCCATGAATGGACAAAGGTCACCAGCAAGGAAATCAGTGAAGGACATTTGCCCTTGTGTTTATTAAGCTGCCGTCAGAAGCAGATGCCACTATCACATAGGTGACTGCAAAGCAAAGGCACACCAGAGCCTGCCACCTCTGTAGCTTCTGCTGTGGCAGTAGCAGTGCTTATGGAAATAAATACCAGTGTGATGGGTAAGGGTCTTGGGACTCAGCTTTTGTAGTTACTCATTTATTTATCTCAGTATATGCTTTACTTGACTTGTTGCTACATCTCCCATTTTCTATCTGCAGAGTTTTCAACAGGTTTTATATCAAAGAACTGTAAGTCAGAAGTTGACAGATTTCCATTTGTGCAGAGCAGGGACATGTCTCCAACTACAGCAGGACACCTGCTCTACCAAACACATAATTGCACCCTCCCTGTCCCTCTTGCCCTCTCAGCACAAGCTTGTTCCCCCCTGACCCTGAGGTAAACACTAGTTTTGCAACTGCTCAGGCCAAAGTCATGTCATTCCTGATCTATCCCTACCCTTCTCAGGGCAACCTTGCCATGGCCCTGCCTCGCTGAACAACATGCTTCCCTGCCTTGGAGGCCCTCACAGCAACACTGAACATTAACTGAGGCTTAGGTCAGCTGAAAGCCGGTGCAAGGTCACTGGGATGCAATCCTGGGGGAATTTCACCCTGCCTGCTGGAGTCCAGCAGTGCCTGGCTCAGCTGTGAGCTCTCTCCCTGCAGATGATTATCAATGGGCAGAGGTATCTTGTATCCTGCTGACAGTATCCTTATGGAAAACCAGTGTTTCCCAGCAGTGATAGGGACCAGCAACGTGAACAGAGAAGGGGAGCCACAGAATGATTGACCCTGTTTTGCTCTGCAACCACAGGTCTGTTACAGCTGTTCAGTCATAGGGACTAGGAAATTTGTGAAGGTGCTGGATATTTCCTGGAACACCCAGTGCTGTCCCTGATGCTCCCTGAGGCACAGGACCCTTGGTCAGGGTCCTCCAAACCTGATCCCAGCTCATTCCAAAGAATGCCCCTACAAGACACATGTATAATGCTACTAGGAAGGAAATTAGTCTTTCTCCTATGCATACTTTTTCATGTACTGGAGTTGCCACATGCCCATCCTTGTGAGTAACCAACAAAATAGGAGAAAATAAAATCAATTTTTAAAGAACTCTGTGCAGGTTGTCACATGACTGACCCCGGTTTGTAGTTACCTTGATTCTACAATGGAGATAAATCTCTGTTATATTTTGCTGCCCCTTCATAAGAAAAACCAAGAAAGTCGGACTTCATGGAGGCTTACAAAGTTTTGTTGGGGTGGATCCCACCATATTCAAGTTAAGATCTCTTGAAGTCCACGTTGAAGTCCACACAGCTGATACAAAAATTTCCCAGCCCTGAAATATGTTTCTCTTGGTGTACGGAAGGGGAAGCACCTATTCAGCAATAGGGACAATCCCATCAGAAAACCCTAAATGTTGTAAATAAAAGATATGCAGAGAAATTGAAATAAGAGAGGTAAGACTTTTGAGGGGGTATTTATTCTAACTGGCATTTCGGTGCTGCTGCCCTAAAGCAGACTACCCAGCAAGAGTTATGCCTTCTTCAGCCACGTGCTACTTCTGATTCGTGGACATGGAGATAGATTTTTTTGGCCTTTGGAGCACTTTGCCTGCAAGAGTAACAAGACATGAACATCAACCAGGAATGAAGGTGTTCAGTGAGCACCTAACTTCAAGTTCTTTATCTGCTCTGCCTTGGCCCCAGGAAAATGATCATATATTCCTTTAGGTTTGCTCTGGCTCCTCAGCAGATACTGGTGCTCCACACACCTCATGTGAAACTGCTATCAAGACTGTCTTTTTTCTGCTCAATTTTTAAGGGTTTTTTAAACACAAATACCATTTACAATGGTGTTGCAGCACGTTGGAGAGGTAAATGCAACTATTCAGAGGCCAGTAAAGGCCTAGGCTACTTGTTTTCAACATGCCTAGATAGATGTGTGGTAAAAGGGGTATAGAATCTGTCCAGTGAGAGCCTGGAAATTACTCAGCAACTTCTTGGAAACAAAGAAGGCAGCCAAGTAATCCCCAGGCTTCCCTCTGGACAGGGATTTTGCCCAATTTCAAATGAAAGATGCTAAAGGTTCATCATCATGATTTACCTGTGAAAGTTTTCAACATCCTCCACAGTCTCAGGCAAAACTCTTCCTTTAGTTTCAGGCAGAAGCAGCACCAATCCACCCGCAATCAAACCAAGAACAGCTTCAAAACAGAGGCACAAAGAGCTTGTAAGCATTTATCAAGCACTTTCTACTGCCAGACAGAAAGGACTCGTCAGCGGCACTTTATTTTGTTCCTCATGCAAGATGTGCACCCCAAGCCTCCATATGCAGAACTGCCATACTGGAAGGAAAATGGAGGATGCGGCTGCCTTGTGGAGACAGCACCAAACTAAGTCCTCTTGTGTGTTATGCACTGAATTAGGACACCTCAAACAAGGCAGACAACCCTTCCTTTGTAGAGGAAAGAAGTATTTTTAGTGTTAGAGCATGCCAGGAAACATATTCCATTTTTATGCTATTCACATAAGATTAGAAAATGCAAATGGTATGGAATATATTATCTCCTTAAAAAATCAACTTCTCCACTGATAATTTCTTTATCCAGTTCCTACATGTTTGGTATAAATATTTTTAATCTACTAAGACCCCTTCTAGATGTCCTGTCTGTTAAAATCTACATATTGCCCATTCAAGGTATTTTTCTATAAATAATGTGCTGATCTAAAGATTCATAAAAATGTTGCAGGCCTTGACCTGAGAGTTCAGGTCAGTGCTTCTCTTATTTCAATTTCCTGCACTAGTCTGCAAAACTTATCTTGCATTTATTTACCAACTGCTTTCCAAATAGCTGGAGAAGAGCCAGTAAAAATGTCAGAAAAACTGAAGCATAACAGCCATACTTGTACTCCATTAAATAAGCAATTATGTGAAATTCTAGGAGTTCACTACTGGACAGACAATATAATGCACAAAAGAGCAGTAAATCAGCATTCAAGCCATCAAATATTAATCTCATAAAAATTTTTCTGAGCCCTTTGCCATCTGTCAAATGTGTATTCAGCTCTAACTTCCTTTAAAATACAAGGAGAAATCATAGGGGCAGGGAAGATGAATGCACAAACAAGTTCCTGCTTGTCATAAACTGAAGGCTAAGGCCTTGTAGAGAGCAATGGGCTTCTGCTGAACTTACAGCAGCTGCCTTGGTGGCTTTTCCCTCCCTTTGGAACTTGAGTCCCCCTGCTGCACCCTGGGAGTGGTCGCCAGGAGGTGAGGTGGCACTTACTGAAGACAATCAGCGGCAGATCGTGCCAGATTTCCACCAGTCTGTAGACAATGAAGGGGACGAGGACTCCACCAATATCACACAAAGAGGAGCAAACCATCACCCCGAGATTCCTGGTTTGGCAGCAAAGAGATCAAGTTAGTGTCAGAGTACTGCAGCTGGAAAGGGATGGATCACAACTCTCACCCATGCACAGGACAGATCCAGGCACCACGTAGGACTTCAGATCCCTCATACATCCTGATTGTCCCAACTTTTCCCTTTAATTTACTCATGTGAGTTTCTCCTTGTCTAAATGTACATTTCTTTTCTTTATTAAGCTACATTTTTAAAGCATTTCAGTTGTGCTTCAGCTACTTTATGTTCAACAGTACCAGTGTAGTTCTGACAAATTTGAGGATAACTTAATTTAGCATAAAACATAACATACACATCAGCCTCAACTATTTGTTTCCAAATGCCAGCTGGGGAGCAGATGCACCTACCTGATATAAGTTGGATACAGTTCAGTGTTTACAAAGCAAACCATTTCAAAAGCCATTGTAATTCCCATTCTCCCAATGCAAGAAGCAATCACTTTTAACCAATGCATGTCTGCAGAGAAAATACATTCAACACATTTAAAAGCATCCCAGTAATTTAGCAGGTGTCAAATAATACAGCAATGTTATCTTGTGTGACCTCTGATCCCATGTCAGTTGATCTTCTCAAGGGACTTTTTTTCACCCATTCAAGTGAGGGAACGGGAACAATCAGCACCACATGAGCAGTGACACAGGGACCCTCACAAAGAAGCACAGAGGTTCCAGATAACAGGGTGGCAAACCCCCAGAGGGCATCACTCAGGTGACTTACCCTCTGGGATGAGGGCTGTGGCAAGGCAGGCAGCCCCAGCCACCAGGTTTGACACGGCCCAGGGGTAGCGCCGCCCAACACGGTCGATAGTGACAATGATGATGAAGGCGGCTGGGAACTCAACGAGTGCAGAATAGAGGAAATCCAGATACATGTTGTCAGCAGCCATTCCCATGTGCATGATGAGCCCCTGGTAGAGGACAGAGCTCGTGAACCTGGGCAGAGAAGAGCATCCTGGATTTGTTAGTCGGTCGGAGAACAGAGGTTTGCATCCTGATGGAGTTTTCAAATCCAGAACTCCAAAACCTGATCTCCAATATTATATTCTTACCAGTTGTACATCAAAATGAGAGTGTTTTTTCTTATCTGTGGTGTCCTGAAAAGGTCCATCAGTGAGGGATTCTGCTTTCCACAATCATCTTCTTCAAACTGAATATCCTGTGGAAGAGCCAGTACATAGTACATTAAATTTCTTCTGGGAGGAACTGATGGATGGTTCTGTCACATGATGCTTACTTACATGCACAAGCAAACCCTGAGCTCACCTTAAAATGGGAAGGCATCTTTTTCTGATTTTTTTTAGCCATACCACTGATAATTTTCATAGCTTTGTCATTTTTTCCTTGAGATATCAGCCACCTGGGAGACTCTGGGAGGCACCTACAACGCAAGTAGATGCCATTATATAACAAAACATAAAGCCTACCTATTCTCCCATGCACGGAGACTTTGGAGGGATTAAATAGAGGCAGATGGATTTTTTTTTTTTAGTTGGGTGGGTTTCGTGTGCTGCGTCCCACTCCCCCAGTATAGGGAAAAGTACTATATCCCATGGCTGATATTGGAAGAGGAACAGTTGAGGTAGTAGCTTTGGTCAAAGAGGAGTTTACTAAAGATAAGTCAAGGAGGGGCTTTGAGTGAGAGCGGTGCTCTCATTTTATCCAGCCCATTCACCACAAACTAGCACCTCTTAGGGAGCCATTTTTCACTTCTGCCATTACAGGTTAAGAAGTAGTAAACAAGTTAGACCTGGCTTACCAATTCAAAAATACGGAAGAAGGAAGGCAACAAATTTCTTTCTACTAGTCCTAACCCATCCAGACAATTTCTCAAATCCAAAGCATTCAAACCAGAAAATATCAATTTAAAAAAGAAGAGAGAAACTAAAATGAAGGAGTACCCAAGTGCTTTTTTTTTGGTTGGACAGCAAAAATCTGCAACTTTTTTCATTAAAAGAGCATGCTAACAACCTGTTATATAAGCATTAGACAATCTCTCAGTAACCATATTTTCAATGTAAGGCCAACCAAGTTATGCCAAGGCACCTATATTCTTTTATGAAATGCTTTAAGAAAATAATAAATTATATTATTCCACTTTTTCTCCAGTGTTTTTCTAAGTGGTCTTTTTTTTAAACACAATGTCAGGTGAGGAGCACAGGCTAGGATTCAACAAGATCCCAGTTGCTGAGGGGTCCCATTTCCCTCTCCTTTTTGCTGTGAACCTCCTCTTCGCACCAAGAGGTGCACGCGACCAAAAAGGAACTCCCCGTCTCTCTCAGTATCAAGCCTTGGGAAGCAGGAGAAGCTGGCGGTTTTTGGGTCAACAAAAGGGCGCTTACCAGTAGTAGAGCAGGAGGAAGCAGGTCGGCAGGGTGACAGTGAGCTGCAGCCACCGCCAGTGAGGGATGGCGTAAGCCACGGCATCGAAGACCAGGAGCCCGACGGAGAAGGCCGCCTGGTAGAGGATCCCCACCGTCCTCCGGTACTGCGGGCCGACCACTTCTGTCACTGCAAACGCACACACAGGCAGGTGAGCGCCGTGGGGGCTCCCCGCAGGAGAAACCTGCTACAAGGGGACACTGGAAGACCAGCACTACACAGTAACACCTTGGAGAAACCTTGGTAATCATGGGCTTCCCAGCATAATGCTGCCAGACATAATCCCCTGGTTTGCTTTTCTGGCACGTTAAGTCCAGCAGGGAAGAAAACACTGCTGCTGGCAGTACACTGGCCTGAGACATCCAGGAATGTCTTCTGCTGAGGAGATCTCTGAGTAAATCAAGCATTCGTACAGACAGATTTTGTTGTGAAATTTATGCCAACATACATAATGTCTCCAACTCAACAACAAAGCTGAATATTTAGTGTCTTAAGCACAGCATTTCAGCCTGCATCTCACTCCAAGGATATAAGGAAAACCTGTTTCACAGGACAGCACAGAGCTCCCAGACCAGGATGGCATCACGATGCATCTACACTTTGCAACTCGGCATCACAGCATCACATCACACATTAAGTCTTGTTAATACAGAGTTAAAAGTAACTATTCCAGCCGGGAGGCAAAAGCATACTCAACATTTTGTGTGCAGTTGTGTGATTCCAAGAAAGGAAACTCATTAGAAAGTAAGTAGTAAGGAAATAATTAGCAGTCAAAGGAACTGCTGAGTTTTGGAACCACAGATTAGCTAATGCTGCTCAGCCAAATAACGCACAAAGACATCTCCCCAGGCTCGGTAGAACTAAGCCAGAAGCAGCTGAAGGGCAGACAAGTGCCCCAGCAGAGCAGGACAACAAAGTTGTTCTGTCCTTGTATCCTTCCCTGGATATTCAGTATTGGCTGCCCTTAGGGAAAAGATGAAAGTTTAATGTTGCTCTGGGGCTGCTTCTGGATAGTATTTTTTTCACGAGAGAGTTTCAAGAGAATTCAGGAGTAATAAGATGTAACAGAGAAAATATCAGGCTGGGGCAAATCATTGTCCTGAAAAGGACTTTGTGCTCTAAAATGGCCTAAAGTTCCCCAGAAGAGGGAATGAAGATTTCATATGTGCCAGGAAAAGATTTAAGAGGCCAAGTGAGCATCCAGAAATGCACAGGAAGGAATAATCATGTCTTAGCAGAAGACAGTCTGGACTGTGGGATAGGTACTTTTATTTTATTTATATCAGACATCTGGATCACTGCATTAGCAAGATGCCCCCACTGAAAGGACTTAATGGAAGTTTAGGGCACTGACTTTTACATTTTCACCACTATAACAATGAACTGCATCTCTCAGAGACATTTGGTAGAGCCATCTGATATCCTAACCCAGCTAAGGTTCTATCAGTCAGGTTTAAAAATATTTAATCTGCTGCTTTAGTGATTGCTTGCAGTTGGGTATTTTGGGCAAGAGAGTGAACACCACTACAGAAAAATCAGAGAAGTCTCAGGAAGCTCTACCCTGGACCAGAAAATTGTCCTGAGATGGCCACCCAGTCGTGCCTCACCAGCAGACACAGCTGGTGCAGGGCACTGGGAGAGGCATCCACACAGTCTGGCTCTTCCACTGCTTGGCCTTCACTCAGACCAGTGGATACACACAGGTACACAAGCACCTTGTCTTTTTATCAGCAGGTATATGCTATTCTTTAAAGTTATTTTTAGATTCTGAAGCCTCTGTTTGCCCCTTAATGCTCTTCATGCCATAAAAATGCCACAAGTTTTCCCCACCCTCTGCCTGCTTCTTTAATGGCCTCCTCTGTCACCATCCTGTCACTGCCCGGGCTGGAGGGGCTGTGGTCTGCTAGGTCACCTTCGCCAGCCAGAGCCTGCTGAGAGGAAGAGGAGCCATGGGGCCCAGATAGATCTGCAAAAGTGAGCTGTACCACAGGGGAAAGCCTATCTCTACGCCAGATCCCTAATATACCACCACTTGCTCTAGCTTTGAAGGTTACTGCTGTTTCTCCCTAATGACAGTGTTTGAAAACATCCTGAGAAGTCAAAGAGGGAGAAAACTCCTCAATAAAACACTGTGTGAGGCATTTTTTTAAATGTCTTTTCTTCAAGTGTTTTGGAGTTGAGCTTATTTCCTTCATCTTCTGCAGCTAGTCTTGCTCCTGGGAGAAGGTCCTGAACTCACCCAGGATGTAGCCTGCAGTCCAGCAGCCCTTGCTGACCAGCCCTTGCAAGAACCGGATGATGACTATCCACAGGTAGGTGGGCACGAAGACCAGAAGGATTCCACACACAATGTTTGCAAGAATTGTTGTTAAAAGGCAAAATTTACGGCCAAACCTGGGTTGGAAAATAATAAGCATGAAGCAAACCACTAGTCATGGAAGTATTTTAAACTAGTAAGAGTTTCGTGTATCCTTGGGGAAAAAATCCAATTTTGCTATGCAAAATAGGACATGTTTTTTATTCTTCGCCCATTACTCACTTATCTGCTTTTCTATTCCATGAAAAGTTACTGTGCCAGTTGCTCTGCAATTCCACAAAAAAATTTCAGAAAAAATAGTCCCACGTTTACGTATACTACATTGGGAGTGAAAAATAAGTATGGGTTAATATTATGATTCTGATATTATTTTCCTGTGCACCAGATTTATAAAGGATTTATTTACCACAACGTTAACAACTCTAGTAGTGTATGGATCTCCTTGTGAGTGGGCTGCATTTCATAGCTGGAGCAACTCAGAGCCTGCTGTACTAACAGTGCTAGGCAAAGGGCTCTCAAGTACTAGCATTTGTTTCTCTTTAACTCCAGGTGTCTGAGCCAGGGACTCTGACTCTGCTGGCTCTGAACAGGGAGCTAAAGGGATTATCTGCTTTTTCACAGTGACTGCTGCTGCACACATTTGGCACTCTGTGCCAACTACTTCCAAGCTTCTCCAAAAGAAGCAAGATGTTTCCAAGCTGTAGCCACACAGAGTGTGACAGATTAAGGGGCAGCTCGAAACCAGCACTTCCTGGCTTTGGTTAACACCTAAGGGCTCTGATGTGGCACAGTAGGAAGTTTGGGGTGCATAGTTCTAAAATAGTCCTCGTGGGCTCTGCAGGACTTGCTGAGCAGGTCTGTGCTAACCACCAGGTATAACCTAAAAGGTAGGATACCGGCTCATGCTGCAACTGAATATCCATGGGGATGACCCTCTTTCAGAAGAGCAGAGATGGTAGCAGTTGCACAACCTTTTTCCAAGTATGGCTGCTGAACATGGATAAGGGAGGTCAGAGGGTTTTACTGTCAGTCCACACATACCTGTCTGCAATGTAGCCAATGTTTATGGAGCCAATAAAAAACCCAGCATTCACAGAAGACTGAAAGAGATCCAACTTCCAGGAGTCCTCACACACCAGGTCAAACTAAAGGAGCAACCACAGAGACAGTGAAATGAGGAGCTGGCTCACATC
This sequence comes from Lanius collurio, assembly GCA_020086605.1. Taxonomy (NCBI): domain Eukaryota; kingdom Metazoa; phylum Chordata; class Aves; order Passeriformes; family Laniidae; genus Lanius; species Lanius collurio. The sequence goes on from JACBWW010000002.1 coordinate 3,313,815, forward strand.
CACAAGTCTCCTTCACTTGAGTTAAAGATTTAAACTTGTTTCTGGGTCAATGCCTGTTGTGTCAGCATACAGAAATCCTACTAACTTAGCTAATTATCCAACATTAAAAACTGGAACAAGCCCTTAAGCAGTTTACTGGCATTTCCCATTCATGTCTCATCTTCATCTTTTCTGGAAAGAATGTGAGATACTGTCTGTCAAAACTGGCACCCTAACCTGTGTTGGCCCTCATTGATCAAATAAGCCTGATCACCTGGAGTTTTTCAAACAGCTTCTTTTTGTGGCTGATGGTGAACATTTCTAAGCAGTTCTTGTTGCCTCATAGCCTGGCATGGCACAGAAGTACCTGCAGGCCACACAGGACTCAGTGTAATGCCTTTACTAAAAGTATCCTAGATGCCTTCAGAAGCCTACCTTGTCCCGCTTCCCATGGAGCACTGGCCTCCCGGAGGAGGGTGGAAGTATCTGCATCTGCCCTGAGGCACAGATTTTACGTGCTTCTGTGTTTGTTAGACATAGAGGGGAAAGAATACTGACTACCACCATCTTTGCAGCGTTGGTGGAAACATTTGGTAGAATTTTCTATGATGAAACCAAGCTTGTAATCACAGTTACTGGTTTATTCTTAAAGCACCTAAACTGCTAAAGTACAATTTTCAGTTTATTCACTCCTTCTGAGAACACAAAAGTCATTGGCTTTTCTACAGTTTATTCCTGACTAATACTGTTTTATTGTGGGAAACAATTACCTTTCGCCCACACTGATTTTATTTGCAACCAACTTTAAAAAACTTTATTCATTAAAAAAAAAAAAAAAGGAAGAAAAAAAAAAGGGGGGGTGGAGGAAAGAAATTAGGATCTCTGCATTGGCCAGTTTTGTTTGCAGCACTGCAAGCCGCACTGTTTACACAACTTCAAAAATTGGACCTCTCATGTGACAGGAATTTCATTCAGAATTGGACTTTATCTACCTGGGGATTTATTTGCTGAAGCATGCTTTGCTCCCTAGCTGGAGATATAAGCCTCCTGAGCAGCCAAGGCAACACTTCACAGCAAGGACAGAGGGAAGATGACTCGTAAGGCCCCCAGCACAAGTTCACAGTGAGAGACAACCCCTTCTCCAGGTAAGCAGGCAATATTCTAACACAGCCAAGGCTCCACCGACCCTCTCCCACACCCCTCACCTTGTCTGTAACAGAGGGGACAGGGCAAAGGGGGCTGTTTTTACCTCGGTGACGAGAGAGCTCCCTGGGGAGTCGTAGACCCAGCCATCCCTGCAGGGCCCGAGGGGCACGGTGCTCCCACTGCCCACCAGGCTGCCCAGGGGGTCACTGCAGCTGATGCCTGTGGCGTTCCAGTCCACCTCGTACCTCCTGCAGCGGCTGTCAAAGCCGGCCCCGTGGCCATCCCACTCGGGAACTGTGTGATTCAGCTGCTCCTCCAGGCTCCAGCCACACCTCTGGCTCAGCTCAGCCACCCCGGGGCTGAAGCACCGATGCTCAGGAATGAACCCGAAGAAGACAACCCCCACGTACACTGGGGTGAAGGAAGCAGATAACAAACAGAGGACAAAAAAAGTTTGCTTCTGAAACCTGTCAAACTCTCCAATGTGCTCTAAAATGTCATCTAGGGTTGGCATTTTGGCATCAAAACCACCTCAAAAACCTCAACTAGGTCCTCTCTGCAGCACTGATATATTTAGTTGGCAGCAAAGCTACTTAAGTAACAAAGATATTTGACCAAAAGTCAAGACTAACTCTATAAATTATTAAACTACATGTTGCAAGCTTTATTTTTTAGGTTTCATCTGAAATCAGACCTTAATTCACCCAGGGAGAATTTGCATTTAACCCCTAATCAGAGCACTTATATGTTCCCGTTGTCTGGAAAAACTCCTATGGGTCACAGCCCTTCAGTTTTTGTTGGGGGTTTTGTTTTTTTTTTAATTAGGCAAGTCAGCTCCTCAAATAATAGGCATTTTTTAAGAGCAAACACAGATGGAAAATTCTACCAACATACGAGCAACACATGGGTTTAGTGCAGAGTGGCTGGGCACCACATGTGAACAAAGCTTCTTAACCAGAATCTGTAAAAAACAGGTGGGTGCACTCTGAAAAAGAAGTGTCTCTATGTTGAGCCACATAGCAGTAAAGGAAGAGCTTTCCTGAAAACTCCTGTATCATGTGTGCCTCACCTCTCACCCTCCACACTCTTCCACTCCCAAGGAAAACCTCTCCCCACTTGTATCAGGGAATACAATTTTTACCTGACCATATTTTTGCAGTGATACAAAAGAGAAAAAGCATTCACTACAAAATTAGGTACTGGGAATAGCTGTGGGTAGCCACAATATACAGTATCTATGGCCAGAACACCTATTTTTTTTACCACAGAAGACCTAAAGTTCATTGCAGGCGCCTCAAATAAATGCAGTTATATCAGGCTCTAGTGGTACATTGTCCTGCCCATGGATAGATACCAACTACTCCCATATCTTTTGCTGACAACAGCAGCCTTCCATCAGAAAGAAAAGCATAAGTGAAGGCAACATTTAAAAGACATGAAAAAAGTGAAAAACTGTCTGGAAACCAATTTGAATAGCTTAGGCAACATTGAAAAAAATTTAAAGACACAGAACACTCCAAAATAAACCAGAAAAACAGCTTGAAGGCAATTCTGGCCCAGGCATTGAAACAGAACTTGGTCTCACTGCTCATCAGCTACAACCAACAGTGGCCTGACCAGCTGTGAAAGCTGCTTTGCAGACCAACACTTCAAGATCATTACCCACATCACCCAGACGTAGTTTCTCCTCTCCTGCTTCATCCTCTTCTCCATCAGGAACATCTACACCAAGTTAACAAGAACTCCTCTCCTGGCCACTCACAGCTGTGTCACCCTCAGCCAAGCACAGGCACCACCCCACAACAGACCTTTGGCTCCCTGGCTGCGGGAGTTCTGTGTGGAGCTGGGACGGGGAACGTGGACGCAAAAGTGCGCAGCAGTCACCACGCTGAGAGCCAGTCCCTGCAAGCCTTCCTCAGCAGGAGAATGTGAGCAGTCAAAGCTGTGTGAAGTCAAAGCTTGCTGGGAAGGGGGTGAAGCTAAGGCATTAGGCTGCATCTTAAAAATGCACCCAAAACCCCCTCGTATCTTCCAAGCACTTCCTTTCCAAACAGTTTTATTTAAACAGCTGGTAATGGTGTGTAAAAGTTTCCCTTGAACTATGAAAGTTCGATCCACACTGGGCCAGTTTCCCCCATCTCCCACCATTCTCTCTGCAGCCAGCCCAGAGGAGGCTGGGTGGGAGCATGCCAGGCAGGTGGTTTTCTTAGGGACACTCCCCAAAGAGTCGTGCTACTGACTGGCAAAGTTTCTGCTCCTGGCCCATCCATTTGTACATACTCACCTGGGCCCTGCTATAATCATAACCCTTTCCTCCCTACAGGTCAAGTAGAGTATTATTCTGGGAAAAATTGTCCAGTGAAGCTGGTTATGCATCCAGCTCTCTATGAGGTAAGATTCAGCCAGCCTACCTACAAATGTCCAGGTAAAAAGTGGGCAATAGTTCCAAGACCAGTCACTGAAGTCACTCACTGCAAATTCTGTCATTGATATTGCTCAAATAAGCACCTCCAGACAGAGTAGCACTGTTCTACCTAAGCCTCATCAGGCACAGCCCAAACAGAGACCATGGGATTTCACACAGGAGAAATAATTTCATGCAGTGGGTTCATGGATCAAACAACTCCAAAATGCCAGCTTTGATGACCTGAGGAAGGGAACCGGAATTCTCCAACATGCATTGAGAGAACTGTGTAATGACAACTGACAGTATTAAAAATACACCATCAAGCCTCTGATTTCCCCAAGCTCACTTAACTCTAAATATGAAAAATGCTGATTTAACTTTGAAAAGATGAAGCTTAAGCCAAACTGATTTACAGCTCCACTGGCAACAATACAAGAGGAAGAAGACACAAGTCTGATAAAAGAAAGAACATACCACCAGGGCCTACTTATCTGTTCTGATCTTTGTCATCAAACACTGGTTCTCATTTCGAGTGACACAATTGAGGTATAAATCATCACAGCAGGAAAGGGTCCCACTAGGCTGGTGAGCAGCATACAGAAAAGTGTAAGAAGGATTCCAGACTTGAGATGTGGGATTTGGAATACCCACTTCATATCTTTTATTGAAATTGCTGAATACTTTATATTACACTATTTTGATTCAAAATGGAGTTTTTATAAAAAGAAACCATTGTTGAAACTGAGTAAGCCAGCCAAAAGGAACAACAAAAAGTTTCAAAAAATTCTGACCAATGCATGTTCTTATACAATGCTTTGAAACCCTATCATTGTCCATAATTTTATTTAGGAAACACCTGGAGAAGAGCAAGACTGCTAGAGAAAAACTGACTTGCACTCATTACCAGCAACATTTTAAATCAATGACCATGGCCAGGATCATAGCATATGGACTAGAAACTAGGCTATCAGAAAACATTGGCCCAAATTTATTTTCTTGAAATTAATACCAGAGAGAGGCATTATGCAGACTAGGGCTCCTCTAGTCCTTGGGCTTTTCTTGGTTATGACAAACTGGGTAGTACAGATTGTATTACAGGAACTCTGCCTCTATGTTCTTGAAAACTCTGGTTGTCTGTGCAGTTGGCCTAGTCCAGCTGTAATCAAGGAAAAAAAATCTTTGGGTGCTTGTCAGCTGCTTAGGCAAATACTGATAAAGTCAGTCATATGACCAGTACCAAAACAAAAAAAATACCATGCGAAGAATAGCAACCATTTCAGGCTAAAGCTATACAGAATAGTACCTTTCTGTCCACACCTTTGAACCAATGATCTGCTTAAATTAGAATGGATATTCAAATTTACAGGATAAATTAGACCAGTTCCAAAATTTACATCAAATCATCCCAACACACAAAAGTTATACTTTTCCTTGTCTCACCCATAGAATAATACCCTGCCGGCAGGAAGAACATGTTACTATTAAGCAAACCTGAGTAGTGAGGATCAATAAATACAAGGAGTTAAAACGACAGTAGTCAGGTAACTTGAATCTCAGAAGCCAGGGGCTTCATTGAGCCTTAATCCTTTCCTTTCAGAGGTTTCTCTTTTTTAAGCAAGCATTTAACATCTATGCTGAGACTTCAAAAAAAAAAAAAAAGTGTCCTGCTAGAGAGAGTCAACTAACTCAGCCAACTGGATGTCAGAAATCCAGTCATTACTGAACAGATCATTGTAAACAACCACAAAATCTTTCTCTTCTTCCCTTTTCAATGGTTTCTTGTTAAAGGCAAAATTCAGAAAAATCTTTCAGGCTGAAGTCCTCGTTTTTGGTTGGAAATGTTGTCCCATTATATATAATCTCTGTATATATATTTGATTAGGCACAAGAGGGATTATTAAATATTCAACAAGTCCTCATCACTATCATCATGAAACGATATTGTATTTGTAGAGTTCTGTGCCTGCTGCTGGCCTGGCTTGGCTATTGCTTTCCTTTCCTTTCCTCCATTCAGTAAATAAGATTTGTTATCACTGCCAAGACTCTGTGGCTTCTTTTGTGGGTGCTTGCTCTTGTCTAGTCCTCTTCCTGTTTGAATCTTTACATCCGGAATGGTTAACACTTCATCCTCACTGTCCAGGTCATCCACATGAAGAGAGGTAAGGGCTTCAGATGTAACAGACTTGGTAGCAATGTGACCATTCTCCTGCCCTCCTTTTGCCGTTCTTGGATTTGGTGCTGCAACTTCCTCCATAAGCCACTCTGTCTCATTCTCATTAGCTTCTTCTTCGCTGTTTATCTGCAAGTAAAGAAAAGAGGAGACTGCATCTGACACTCCAGACTGACACACACTGATCTCCCCAAACATCAAACCCCACAGCACACACAGCCTTGGTTTAATGTAGCTGTGACAGTAACACTGCAAGAGCATCACTTTTCACTGCACTGAAACAGACTTTGTTCTCTTCTTGTATGTTTACACGTTATTTGGTGATTTATAGACTGCTCTTCAATTCTTTAACTCTATCTTCCTTTCCCATTTCCCAATATAAATATATACATATCTCAGCTATGTGGCTTTCCTGATGCCACACAGTATGGTATCCATGCAGTAAAGGAACTAGAAATTAAGGGGGTTATTTATTAAGAAAAGCTTAATTTTAAAAAAAACTTGACAAGAAACAAATTTGATTTTGTCACTGTATTACCTTTGTGTATTTGTAGGAAACACCAGATGACCTTCTGCAGCAGTTTGTTATCTTGTTTATTACAATTTCCCTAAAGAAAGGGAAGAACCTACATTAGGAAGACTATATCCACTTATTAGCTCTCACTTTTCTTTACTGGATTTTTACCATCAACATAAAGCATGTCAACAAATGAGCTGCAAACTATCATATTGACCCTGAACCACCCCAAAAGTTGTATGGAAAGCAGAGGAACAGCAGGACTTGCACTTGTTCCTTGACACTGTTGTATGGATCTAGCGTGACTTCATGAAAGGGGAGGGATATCAAATGCTAACAATATTGTCATGCTGTTTTATGCTCCTTAATTAGCAGTTGCCCACAACATAGGCTAGACCAACTCAGTTATACATCCCAGCCTGCTTTATATGGGCCTTCAGACAGTAATGGAGAATTTGAAAGAACCAGCAGTTTGACAGTTGATGCTGCCGACTGAAAAACAGAACTCAAATCTCTAAAGTTTACTATTTCCCTTTCACTTCTGGCAGAAAACCAAGTCCTGACAAAGAAACTTCTAAACCCTCTTAATAATTTCTTACCTCCTCTCTTTTTTGTAGAACAGCAAGATTATGAGACACGCAGTGAGAACAACCAACAGGACACTCAGCACAGCACCAACAGCCTGGCTTCTCCTTGAAAGACCTTTATGTATTTGGGTCTCCTCATCTGCCTGGTGCTGATTGTTTCCTGGATCATTGGTTGATCTAGCAATAAAAATTGAAAAGATAAGATCTATTGATAAATTCTGTTAAAATGGATTAAAAATAGCAGATTAAAAGAAAACATGCCACACTCTCCTGTCAGTCCAACCTAAGAGCTGTACAAACTGAACTTAGGGGATTTCATCCAAGTAAAAAACAACCTGAAAAACACAAATATATGTACTGTGCCTACATCCCAGTATGCTATCAAATAATGCACAAAACTACAGTCAAGACTGCAGAGCACAATTAAGCACTCCAGAGCTTATACAGCAGCAGCTGTCCACACAGAGGTGCTGTTTTAGAACCAAATCTGCACTTGCATAAGCTGTAACAGCTACAGAAATTATATTCATCTGACTATGGCACTACACAGACCAAACTCCCTCAACAGGTTTAAATCAGATTCAAGAGTTTCCCTATGCTTTCAAGCTAGCAGCCAGAAAGTAAACACTCACAGAAGTAGTCACTCCATCTTTCACAGTGAGGCTGCCTACCTGTCAAGAGTGTTGTAAGCACTTAAATACAGACACTCTGCTTTTAACACTGTCCTCTCACTAATCAGGAGGTTAGCTGATCATATTTAATTGCAGAAATACTTCATTATTCCTTTAGCCTGGAATGGAAAATCATTACAGGTCTTAAAGAAGTGGGTAGATAGAGGTAAAGGACAGTCTTTGACACAGTTTCAAAGTTTTCCAGACAGTAAGACAAGGGGGACCAAACACCTCACCCATGAACTGTTTGCTTCTCTCAGTAATACGAAACAGCATGTTCTGTCAGCTACAGTGGGTTTTACTTAGTGAAAACAATGATATTAATTCCTCTGTGCCTCTCCAGCTTTAGGTCCAGATTGGTTTAGCAAGATTGTGCCAAACACTGCATACACGAACATCAATTTATCTATGAGCCTACTGCTTTTTTAGCTTTTCCCCTTTTACCAATCACTGTCATGAACAAATACAAAGAAGCCTTTGGCTGAGAAGTGCTGACAAAAGCTGCTTTCAGAAAATGCTTTACTACTCACATTAATGGACACACAGCAGATGTGTACCAGGTAAATAAATACTGGCAATCTGCTGTCTCATGAAGGAATTCAGGGATGCCTTCCTTTGCTTGTGGATTGCAGTGGAAGAAAATGGTTGAAGACACAAACTTTGATTTATCTTTACCACATCTGGAGTCAGATGAAAATATGACATCCAAATCATCATCTACAATGAGAAGAAAACCTTGTAGTTTACTACTTCCTTGAGAACAGTCTGTTAACACTAGACCCTGAAAAGAAAAGTAGCTAGCTAAAGGAAATCACTGCTTATGCAGCAGCACAGAGACTGAAGTCTTCTATCTTGCATGGTTCTTAACAAAATCTTTCAGCCTTCAAGTGTCCAGCCCCAACCCATATTAAGGCTACATTTGCAACTGAGCTTACACAGCAAAAAAAAGTAATCTAAATTATGCCAGACAGACTTCGGATAGCTTTACAGAAACGGATTAGCATAGATGCTGTTAATCAAGAACCATTTTCCGATGAAGCAATTCACAGAATATCAAGCAATTCTCTCTGGTGAGCAAGTACTTACCATCAACATAATATTTGGCATTTCCGGCAGAACCAACTCTCCGAATGCGCTGTTCATTAGTTTTCACCTGGCAGATGTTTGCTCCAAAGCATTCTGAGAAACTTGAGTTTATTATACCAGAAAGTTGAATTTGATATACATATTTATCACCATTTGTCCGTTCATCACCAGAAGCTGTGTACAACCTGAGGAAACAGAGGATAAGTCTGTTCTTAAGTCTAAACACACAGGCTGGGGTTATTCCCAAGACATAAAACTGGCAACAGTGATAGATGCTATCACTGGCTGATTCCAGAGCAAGCTGAGTGACCAATTCAGCAACCAGAAGAGATGCAGAACTGTGGCTTCCTCCTTGAACAGGAGAAGTAAGGATTATATTTAGCACAAGTATAACTCTTAGCAAGCAGAGAAAGCAAACTTCTCCAGCTATACTGCCCTCAGTGAGTGAGTGAACATGTAAACACCTCCAAAGTTTTAAGATAAACTGAAGACAAAAGCATGATTCAGTGGCTCATACACACTCCTGACTGTGAGAACCATATAGTGTGATCTGCAGCTATGATGAATGGCACAGTTTAGCAATCTTCTCCAGAAAGGTAACTAGTTCTACCATTCTCTTGTTTTGGGGTTTGTTTGGGGTTTTTTTACTCACTTGTAATAAACATCCCCTAAAGAAAAGTTTTTCCCAGTTGCAGGATTAATGACTGTTCCGTTCACCACCTCTACCTCCTGCTGCTTCACAGCACAAGCTGCACGTGTATCCCATGTGATGTAGTAAGCACAGTTTTCTTCATCAAACCTACCAAAATAAAAGATAGAGCTGATGATATCAGGAAAGAGTAACCAATTTTTACCATCTTGAGAAAAGGAAAAGACAACTGCTAACCCATGTGTGACAACATCCTGCCTAAGCATCACACCGAGAGTAAGCTAAAATAGTCAAGTAGCACTCAAAAAAAGCAACATGAAGAATTGCACTGGATTTTTCTGCACTTTCATGATTTTAGAAGACCTGGCTGCATCTCAGCTTCCTACTGAAAATTCCAGAATTCCCACAGCGTATCAAAGGGTTTTATTGATATATTTTAGCTAGCAAACATATTAGGCTGCTTTTTTTGCAGCATGCTAAACCTGCCTTTTATTTAAGCAGGACAATAGGTACAATCTAGTGTCCTGGTTCTGGCCACGACAGCATTAAGTTTTGCAGTAGCCAGGAAAGCCCACGGCCAGGAGGTTATTCTATACCACCTCACATCATTGCTAGGAACAGGGGGAAGGACATCTTCTCTAGGGAGAAGGGGTCTCTTTTGGGCCAGCACAGCACAGCAGAGGGACCCCAGTCATGTATTGTTGTCTCATTCGAATCATTCACCTCCTTCTTGTATCCTCTGTCATTAGTATTGATGTTGTTACTGTTTCTTTTCTAATCTCATTTCTGTTTCAGTAAATTGTTCTTATCTCAACCCATGATCTTTGCCTTTTGTGCCTCCACTTCTCTCCAGCCCTCAGAAGGAGAAAGGGGGAACAAGTAGCTGTAGTTTCAGTGGGAGCACTGAATTAGAGAATATCATTCCTAAACCATGACAGCTAGTCAGACTTTGCTGCCTAGTTCTTTGACTTACACAGAGCATTTTGTTCAGTTTTCCAATTCTACAAGCAATAGGAGCTAATATCGAGACTAAAAAGAAAGTCCTCAAGCTTTCTTAGTGTTTATGATCACGCATACATACCCCACTTTAGACAGATTCTGGTTAAATACACTGTATTGAGGCAGAAATAAACTGTGTGTTATTAGCTCACTTACCTACAGTAAATGTTCTTTAATAAACGGATTTTGAACAGAGTTAAGACAATGTCATTGGCTACGCACATTGAAACAACAGCATCCAAGCCATTGTCAGAGCTAATCTGGAATTAGAATTTTTAATTTTTTTCCCAGAAATTTTAAGATAAATACAAAATACAATGTTTATGGAAATGAACAACTGCACAAACTCCAAAAGACCTGATACCTTGCAAGTATAGACCATGGATCATTTTAGGGACTGTCCAACAGAGCAGACAGTCCCCATCCTGAGATTTAAGGGTTTACTAGACAGGTACAAAGGAACTGGCCATGAAGATCAGTGGTGTGTAAATCTATTACTCACCTCTGCAGCATGGGCATGCCAACTGTTCTTGCACATTTCAGTTCTATAATTGTTGTTACTTTCTTATTTTTCCTACATTCTTGCCCACTGGAATAACTAATATACACTGTATCACCTAGAAGACAAAAAAGGTGATAAAAGGTTTTAGTAAGCAGCTGTCAGAAATTCCCTTTGCTCGTTCCCTAGACGTCCTTACTTCTAGCATTCTTTTCCCCTGCATAGACCATATATCAATCACAGTATTTCAGTAATTCAAGGCATTCACACTTGTGATCATTTAAAAATCACTCCTCAAACTCTGTCTTTACATTGTACCCCGTGTTCAGGTCACCACTACGGCCATAACAAATGTTTACATTTAAAATATCATTTTTTTAAACGTAAGAGTAAATGAAGATACCCATTTATAAATGAACTCAGGCAATAAACACAGGAAATTCAGGTCATTGCTTTTGTAAATGGATGGAAAATTTCCCTGAGCACCATTTGAAAAATACTCCTCAACTAGGAGCTTGAGTAAAGTTGACATTATTGGTTTGTATTTGTTTTCCTAAGAGTGAAGCCAATTAATTATCTTTCACATGCTGCTTTAATTGGAAAAGTTAGTAGATGCAGAGTAAGTCTTTTCAAATTAGATGAACAAAAATTACTTCCTCTCTCACAATTATAGAATCACAGATTGTCTGAGGTTGGAAGGGACCCCTGGAGATCATCTGGTCCAAATCCCCTGCTCAAATGGGGTCACTTGGAGCCAGCTGTCCAGGACTATGTCCAGACAGCCTTTGAATACCTCCAAGGTAAGAAACTCCACAACCTCTTTAGACAACCTGTGCCAGTGTTTGGATATCTCACCGTAATAAAAGCATTTCTTGATCTTCAGATAGGTAGTTCATTTCTTACAGCTTTAATGATAACACTGCTTATTTGCTTTAGTATTTTCTCATGGCTTAAGCATCCCATTCTGTTTTTGTTCTCAAACAGAAGATTCACTGATAAAAATATTTCAAAACAAAGGCTTCAGCATAATTTAAGAACAACTATAGCCAGGCTGTAAAATTTAATCCTATAATCTCTAGCTCTCTACAGGAACAAAATATAACTCTACCTGTCACATTCAGCTTCTGTGTATGAACAAGTCCAAGAACTTGAACATCTCCATTGTAGCTCTTCCTGCAAATACTGGCTCTTTCAGGGCAGCCTGTGGGTCCCTCGTGTACCCTTTGACAGAGGTTCACATAATACCTAAACAGAACATGGTAGACGAAACTTCTTTAAAATTCATTTAGGCTAAACTGAAGAAGTGATACACAAGTTTTAGAATCTTCATAGGAAGCTAGACAGGTTGCAAGAAACTAAATCTCAAATTAGCTGACAGAATAAAGCATGTACTGAGGTTTGGTAGATTACTTCTATCTGTCATTTTCAAGTAAAAGACTGTGGAAAAAAAAATAACTGATCATTTACCAGATTAGGTCACTAGTTAATTTTAACCGAGGTCCAAACTAGAAATTGGAACAGAGTCAAGAAACATCCAAAAGGTTTTTTTATTTATAAAGATTATAATACTACTCTAAATTCAGCGTCTCCTCAACGCTACACAAGCTCAGACATGCTAGAGCAGAGAACTGCTAGCAAGGTGGTGAAAAAAGTGTTTTGTTAACACACGGTCTATGGTAAGTTTAGAATTAGATGCTGTCATCCTTGCCAGTTCATTTCTATTTCTTAACTGGAGGAGGGAGGCTCGAGAGGTCAATGACTTCCTGACATCCATATTTTCCACTATGCTAACATATCGAGAAATACCGGTGAAAAGTCCCAGTTAAACTTTAGACAACAACTTACACATTTGTATCAAAAGAAAGCAACTAAGTAATTAAGATTTTTCTTCAACATGATTAAGAATCAAAAAAATAGCATTTAAACAACAAAATTACATATTTAAGATAGCAGTTTAAACAGAAAGCTTTTAAACAGCTTTTAGTTTAGATGTACTTATCCTTCTAAAAGGATTACCAATAGAGGGAAAGGGTGAGAAGGAAGAATATGATTTCTCAGTCCCTTCAGATAAAATGGGTTCCTTTCTGAGCTTTTTTTTATTTAGATGAAGTGTTAAGCATTGACAGTTTTAAGACAATGAGCAGGGACCACACAGAAATACATGCCACATTACAAGTGTACTGATAAGCAAGCTGCTCATTACTCACGAGTTCCCATTGTGGAAAAAGATCCATGATCCTGTCAGGGAAGAGAGCATTCTCAAGTCATAAGTTCTGTGTTTTTGGACAAACTTGCACTCCATCTTCTTGGGAGGACAAACAGCCTGAGTCTTCCATTCAAATGTCACAGCACAACCAAGAGTCTCACTGAGAAGGTATGGGCTCCCAACACCAGCATTTTCATCACATGTAAAGATAATGGTAGACTCCTTTCTTGCAGTTGCTATAAAAGGAAAGGTTGGCAAAAAGCATATTTTACATGAGGTTTTCGGGCATGAATGGATTTTAGTGCAGCTAAATCTCTGTGTCAGATAAGACCCTTGTACATGAAGTATAGGAAGTACTTACTGCTACTACAGAATCCCCACTTTTCATCTCCCTGGTAGTTTTCAGTTGTAGCACACCACGGCTTGTTCTTCCCTTCTGTAATACACTCCTCATAGGTCTTCCCTTTGTACTTGAAGGGGAACACACAGAGCTCCCCCTTTTCAGTCACTGAGAAGGAAAGATATAATCTCTTAACTACACACAGTAGAATAGGAGGCGTATCCATATTTGGAACCTTATTCAAAGTCTGTACTTCAATATAATATTTCTTCTTAAAGAAAGGTCAGTGACAGACAACAGAAATACTGAAACATTGAATCTAAACCCAAATAGAAAACTACATGTAGCACACAGCTACAATCATCCGACAGAAAAGTTGCACTGTCTCTTCTAGGGAGATACATGTTGATCTTATAGGTTAGTATGATGCTTGTGATTTAGCAAAACAACATCTTTGTATTGCTATATGTAAAATCTATGTTGTTTCCTCCTGTCACAACAAAACCTCATATTTCAAGGGAAAAATATCCTGACAAGTTTTGAACATAAAGAACGGGTCTGCTCCAATCTCACCTGGAGGGCACCGATCACCTCCTGTATATTGCAAGATGACTTTTTCATCCTGGTGGCTGTAGTCCATTCTCATTTCCTTTATGTTTCCAAAGGATGACACACCACTTTTAGATGTCAGACACACTGCCCCATCTCTGCATTTTCCCTGGGGCAAGCCCACACTGCACACACCAACGTGGTAATTGTTGGATCCAGAAAATACCTGTGTGGAAAATCAGAAGCATTACAGCAAGTCTAGAGTCAATACTTACAAAATCACACAAGTGCTTCACAAAACAAATCTCAGGCAGCACTTGCATAATGCAGGAGGAAAAGATAACTAATTCTGCAAGTCTGGCCTTTCTTAATATGACAAAACTGCAGATAAAGCACACAGGACTATAGATAAAATCTGTTCAGCAGACCTGCTCGTTCATTCAAGACTCTATCAAAGGTGAAGATTTCTCATTCCTTTACCCATCAATATTATACCCTCTAATATTATTTCCTCTGCCAGAAGCCAAACAAGTATTGATACTGACCACAGCACATTTCAGCCTTTTCTCACACCCCAGAATGCTTAAAAGAAACCCCTCCTGCAGTTTTAAAGTGTTGATAGCAATAGGCAATTATAAATAAATAAGTAAATAATTAAACAAACATATAAATAAATAAATCTCACACCACCAGAAGGCATTACCTCAAACGATCTTCCAGAAAGGCTGGTCAGGTTAAAAGTATAGTGTAGCTGTTCATCAATCACAGAGCAGCCTAAAGTTTTCACTTTATCAGGACACACAACTGGAGTTTCCCACTCAAACACAAAAGTGCAGTCAACCTTCCTTATCATCTTTGGCTTACCCTGTTACCAAAGAACACAGGAAGACACGTTTAATATTTGGAGAGTTTGTTGTTGTCTCTGCATTTGCCTCCTTCCCCAATAGTTAACCTCAGTTACTACCATGGCTAGACTTCACTGATTGTAGGACAAACACCATATTATAATCAGTACCAAAAAAAACTTAAAAGGGAAGTGCATTCTACCTAGCTCCAGAAAACAATCAAGGTACACAAGCTTTCTTCTTAATTAGGGTTGAGATTTTGATGTTCAGCTCAGATGCAAGCAGCAAAAGCATGAGAGCTGTGCTTCTTGATGGCAGAGAGCATAAAGAAATTTCACTGAGTTTAGAGAGAATACTGTTTATCATGTTTTAAACTAAAGTATTAGTATGGTCTGTGCAATACTCAGAGCTGCCTCAAGTTTCAGTTCATGCCCTTTGTTGATGGAAAATGGTTTCATGATCTTCAGCAAGCTCTAGTTTGACAAACATCATATCTACGGGCTTCTCTACAGTTTGTTGAAGTATTTAAAAAATTCAAGGAGTGTTAGACTCACATCACCATGCAAAGTCAATTTAGTGTTCAGGTGTTGACACGAAATAAAAACATAAGCAACTAAATGCAAATTTTTAAAGTTGTGTGTGATTATGGAAAACGTTACAGCATAGGGAGAACACTTCACAGTAATACCTGTACAGTTACACTGGTTCTGGTGTTAGCTCAAGATTCAAGTACAAACTTTAGGATCTAAACAAGGTACAATACAGCATTAAGTTTATGTCAGTGATAAGTTTTCATTACATTACTTCCATGGAATCTGATCCTTGAAATCATCAGAACCTGTTACTCTCAAGCTTAAAGTACAGGCAGTCAGTAAAATTTTGGCCAGTTAGGAATACAAATATGATAATACTTCTTGAAACAAGTCCATCCATACATTCTAGAAACAAATCCTTGACTTAGCTTTAAACACAGCTAACACTGGTTACCACCTGCTTTCCATTACACTCCAATATCAATTTAATGGATATCTCACCAGGCTAGTTCCTTGGCTGCAGTGAAATACAATAACAGAAGTATAGTTCAGTCTGTTGCTTATCTGACAAGGAGTAGTGCTGTTGTAAGTGATGTAAACTTCATTTGCTGCCTTATTGAACTGGGGAGGTTCAGTAACACGACCAATATCCTACACAAGCAAAAATATGTATTAATAGAAGTACAGGACACACCTAGATTCCAGATCAGCCCAGAGATTCAGATCAGTTCAGATTCATCTGTTTGGTTTATAAAGGAGCACAACAAGTATTGCATTTTCAAAAACTGCATTCTATACTCAAAGAACAGCCGTTACATTTCAATCCTAACAAAACAAAAGTTAATCAACTCAAAACAGTTTTTGACTAAACTTGACAAAAGCCAGGGAGGTTCTGCATCTTCTTTACATCAATGTGCCAAATTACCAACAGATCATTTAAAAATCGCATTAACAATGAATCAAGGTCCCTAGATTAATATGGAAATGCATGGAAAACAATCTCAGCTCTTTATGTCTTTCTTCTAGAGCTTGCAAACAAGTCCTCAAAAGCAAAAGCCTAGATCTCTCAAGGTAATAACACAGACAAGTTAATCAATCCTCTGTAACAGGTTCACTATTTATGCAGCTGTCAGGTTTCTTCATGAAAGACCTAAGTGCATTTTGAAGCATGCTATACTGTTTTCAATTGCAACAGGCTATCACAAGATCAATTAAACCACAGAACGGCTACGTCATTCTGCTTCCCAGTGTCCATATTTGATACGCAGCACTTTGGGACACAGAAATTTTTTTTTTCACTACATGAAAAAATTCTCAGTAGCAATTTTCCATATCGTAGTGGTTTTGTTCAGATATCTCTTACTTACTTATTTTACCTCTGTGACATAAGAATTAGGAGAAAACAAAGCAGGCACAAACTTAAAAGGACTTTTGTGCAAAAAACCACTTCCGTGTCAAACCATGACACATATTTATCACTATACTGAATCCAAAAAAAAGCACTGGGGTTCAGAATAGGAAAATACTTCTTCATAGGGAAAAGCAATAAAAGGGAACTTTGCAGAGGAGATTTTAATTCTGCATTCCATTTCTTTAATCCATTGTCAAACCTGTGGTTCAAATAAGGTCTCTACACAGGGATACTATATTAAGCTATTAGAGAAATGCACATTTCAGTGATTCCTGACATAGTACTTACTATTGGCAATCCATTAACAGGAACCATGCAAACAGCTGCTCCAGGTGGGCAACTGACATCTTTGATAGGATTGAGAGGTTCACAAATGTTGATGTAGAAGTCTGGAGAAACATCTGTAATATCTTCATCCACAAATGCCTCATAATACCCAGTGCGATGGATCAGAGGAGACAGGTCAATAATGGAACTGCCATTCATTACTGAGCACTTCACCTACAAGAAGGTACATTTATTGCTCTTATTCTTTTATTACTTGCTTTGAATAATTCACAAACATCCTATCCTTCTTGGGGCCAGAAGCATGGCTACATTCAAAAGTTTCAAATACAAGTAAAGCAGCATTTATTATAATTTTTGCTTGTCTACAGATACCAAACACCTACAAGCAGCATATGAAAAACCTTGATAATTTAAACATTCTTATGGAATGAAGTCCCTATCAGATCAATAGCAAGACAAAGCTCTGGCTGGCACACATACTCCAGTATACGTAGTCACTATGACTTTTTAAGATCGGGCCCCATCCTTTCCTCTCCTCATCTCCCACACATCATTTGACCACCTCCAACAAACAAGCTTGGTTACAACAACGTTATAACAATGTAAAGTTAGTGTATTGCAAGTTGATGGCTTGAGTGCTACATTTCCTCAGAACCAATTTCATACACTCTTAACGTGCATAAACCTACTGACAGTCTAGGTGGAATTTGAGAAATCTATTCTTGTTTAGATATTGCATAAGGAGCAACTAATAAAATCACCATTTAATTTCAGGACAAATAATCACTGTTGCTACCTAGATATCATCATACTGAAATAGCTTGTGTCACTGTGAAAAAAGTGATCAGAAGCGCACTAAGGATCACCACACCGAACTAACAGGTTAGAAAATGCAGTGGGGTTTTGTTGATTTGTATTGCAGCATGATACATATTACTGAAGGGGAAACCAGAACTGTGTGTAGCTGTAAGAGGGGACATGTGACAGTTCCTGCTGGGTAAAGAAAAACTGGAAGGTGTTTCCTAAATGGAAGCAAGAGCTATTGTAGTACTGAAACAGTGACAAGGAGGAAAACCAACTTATTGCGGGGAATGATGGTCACACTAGAGGTAATCAAAGCAGCAAAAAGAATGATCAGGCAGATTCACAAAAGGAAATATTCAGGTATTAAGAAAGGATCTAAATTCATCCAATAGTTCATTTAGCCTTCAATTCCTAGTGATGCCTTTTACTTCATGCACCCACCACTACTGGTCATTTTTAATTAGCTAAAATTAACTACAGACTACCTCACAGCATTGTCAGGAGCACCAGTTCAACTAAACTGACTAAATGATGTTGCTACAGCATGTGCTGTATATCAGAAGCAGATTCTAAATTCATACTATCAAGGTTTATCAGGTTTTGCACTGAGCAAACTGATCATGCACTTGCCTGGCCTCTAGTCAACTGCCTAGAAACAAAGACTATCCCCATGCACAGAGATGCTGTCCATCCTCAAGCACTAAAGTATCTTAACCATCACTTCCCAACATGACACTCAATGGCTTCCATTTGAACTGTACAGAAAAGCAGCTAAATAGGTTCCACAAGGAGGTTACTCTCAAGCATTTGAAGTTCTAACTTGGCTCAAACACATGAGTTTGTCAAGTATTGCTCACTCCTGTTGAAAATGTCAGTATGGAAAGCACACAAGAACTCCTGTATGAATTTGGCTTCTGTACTACAGGAAGAAATCTTTCCCCCAAACAATTTAAAATATGCTGCTATTATATCTAATCCCCTCCAGAAATTTTAAGTCCCACAAGTGTTTTCTGAAAAAGTGATTCTCACCTCTTCTTCACAAGCCAAGGAAGTATGCCAAGAGAAATAACTAGTGCATGTCTGCTCATCAAAAGACACAAGAACAGGCCGGCTCTCATCTCCAGCTTCAGACTTGCATACAAAACTAAAATAGCTTTTATGCCTCAGTGCAGGGTCTGCAGGGCAAGGATCTCCATCTTCATAGACAAGTTTTAACACTTGGTCTTCATAACTTAAAGTTTTACTCTGTTTTCCAGCATTAACTGGTTTTTGGCCACCTGTGATGCAGACAGCTAAAGTGAAAAAAGAAAAATAAAGAAAACAGATCAAGTTTGATACAACTGCCCTGAAAAATTGCACCATACAACATAAGCAGCAGGAGACTTAAGATTTTAATGTCACTTTAATTTTCCTAAGAAGAATAGGCTTTGCCACACTATTCAGAGTTACCATTTAACTGCACTGAACTGCATTGATACAAAGATCAAATATTGCCTTTAATACTTCATTAACCACCTATACATGCTTAAGTAACCACAGAGCACTGTTTGGTAATTGCTTCTCTGAAAATCAAGCAATGAACACAAAGTGTCAGACAGATTATACGTAATTTTATTAAGAGGCCCCTTAAAAACCAAATCAATCCAATATTTTTTCAAACTACACAAAAATAATTTTCTCAACAAACAATATTCCTATTTTAGCATCTAAGATGCTTAAGTATTATTTCATATAGAGCTAGTAATTCAACCTGCAATTAAGCAGCTTAAAAACCAGTTAATTAAGCAGAAAGTTGACTTCTACTGATGTTTCAGAAGCACCCACATCAGAATAGAAAGCTAGAAAGAGGACTAGCAAAAGTTTGAAGTGCAGACACAAAGCCCAGTGTGTATGCACTACAGCAATGCATCACCACAGAGTTCACTCTAGCTGGAAGCTTGTAATGTCTCCATTTTCAGAGCATTAAAGACGTGCAGTAGAAGCACCTACACTCCTGCCACCATGTCCAAAAAAATACCCATTCATTAGGAACTAAAGGGACTGGGACTCGAAGTGAGTGCATGCAAATGGTGTTTGGTAGAAATATATGGCCTAAAACAGTTTTAGGTTCTTTTGCTAGTCAATACAGCCACACAGCTGTTCCCTTCACTCCTTCTGCATTTGCAGTAAAACATCACATTTTACTGTAAACTTGAGCATAAGCATTTCTTTTGGTTAACCCACAGTCAATGATTACAGTACCAGAGAGGATAAGATACTTACCAGCTCCATTAGCACATGAACTTTTAGCTTCAGCACAAACATTCAACTCAATTCTTCTGTTGTGTGAATCATTAATGGTATAGCCAGACTCTCGCTTTAATGATGTCAAATCAAAGAGGTGGCCTATAGAGAGATAAGGGAACAACTTTTTCAGATTCAAAATCAAGACATTTCTTTGTATTATAAGCTTTCAGGAACTTAATTTAGTAGAAAGGTTAACCAGACCCTTTTTGCCTGCTATCTTAAAAGGGCAAACAGTTACTTATTCACATTAACAGATGAAAAACTGGTTTTGAACTATAGACTATTCATGTTCCAAGGGATATTGCAGTACAAGATATTTCTACTGTCAGTAAGCTTGTTAGTCACTATCCAGAGGATGTCACACTGCCCTTTTCTAACAAAGTCCCTCAAGAACACAAACACAGTAGTGCTGCTTCCAGCAGCCTCTTCCACATACAAAATCCCGAGGCCTCCAGCTTACCTGTAGCAGGATTGGTTACCCGACAGTCATTTTGCACATTGCTTTTAAGAGGACATGCAGCAGCAGTGAACCATAAGAAGGTATATTCACAGTCTTCAATGGCAGTTATAAGTTCTGGCTTTGATTCCTAAACACAAAACAGTGGAGAGAGTGACATCTCTATAGAGTGATAGTGTAAGATTCCATGCCAACAGGCTTATCCCTGCAGCCTGTAGCTGAGCTCAATTCAAACACACTACTCCTAGAAACTAACACAACATCATGGTCCAGTGAATTTATCCCAAGTCTGAGTATTTTACTGTGATTATTTCAAATAAGTAACAGTACAGAATCACTATCGGGAGAAATAAAACAAATGATAGAAGAGCTAAAGGTAGCCTAGGCCGAAAGAAAATCCAAAAGGCGATTCAAATCTCATCAAATGGAAGAGTACTTCATAGCAGGCATACAGATGTGCAAGCGTTAAGAACTACACAGCCAATAGCATTATTTACTAACTGAAACACTTCCCAACCTGCACCACATTCCTCTTCAAGATGTAAGCAGATGATCTGACACTATCACAGATGACAAAATTTGTGCCGACAAACTGTACAAAATGATCTCTTAAAAATTGCTCAGCATCTAAAATACAAGTACTTGTAAGTCTATCTGCTTGCATGAACACATAAAATCCCAGCAGAAGAAACCCACTTACAATTTTGCTTTCGTCACACTTGAGGCGCAATATTGTTGTTTTCTTCCGAATTTTATCTGGACACTGATCTCCATTGATGTATTTCAGGATAGAAGTGACATTTTCCCAACGAGGACGATCAGCAACTTCCCCAAGACTGGTACATTTTGTACCCTCAATGAGGGAGGCAGCAGCATCAGAAGGGCAGGAACCTATAAATATACAAAATAAACAAATAAACAAAAACTGCATTATCACTCCAAATGTTAGTAAGGTGTACTTGCCTGGAATAGAACTCCACTACTTTACTTTCTGGTATATTTTGGCTGATTTATCTCCAGGCCATTGTCCAAACCATACTCATTGAGCAGTATTTTCCCCAAAAATCTCAGCTAGCAGCAACTGTCTCACTTAAGATCATGCAAAAAGTAGTTACAGCTACCACAGTGGAAGTAGACTGCTACAGAGTGGAAGGCTACAGTCTGGCCTTGCATTGCACAAAACATAGAGTCACTCACAAGATGCCATAGAGAAATTCTGAATTATTTTAATCTTTAAGAACTACAGCATACTTTAGATAAGGACAGAAGAGCCAGAGTGACAAAGTTATCAAGAGAAGGTAAGAGCTGCTAGTGAATCTCACCCACTAAGATGGAAATCAGGCCCACAATCTACCTTTCTCTCTGGTGCTGAAATCACACCACTATCTCTACACACTTTGCTTTGTGATTTTTCTCACCCTGAAGAGCCTCCAGCAGTACTGTCCTACCACTTGCCTTCCCTAGCTATAGGAAGAATAAATCTTTATTTTGCACTTACGTGTAGCACTATATGGTACTAAGGGCTTGCAGACATTAATATAGTATTTCTGGGTAGTAGCAGATATAGCAATTGCCTCCCAGTTCTCTCTATGTCGCGTCAGAGATGAAAAGTCATAGAAGTTTCCTTCGTCATCCCTGTACAAAAGATTAAAGGCATGTAAAATAATTAAGTATTTTAAAGTTGCAATTCTTAAGTTACTAGAGTAATTTTAACCTGATAACTCTAAGCGGGGAGTTATGCTGGAAAAGAAGTCTGCATCGGACTCAGTGCTCCCCAGAGAGTTCAAATTCAGTAAAGAGATATATCACTGCACCAGCAATCCCCACAGAAATTGTCCAGGTGTAAACAGCTCTCAGCCAATGCAAGAGTAGTTCCAGCTTTTAATTCAAGCATGTTGGCTTTCAGTGCACGGCATGCACACACACAGTTACAGTGCACTGTTTCACCTTAGGGCAGTGACCTATAAGGAGGCCAGATGTTCCAGTTTTGGGCCAATTACTAGCCACATTTGATCCCACTAACCTAATCTTAATGAGCTAATACTTGGTTGTGACAGATATAAATGACATTTTTCCTGAAGCATTGTTAGGTGGAAGTTTCAAATCAATAGTTATAGTCTTGCTCCAATTAGCTATTGTTAAATAATAACTAGGCACTTGCAACAACCTAACATACTCAGCATTCAACCATCAATAAATACATACCAAACAGTTCCCTTTTATTATTCCCCAGAAGAATATCAAAGCATTTTTTTCCAATGAAATTAGTTTTTGGAAGCACAGGTTGCAAACGTTATTTAAAATATTATGCATTGGCATTGAATGCTACATTAGCTGGTCAAAACTCAATAGCTAAAGGAGCAGCGTCGCACTGAATCTGTCTCTCGCAACATACAGCTCCATTTTAGTTTTGTGGAAACAACTTACTTGTAGGAGCACTCAGTAGATTTAACAGGTGGGCAAGCATACTGAGTATGCCATTCAAACATATAGGTGCAGTCTGGAGTTTCCTTCAAAAATACAGGCTGAAAGAACAAAATACAAAAGTAATTTGCTTTCTCAATTAGACACATTGAAACCGAAATGTCTCAGACGTGCCTCAGGAAGATCCAGGAACATACATATTATCTTAGAGCCACACTATGCCTCTGACCAGCAGAAAGGCATGGCTCTCCCAAACCTGAGTTTATCCACATGCACACTTCTGATAAAAGGGCAGCCATTAGGAATTGTGCTTCCCCCGGGAAATAAGAGGAGGAAAAGTAATTCTAGACATTATTGTTTAAGAACAGGAAGAGAAGCACAAATACAGACAGATACTAAAAGCAAGTAACCAGCTTATTTTAGTCTGGCCAAGCAATACCTGCTTTGCTGCATATTAAACCTTATACCTTTTATTTCTTACAAAGAAACAGCTGTTACTTATGGAAGAACATCCCTTCCTAACTTCTCCAAGAGCTTCAGTAATGATAGACATGCCTTAAAGGAAAAACATGCCCCAATTTTCCTGGGCAATGATAAAGGTACCATCCATAAATAGGAAATTCAAAACATTCTTAATTTTTTTGTCACAGGACTTTTGAATCACCTGTTTAACCTGCAAATGATTAGGCATGTTCATGTCCTTCACCCTACCCTTCCATACTTTAACAAAAGAGGGTAACTCTGGATGACAGTACGTACAGGAAGCATGTTTTGAAACTAACCTCAGATGTAGTCTTGTCACAATAGAATAATATGGCAGTTGATCGTTCATATATTTTATGACATTTTTCTCCACTGGTGTAATTAATCATTATCAAACCATTTTTGAAAGTCAGTTTGTCTGTATGTAAGCCTAGAAGCAAAGAATTGAGAAAAGTCAACAGCTACAGTAAACACAAAACTGCAGTAATGCCTCTGGCAACAGGGTCACACAAATAGCAATAACATGCACAATTAAAGAACTGATAGACAGACTTCAATCTTACTCTAAAACTTGCAATCTAGTTATTGAGTGACCACTAATCCAGTACAGTAAGGTTGAGCTCATTCATAACTGAGTGTCAAGGTAACTACATGTCTGACATTCTATCTGCACAATTGAGCAGAAGCGGCGAGGTGCTTTATCTCATTAGATGTACAAGATTAGCAAGAGCCCTTCTTCTATTACACCCTGGCTTATCTTCCTGTTCCCTAGATTTGTTTTGGTAAGTGCAGTACCTGCTACTTTTCTGAAAGTACTGTCCATCTTCTTTACTTGACACGATGCAACACTGTGACCCTCCGCAACACTGTGACCCTCTGCGCTGCAAGGCTCTGCTATTTCTCCACAAACTCGGAAGTAGTAGTCATACTCATCCGTACTCACTTTGATGTCTTTATCGGAAAGTGGCTTCAGGTTAAAAACATGACCATACCTTGGATCTTTCACCTGGCAATCCTTTCCTTTAAAGAGAAATTAAGAATTTAAAATACAACTTAAGATCTACTAGCTTTGCCAAAAACACTGTGGATAATTAAGGCTTACCAAGACAGACAAGGCCACAAAAATGAGTAGCTACTTCAGGGCAGTAACACTGAAGAACCATCTTAGTTCAGCTAAGCAACTCATTTCATGAAGTCGCCAGTATCTAGAACTACATGACTATGTATAAATGGCACATTTGTTTTAGAACTGTCACTAAAGCAAGATGTAAAAGTCACACTGTAGTTGAAAAACTACCTCAGAGTGGTCTCAAGTGCTTCCTTCAGCTGTGCTGAAGGTTAAGTACAGAATCAGAGACACTAAGTCCAGAACTTGCTTCATTATCTGGAAAGAACAGCAAGGTCACAAGATCTAAGCAAAAAGTGTCTGAGATGTCAGTCTTGTATCTTCTTTTAACAGCTCTGAAGTTTGCTGACTGAAGAAAATAATTGGTCACAGGAAATATTTACTCCAGCTTACAAATCTACAAAGATGTACAAAAAAGAAGGTTTAGGAAAATCCTCATTTCACGAGTCTCATTAGCTGATATAGGACAGTGACTTTGCTGTTGATCAAGTCCTCAGTTTTAAAGTGACCCTTTACTAAATATTCTGAAGCGTTTAAAAAAAATCATCAGATTGTATCACATGAACATTATGCTTTTCTCAATCGTACAAGCTGGTAACAAGCTAAAGACATCAGTTTTCCTCCCTTCAAAACCACAATTCAGTCACCAGTGTACTGCACAGTAATTATGTGCTACAGAGCAGTAGTTTGTGAACATTCCTCATGCCATGTGAGATCACTGGCAGTTTCAATAATGTCTAGGACCATTGCAATAGATCCTCTACAGGAAGTCCAGATGTTTTAAGGCATTACCTATAAGCTGCAAAAAAAAGCCTGCAAAGGCAGAGATGATGCCTACACACTTAACCTTCCATCTAAGAGACAATCAGGTAGCAGAACTTGAACTTGTGATTCTTTGTTGAACATCCTGGAGTCAAATGCAAACCCAGACTCTCCCACTGGTCTCTCCCCCACTGTTTAACAAGGGCTAAGCCTTGCTTCCAGTCTTCAGTGAGGGACAAGGGACTTGCCAGGGATAGAATCAACTCCGTTCTCATGAAACCTGATGCTTCAATATTTACTAGCAAGTCTGTCTGTGATTTAACAAGGTAGTACAATGCTTTCTTAAAACAGCATTATTACACTATCTTCTCTGCCCAGATAAGCAAGTACAT
This sequence comes from Lanius collurio, assembly GCA_020086605.1. Lineage (NCBI taxonomy): Eukaryota > Metazoa > Chordata > Aves > Passeriformes > Laniidae > Lanius > Lanius collurio. The sequence goes on from JACBWW010000002.1 coordinate 3,339,431, forward strand.
TCGCCTGTCATCCTAACTTGCACTTTTAACATTAGATAGGATTTTTAGTTAGTTTAAAGCTCAGAACAGCTATCCCTCCACAAGCCAACACTTTTTACAGAAGGATTCACAGGGCAAGAAACAAACATAGCTTTATACGTGTTTACTGCTTGTACAGTTTGATTTATAATTTAAAGCTCAAATGACTATACTTACCTTCTGCTTTGTGAACAGGACATGCTGCCAAGGTCCTCCAAACAAAGACAAACTCACAGTCATTCTCTTGCTCCAGCACTGGTGACCCCTGCAGAAAAGAGCCATATGAAGGAGGCTTACTACAAGTAAGCCTTACTTACACTGCAAGTCTCAAAACACGCATGCATGGCTTTTACTTTCACTGCAGTTGCACAGTCTAAGATCTCCACTATCAAATTCCAGTACTCATGTTCAGCTAAGAGCTGCTTTTGGTGGCTTACAGGATTCATATAGTTCAGTGTTGTGTTCTACAGGTTCAGTAAAGCAGACAGAGCTTTATTAAGAAGAGACAAGGAAAAATTCGGGATATAAGTTTTTAGTTTTTAGAACCAGTCTCTCCATTTTAAGAGGAGCAAACAGGGTCTATTCTTTTACCAGCACTAAAATCTTCATTAACAGCAAGTAGAACAGAAAATTACCGTTGTTTGATCACACTGGAAGATTATACGTGTAGAATAACGCTGATTATCTTTGCACGTGTCACCATTCAAGTAGATAATGCTTAATGACCCATCAGTAGCAGCCTGGGGGTTTATCTGAATGACTCCAAGGTTCTTGCTTTTATCAGCGTATTTCACACAAGATCCTATGGCACCACCTACAGGAAAAGAACTGGGTTTTAGTTCAAAGTTTGACAACTATAGTTAAATTTATTGTAAAATAATGTAACAGGGAAGCTTTAAGAGAGCTTTGAAGTAAAATGTCTCCAACTTCTGAAGCACAACACACACATATTCATAAATACAGACAGAGACATTGTGTACCTAAAGCCTCTGAGGAACAGAACAAGTTACTGTCCTGCATACACTGAAATCTTTCAAACTCCACTGATTTATCTGGTTCCACAGACTTGCAAAACACTTGCAAAAGTGTTAAATACCTTAAACTGGCTAGAAATGCAGTAAGATATGGCTTAAGCATTTCATTCTGGCCTCCTTCAGTTAGGAGGATTCAATAGCATTTGACTCTCTGTACGAGTTTCAGCTAGGTAGAGTTAATTTTCTTCACAGTGGTGAGTATGGGGCAGTGTTTTGGATTTGTGCTGAACACAGGGTTGATAACACAGAGATGTTTCTGTTATTGCTGAGCAGGGCTCACACAGAGCCAAAGCCTTTTCTGCTTTCATACTGCCATGTGGCAAGGGAAGCTGGGAGTGTGAGGGAGGTTGGGAAGAGCCACAGCCAGGACAGGCGACCCAAACTGACCAAAGGGATATTTCAGACCGTATGACTCAGTATATAGAGTGGGAGGAAGAAGGAGGAAGGGGGATATTTGGAGTGACGGCGTTTTTCTTCCCAAGTCACTGTTACACATGATGCAGCCCTGCCCTCCTACAGGCTGAACACCTGCCTGCCCATGGGAAGCAGGAGATAATTGCCTTGTTTTGCTTTGCTTGTATGCACAGCCTATGCTCTGGCCATTAAACTGTCTTTACCTGAAACTGCAAGTTCTCACCTTCACCCTTCTGATTTTCTCCCCGATCCTCCTAGTGGGGAAGTAAGCAAGCAGCTGCATGGGGCTTGACTGCTGGCTGGGCTTAAACCATGACACTTTCCTATCTCCTTTAAAAATAATAATAAAATGACAGATCCCAGCAATATTGCCCTCAATGCAATTTTCCCAAATGCATTTGCATACATCTCAATGCAAGAGCCCTGATAAGTATTAAGACTGCTCTCAGTTTGCAAAAGTCTGTTTATTAATACTCCCGACATACGTCACCCAGGTCTAAGCTATTTCTGTGATTAAATGGACAGGAGTCAATAAATCCTACTAAAATACCCAGGGACATCATTCTGACTATAAGGTCTTGCATCAGAAGCCACAAGCCAAGAAGTGCTTGCCACTTGGCTTACCAGGACATCCAGTCACATAGGGCAAGGGCTTGCAGACATTCAAGAAAAACGTTCGCTTTTTTGCTTCCTTTGAAGTGTCTATAGCAACCCATGGCTCACCCTCTTTGCTCAAGTCACTTAAGTCATACTCATTGCCAGCAGCATCTGGAAGAAATGTAGTAAGCTGAGAGAACTTACAGCAGAAGTGGGTTTGAAATGACACCAGTTTTACTGACGAATATACAATTCAAAATAATTTTCAGAATCACATTAGATATGTATTACAAGAATGTACTATTGCCACAAAAACATCACTATGCCAAATGCAGAACATAGTTCCCTTAACAGGTACTTCCCAAATGTAACTTCTCCACAATTTACAGGTGCATTTTTACAGATGTCAATACTAAATTAACTCATTTGCTTCAGAGTTGGGCTGAAGTAGCATCAGTCACAATAAGGATTACTTTGTTTTCAAAGCAATTATCAGCTTTCTAGTGTATACCACAGTGTTTTAAATTAGCTTCTTTCCCTGTTTGTGTAAGTTAAACCTGTTTCAATTTGCCTCCTCCCACCCTACAACTTCTATAAATAGTTTAAGTCTTACAAATGTCTTCACAATAGGTATTCTTAAAGCCCACACTGAACAGAAGTTTGCTGCTCAGTTCATCTTTCCAACACAGGACAGATTCCACTCAAATTCCAGGTACTTACCTGTAACCTGACAATCTACAGGAGCAGGAGCACAAGCCAGAGCTGTGTGAAACTCAAAAAAAGTATCATGGACATCCAGCACTGTGTTTATCTCCTCACGCACAAACTTAAGCTCTCCAGGATATGAATCATTACAAATGAAAGTCACTCTGAACATGTCTGATGTTCCTGTAAAACAAACATTTATCTGCTGATGGTTCTGTTTGGAATATTTGAATTTAAGTTCAAGCTAATATTTTACTTCACAGTTTTCTAACAGTTTCTTATTACTAACTGCTGCAAGGATAACACCTTACTGCTCATGGGTCTTAGCTGTAAATATGCAAACCCTCTTTAGAAAGCTATGAAAAACTGCCTAGGAGCCCCAACTACCTCTATAAATAAGAGACCAAAATGCCTTGACACATTTCAAGAACAGAATTATCTTCACTGACCTGGGTTCCCTATGCTCTTTGACACATATGAAGAAACAGAAAAGCTTTAAAGTATCACCCATAGTAACAGCTGCTTTTAAATTATATCACACAAAGTTTTGGGTTTGAGAGTTCTGTTTGTTTGTAAGAAGTTCAGGGTAATGACTGCAGAACAAATAATACTGATCCTATCAAAGCAGTATATTTTAAGCTCTGTTCAGCCCTCAAGAAGTGACAGAATTATGTCAGGGAGTATTATGTGTCATCAAAATGCTTAGTAGTGTTATAAAAATCATAGAACCTCTCAAAGCAAAGTACATAAGAGCTCAAGCATTGTTACATATTATGTACAAAACTGTCACAACTGAGAAAATAAGAGATATCACCCCAGCAATTTGCACACAAGACAAGCACACAGAAGCATACGAGGGTCCTGAATCCAAAACCCAGTTTTCCCAAAGTCTTTTATTGTTAAAATGTCATATTCCTTTCTATGGAGCTCAGTTTCAGTATAATTAGAGAGCATGTAATATCAAAAAAATAGATACATATTTTTCATTTGCTTTATCTGCAAAAGAGACTCAAATTCATGAAGTAGGTGTACATGAAGTATTAGAGCATTAATTCAAAAAATTCCATACAGGAGAGCATAAGCTTACTGAAAACAGACCTTTCAGATACGAAACATCTTTAGAGAGCACTATCCATGAAACTGAAGATAAAAGCTATTACATCACTTAGAAAAAGAGCCAGAGTTAATTTTATTTGTTTTCCCAATTTGACTATCCATTTCTCAATGCAAGGATCACTATTTTTCATCTGCTAAGGAAAAACTCCTATACTGTTTTGAGTCACTTTCCTAGAGTTGTGAAATGCACAGGTATTACTGAAAACCGAGCCTTTACCATTCTATGTAACTTTTTATCTTCCTGAAATTTCCATATAAGCCAGTTTGTTTAAGTAATTAATACCAAGCCAAAGAGACTTCAGTACATGAACAAAAGAAGGAATGAAGACCACTCACACTAAGTTTTTACAATATAAGCATCCATTTCCATTGTGTATTTCCTGAACTCACCTGATTCCACACGAAGAGGACCTCTGTAGGTAAGCGTGAGAAACCCTTCACTGGACAGGGAGAGGGTTTTGTCCAATTCCACCCGCCTCATAGGTGTCAGATTTTCTCTTTCACACCCAGCAGCTGTTTTGCCATTGATTTTACCACAATATGGCAAGTGTCCACAAATGTTTAGCTAGAAGTTTTGAAAACATGTAGACGTACATAATATTAACTGCATCAGAAAAACAACATCCATGTAGCCATTTCTACATCAGTAAAACTCCCTGGTCGAGAATTATTTCAAACAACATGGTTGTCTTGCAGTCTGGAAACAACGGACATTTTAACTATAATACAGTAACAGTATCCTCAATCTTTGGATTACAGGGTCCATAAATTCTCCCTCCTAGAAGTACAGGATATGGTTCAGCAAGTTTATTCTTGGCCTAAGATACCACTACAGTATTGTCTGCGACAGCCTAGGACTACTGACACAGGCAGATTACATTAAAAACACTGATATGGACAGATTAATCCCTTTCTAGGGTTTCCCTGTCAATTTCTTCAGAATCAGTAGGCAAATTGGTAGTACACAACAGAGTCCATAAGGGGAAAACCATCTCAGAAAGGTAGCCTCAAAAGCATGGCAACCTTATGTTCACCAAAAAACAGAAGCTTAACGCTTTTAAGACCATCTCAGATGAATGGAGTTACTTTCATTCCTTCTCTCAATCATAGTGCTTTCCTGCCAACTCATATTTCCTAAGAGGACTGAAAGCTCCACTAGTTCACTAAGCAAGACAAAAAAAATGCAACAACAGCACTCATAAACAACAGATTGTACAGATGAAATCCTCACCGAGAAATTCTTCCCATTACCAGCAGCCGTATAGCCTTCCTCAGAAGCTAATGGCTGCAGGTTGAACAGAAAGCCAGTGTTTGGATCTCGCACAGAGCAGGACTGGAATAAAAAATTACAACAGAATTACTTTCTCCTTTTGTGTTTTTTCTGTTTAGGTTTTACCTCTAACTTGTATCAAGAACCAAAGTAGTGATTTAGACATATTCCTAGCCTGCGTACCAGAACACCAGAATACAGCTCTGGCAGTAGCTTCATTCAATTCTTTTGTACGTTTATTCAATTTTTTGTCCACTGACATCAGCCACACCAACATATCAAAGCGGAATTTAACAGATGGCATCTATCATATTAACTAAGAGCAAGGAAATTTTAACTGAGGGCTGTCTTCACACTAATGTGTTTATGTTGAGACCTGTAAAGTAGAAGCAACTGAGTAGATTTCACCCAATATTCTGCATTTGAAGGGACCCACAAAGATCACGAAGCCCAGCTCTTTAATGTATGGCTCGTATGGGGATCAAACAGGGATCAAACCCTCAACCTTGGTGTTATTAAAACCATGCTCCAACCAAGCTAAACTGAGGGTTTAGCGTGAAAAAAGAAAAGTTGCATTTGATGATCTGCACAAAACAAGGATAATACATAGCCTTACATATAAACTCAGTTTTGCAAGCAACATAGCAAGAGAATGAAACATTCAATTACAAAAGCAAGTAAACTGTTCTCAAGAGAAAGCACCTGAATACTTTGGTCAGAAACTACACATTTCAGAAATACTCCAAAAATAAAGCAATAAGCTATCACAAGACTCCATCATGATCAACTTAAGACTTCACTTTAGTTAGTTATCTTCAAGAGCCATTTAAACACAGCAACCAAGAATGCTAGAAAAAAAATAGCACGCTGGGACTACAAATACAATTTACATTCTCCTATCTCACCTGAGAATCATCTTTTGTTTCCTTGATTGGGCAAGCAGCCTCAGTTTCCCATAAGAAGGTAGCCACACAATCCAGAATAGCTATAAACCGTGGGCTGCTACTCTGGAAACAGATTGCAGAGGAAGACCAGAGTAAGTGTAATAGCTATCACTTTCTCATGTTTCAGATTCCACCTTGCAAGAAACTGTCAGGTTCTTCTAAAAGACTTCACAACAAAGGCACACAAATCTCACCCAATGTCCCTCTCCTTAATTTACCTTGAAGGTCATCATTGAAAATTTTGTCTAGTTAAACACTTACCATGTCACCAAGCATTAGCCAAGAATTGAATCTGATATCCAAGCATTCAGATTAAATTCAATATTCAATCTAGACATGTGTAACTATATCTTGTCTCAGTCTAAGCATTGAAGAGTTTTAGGGTATAATACATAGTACATAATTAAGAAAAACAAAAAAAACAAACCCAAAAGTAAAGCAACATAAGCCTGTTAGGTGAGGTACCAACGTAACAGGAATACTAATTATATACACTTCATGTCAGTGTTTTCAGACAAAAGCAAAGCAGTTCATAACTGCTCCATGTCACAGATTTTTCACCACACCTTTTAGGCTAAAGATCATGCGGATGATGAAAGACCTGCAGATTCATAAAACCAAGCAAGCTTAAGTCTAATAATATAATCCACTCAGTCTAAACTTCAGTATGTGGAGTTCTATCACTGAAAACTCTACAGATTTAAGAATTCTAAAATTAATAATCTATGGAGGATGCAGATCCTAAGACTGAAGATACACTTTACAATATTTTTCCTCTTAAGAGGGTCCAAATGTTTGCAGTTTTAAGTCCTCATGTATTTTTCATGCTAATTGGACTAGTCTGAAGTACTATTGTCCATCAAAGCTGTTAGTTTTTATCTAGCTCTTATTTATAGAAAATACTGAGACACATACTTCTCTATCATCTAAATCAGTTTTGGTTTTGTATCTCTGTTTTAACACCTCAAGAAGTCTCCCTTGTCACAAATCTGCTACACACTACACATTTTCATGTGGTTTCGTGTTACAGGATGAGAAGCCTACTATGATGAAATAACAACTGGAAGATCATTTGTCCTTACAAGAGTGCCCCTGGAACAGACAAAGTGGATGGTGGTGGTGTAAGTAGTTGTCTTTCCCTCAGCATTGATGCACACAGAGCCATTTGCATAGGTTAGAGAAACATGTCCAGGTCTTTCAATCACTAGTTCTTTGCTGGCAACTCCAAGATTACTAATAGAGGTGACTTCAGAATAAGAAGCCTAGAAAAAAAGAAAAGCATCTCAGCAACATTTAAAAAAATAGACACAACCAAAAAGAAAATACCTACTACATTACTCTTATATATACATGTTATCTTGAGAGTTTTGAAGATAACAAAGGTATAGAGATATCTCTACATTTCTTTCCCATTCTGTTTCACATATTTAACAGACAACCTCCATAATCAGGGTGGGGAGAAACAAAGAATCTTTAAACAAAATGTTTCCTAAGATGAATCTAAAATAAGCCAGAAGCATAACAAAATATCCAGGAAGACAGCCCGTTCCTAAAGAAATGTGTATTCCTAGCAGTCTCTGAGACTCCAGCAATTTATACAGAAGAGATGCAGTCTGTCTGCCTTTGAAACACAGGGCAAAAAGTCACGAGTGTCAAACATGACATTGGTACACTTGTAAAAACTAAAGCATTTGTTTTTGAAGAGGTGAACAGGAGGTCTACCATTCTGCTATGGTTATGCAACCAGTATGGGCACACAGAATACTCCTTTGCACAAGGAGTCAGAATTCACAAGAGTGTGTTAATCTCACTCGTGTCTGCTTTGATCTCACTCATGGCAAACCAGCTCTGAGCTGGGATGGAAAGGGTACTCACAGAAACAGGCCTGTATTCCATCTGACAGACAGATGCTCGCCGGTCACATCCTGGGACAGCAATCAGGGGCCGACAGACATTTATGTAGTACTTCTTGCGCTCACTTGGTCTTGAATTATCCATGGCATACCAGTTTTCACCTCTCTTCTCAGATTTTGCTAATCTGAGCAGAAAGAGAAGGTTCTACTCTAAGAACACACATTCTTCATAGACTTTCTAGCCTTCTCAGTCTCAAGAAACAGAGCAACCTTAAGGCATTCCAGAGTAACTTTTCCCCCTCATTTTTAAGTGCTACAATTAGAAAGACTACTCCTGGGACACAGAGCACAGACGACCAAGTAATAAGTTTTTATAAACAAAACCACCCCAAAAAGTCAGTTTACATCCTAGGAGGCAAGTCAACATACTAGAGGAATTTCAACACACTTGCAGTCAAGACTGCCACAACAGGTGAAGCTTGTGGTGCTGTCTACACAGGAAACCAACTTCAGCCAGAACACCAAACTAGAATAGCTAAGTTACATTGTATGTGTCACTTTCCTACCTTGACAAGTCATACTGGTCCATGGTGTTGCGATCAGTCACAACACATTCCAGTGGAATTTCTGGACAAGCATGTTCAGTGTACCATCTGAAGTTGTAGGTGTAGCTATCTTCCTTCTACAAATGAGCAGAATAGGTCAGAGAGGATTTCCCTACAGGCAACTTTGCGATTCACAGCTAGTCCTTCATATGTCAAGCTTGTCATCTCCTCTTGGTTTTGGGATATACTTTCTGATTTGTTTTGGTCTGTCCTGTTATAGATCTTGTCATTCCCTGTGTCACCAAAAATGCTCTTGCCAAAAAAAAAACTGCTCTAGTTCTGTTAAACTGCTGTCTGCTACGCTACAGGACACACAATCCTACAGTTTGTTACTTCTCAGCCAGTTTGGTTTTTTCCCAACTAGAAATTTACAAGACAATCAAAAGCACTAATAATTACATGACCCAGGGACTAGAGGAGAGTGAGGTAAGAATCTGGATCCAGGTAAACAGCTTGCTGTTTCCTGGTCAAGGTAAGCTTTATGGCTGCAACAAGAGTCAAATATATCAAGAGAAATAACTATTTCTTTTAGTCTGCTTCATATATACTGGATATTTCCACACCTAACACTCTGCTTGTACTGACCTAGTAGTTGTTCTTGTCAGTATTTTAGGATGGAGATCCTTCCTTCTTCATATAGAACTTCTTACCTGATATTCAGGCTGACCTATTCCAGCATCATGGTCACACAGGAAAGTTATAAGGGTAGACCGCTGTGTTTTATTCTCATCATTGTATGCTGTACCGTTTTTGTAGGTCAACTGAATCAGGCCATCATAATATGAAAGTCTGGAACTGGGCAGCCCAAGATTCCAAGACTGATCCTTCCTAGAAAAGAAGTGACTTTTGAGAGTGAACAGAATGCAAAATTAATTCTATCTCTAAGAGAAGTCTTACAAACAGTAACCTCAAAAATAAGTTAATACAGGACACCATAGTAAGACTTAATAATAAAATAAGGTTGATTAGACCTCAGTGAACTGGGATAAAAAGAATGCTGCCAAAAGGAAACTCAAAACATGAACAGATGTCCTCCTTTGAAAAGGAAGTTATATATTGCTTAGATATCTAGAAAACTTTAATACTCCCTTCTCTAAAAGAGTGACAATACCATCAAGTTCTCATTCTCCAAAGCAGAAGTCAAACTTGCAGACACCCTCAAACTGCAGACACCCTCATCTTGGTGTCAAACTGGCCTCATTCGATTACACATGGGCACTGAAGACCTAGCACTGCACAACAGCTCTCCATTAGGTATCAGTTTTGGTTCAGGAGTGTTTCTTCACTCTGACTTAACATTGACTCTATCAGACCTAGCTTGACCATCCTCCCCTGAAGAACATTTTTAGGGTCTGCAGTGAACTTTCCTTGGCTGGAGGTAACTCAGATAGAGCCAGCTCATGTACAGCTGCAAGTGTTTGCACTGTACCCCATCTCTGGCAGCAGACTGACCTGAAACCCAAAGTACAGAGATACTACCTCAGACATTGTTTGTAGGAGGCAAAAGCAATGATGCTGTCAGAGTAGCAGTACACACTGGGACCACGCCTGCACAGCACATTTAGTAATGGAGATCATAAAATTGTTAAGGTTGGAAAAGACCTCCCAGATCATCAAGTCCAATTACCATCAACTTAGCACCACCACCAAATCCCTACCACTAAACCATGTCCTCAAGTCCATATCCACACATTTTTTGTATACTTCCAGGGACAGCAATTCCACCACTTCCTTGGGCAGTCTGTTTCAATGCTTGACAACTCTTTCAATGAAGAAATTTTTCCTGCTATCTAATCTAAACTCCCACGGATACAACCTGAGGCCATATGGTGCAACATTCAAACTCTGGGCTTCACTTCTCCCTAAGGCAGCCACTGCTCATCCCAAGTGCAGTAAGCAAACATTCTTTCACCCAGATCTTGGAATACAGCTGACTCTCAATCTCTGGATTTTAGGTTGCCTTAATACAGCTGCAGCAGTTAATTTAGAGTTTACAGTGCCTATGGATAACAAAAGCAAGAGCAATGGGCACATTCCATCTCACAAATTAGCTGTAAGTAAGATTACATGTATCTGCATTTGGCTTGAAACAGCTGGCAGTGTAATTACTGCAATTTATATGCAAATTACCTGAGTCTATTACAGGTAGCCCAGTAATTACTTTACATGCAAATTGTTCACTGTTGCACACAGACAACACATCACAAAACAAGAGATCTCTTACAGACAACAGAATTAGTTACTCACCTTTTCGTTACTTGGCAAGCTGCTGATTTTGTGTGACACAGGTCATCAGGCACACTGCCACAGACGCTTATGTAAAACGAGTACTCCTCAGTATCAACTGTATAGTGACTTTTTGCCTTGGCCAGAGGTGATAAATCAAAAGAGAAGCCTAATCAGGAAGGAATAAACTTTATCAGTTCGATTTTGTCCTGATGCCTCTCACAGGTTTTGATTCAGTCAGTTACATGGCTAGTTCACCTCCCCCTGAATAAGTCTCCTTCTATGTAATTACTGTTCCAGAAACAAAATGGACAAAATAAAGCATGGTTTCCTATACAGAGAGATTTACTCCAGTAAAATATACATCTATTTTCCTACGTTCACTAGCAGACTATTAAGCTCATGCTGTTCTGATCTTCTATATGCAGGTACTTAAAACTTGTGAGTGCTTATAGCATTAGGCTGAACTCACTTTAGTCTTGAGCATCGAAAGGACTTACTTGTTGCAGCACAAGTTCTATCCCTAATGACCTTTCAATTTGCTGAAAGAAATACATACCTGCCTGAGGATCAGAGACTTGACAGTCATCTCCTTCAGTTTTAGACAGGACACAGGCAGCAGCAGTATACCAGTCAAATGCATATGAACACTCACGCTCGGCCATCAAGATTGGAGCACTTTCTAGATCACCTGGTATCACAAGAGAAACGTGTTATGCATACAGACAGCCAGGCTGTCAACAGGAACTAGGAATCTACACCTAAGAACACTAATTTCTCCTGAAAAGCAGATCAAGATAACTGTTAAATTACCTCTTCTTTGAAAATGGAACTAAAATTATTTTTCATTAAGTCTTTGCATCCTCCTCCCCAAAAGTTTAGCCCAGAAGTAAAGGTGTAGGGCTCAATCTGCTCTTGAGAACTATCACAACATTTGAAAAAAATGTCTACTTTAACACATAAAACTGGTGTTTTACTACAAAGCAATAGCTATATTAGGAAATAGTGCATAATCTAATCCTAACAGCCAGCACACATGGAAGTTTCAACTTCCTAAGGCTGAGGTAGAAGAACACAGGTTTTCTATTTCCCTGGGAGACAGTTAACTATCAGGCTATTATAATCAACATGAACAATATAAACTTCGGCAAATGCTTCTGCTTTTCATAAACTGTCAGCAGTTTAGATACAAACCATACTTATTGGAAAAGAAGGCTAAAGTATCTGATCTCAGTTCAGAACCACTCTTTCTCATCAAGACAATCTAGGGAAAGAAAGTGCTTCAAATAGCTTCCAGATATTTGTGGAGTTTCAAACACTTAAACATACTTCAATCATGTTTGGAAGAATCTTATTTCAAGAGACCTATTCAAGGGTTTTTAAAGAGTACTTGCATAAAAGGTAAACAGAACTAAATACCTATGATTACATTGCCATCATTCTAGTAAACAAACCATGATGCTTCAAGCTTTTTCACAGAAAGACATAAAAGACAAAATCACATGCTAATATTTAGCACTCATGTCTGGGCTTATTAGATGACCTTCAGTTTTTAACTGAATCAATGAACAGGGTGTGGATGTTCTCACCTGGTCTGCATATTAGAGTGAGGACTGTTTGGATTTTTTCTTTAGAACCACAGCTGTCTCCATTTGAATAGATAAGTTGAATATTTTCTCCAACCTTTTTAGGAGAAGATACAAATGTTCCAAGATTCCTACTGTTGTTTTGCTTATCTGTAAAGACAGTAAATACAGAACTTTTGTTTCTCTGAAAAGAAGTGAAGCTTCTGTTAGATACTAAGACTTTCCATCTGTCTAGTTAACGAGAAAATGTTGATTTTGCCTTGTCAAACCATGCTACAAAGCCTATGGCTCTTTAGTTAGGAAAAGCTACTTGCATTATTTCTTCAAGCATCTTTGAGATCACCAGAGAAACATGCTCCTAACTTCTGTTTCCTCGAATAAATGAAGGCACTCAGGACAACCAACCCCATTTGCAGAGAAAGTGCCAAGCCTTCAGAGGCTTAAAAAAACAATGAACCAAAAAAACCTCCAAAAGCACCATGAACAAAAACCACTGACTCACCTACAGAGCAAATAGCAGCACCATCTGAACAGCTGGAAGCTCCTCCTCTCTTCCACACTTTGTGGCAGACATTGATGTAGTAATGTTTCCTTTCTACCTCTGAAAAGCTACTGTCCACAGCTTCCCAGTTCTGGGCTGATTCTGAAATACAGAGGGTGGTTAAGAACAAGTCATCTGGCTAAATTGTTCCAGCACCTCCATGCAAAAATGCCTTTTATTATAGAGGACCGCACATTTGTGTGATGACATCTCCTTCAGAGCATCCCCTAGCACACAGAAGCCCTAATCTCAGCTCCATTCCCCCACCAGCTGAGATTACACCTGCATCTGTCCCATAGCTGCCAAATCCTGCCATTTCTGGATGGGTCCAAAGGTATTCCCTTTGCACAAACTACTGGGTGAAAGCTGCTGAGCCATGATGGGTTCTGATTAGCACTGGTTGCCCAGAACGATGGTGGATGCCTCATCCCAGGAAGTGTTCAAGTCAAATTGGATGGGGCTTTGAGCAAACTGTCTAGTGGAAGGTGTGCCTGCCCCATGATAGGGGGTGTTGGGCTAGATGATCCTTAATGGTCCCTTCCAACCCAAACTGTGACTCTGTGACTTAAAACCACTTAAGATGGCAGCAACCAAGGCAGTCATGGACATGGCTACTTTCATAAGGCACTCAGCCTGTTTGGAATGAGGGAAGTAAACACCAGCCTCCCAGAAATTCACTAAGAACAGCAAAAGCTGACTAATACTCAGCTAAAGAAGAGCACTAGAGATGGCATGTAAACTGAGGACAAAAGTAACTGAAAACTGTTTTTTATTGCCATACCTGAACTGCGAATAAGAGGTGACAAGTCATAGTGTTTTCTCTTATCAGTAACTCTGCAAAGGATATCTTTTTTCTCTTTAACACATGCATATTTTGTATCCCAAGTAAAAAAATACGTGCAGTCAACTTCACCGGTGAATACTGGAGTTCCTTTACCATCATTACCTTAACATGGAAAGCAGATGAACAGATATTAGGTTTCTAGTGGGGGAAGGGGAAAAAAAGCAAGGAGACTTGAGGACTAGCAATGAGCAAGGAAGACAAAAAATCCTTTTGCTGCAGAGGACTTGCGTTTCTGTTTTTTTTTACTGTTGGCTAAAAAAAAAAGGCTCTTTTATACTTCCATCTTCTCAATCATCAGTGTAAATTTAGACTAGCAGTGCTAATACACAGCACATCCTGCCAGCCATTGAAATTACTGCTTACCGTAACAATATTTGTTTCTTGTGTTAGCTGTGGCTCAAAGCAAGTATTCATTTGAGCATAAGGTCTACTAGCAAGCACAAAAGTCAAACCCTGAGCAGAGCTCTCACAGCTTGTTAAACTCACCTGCTGTTTCATTGCACTCGAAGTTAATGACAGTCATTCTCTGAAAGCCGGAACTACATGCATCCCCGTTTGGATAAATTAAAGTGAGATCCCCATCAGAGTATCTGAGTAAGAAGTCAGTTTTAGATAGAAATGTGGGGTCAGACAATCACACAGTGTTCTTCACATAACAGAAGTCACATTCCTGTTCATTTATTGTCTCACTCCATGGGAAAACAAATGCTAGTTCAACATCAGTACTGACATTTCTACAGCAACAACAGCTTACATCCCCTGATTTTTCTGATCACATTTCATTAATTTCAATAGAGTTTAAGGAATGCTCTAAAGCTCCTCTAGGAATGGTAAAATATCTTTTCCCATTAGTTTATTGCGTGGCTGTTTTTGCAAGTGGAGGAACTCATACTTCCTGGAAGATCACTGCAACAAATCTGTCACAGACAAAATGGAAGATTGTATCTACATGAATTAATCTCTGCTTTACAATCTCATGCAAACTACTGTCCCTATGTGCCACTTGTGAATCAGCTTCTTCTGATACTACTTTACATGTAAAACCTGAAAAAAAGGAGGACAACAGGCGGTACAGCACAATCTGCAATTGGGAAGCTAGGTCAGTGGAAGTCTTCCTGTCTAGACAATGGCCTCTGCCAACCTCACCGGCTCCTCTGTTTACTAATGCTATCCTGGTATACTGCTATAGTTTTTATTTTAAAAGTGAGTAAAAATGATTGCATTTTTTTATCAACTACTGATTATATGGTAAGTAAGTAAGCATCAAAGCAGAAAACAAAGACCAGTCAGACCAGTTAGCAGGGCTAGAGAGCACTTACACACCTTAGGGTTTGGTTCGCAAATCTTCCTGCCACTTTTTTCTGGTTACTTGAACGTTTTACTTGGCAAGATGAAATATATTGTGTACCGTCATTGCAGCCACCTGCAGTGGTTTTCCCACATACGTTCAAGTAATAGTAATACTCCTCTTTGTCATCTTTGGCAAAATAGGGTGAGACATATTCTGAATGAATAACAAACAAAAAAGGGTTTTAACACACATCAGGACAGACATGAAACTCCATATATCTACAGAGGACTCTTTTTCTGTCCCTAAATATGGAAATACAAAACTGGCTAGTAACAACCACAAACACAAAAGAAAAATATTGAGCTTACCTGAAAATTGATTAAGTGGACTTAAATCAATGGAGATATCATGTTGCTCATTAGTCAGAAGACAGCTCTTACTCTCCAGATAATCCCTGTGACAGGCATACTCAGTAACCCACTCAATTTCGTAGCGGCAATTTGTTTTTGCTGTAAGTTTGGGACCCGCACTCTGATACAGAAGTGAACAGAATTTAAATTATAAGTAGACTTACTTGAAATATCATCTTTAAAGCAACAGTATCATATTCCTTTAAGATCAGTAACAATTACTTCACCACTAAATTACTTAAGATGTGCAAACATTGTTTCTGGCCTCTCAGAAAGAGGTGCTTAACAATGATGTGGCAAACTATTACAAGTCTAAGCAGAAGTAAAGCATCAGACATTACCAGAAAGACAGGAGAAGTAACAGTACTTTAAAAAGTACTTTTCCTTAATGTGTTGGGAAAAGTAAAGATGCTAAAATCCAAATGGCCTAAGCTTGGATTTTGTTTGCCTCAGAGAAGTATTCAATGCAGGGAATAGAAATCAAATGTTCTCTAAAGGCAAAGTAGACGTTTAAGCACTGGTGTTTTAGCAATTTTGATTCTCACAGTTCAAATCAAGACACAGACATTTGAGAACTCTTTAAGCTAACACTTCTGTCAGATGAGTTTTCTGCAGTGAAATACTTTTGCACATCCAGAAGAAGCAGTAGTCTTGGTTTTCCTCACTTCAAAGTGAAACGTTAGAAATTCCAATTGTTTCATAAACCTGTATTTCTGCCATCCACTGGAACAACTGGCAAATACACAGGTACCAGGTCAGTTACAGGCACAAGCATCACCAGTGATATTTCTCATACTACAAGAGTGCATAGCTATAGAAAGGTAGTACAAAGTGACAGTAGACAAGAGCCAGGTTTGTTTCTGCAGCAATGAGAGTTAAGTATGGTACCTATCTAGGACAGATGATGGACTAAACACTAAACCAAGAATTAGCCAGACAAGGGGCTCCCTGCTCACTACCCTGCAATGAAAAGCATCACTATTTGAAATGGTAGAACATTAGCATTTGCCCCTTTGGCCCAATTCAAGGAGTGTAGGTTGCTGAAATTACCCAGCATCACATCGAAGTGACCGTCACACTGTATTCAAGTTAGGCTAAGACAGTGTCCTACATAAACTGAGCTGCTGCTTAACACTACAGATTTTACCTGAAGTTACAAAGAATTCAGGAGCCTGCTTAATAAAAGACAGACTCTTGCCATTTAATGACACTTACTAGCTACTATTTTTTCCCTGAGGAAGAACAGATTAATAAAGAAACCAAGTACCAGGCAACAGCTATAAGCATGGCCAGACTGACTGAAGAGGAGAGTGCTCATTAGCAAGCAAAGTTCCGTGCCAAGGATTAACTCTACACTAAGCCCATCCTATGCTTAGAAAAAAGCCTTGAACCTTTAAAGGGACAACCAAATTCACTGATACAAGACACAACACATTCCTGGGGAAATTTTATTCAAGTTATTGTTACTTCTTAAGTTCCAGAAGACTATCAAGACCATATCTGGAATCTTACACTCTTCACAAGCTTCAAGCCAAGAATATTTATGCTCTCTTCAGGCCTGAATAAAAATTATTAATAATGCACAAATAAGTGAAAATCAACCAGTTAACACAGAGTAAAACACTGAAGTTACCTCTTCTCCCCTCTTTGATGGGCAAACAAAAGTGATTGTCACTGCTGGATTATGGCCTAAGCAGAAAGCTGGCCTTTCTTCATCATACTGGTACTGTCTCTCATAACTCAATACAAGCCTAGAAACATTAAATAACAAACCAAAAAGACAATTAAGACACCGAATTGTACAGAAGAAGGATATTCTTGAAATACTCACATCTTTGCTAGACATGAAGAATATACCAACGTAGCCCTGCTCCTGAAAGTAACTTTTAGTTTTCATAAGGTTCTCATTCCTTTAATCTTAGAACTAATTAAAAATAAAGATTAAAACAAAATTACTTAATACAGTATCTTCTGGTATCCTACTTAAGACTATGCTGATTTCCTTGTAACCCATATTGTACCAAGAATTTAGCTATAGTCACAAGAACACTTGCAGCTTTGCTCTCAAGACTGCTGCTGGAGAGCAGATGTGGCAAAAGCTCTTGTGAGTTTTGAAAGTAGTGCCCACTCAGGTTTTTTGCCACATTCCTGTACTTTACCATCTCTCTATGTATAAACTCATCCCATTCTGTCCCCAGAATTAACAGCAAAAATGAACTCATCAGGAAATTGACAGGAGCAAGGCAACTGGGTCAGATCAGGTGAGGCAGGAGTAGGAGAATAACATATGGTAATTATCTGACAGGGAGAGACAAATAGCAAGATGACTTGGATGAGAGAACAGGAAGATCACCACAACTTCCCAGCTATGCATTATTATTCTATGCAGTTTAACAGGCAGAAGACAACAGCTCCCAGAGCAGTGACATTCTGGCTTCAGATTAGCCACACCTCTAGCTGGCCCATCTGTACCTCAGGAGACAGATACCCAATCATCTTACACCTTCCCAGGCCACCCTAGTCTGATAGAACACACACAGTGAATATTCCTGAAGCAATGAAGAGCTCTCCAACCCTAGCAGGGGTAAGCTTGGTTGCCTAGCACTTTTCTAGAGCACTACTAGTTGCACTTCAATATGAGAACAAGCTTGTGCTTCCTCAGATGTAAGCTGCTGCCTTGGTACAGAACAGCTCAGTCACTTGTTTCATGCTGGGGGGAAAAGCCCTGCAACAAAGAACTAACAATTTCATTTGTAAACTCAAACAAAACCCTCAGCTGTACCACAGATAGGTCAGAACATCCCTGTTATTAATTTATTCTGCTTGCTTTCTTCAGCTGGCATCTGAAACAAAGAGAGTACTGCAGAAGTCAACAGGGGTACTATTGACCCTGCAGACAAGGCAAGCAGGCTCAGATGACCTGAAGCTCAGAAATATCAGCATGTTAAGTAAGTTCCATGAGCCCCATTAGATTGTTTTGGGTGGCATTTTATATGGGGTTTTTTGTTTGATTATGGTTTGCTTCTGCTGGTAGTGGAGTTTTTTGTGGTGGGGTGGTTTTCAGGAGTCTTTTTGGTTGGTTCATTCTTATTTTTAATTTGTTTAGAGGGTTTTTTGTTGTTTTGGGTTTTACTTCAAGCTATACTTACAGCACAAAAGGCAGTAAATAGAAGCATCATCAAGAAAAGTTTCTTGTAATTCCAGCTCTACTACCACAAGGAACACTAAGTCTTGAATTGCTTATCTATTTCTTCTGTTAAGAACTCACTAAGGCAAAAAAAAAAACCAAAAAAAAACCAGAAAGGCAGCATCTAGTCCTATTCTCAACTTTTAAAGTATTTCTGAAGAACTGAGTGAGCCAAATACAGTGCATAAACCCATAGTGAGTCATATGCATTTACCCTGGGGGCCCTAGACAGTACGCAGACAGGACCAAATCTTACCCTACTGCTTGTGGGCAGAGCACCAATCACCTCTTGCTTCTGAGAGTTCTGCAATTCTGTAAAAAGGAGTCTCTCACAAAAAGGAGAAAATTCAGTCTGCTATGTAAGTACCACAGAATACCTGACAGACGGCTCTGACAATATTTGAGTATTTTTCTGCTAATGCTTCAACACTAAAGAGGTATTAATGTTAAATTTTAGGAGACTCATCTGTTACCAAGAGTGTTGTTTCCAGGCCAGATGACTGAAGTGTCTACAGAAGTATTATCACAAGAATTACACACCTGTCTTTGTCTTGAAGCTTCAGCTGCTCCTTTGGATGGCCAACATCATATGCCACACCTTCATGTAACAAGCAAGCAGCACTGCCAGTGGGGCACTTTCTGGTCTCTCCACTTGAAGTTCCTGGTTATAGCACACAGAAAAGAAGTTATAAGACTCTGTTTCTAAGCCCTGCTCTACCTGAAGCATCTTGCCATTTCTTCTAGAAATACTTCTAAAAAATGGGCTACGTTAGAATGTGAAACTGACCAGACAAAACCTGGAGTGCTTGTGGTAATTCATGCTGCCCTGGTTGGGGACAGCTAATTCATCCCACCAGCCAAAGGAGATGCAGCTAGTTGCTAGTACAGCTGCTGGATACACAGGGCTTTGAAAACTTCTAAAATTGTGACAAGCATTTCTTTTTTTTCCCACAACCAAGAAATGGCTAACCCCTCCTTACAGGGAAGGTTTCATCCCCTTGTTTCTTATTAACCATCTGATTCAAAGCTGTCATGAAAAAGTTTCACACTAGTGGAATGTTTAAAAGTATAGACCTCTCACTAGAATCAGAAGTATTAAACCCTTAACAGGGGCAAAAAAACACTTATTTAACTGCAGAGTAAAAAATACAGTGGGAATAAACAGCTAAACTAAGTTTTTCAGCAAGTTTCAAATATGTGATTTTGCTGGTTTAATTCCTTATGCATACAGCTCTCAGCTGAGAAGAAATTGCACCAGTGCTTAGGCAAGCACCTAACAGTATTTTAGATGCTTCTCAGGATATTCATCAGGAACTGGGCAACAACCTGGTGTCCAAAGGAATACATTTAGAGCACAGGAAGCCCTATGAAAAATATTCATCCTATTCGGCAGCAAACAAATGCAGATACAAGACAAACCGCACTCTCCCACTTAGAAAAAGTGACTTAAACGGTACTAACATCCAGAAGGGGCATACCTCTGAACACCTCAATATTAGGAGGGTAGGGAGTTTGAAATAATTATCTAAGTCTTGAAATACTGATCTTTGGGCATAAGACAACCTTAATGAAGACAATAGCAAAGAATCACAGTATAAGAAATTTACACACTGGCAAGTGAAACAAGCAACCATTCGAACCTAAGTCCCTGCAGACATTTATGAACAAAGAATCATCATCAGAATCATCCACCAAGTAGTGTCCTGAAACTTGGATCAGAGGATTCAAGTCATGTTTCTTGAAATCTTTGTCAAACACGTAGCAAGGGACCTAGAACAACACCAAAAAAAAATTACATGCAAACCATGCTACACAAGTAGGAGGAAGTTATGAATAGGCATATATGAAGGCCAGAGAGTACATGGAAAAGTTTTTTTACTTCTGGAAGCTCAAAGCTAGACATGCTGATTAAAATGAGGCATTCAAAGTTAGACTCTTTTGCTCCAGCTTTTAGAAGAGTTTTACTATAAACATCCATCCAATGCACAGAAAAGGTTGAAAAGTTATTTAAAATTCTCATCTCCACCAACTTCCAACATATATGCTTTACACACTTATGAAAAACATAAGTTCATGGAGGTTGCTCAGATTAATTTGGAGTGGGAGCAGGTAATTAGAGTAAAATTGTCATGTATGTGAAGAGTAACTTCTGCATGGATAGTACATAGATTACCTCTTTTGCAGGTTTAAACAAGTCTTTCTTGCAAGCCATAAAGGTCCTCCATTCAAAATAGTGCACACACTCTGTAGCTGTTACAAATTCAGGGGCACCCTATTTAAACGGGAAAAAATAATTCTTTGAAAAACAAACATTTCATTTTACATCTGTAGACATTAAGAAGTTTATTCAAGAGATTAAAAAAAAACAGAATACAGCACATCACAGAACAAGGGCATACAGCTTCTTAATGGCACTTGTTAACAGCAAGATTGTTACATAACAGCTTTGTTGGGCAACTCGGGAAGATGCAGGATGCCAAATCCTTGGTCTGCATATGCACCAATACTCAAATTAACATGTGCCAGTCCTAATACACAGTAACTGTATTCCATCTTTTAGAAGTGCTCACTGTGCCAACTGAAAATGACAGAAGTACCAGCCATATCTGCTTAGAAAGGAAGACACTACTAGAAATGCATATATATAGGTTAATACAGCAAGGCAATGCATGTTATATCAGTTCCCTGTCTTTTACCCTATAAGAACAACTGATTAGCAACCTCTTCTGCTATACAGAAAGAATACCCCTGACATTAGCTGTGTATTTTTATAGGCTCATTTTACACACATTTGTATATATTTCAAGATATGGGTTCTATCGTGGTTCAGAGCTGGGTGTTCCACTGAATGTCTTTCAGTGAAAAGACAACAATTTTTCACTTTGCCCTCCATCACCTGAGCTAGAAGCACTTTAGCATATATAAACTGATTCCCTCTCTCATTTAACCCTGCCATAAAAGGGGAGGAAACAAGTTTTTCCAGACACTATTACAAAATCCTTTTACTATGTGATGAACAGGTATTAGAACTGAGCTAACTAGAAGTCTGAAGATCAGTATGATCTGATGTTATAGTTGAAGTTGAGCAATAATTTTTAATTTAGTTTAAAGAGTCATCTGCTGAAATAGAACAAGAAGCATTTAAGTCTCTGCTGCACTGGCACTTTGTTTGAGCTGGCTGGATTTCCAAGAGGGCTTGTGCAATAGCACTGTCAGTGCCAACAGGAGCACCAATAAATACTTCTCCCGGATACACAAATATGTGAACTGATCACAGTGTACCAATCTGTCGTGTCTGTTCAGTGTGTGGAGGGTGTAACTCCAAAAGCACTTTGGAGTAAACTGCATGCACACAAGCCCCTAGAAACTTTTCAGGGGTCTTCAATCACACTTCAAACAGATTCTCAGAAACAAGTACTTCCTCAGAAGCCCAGCTGGTTGTATGAGCACTGTTAGTTCAACAATGTGCAGACCAAGCCTAAGGCTTACTGTTGTCAACTATGCTGCCCCACAACAGAGGTCAGTCATTTTCTTCAATACTGTTCTATTAAACAGTCATGCCAGGTCCACAGCTCAGGCACAGCCAACAATTAAACAACAGCTTGCATTGTTATGGCACCCTGTACAATGTTGACTCATTCCTCCATATTAAACTAATAAAATACTACAGGGCAAACCATGTAAAATAATTAAAGACTAAGAAGAGTCCATAATCAGAGCTAAGCTGCAGACTTGCAACTATTTTCTACCAGGATTGAATTTTGAAAGCCACAATAAATCATGATCTTAACTTAACAGTAAAATATAACTGGCTCTTCTTTAAGCTATGAAGCTCAGTAGTCAGTGCATCCAAAAGTACAGCAAGTCTCCTTAAAAAGTAAGTCAGAACTACTTGTCATTTCCACTGAAGATAAGAGCCCATTATTTAGACTTACCAGTGTTTTCCCACACAGGAAGTTAATATTGCTTTGAATTTGGTGTACACCGCCTTGCTGCAAGCAGTTCTGTGTAGTGTTGAGCTCCAGAAGACTTTCAGAAACTTTTAGCAAGGCTAAATCACCTAGGGTTTAAAAATGAGAGGGGGGAGGAAAAAGGGTGTTATAATGCAACGCCTTCACAGAAGCTCAACAGACAGGGTCTAGTTTCAACCACTGAGCAGCACAAGACATACCAGTCCACTTGAAGACAGTACAACTGAAGATCTTTGTGGATCTTCTGATTTGGAAGACCAGATCCAAGTTAAGATAGTGTTCAACATCTCTAATCACACTTCTAATTTCTTAGACTTTTTAGCAAACACTGTTTAAAATAAAAGTATAACAGCAGGTGCTACTACAAACTAGTCACCTCCTTAGGAACAAGGAAAGCTGCTACCAACTAGTTTCAATCACAATTCACTCCTTCCACCTACCAGCTTCTATTTATCGGTTTCTCAGCCTTTATACCATTTATAATAATAGCATCAGCACAAGATAAGAGAGAGTCTATCATAGAATGGTTTTATTTAAAAGGGACATATTCAAGTAGATCAATTGCTCAGAGCCCTGTTCAGCCTGACCTTGAACATTTCCAGGATGGGGCATCTGCAACCTCTCTGGACAACTTGTTCCAGTGTCTTACCAACCACCTCATAAAAAATTTATTCCTTTTATCTGGTCTGAATCTACCCTCCTTTGGTTTAAAATAATTACCTCTTGTCCTGCAACTACAGGCCCTGTAAGTCTGTCCTTGTTTTCTTATGAGCCTCCTATAAGCATCAGACTGCTGCAATAAGGTCTCCCTGGCGTCTTCTCTTCTCCAAGCTAACCAACCTCTACTCTCTTACTCTGTCTTCACAGGAGAGGTGCTCCAGCCATGCGAGCATTTTTGTGACCCTCTTCTGGACCTGCTCTAACAAGTCCATGTACTTCCTATGCTGAGGACCTCAGAACTGGATGCAGAAGCCCTGGGGTCTCACCAGAGGGAAAGGAGGGGCAGAATCACCTCCCTCGACCTGCTGCCCACATTGCTTTTGATACAGCTGGCTTTCTGGGCTGCAGGTGCACACTGCTGGCTCCACTTAATCTTTAGTCTGCTTACTGGTGCCTATGCACTGGCACCGTCTGCAGACAAACCCAGCACAGATCCACTGCCTCAGTGCAAATCCTCCACATCTCCCAACCCCTTTAACACAGCTCACATGCTGCATGAGGAGCAAGATCAGTGCTATGTCACTGCACACTGCTCTCCTTCCCAGCACTTAATGTGAAGGGGAAAGGTGGAGCACATTTCAAGTCACGATGAGCACCAGCTCACGTCACTGAAATGTTCCTGCTCAAGCCCATTTTGGTTAATATTAAACACTAATGCCTTTTAGATCTTACATGCTAATTTCAGCCTGTTCTTTTTTTTTTTTTTTTGGTAAGTAGATTTTAATTCTGCAATAAGTTTAGTTTGAACTATTGAAAATGCTATAAAGTGTGAGTATTGATTGACCAGCTTCTCCCTTTCCATTTGAGTTCATGTCTACACTAGGTAGAAAGCAAGTCAAATCTGTAATCACTGTAGATTTGCCAAATCACTGCACCTATGCCAAATGTTGTTTCATTTTAAAAAACACACTTGTTGGAACTTTGCCCAGCCTGTTATCTCCTCACTCAAGGCAAGCAAAACTACACTGCACCCAAGTAATATAGTCCAGAGACCAAGAGGAGCAGAAGTCAAAAAACTGGGCAAAAAGATGATACATGTGGTTTGTGCCTTTTATATTTCCTGTGTTATCAAAAGGCCATCTTCAGGTTTTACAGCCTCCAGAACTAGCAAAGGTGCCATGCAGCTCTCTCAAACCTAAGAGCTACATACTGCTTTGAGAGCACAAGTTTTACTTATCACATCATTGCTTAGAAGATACTGTCAAGGTACCCTCTTTACTTCCATAGATTAGAAGGAAGCCAACACAACTTTCTAGGCAAGAGATGTATATAGCAACCATATGCATATGGCTTAAAACCTCCCCATTTATAAATGTATACAGCTACAAGCCTCCATTTAGCAGGGAACTTACGGCAGCACCATCTGAGGACATAACACTCTGTAAGCTCTAGTTTCTCTCAGTTCTAAAAACACAGTACATGGTGTTAAAGGCACTTGTGAGCCAACTCCAATCTTCTCAGTTAAAGTAATATTCAAGAAAAAACAAGTTCAGCCAGCATATCTTCTTTACTACAGGCCAAGAAGTATGCTCTCTTCCCCCTTGCATGCTTACGATTAGTGTGGGAACTTGCTAAACATTTTAACAAGTCTCTTCAGGGGCACATGCCTCATCACACCCTTGCTCACAGAGCAAGGGATATCAACCCCTCACATGATCAGCTTCCTTCCAGAGCTGCAACCACTTTTACTGTAACATCAAGCTCCCTCTGCAACGATCACTCATGGTTCTTCATGACTTCAGAGATGTGCTCCTTCCACAAAGCAACACACTACAAATCAGCTAGTACTGTTCACAAAAATTAACAGCAAATACTTCATTTAACACAGTTGTGCTAAATCAGTACCAAAGGCACTGTCTACAACTCCTCCGGCTCATTGACACTATCTGTTTAGCTACTTATCAGGAAAAAGGCAATCATGGAAGACATCCAATCAGTTGTCCAGAAGAAAGGGGCATTTAGGTGGCAGCTATCATTTTACGTCCACTCATCCTACTGCAGCTGGACAAAGTGCACATTTCACCATCAGGTTAACAAACATTTAAAGTAATAACTCCATTTTCTAGGAGTAGTCCAACTACATGGCACAGAAGTCACTAAGTGTCATGGTAAGTTAAAAAGTTAAATAACTACCATGTTATTTCCATCCTTACTGATGTTCATGAATGAAATACTTGCCTACCCTTGAAAACTTCTAGGATTAATAAAAGTGCAGAGGAGAGGCCTTTGGGATCTCCATGCAAACCCTGGTATGTCACACTGACACACAGTTAACATTAGCCACAAGGCTTCCCTGGGATAGACTGATTACTGCCAGGGAGCATACGGCCTTAACACCTCATAAAGCTGGGAGTAACAAACAGTCCTACAGCTGTCATCCCTTGCACAGCTGGTATTTAAAAAACAAAATAATTGTTTGCACTGACTTTTTTTTTTTTCTGAAAGAATGAAGAGAACTAATTAAGCCCCTATTTGAAGAAAGTTTACAACTCAACAAAATTTATCAGCTGACAAATTGCCCATCTTCCCCCATATAAAGGTCCTTCAGCTGCCCTCAGCTTTGGCATACAGGTAATGTCATCTGGATTGCCTGAAGACAAGTATGTGGTTTAGCTAGTTTACGAAACTGGGAATCTACACCTGCCTAGACCTGGATCAAAGAGATTCCTCTTTTCTCACTAGGAGTGATTTTTTTACTTTTTAACAAATAAGCTTGAAAACCCATTAGCATGACCTAAACTCAGTGTGATGGTGATGAAGCTCCAAGGCAGCTAGAGGCATGAGCAAGAACAAAATCTGGACAATGTGACCAACAGAACAAAGCAAAATTCAATGACAATGTTAACTGCACTGCCTTGATTTCCCACTTTATTGCAGGGTAGTTAAAAACCTATCCTACTTGAACAAGATTTGTGGCTTAGCCTTTGGAAGTCACTTCAAACTGCCTCAGCAAGCCTACAGTATATCTGTTGCTAAATTTTCTCCCACTCAGTACCACTGAGGCACTCAGGAACTCAAGGTTTGCATACAGACGAACATTTGATACTGCTCATTCATCACTCAGCTCTGTTCTCCCTTCTTTTTTCCACAAGAAGTGTGGAACAAAACCTACACAAGCCTCTAGTTCTCACACTTCCCTGGGGAGAACAGACTTCTTCCATCTCACTCCACCTGCCACATTCCAGTCTCATCCAAAGCAGCATGTTAAAACAGACGCTCAGATGCTGCTTTCTTTTCTAATCCACAGGCAACTGAAGCCTCAATGGCATATGAGCTGGGACCCCCATCAGCAGGAAATAAAAATGTGTTTCATTCCTAAAATGTACAACAAGCATAACAGCATCAAGTGCTCTAAGACGCCACACTCCTCAGAGTAGAAGCTACACTACATGCAGTTGCAGTTTCAATATAAATGCAATCTAACCAGTCATCCCAGAAAACTCTGGAGCCTGAATATACCTTTATTCATGCACTCAGTGATACTGTAAGCCTGGGTCCCAACATTAACAGTTTGTTTGAAAAACACTGATTAACCAGACTGAAACCGAAGTATCTCTACTGTTAATAATGAGATGTGGGGAGAATAGAAGCTGACCAGCTGCTGTACATTGGCATCTGACATTGACAAATGATATCTGACAGATGAGAAACACCTTTGTCCTCACCATATTCCAGCAGTTCAAGCTCAAGCAATTCAATGAAGACTCACAGCTTCTTGTAAGAGCTATCTGCCAATGGCTGACAAGACTGGCAAACATGTCAAATCAGACTTCAGATCTGCAGATACTATGAAGCAGTCTGAAGAGATACTGGTCTTCAGAAAGCTACTGCTTTATTCCATTAGAAGTAACTAACAGTCAACTATCAGCCCCATCTTCAACAGTACTCATATATTACTGTTAGCCAAAACACAAAAGTGACCTTGAAAGTGACAAACATCCATGAAAATAAGTAACATGAACTCATGAAAAAATACTGTTCAGAAGACAAGGTGCTTCTGGCTGATGAAATCATGTGCATGTGTATAGGAATATGCCAGCTTCATATTTAGATCAGTATGCACAAGTCTTCCTCTCCTCAAAATACCAAGAACAGCTGTGAACTACTGAAGTCATCACCAGATTTGACTAGTGTAACCAAAACCAAAGAATTGCACGTAATTAACTTCCTTTCTGTGTGGAACAACTTGAAGATGACACCCCGGACAATTAGCAGTACTCCCAAGTTTGCATTATAGAGAGTAACCTGCCTCTGAACAAAGACCTGATATTACATCAGGCCAGGCTGAGCATACTTTAGAGCTGAAACTCAAGCTCTATCTTGTGTTCAGTATTTACAAAGCTGTACACAGTCCATATCCTGCCACAGGAAGATGCACTTATTCTACTTGAGATAGCTTTGCATACTTTCACACTAGATTACAGTTAAGTAGACCATAAGATACATTTCACAGTCCCATAAAGTGATTATCTACAATCAGATCATGTTTCACCAAATCTCCCCAATAAATCTGCAACAAAACAAAGTTTTACACTGTTCCAAGAAGGGAAAAAGGAAACTTTGCTAACACATCAAAGTTTGCAATAGTTATAAGACCATCCATTAACATTGCTCTAAACTACCTACAAGACACTTGTTTACTTACCTACTGACAGATAGGTCTTCTTTTTGATGTCATATGCACAGACTGCACTTGTCCTTCCACACTCTTCAACACCAGAACAGAAATTTATTTTATAAAGCACCTCTTTGTCTGCATCAATTACTTTCCAAGTGTAACTGAAAAGACAAAAATGCCTGTCAGTTGGTATTCAAGTTGTCTGAATTGCATATCACCTAGATACCAACCCCTGAAATAACCAAGTTGAAGGCTAGGAGCACCACTAACTTAGATTCCCATTCTGTTCTATATTTGTAAATACCAGAAATAATTGCTATTTTGTTGGGACTAAGAGCAAAACAGATTTAACCACTTGTGGAATGTAACATCAAGTGCATTTTTCCCTTTCTTGAACATCCAATAATCCATTCTTCCCCATCAAACCTCTGTGAAGGCCACTATGACTTAGGATCATCACCTGTAATACATTATCCTTGACAACCTGATACATTTCTCAGATGTCTTCAGCAGGCTGGACACTACTACACCTTAGTGTTCTGCCCAACAACAGTGGCAGAAGTGCTAAGTCTAAGGGGAACAGAGCAGCCAGTCTCATCCAGCAGTGGACCCACCCAGCTTCAGGGTCAAAATTGGGGTTGAGAGTCTTAGAGTATTCAGACCAAAAGATGCTAACAGTGCTTATTAGGGCCTAGCTGCACCTTTAGGCATTATATATATAAATATTTATATTTTTATATATATATATATATATATATATATATATATACACACCTCAGTATCTCAGCAGAACAGTTTCTGAAGGGCGATGTAAAAAGCTGCAAACCAAGCAGAGCTATCCACAAGACTCTCAGTGAAAGATTACACTACCTAGCTACAGACACATCAGAAAGTCAGCTGTCTGAAAACTGGGAAAGGAACATGAAGCTCAGGTTAAATATAAATGGGAATAAATCCTAGTAACATCAAAAAAATATCAAATGCAGCACAGTTCAGAGGCAGAGCAAGGATTCCTTCCCCTCACAGTAGGCACTAGGACTGCAGTGAAATGTGGTCAGTCACATGACACAGCACTGCTCAGTTTTGAGGCAGGCCCAGGTCACCTAGTTAAGAGCCAGGAGCTCTTTAGACAGCCTGGCTTACTACCAGGGTGCTCTGGCCAAGCTCTGCTGAAAAAGCACAGCTCAATAAACATTTGCTGTCACCTTGGCTCAGCTACCCCTCTTCTGGCACTCGCAGCAGCCTGCATCCTCTGGACACTTGATTTTTGCAAGATAACAGATTCCCCAGCTTCCCTTCTGTCCCAAGTGGAAACTTCAGCAGGATTAATAAAGACTCATCACCACATCAGAAAACTGAGGACAGCACAGTGACTTACTAGGCATTCCCGTTATTTACAACTCACACAAAATTTAGTGCACTTATCAAATGCACAGAAGCATTTGTCTTAATGTTCAAATCTCAGTTGATAAGAAGCTTCACCCATAAGGTTTGTTTGCCTTAATCTCTAGGTCATACGTGTTGCACCACTCAGCATCATCATCCTCCAGATCTCCCCAGGAGGAGAAACCATTCCTGTTCAGCTCTGAAGTCCAGTTTTTGGATAAGAAAGGGGCAACAACAGTTCAGCTACTTTATTTTAAATTTTAAATCCTCTGAGAACTCTTCTCAAACCCAGTGCATGCCACATCTAATCAAAGAGCCAGCAGTAAGATATCACATACTTTTCCATTTTAGTTACTGACTACGGGGCTCTTGGATTCCCTGTACTACAGCAGCCATGTTCATTTCAGACTGCTAATGGCTGGAACAAGTTAGGGACAAATACAAGAGAACTCTCTGTGGACTGAAAAAACAAAGAAAATCTTTATATATTAGTATATTATTATATTTGAGGTTTTATATCCTAATATAAGGGTCAAAAATAACTTGCCAGGTATTGAGTCATACACAAAACACCAATAAAATTATGTATTCAAGGACTGTGTCTCAATCCTAGACAAATACTTGCCATTATTCTTTCCTGTAAGCAGGCAGACCTGACCTTTTACAATCATACTGATGAGCTCTCTCAGCTGGTTTGTTGCATTTCTGAAGTGGATAAAGGCAATATCGATGCAGGAGGATGATAAGAATTTAGTACAGAATAACCAAAATTCATCAGTGGAATAAAGCTTTTCAACACACAAAAAAAGAAGTTATAAGAACCTGAAAAGGCTCTGAAAACAGCAAGAGATTAAAACCAAAGCTGGTTCTACATGCAGGAGAAAATGCATTTCAATCCAAACCCAATTTCTTCACAATGAAGCCCCAGAAAGTTAGCATTTCTCAAACTGAGAACTGAAAATTTCTCAAGGGCTCCAGTACTCTTTTTTTTTGACTGGTTTTTGAAGATGACAAAAAGGTAACGTATAATATTAAGGCGCAGAGTTTTTGATCAAGCTGGGGTGTTCTTCAGTTTGTTGTTGATTTTTATAGAGAACTTTAAGTTAAAATCTGTTTGTGAATGGAACAAGAATTCAAGTCCTTCACACAACTGAATTATCACTCAGAGATTAAGGTTTTGCTTCCCCAGTCCATGTTAACATTTTATGAAACAGAGGAAATTGGCACCTTCAAGTCAGTTCACCCACAGGCCAGATGCAAAAGAGAAACAAGACAGCAGCTTACAGAACACAAGCAAAGCAGCCACTAAAGCCAGACCTTCCCTCTGCCCTGTCACAGGCCCCTGGACAGGGAAGGTTGAGGAATTCTTCAGAACAGTCTGCACAAAAGAAATATGAAATCCAATATTCAATTATGTTCCAAACCACAAGTTCAGAGGCACATAGAAGTGAAAATCTAGTGCAGTTTCAGAGTAGCATTACTTTCATGGATGTTATAGAGACTTCTAATTTTTTTTTAATGTGTGGGAGGAGAAAGGTGGGATTTATTCATTGTGAGTAACAGCAGCCGGGATGCAGTCTAAGGAGCTGTTCTCAGAGAGATGAAAAATACTTCCACAGTAAAAGCAAGAATTATTTCTCACACAAGTAAGATTCCTGGCATTAAATCAGTACCTGGGAACAGTTTCAAGTTGCATGTGCTCTACTTTCCAATAAGATAGAAGCTGACCTCTCCACTGCAATCCATAATGGAAAAAATCTGTTGGCAATCACATTGCCCATCCTGACCATAGGAGTCACATGGCTTCCTCCAGCTAGCTCAGCACTCATCTCCACCAGTGGTGATGCCTGATGTAATTACCTCCTTGCCAGGGCCAGACAAAGTTATCTTGTTTGAAGGGCTTAAGCTATCCTGCTTCAATGCAGTTGAGCTAGTTTAGGGAGCTGTAATACCAACAGCTTTTAAAAGCAACAGTCATGATCACAGGGTGGGGTGTGAGGCATTCTCTGATACAGGGAGCTCAGTAAGATGCTACCTCACAGATTAAACCATTCAAACAGCCATTTCTGGAGCAATTCAAGGTCGGGGCTCAAACACAGTGTCTGCCCTGATTAAAACTGTCAAACAGGTTTTTTTTGCTGAAACCGCAACATGACACTTGCTTTCTGATAGACCCAACTGTGAGCTATCCCACAATTAGAAGGATGAAATACACACCCACGTCAACCCCCTCCTGCCTGGGGTAGGCTCTCCCGACTCCTGCCAGTGTTGCTGCCCCAAGCACCTGACACAAGCAGGACCCAGGGACTGTCCTCCCTCAAAATTAACTCAGCAAAAACAACAGGTGCATGTGCATGTGTGTGGAGGGGGGACTGAGCCTGGCCAGTTCCCTGTCTGGCCATGCACCAGCAGTGGGAGGCACATAAGGAGGCAGGACCAGCTCAGGCCACTGTGAAAACAGTTGTGCAAGCAACGTCCAAACGAGTTATTGGGAATAACCTTGCCTGCAGGTCAGCCTTTCCAATTACCTAGCTTTGTTTCTGAGACACTGAAGCTATCGCACAAAAAAGAAAATTAATCTACTTTTCAGCAAGCTGCAACATCAAATGAGAGCTCTGGGTTTTGTTGGTTTTTTTTAAACAAATCAAAGAAGAATATGAAAAAAATAACATGAGAAAGGGAAAAGCAAGCCTAGTTTACTTTGTGATCAGAAGCTGAGGCAGTGAAGTCAAGCAAGGTGCAGAAGGCTAACACTTGTCACAGCATGTGCATCCCAATGCCAGAGCCACTTTCAGCTCTGAGCACTAGTGAACCTCTTCAAATCAGCAGAGCATCAGAGAGACTACTGCCACCGTTCTCCTAACAATAGTTCAAGCTTTTTGGTTCTCAAACTGTCACCAGAGGAATGACTGCTGGCAAGAAATGTACACCCTGCTCCAAACAGCTGTAAAGCATAGATGCAAAGAATCATGCATTTTCTCTCTGGGGAATGCACTGAAATAGCTCATTTTGCTGAGGGGATGTTACACAGATGACCTGGCAGAGAGACAAGGCAACCTACAACTACAGAGCTGGAAAGCAAATCCACATGTGATTATGCATCCACACAATTTTGTGCCCAGATGCTTCTCAGCTATCAGAACATTGCAGAGATTAAACGAGTGTCCAAAGCTCTTTATGACCAGTTTCAACCAGCACAATTTCCAGGATGGTCACCGCAAATTTGAAGCTTGCAGCTCTCTTGCCACAGAAATCACTAGTAGATGTGACTACCATTTTCACGTTTGGTAAAGAAATCTCTATGTCAAAGCAAGCTCTCCTTACAGAAAATGCAAACTTGTATGGCACAAAGTACAGCAATCGCTATGCTTCAAGAGCTTTTTAATGCATCCCTACCCATGCTTAATTCTGCTCTAGCTCACCCATCCCCTTTTCCAACTACCACACACACTGTCTGTCTTCAGGCAAGTTTTCTTGTGCGTGCATCACGCATGACAGCCTTACAGCTACACCACAAGCTCTTCAGCTTTTTGCATCCAGAAGACATTTGGTCTTCATGCTGCGCTCTAAATCACATCTACTACACCATTTTACAGAATGCTTAAGAAAAGGGGTAGCAATTTGAAGTACACAAGAGCTACAGAAGGCAGCTCATGTGCTGAGAAATCACATTCAGACATTACAATGGCAGCTTCCCAGGGACATGACACAACCATTCATGTCGGGATATAAGTCCAGTAGTATCTTATTTATGACATCTCCCACTTAAATATGTCGAAGTGCTTAATAGAGCTGAATGAGTGCACCTAAAGGTCACCTCTCTGTACTCAGCATGTGCTTCTGTACCAAGGCCAAGCTGAATGCTAACTCCATGGTTTCAAGGAGCACAGATGAGGACAGTTGTGGTTTCACAACAAAGGGTGAAAAGTCAGAAGTGTAGGTACAGTCAGCTGTAGGAGTTGTGTCATTAAAAATTATGCATTTTGCACAAAATAGAATTAACTTACAACCCCAGGATTTGAAGTCTGCATAATAGCAATCCTGTTATACAGCTGCTTGAGATTCCCTTACATCCACAAGTCCAAAAATCATTGAAGTTATGCACCAGTTCCTATCCTTGAAAGGGGGCAAAAACATCACCTGTCATTAAATCACCTCTCATCCAGTAGAGATTTTCAGGCAAAACAGCCTGGACGAAGCAGTTTGTATTTGCTGCTCTACCATCACATTTGAAACATACTCTGAATTTTTTTTCAGAAATAAAGTTACACAGCAATTTTTGCAGTGTTATTTGGAGCTGTCAAGATTTCTTTTGAAGTAGATGGACTTGAATAACAGGTCACAAAATTAACTCTAATTCCAGAATTTTTCCTGCATTGAAACACAAAAGATATAAGGGGAAAAAGCAAAACTCATAAAGAGACCAAACTGGCTAGTAACTTCCTATATTGAACCAGTTCCCTGTGTTCTCTCCCAGGTGCTCATAGTGCAGCAATCCTGGAGAAACCTCTACACAAAAGATAAAAAAAGAATTCCAACTGCAAGTCACATGACAGCACAGTCAGCTGTCGGAGCACACAAGAACAAAGGAGAAAGCATAACAAAATCAGTGACTGAAGCCATGCCATTAGACAAAGTTCCAGAGAATGACAGCTTTTCTTCTTTACCCAGACCATCCAAGCATACCAGCAGTAAGGCTACACAAAACAATGAAAACCTCCAACTCAAGTTTAAGTAGCCTCATACCACAGTTCTTGCGCAAAGCAGTTTTGACACCTTTCCTCCTCCCTGCAAAACAGCTTTCCTACTCTTACTTAAAGGAAAGCCAGTGCCTCTTCTAATCCCCAGCAGTTTCCTTCTTTGCCCACCTTTTGACATTCACACACCAGACACAGAAGCTGCTACAATTTCACCAGCCCTATTACAGCACACAAAACCCAGGACACTGTTTTCTTAACAGCTGTAAAACAAGTAAAAACCTTCTCTTAAGCCAGTACAAAAATAGGTTGGTCAGGGACTTCTCATGCACACCAACATTGTAACTTTTGGCTGAAAAATCCACCAGTAGTGTGTTTGCATTGCCTGCATCATTCCTCACTTGGTATAGTTTTTCAGCAACTGTACCCAAGAAGACACTTCACCACTAAACTCCTTGGGGATTTCCCACCTATCAGACAAGAAGTTCTAGTTTCTTCTTTTACCCACTAGAGATTACTGGACATAAGTCCTTCCAAGCAGTTTTTTCCCCACCATGGCACAACAGCAAATGCATGTTTTTGAAGCATTTTATCTTAAAAAGAAACCTGCTGATTGTGCAAATTATGTGCAAATTATTTCCACTTGCCAGTAACAAAATGAAACTAGCTTAAGTAGTTTGCATCCAAAATGAGATTGCATGTCTCTCCATAGCACTCTCAAATATTCCTCTCGTCACAGACCCACAACAAAGCCAAGACAGACATTGACAGGACTTAACATTACTCTCCACTACTTGATAATCAAATTATTTAGGGTGGGTTTAAAAAAAAATAACAACCAAACCAAACAAAAACTAAACAAACAACAAAAATCACTCATCAGAGTAGCTAGATTCCCTCCAGAAGCTACGTGATAGTTTCTCGTTTCTGTCTCAATTCTGCAATTAGGGCGGTCATCTGACAAAACCACAAAACCAATTTTTGCCACCCTCATGGGTTATTCTTGCAAGCCAACCTTCTTTGCCCTTGCCCCCCCCCCCCCGCCCCCTTTTTCAACATTTAACAATATCATATCCCAGAATCTACCAGGTGGACAGCCCATTCCCTCCAGAGATCCAACTTCTGCCCTTAGTGCTACATTCAGTCTGCTACACTGGTGCCTTCACAGTGACACTGAATGAAATAATATGTTCTTGTATGTACCCTGCATATTCCGGCTAAACAATTTAGAAATTAAGACCGGCAAGATATTGGTGGTACACTAAATTCACGGCTGAAGTTCGAGTAGAAAAATGTCAAGACATGAATAATGGTGACAGCTCCACATGGCAGTTTCTGAAAGCTTTCCTACCTCGCCTGTAAGTAACTGAATTGCAAATTGTGATGTCCTTAGCAAGAAGCCAACTCTCAAGTGACATCCCTTCCAAATCAACAACACTTTGTGTTTTTCAGACTACACCGAACACAGGCGCAGTCCTGACCACATGCGACTTGCACAGAGCAAGTCTACTCATCTTCTCAGCTGCGGATTTCCTGTATTTGCAGAGATCTACGCAGAGAGGTCTCGGAGGGGACTGGCCCCCCAGCCGCCCCTCCAGGCTCCCAGCCCAACTGCGCGTTCGCTACGGACCAGCCTCGGCCTCACGCCCCGGGACACGGCCGCCGCTCCCCCCGGAGATCCTCGGCCCGACCCTTCCCGGAACGGGCGACCAATACCCGGGGCGACCGGGCCCGCGCTGCCGAGTCCCGGAGCCGCGCTACCGCGGAGGGCAAGAGTGGCATGGGCACCAAGAGACACCCCCCCGCCCCCCAACCTCCCCGTGCTCTCCCCGGTTACAGCCCTTCTCCAGCCGCCCCATCACGTCCCAGCGCCCGTCCACCTGCACAAGTCCTCGTAGGAGCCGGGGAGTGCCGCGGTGGCCGCCCCGGACGGCGGGAGCAGCGCCAGGAGGGCGCCGAGGAGCAGCGAGGCCATGGGCGCCATGGGCCGGGCTGCCCCGGGACGTCAGGCGGCGCCGGCGCCGCGTCATGTGACCGTCGCGCGCCCCCGCCCCGGTCATGTGACCGCCGCCATGCGCGGGCACGGCGCTCACGTGCCGCGCCCCCCCTCCCCCGGCGGGGCCGTTTCGTGTCCCCCCCACAGCTCTGCGGTGACACCGCCACACCGCGCACGGCACAGCCGCGGTACCCCTGTCCCGGGGCTGCGCCCCTAGCTGCCGGCCGGCCGGCCGGCCGAGGTTCGCAGGGCCTCCGCCTGTGGGACGCACTGCCAGCGGGTTGGAGTGTCCCGGAGCGTGTCCTGCGGAGGGCAACAAAGATTAAGGGGCCGGAGCAACTCTTATCAAGGACAGGTTGAGGGAGCTGGGCCTGGTCAGCCACGAGAAGAGATCTCACCGATGTCTGTAAGCATCTTAAGGGCGAGTGCCAAGAGGATGTTTCCAAGCTCTTCTTGGTGGTGCCCAGCAATAGGACAAGAGGCAATGGACAGACACTGATGCACAGGGAGTTCCAGGAGAACATGAGGAAAAACTTCTTTACTGTGCAGGTGACCAGGCACTGGAACAGGTTGTCCGGAGAGGCTGTGGAGTCTCCCTCACTGGAGATACTCAAGAACCGTCTGCACGAAATCCTGTGCCATGTGCTCTGGGATGACCCTGCTTGAGCAGCGAGGTTGGACCAGATAACCCACTGTGCTCCCTTCTGACCTGACCCATGCTGTGGTGTGGTGGTTGTGTCAAAGAAATGCTGTTTGAAAAACGTTAAGTGGGCTTTAAATAAGTTATTTAAAATGTGCAGTGAAATCAGGAAACTAAACCCGTTAGGGATGAAGACTGAGGAGGCAATGACAGTGATGTGGTTGGTTCTGGCTGTAAGAGTTATTACTGCAGCAGAGAAGCTGGTGTGGTGTAGTAATTACCCCCATTTCAAACAGAGGGCAGGAGGGGAGATTTGCACAAGGCAGCAGCTTTGTCAGGAGGAAGTGGAACACACACTGTCCTAACTCCACTGCCTCCTGGACTACAGAGAAGAGTGATCCAGCCTGGAGCTTGCATAAGTATTTCCAGGACTTAGCAAATTTTAACTGCAACGTTAAGATTCAAAATAGATAATTAATTAGCAGTAAGTTTTTATGAAAGTGCAGTTAAGAAGAAAAGTACCTTTGAGAGTGGCAAGAGGCATAAGGAGAGTGAAAGAAAACTAAAAATTACTTATTAAACAGACAGCTGTCTTGTGTGAAGAAATCCTGTTCTCTAATTATGAATGCTTTCCAAAAGCCATTTGCACAAAAAAGCTAAAAAGGCCTATAACTGAAATAGTTTTTCTTGCCCTGTTCCCTGGCATCCATGAGACTAAGACAGCACTGAAGATTTGCCTCTCTGGCAGTTCAGCTTGATTCCAGGCTGCTGGAGTCTCCTTTTCCTCTCTTTTTTTTTCTCAGATATGGCCCACCTTTATAGTAGCATTAGTTCTGCAGCAGGGCAGTCAGCTGGCTGAAGGTGCTGTTCTGGCTGAAAGTTAACATACTATTCTGATTGTTTTGTGCAAGTTTGCAGCTGTACCTGTCACCTGACTTAACTTGGCTCACTGCATATCTGCACAAACACCACCAGCAGCTTCAGAAGGGGGAGAGGAACTAAGAAAAAAAATAATAAAAGGAACTAAGTAAATGCTGTTGTCCTCTACAGTTTTCTACTACAATATAATGGATTATTGTCAATTCTTGCTCTTTTGTTTTAAACTTCAGTGTATTCCTGAAAGCTCCAAGTCTGATAACCCAAGAACCCCTGTAGTCTGCTTTTAAGACTCCAGCCTGTATAGTTTAAAGATGAACTTGATGACATTAACTCAAAGACTCAAAAAGACAAAAGCAGTTGACAAAAAGAATACCAAGGCTGTTATTTCTGTGGTTGTGTTTCTTAAATTTTGCTGCTCTGCTGGCAGAACTGGCATCAGTCACTCTATACAGAGCAGTGCAAATAGAAAAGACTTGGTGGGAATTGTGTCTCTGTTTACCATCTTGAATTAAAAACATATCAGCCAGGAAATTCACTGCAGACAGCAGAGCAGGCAGACAGACTGTATCTGCTGATGTTATTAGATACCTGGGTTTCTGCAAGTAGGGCTTTATCCCTGAGATTTTCTTTGTGTAGGTATAAGTACATGAGTGACTCCCCTAAAGACAATGTGACAGCTCACCTTGGTAGCATTAAGAATACATATAAATATTGCAGTGTCAGGGCCTGGCAGTGTAGAAACAGTTAATTTCAGTTATCTGGTAAGAGCTAACTCAAAGTTATTTACTGACCAAAGAATGAAGAAGTTTAGAGTGGCATTCTTCACTCTTTGTACTGTTGTGTGCGCTTAGGCTTCTGTATTTGCACAAGACTTCAGAGCAGTTTCTTTGCATACAGAGAAAAGTATGTATAAGTGAACAGCTACCTAGCAAGAAGGAAAGAAATTGAAATATCTGGGAAAAAAAATCTCAGTTAGAAAGGAAAAGAAACAAACCAGAAATTCTCCTTTCCTCTGCTGTGCTAATAGATAGGCATCAATGAATCAATGTTGCAACACAGCAAGGGTGCTGCAGAAATACTGAAATACACAATGTAAGTGCAAATACCTTTAAAATAAAATTATGAAGTAAAAGTTTGCATATTCCAATCATGTGGCTAGTTCCATTTACTACATATTTTCCTTAACTTTTATAATCTGGTGGATGCAGCAGTTCTCTCAAGATTCATGGAATTTCTCCCATATTTAAAACTGGCTACATGCATTAGAAATTGGCAGGAGCTATGTGTCAGTCATTTCTGTATCATAAACTATGTTTTGCAAATAGCACATAGGAATATGCCATTCTGAGTATAATTTACCTCCCATGCTTAATGGTACTGGCATCTCAGCTAACCATGTACCATGGCACAGTGCTAACATATTCTGAAATTATGTAAATGTCTTAATCTTACCTTTTCCTTTCCCTCAGGAGAAGTTCAGCATGATGGCTGTTAGTTATGCAGAGTAAATCCCAGTACACCTGAAAGTCATGCTGCAATTTCCATGTTGTGGATGGTTTTCAGTAAGGCACAGTGTTGTGAATAAGTGATGGATACACAGGTCCTCTAGAATTCTTCTTTTCATCTTTCCAGGTGTGAAATGTTGCATCATTTCTCATTCTTCTGACTCACAGTCTTGCTTCATGTGGTCACTATCAGCTGTGCAGTTCAGGCTGGCTGAGAGGCAGCACACTTTTACTGTTACTGTCTCAGTTCCCTTTAACAATCACATGTGATCTCTATTTTTTTCAATAACAGCAACAAAAACGTTTTCAGCATCCAGAGCTGTTTTTACACTTGATTGTGGGAAGTTCCTTCTCCAGTGAGGTCTGGACAGTTTATTTCTGTCTGTCTGTTAGCTACATTATGTTAAAGTAATTGCTTTTATGCTTTATGAAAACTTCATAAGGCTCTTCCATGGAGCTGCGCAGTTTTCCGAAAACACAGATGTGCCACTCACTGGTTAGTTACCTTCTCTTTCCTGTTCTCTTGCTTGCTATACTATACTTTAGTCTTCCTAATATTACTCCCATTGCCATTACTTCTGAATGCTCCTTGTTCTTTTTGCTGCTTGTTCAGTCTTTCACCCTTTCTTGAAAGCTTTCTACTTCTTTTTGTTCTATGTCTACTCTCCGTAGCGTTTTTAAAGGCAAGCTCTTGATAACAGTTGCCTTCTGATTTGTTGTGAGGAGTTATACTGCTTTATAACAATTTAAAATAAGACTGTTGAAGAAAACAGTCCCTGATGACCTTGTTTTGCAGACTTAGGTTTAGGCTTCCAATGCAGATAGAGAGATAATTAATTACATTTCCTAATCTAGCTTGGACTGTTCAATGATAACTGTAAAAGAACATCGTCTTTGTCTGAACACTTTGACTTTATATGAAATCTTTCTCTTGTTGGGAAAGTCCTTATGGGCTGTACTTGTACTCGGAGTTTGCATTGAAAAAGGCACTGTTTTGTGCTGTGGCTTAGAAGAGTAATATTGATAGTCTAGAGATGTTTTGGTTATTGATGAGCAGGGCTTACACAGCATCAAGGTCTTTTCTGCCTCTCACCCCACCCCACCAGCGAGAGGGCTGAGGGTGCACAGGGTGTTGGGAGGGGGCACAGCCAGGACAGCTAGGCCCAGCTGACAACAGGGCTATCCCACACCATACAGCATCATGCTCAGCATGTAGGGCTGGGGCAAGAAGGAGGAAGGGGGGGACGTTTGGAGTGACAGTGTTTGTCTTCCCAAGTCACGTTTACACATGATGAAGGCCAGCTTTCCTGGGGATGGCTGAACACCTGCCTGCCTGGGGGCAGCAGTGAATGAACACCTTGTTCACTTTGCTTGTGGCGTGGCTTTTGCTTTCCTATTTAAATTGTCTTTATCTCAGCCCACAGGTTTTCTCCCTTTCACCCTTCCCATTCTCTCCTACATCCCACTGGAGGGGAGTGAGCAAGTGGCTCCTGGGCCTTGGTTGCCAACTGGGCCTAAACCACAATGCTAACCTAGAGTAGCTGCAAACAACTGTGGATCCTTGGCTGGAAGAAGTGCAAGTTGGTACAAGCTATGTAAAGACCACTTTTTCACCATGGCAAAAAGCTGCAGGTATCTTGTGTGGAAGTGAATAAATGAATCATCTGAAAGTCTTACTGCTTTATCATGTTGTATTTTTATTCTAAGACAATAGGTAACATTTATTTTTCTAATTCAGTAGTTATTTCACCTAATTCAGTAGTATTATGTAAGGAAATAAGTTGTCATCTGTTCCTTCTTGACTGTTACAAGGTAGCTGGAAAAATTCTGGTTTGCTCTGTTTTTCCTGCTTCTTTGTAATGGGACTTCTTTCCCATGTAGCCGAAGGGCACTAAAATCAAAATGCTATTTTCAGGATCACACTTAAAAATTAACAAACTTCATACACAGCAGAGAAATTACCAAATTGGTTTGCTTAAAGCATTAAGGCTCAACCTACATTTTTTTTCTTCATAGTCCTCTCAGGGGAAAAGAACTGAGCAAGAAATTTCTTGTGTAACGCGCTATTTGTGGAGAACTAAAATATGTGGTATACTTTATTCAGGTGATTCTTCTTATCACCCTGCCTTGCTAGAATTTATTGATGTATTCTGATTATATATTTATATAGTTTGTCCATGCATACATATTTGTTTTTATAGCCTCCTTCATAAATATATTTAGGCCAGTATTAAACTTCTTCTAGACATGCGTTTTATTTCCATTGCATTTGTCTGTAAAATATTTTAAGATATCTTAAGTAGTAGAAAGAAAGTTACATATTAACTTACAAGAAAAGTAACAATCTTTTTTTCAGTAATAGATACCACACTGCCCTGGATGTTTTATATTCACAAATTACTGAAGGAGATAGGGTAGAGAAAAATAAGTATCAGTGTATACATGAAGGCCCTGGAAAGCCATTACAGTATTGAATAAATGGTTCAATTAGGGATTCACATTAGATCATAAAAACAGGTTGCATACGTGGATCACAAGACATGAAGGAGATCTCCATATTGCACAGTTTTGGATTTCTAATACTGCCATCTGAATCAGTGCAGTAATCCAGATTTTCCTTGCCTTTTTTCAGTCAGAGCCAGAGTAAAATGAACAGAACATGTATAAATATGATAGTGAATGTGCTAAGAAACATGCATCAGTTAGACATGGAATGACAACTGTGTTGAAGAGTTTTCTGGCATTTTTTTGTATACTGACATGACATTTAAAGATATGATAGATGTTATTATAATGGGGAAGGAAATCTTATAGTTCACTCTTACTGAAGTGAATAAACACCATGGTGGAAAAATTGCTAGTAACAAATGCTGGTATAAATCAGACACTTATTGCTTTAGCAGCAGAAATAAAGTAATATTAGGAAATACCATGTATGTTCTCATCCAAAATAGCATAGAAGGTTTGCCCCATGCAAGAGAGAAAATAATATTCTCTGTATATTATTTATCTTAACTTTTACTTTCTCAATGTTTAATGTGTGCTAGAGCCTCAGAGCCTGCTCTCAGAAACAAGTGTTGCAGCTTTCTCATGAGCTGGCAGTAATTTTTCTTTGAAGCCTTCAATAAAACTACTTGGAGGTATTTTCTGTGTCTTTCTTGCTGCTCCACACAAAGTGATAATGAGGAGACTGGCACTGTTTGATGATGGGCAGTGATGCTGAAATCTTGTTCAGTCCTTTTGGCAGCATTTTGTTATCCCAGTGCTACAGGAGGGACACGACGTCATGAGCATGGCCAAGAGAAGAGCATGATGGCTGCAGTGACTCTGAATAGACAGGGTAGGAGGCATCAAATCTCTGCAGAATTTTACAAACCTCGTGCAAATGATGAAACTGAAGGGGAGTGGAGAACACAGTAGGAAACTCAGATGGATAGAAAGCTGAGAGATGCATGGCATATATTTCACTCTGTCTGCCCAAGGAGATAAAGTAGCTGTGCTGTAGGCTTGAAGTCTTCTGCCACAGGGAGTAAACAAGGGAGAGCCCCCAGGATGGCACATGCAGTGGTTGAATGATGCTTTGGGAGGTGGCATCAAACCCAGACAGAGAAAAGTACAGAGAAAAGAGTCTCCACACTGAATGCTGCGAAGAAACAGAGGCCAGTGTTGTACTGAAATGCTATATATGTGAACAGATAAATGAACCAAAAGAGAGGTGATAATATAAAGAATATAGATAGTAAGCAGAGCTACCTTTACAGGGGACCTCAGCCAGGCCAAGGTTAGCAATGGAGATGTTGTTTACTGTTCATACACTGGTCTGACAGGCTCAGCCTGTCCCCTGGCTAAGGGCAGGTCCATTCCAGGCCAAGCCCAGGGAAAGGAAAAAATTTCAAATTAGCCAAAACAAAAAGTACTGGTTGTATATATTTATTTTCACAGAATAAATACATTTTGCTGTAGTATGTAATTGAGTATCGTCATTGAGCTTAGCATATGTGTTCATCTGAAGTATTTCACTTGTAACAAAGAGAACTTTTTTCCTATAAATAATATAAAAAAGTTGTATCTGAAACACATTTTACACTTTGAGTTAAAAAATAAATCCAGATAGACCAGAGACAACATAAAACATAAAACACCCTCCTCTAATGCATTTAAGCAAGCGGGGTTTTTCTTCTAAGATAGAGCAGTGACGCCGAAGTGTTCACTCCATCTCCTGCACATAGCTGTTAAAAGTTGTACATCTCTTTGTAGACTATACCTAAAAGTACTGATTCTATAAATATTTTAATTTTTTCTTTACCTCAAAAGTCTGTTAACTTTTATCATTAAAATTGCTTTTTATTTGCTATACTGTCCAATTTTCAAGACTCATGTGTTTTATAAAGCAAATTCTAAATAGAAGAAATAGTTAAAAGTTACTCCAATTCTAGAGATACTTTGTGCCCAGCTGTAAGAGAAAAAAAAATAGTTGCTTTGTGTTGCATCTTGCTTAGTGGCGTTAGAATGATGAAATCCAAGTAAGAATTTCATTCTCCTGTTCCTGAAGACAATCATTCATGATAACCATGAAATACTAGTGTGAAAGTGTTGAGGACATAAAAAACTCATCTGGCTTCCATGGAGGTCAGACGTTTTTGTTGAAGAGAAATCCATAGAAAGTTACCAAGGATAAAGATTTCTAGACCAAAGTGTTTCTGAGCTGGTAACTGTTGAAGTCTTGGAGAGGGTGAGAAAGAAGCATGATATGTGGTTGCTCTGTTCCTTCTCCTCTGCGGGAATCCGCTTGTGAGCACTGCTGGAGACAGGATTTGGGGCCAGATGGATACAGCCACAGCCACTCCCTCCCCTTTCCTACCCTTCATATTTCTGAAACAACCAAAGCAAGGACACTAGAAATACTTAACTAAACCAGCAGCAGGTCCAGTCTTGTGTGTTTAATGAGGCAAGAGTCCAGTTTAGAAAAAAAAATTAGGTTGCAATCATATAATTAATAATGGAATGGTTATATGCAAGGGAGAAGTATTCGAGTCATGCAGGCTATCTCAGTACCTCTTCTTTAAATTCAAAGTTTTACAACTACAATACTTTTGTTTGAATGTGTATCCTGGTGCTTCATCTTTTAGGCTTGTGTGAGTCAACTGGAAAAGAATGCAATTCCATGTGGTGATCACAAAAGTGCCTGGGCAACCAAATAGAAAGCAAACTGGTTTTCCTCTTGGATGGGTAGCTAGAAACCCTGTGTAGTGGACTTTAATGAATTATTTCTGCATGGAGTTGGGAAGAGAAGCATCAGGTACACAAATGGCAGGCTTCAAACAAGCTCACACTGATTTTCTGCTTTCCCCTGGCCTGGTACCATCTGAGAGTATCTTCTGCTGGCCAGTATCATCACTGCAACGTCTGCTCATAAAACCCAGTGTGGGGATCATGCTCTCCTGAGACTGGCACAGTGGAAGGGCTTGTGAAAGAGTCTCTCTGGGGTGCATATGGAGCCAGACAATCTGTCTAGGGTTTTTTTGGAGGATCCTGCAAATGAACTGTCCCTCTTACCCTCCCCCCATGAAGTGACCTGAGGCATTTTACCAGGGAACACTGTGGATTCATGGATTCTTCTCACACTAGGAAAGG
Source organism: Lanius collurio (assembly GCA_020086605.1). Lineage (NCBI taxonomy): Eukaryota > Metazoa > Chordata > Aves > Passeriformes > Laniidae > Lanius > Lanius collurio. The sequence continues at coordinate 3,384,118 of JACBWW010000002.1, forward strand.
GAGGTTTGTAGTTTGCAGGGAACAGTACCACTGGGAAGCATTTCAGCTTCCCTTAGAGGATTACCCATGTTATGCTCCGGGCTAGTAGTTAACTGGGCAATATCTTCTTCCTCACCTCTCTGCTCTTGTTGTCACAAGGATCAGTCAGAAAGTCTGAGTTATAGAGGAAAGCTGCTGCATAAACTCATCGCATCATTTTGGGCCTGAAACTGCACAGCAGCCTGCCCCAATATCATCCTCTCCACCCAATCAGTAGCTACAAGGGCAAAAACTCTTCTGTGCCTAGGGAAGTGACTTCCCTCCTTGTATTTCTAGTCATATTTTTACATCCCACAACATTCATTAGTATCAAGTTGATCAGAAGCCTAGTAAAGGGAGCTTTAACAAAGTAAGCTTTATACTGGGCATTACTTTCCTGAATAATTCCTTGTCCTGGCTGCACAGCAAAATTAAGTCCATATTGCCCCAGACATTACAAGAGATAACCAAGAGATAGTTGCTGTTTTGAGGTGTCTACAGTGCAAATGTGAAAGCACAACACTGGAAGCAAAATAACATAACCTTCATTTTGAAGGCAGGAAAGAGTGTCACAGAAAAAATAGCTGCTAATACTGCATTAAAACAGAACCCACATCGCTAAGCTCCATGGCTAGTACTTGACCCACTAGATGATCTTTCCTGTTCTACACCACTACAGAGCGCTTACACTATCTGAGCTGTGCAATGGTATTTCAATCTCTCCCACAGTCACAAATTATTTTAAAAAATGCAAGCTGGTGGAGAATCACATCCTTGTTGTACAACAAATTGTCACATTTTCCCTGTCTTGTTTTTTTAATCATGGAATCATGTGCTTATTAGTTTCCCTTGTACTGCAGCCTGTATGCATGGAGAACAGTCACCAGGTGCTATGATAAAGAAGAA
>JACBWW010000002.1:3385441-3476352 GCA_020086605.1 Lanius collurio
CTGATGACTTCAATAGCATTTATGGGTGCTCGGTGCTTTTATAAATGTCACACTATTTATAAAATATTTCTGTGTTCTTTTTTTATATTCTCTGTTGGCCTGTCTCTTTTCCACTGTGGTATCTTTGATTGGCATAGTCACATCAGGATGTAGCATGTGTTTGAATAATTAAGAAAATACAAATAAAAATTAAAAAAAAAAAAAATAAAAAAAAAACCAAATAAAAGTTGTCTTTATTCTAGTCCATATTTTTCCATTGCTCAATCACCAAAGATAACAATACCATTTCACCACTGCTTTTTACATTCTATGGAAGAAAAATACTTTTAGTTTTGCAGTGGTTTAATAAACGTTTTAAGTCCAATTGTTTGCCCCTAGAGTTTGCCCCCTAAGCTTTAGAAAATTGTTTCGGCTATATCCAAACTCATGCCAACTTCCTGGCTTCTTGGCCGCAACCCATCAGTGAGTGCTCTACTAAGAACCACTTTGAGGCTCTCCTTGAACCTCTTCTTCTTGCTGCTTCCTACAAAGAAGTAAACCAGGGGGTTGATGCTACTGTTAACGGTGGAGAGAACAACAGTGACGTGGTTCTGCTGGCTGAGCAAAGATGACCAGTGGTGGTAATTCAGAAGATACAACAGCCTCATAGGCATGGCAAAGATGAGGAAGACTATGACTGTGGCCACAATGATGATGTAGAGCTTTGACGAATGAGGTCTCAGGGAGTTACGGTGGATCCTGATAACCAGGATCAGGCTGGACAGAATCATTAGAGGAATGAAGATCATGAAAGTCAGGATCCATGTGAAGATGAGCAGTGCTTGGCAATGGTTGCCATCGTTGAATTGTTCCTTGGTTGAATCATCTTTGCATGTTAAATATTCTGCTACTGTCATGAAAAAAGACAGAGTCCACAGAATTGCACACACAATTGCCGATTGGTGCTGTGACCGGTGGCATCGGTACCAGATGGGATAAACAATAGACAGACACCTCTCAATGCTAATGGCTGTCAGGAGATAAAGGCCAGTATTATAGCCAAGAAGGAAGACAATTGATAGTGTGGTGGTTACATAATGGTAAAAACCATATGCGAATCCAAACCCAGCGATGTACTCAATTGACAGAATAAACGTACAAAGCAGTAAGGAGATATCAGCAATGGACAAGTGTGTGATGTACGCAGTGAATGGGTTTCTTTTGATCTGGAAGCAGAGGCACCAGAGGACAATTCCATTTTCACAAAAACCCAGGAAGGAGATGATCATAATTACCCAAAGTGGGGTCAATATCTCCCAGACCCTTTCCTGTGTAGAAATGTTTCTGTGCATTGAGATGTTCTCTGTGCCTTCGCTGGGATGAAACGTTATGTTTGACTCATCCATGGGGAAAGCTCAAGTTTGGATAGCACAGCTCTTCCTTCTGCAAATATGTATAAAAATATACTGTGAGCATTGTGTGCTCCTCCCCTCCCCATTTTTCCTTCTATTTTGTGGACCCTCAATTTCTGGTCATACATAAAGGCCTTGGCAAAAGGAACACCAGCTTTGATATACTGATGCTAGCTAAAACCCAGTTGGAGCTACTCTTGGCAATGTTAAAGATCACTAAGTCCATCATGCTAGCAGAAATCCTGAGCTGCCTTCTCTAAGGGGCTCAGCCTGTGAGTGCAAAACCACAGCTAAAGAGATTCTCTTAAAGAGCTCTTGGACAATCAATGTCTCCATCACGTTGCAGTTTCATGATATAGTCATGACAAATGGCATTGGTGGCTCTTGTTAAAGCCCTAGATTGTTCCCAGACAGGACTCTTCCGTTCCTATTGAAGCTAATGGCATTAATTTTAAGTTAAACATATGCATTTCAAGTGAATTTGTCTCATAGGTTTTTGGATTAAAAAAAAAAAAAAAGATACCAACATCAGTTTTCCAGAAAGGGATTTAATTAAGTAAGTAGAAATAATATGTAGTTACCCAGTACTGTACTCCCTCCAAGTGCAGAGGTGGAGGGAAGGCAAAATGCCACTGTTTTGAGAAAACAATTTCTTACGTCCTTTAAGTGTAATTTATCACAGCATAACATAATTTAACAGTGTTTACACATAGCACAATGGTAGGTATCTTGAAAACATTACAAATCTAACCCATCACAAGATGTTGTTCATCACATCATGTTCATCTTCATCATCATCAGAAATTTTTTAGGTTCCCTGCCATTGTTATAATGGTTTTAACTGTTGTTTTGCTGAGTTATGGGGTAAATTCCCCTTCTGTATGTCTCCTTTTATCTCATAACAGAGAGTTAGTAGCATTGGCTTCAGCTCATTTTCATACAAATATTTCATACCCCATTCCCTGTTAACTTCCCAGCTGCCCTGTGATGTCACATTCAGGACACTTTTGGATTTACTGATGTTTGCAGGGACTAATTGTTGACAATAAGCTTACCTAGCTGACTTGGTTCATCCATATAACCTACCTTGCTCATTAACATGACTTAATGAGAATTTACCCATACCCTCTAGTAGTTAAGAACATCAAATGCAAGGTAAAGAAGTTTTACTGGGGCATCTTTTGCAATGATTATTTGAAGAGAGCCATTCACCCCAGTCATGCCTGTTCTCTCATGAGCCTTGCATTTCCTGGTTTCAAAACAGCTCCTTAAAACAGGAAATCTCAGTCTTAAGAGTGAGCATTTTGTAAACAACCTGGGAAGCCTCAGGGTTTGCTGGTATTTCAACCAGTGCAAAAATGTTAATGGTGATCCCACCTGTATGCTGACCATGTCACCACCTGAGACAGCTGAAGGCAACAAACAACATAGCTGGAGAGGTGGTAGAGAAGTGAGTGTGAGTGCAACAAGTGAATACAGTGACCAGAATGAGTGGTGAGCCTCCCAAGCAGTGTTCTGCAAAAGCTGCAGAGGGAAGGTGCTCTAACAGTGTGCTGCTCGAAGCATAGCAAAGGTTCACAGAAAAAAGGAGAGGAGAAACTACTTCAAGAGTTAAAATAAGTAGGAAAGGAAAAGGAAAATGAAAATACTCAAGTATGGAAAAAAACAGACTTGGAGTATGAAAATATTCAAGCAAGTTCTTGGTTTGTATCACTGTAGCAAAGGAGTTTTCTCTCTGGATAGTAAAACAAAGAGGAAAAAGTTCTCGACTTACTAAAGTCATTCCCACATGACAGCATTCAGAGATGAGGATGGAAAGAATCCTCTTGTTCCAGATACATCCATGGGTTGTTCAGATTTCCTGGAAGCTGTTGAAGAACTTCCTTGAAGAAGCTGAAGGTTACCTTCTCCAACCATTTGTGTTTGGTAAAAGGGGGAGCAAATAGCGACTCTGACCATGACTCAAAAAGAAGTGTGCAGTCCTCCCATTGCTCCAAAAGTCTGAGGCATGCCAAATAAATGGTCCCAGGCTCATCATCTGAGGCTGAACTTCAAATGGCATCACTCAGTAACTGGCAACTCATCTAACTGAAAGCCTGGGATTTAACTCTTGTGGGAACTGAATGGCAGTATATGGAAAGTTGTCCTGAGCTGCTACAATACCAAGAGACCTAGTTTAAACAAACAAACACGAAGGGAGTAGAAAATCTATTTGGGGATGTTAAGATCCAAAGAAAAAATCTCAATTTAGAACTGTGCCACCACATGCCATCTAAAAAAATAAAAATCGATTTACAAATTTGTTTTGTATTTCTTTTATATGAGAAAACAAGAAAGTGAGAAGGACAGAGGGATAATGAAAAAGAAAGAAATAGGAAAAAAAGATAGGAGATGAAGAAAAAAAGAAAGAGAAGGGAAGAAAAATAAAGAAAGAAGGAAAGAAACCACAGAGCAAAGAAAATAGCCCATCACTGTGTTAGTCTCACACTTCCATTCCTCTAGGTAAAATCTGTATCTTGAGATTAATCTACCAAAAAAAAAAAAAAAAAAAAAAAAAAAATCAAACCAACCCCAGAAATCTTTTCATGAGATTTAAACAGTCTCCCCTGAAAAGTTCAAACAAGACTAGGAACTTGAAAAGTCCCCTGAGGATGCCCCCTGCTTTTGCCCCAAGTATTAGGTTGTTTTTATATTCAGATATTAGCAGAACAAACATTCTTAGCCAAATAAGGAGAGAGTTTGCTTGGTCTTCTCCTTTAAATGTTTCACTAAAACTACCAAATCCCCAAACGGGAAGAGCAACTAACTAATGTGAGAAATAAATGACCCCAAAGGGAGGGTCAGAATAAAGTTAGGAAAGAAACAGAGTGAAATAAAACAACTTCTACATGTTTTTTGTTGTCTTAAGTTGTAATCTACCTTACATTCAACACCAATGGGACCAAAAATTTCAAGCTACTTCTGAAAAAGGAAAAAACCTGTTCCTTTCCCCAAAAAGGAAATATGCATACAAGTAATGAGAAGAGTCACTGTAGGAATCTGTTAATACATCAAGATTGACCAGGTACTTGTATTTGCAGCCCACTGCAATCCAAAATCAGGGGTGCCCTGGCTTCCCTGTCCCCAAGAGGCAGTTGGTTTGTGAGACCTCCCCCATGCACACAGCACCTCTTTCATGACTGATCCCTGTAGCAACATCACTCACCATCTACATGGCCAGGGCACCAGAGTGAAACCTGGTGCTGAAGTCACAGATACACCTTGTCCTTGGTGGTTTTGGGAGTAAGAGGAAGGTTGAATAGAGGTGTTTATATCAGATGCTGACAAGAGCTGGAGCAGCTACTACTGAGCCAGTTTAACTATTCAGATATGAACAAGGGGGCTACAATAGCAAAACGTGGAACTTGAATAGACCTTGGGACTAGAAATTAGTGCTGACAGTAAAGACATGATGGGCAATATGGAAACTCTTTTAATTTTGTTCTAAACAGAATATACAGCATGATGTCACATGAATAATAATTTATCTTGAAACTTTCTCTCTGACACTAACTTAGTGGGACAGAGAAGATTTGCAGTACTTGTAAACTGAAAGGACTAACACCTGCAAATATCCTGTATGTAGGAAGCTAGTAGTGTTACCTATTATCATTTTTCTTTGAGTCTTTGAGTAATTTCATGTTCTTCTATCTCCAATTCCTGGAAGCAGAATGCAACCTGTAAAGAATTTGCAATTAATCCATTAAACACAACCCAACAACCTAGGATCTATAAACCATCTTAGAGGGGTTTATGTGGTTGGTGCAGATGCCAGGATATAAAAGAAGCCTCTGTGTACCCAGGAGTCAGATCTCCCACTATTTACTTACATGAGCCATAACAAAACCCCCTCAGGGATGAGCTTTGGTAGCACTTTCAGGAAGTACAATTTTTCCTGATGATCACTCAGTCATTACCACTTACCAGCTGTAATTCATTCCTTAATTACTCAGCTCTGACAAAGGTTAGGAGTTGGGCTTAAGTTTTCAGAGTGTGGATCGGACATCTGGGTGCAAACCACTAACAGAGAGCTAAAGGGACACTGAAAAACAGGGGCTGTAAGAGGGCCAAAGACTGAACAGGAGGCTTTAGGGTGTTGTAGAGAGAAAACAGAGGACTATGGGGCATGCTGAGAACAAGCTGGAGAGGGACTTCTTACAAGGACATGTAGTTATAAGACAGAGGGAAATGGCTTTGAACTGAGAGAGAGTAGGTTTAGATCAGATATTAGGAAAAAAATCTTTATTATGGAGGTGGTGAGGCAGTGGAATGAGTTTCCCAGAGATGCTGTGGATGTGCCATGCCTGGAAGTGTACCAGGCCAGGTTCGTTGGGCCTCTGAGAAATCTAATATAGTGGAAGGTGTCCCTGCCCATGGCAGGGAGGTTGGAACTGGATGATCATTAAGGTCCCTTCCAACATAAACCATTCTATGACTCTACAAAATGCATGGATCCTAAGGGTCTCAAGACCCCTTAAGTCTCACAGAGACTGGAAGAGCCATGATGACTTACGGATACCCCTCAGCAGGTGATATGAGAAGGTCATTAAAGTAAGAGTTAGGCATGGAGTAAATTTATGAGTTAAGGTTACCCTAACCCAAAACCCACCTCAGAACTTGCTGGACATCTTTTACCCTACTCGTACCAGCCATGATCCCAGCATATGTCAGTTCCCTGAAGGGTGATAACCGATGGATTGTGTTTTATAGGCAACAGGTGTGAGAGCTGAACTTATTGTTGGTTTCTGCAGAGCAAGGTGAAAATACATGTCACCAGCAAGTTTTGAAACCAACAGGGCTCATCTGTTCATAGCTAAAAGTAAGGTTATGGTAGGAGTTAAAATTCTAGAAGACATCAGACAAAGATTACTAAGTCCAGAACTGGTGTAAGGCTGAAGACTCCTTGGTAGCTGCTCAGTTGTGAGGCCAGTTGTAATATCCTATTAATGGCAATCATGGGATTGTGTTTTCGTGAGAACAGTATGGAATGGCAGGCTCTAAATCAAGGATTACTGCCTAATCCTGCAATCCAACTAAGAAATTTTGACAACTAAAAGCTGGCAGAGGTGAATTAATTGTATTATTTTGTGGGTGGTTAAGACCCACCACATTTTGTTTATGGAAGTGGATTTAGTGCCTTAAAGGCAAGTGTACTGTGGGAAACAGGGAAGAAGTTTACCTGAGGAAAGAATAAGGCAGGTAGTGAGAGATGGGGCAGTTTATAGTGGGTGTTGAGACGATACAGGCCCCTAAAATAATTTGGTATGGCTGTTTTCAGATTACTTTTCTGTTCTTTGTCAGAGATGTTTTTGAATAATTCATTAATTTTTGGTTCTGCTCTGAAAATGCTGATGAGAAAAGGGTAATTAATAGCGGACAGAAAGGTAGGGGCAGGTGAGCCCCAAGCTGGCGTGCAGATCTCTGGATGCAAGGCGAGGTGTCTGGCCCATTACTCTGGTGGTGTTGCCCAGGCTGGTGGAAGGTTAGAGGACTTGTTTACGTGTTAACTTCATGGACTGACTGTTGCGTGAGCAAGGGAAGATTTGGAGATGTTCCTGCTCCTGACTCGAGCCACACCTCCTTTTTTCTGACCTGCACAGCTCTGGGTGGCAAGCCAGGGCTCAGCACTCAGAGGTGATGCCAGCAGCAGCAGAGCTCCAGCTCGGCAGCCTCGGGACGAGGCGTGTGCTGCTCACCCGCATGTCCGCCGGGCTGCAGGGGCACACAGCTGGCTCCACTCCCCACAGCCACAGGAGGAATCGGCCAGTTTGGCTACACAAGCTGTACAGACATATTCACATGATACCAGCTGGCCGTGTATGCCCACCTGGGCGCAGCACTCGTGGTGTTCTGCAGCTGAGCTCATACCTCTGTGTCGTGTCACACCTGGTGAGGAATCAGCCAGAGTAAATTGCAGGGAGTTTCCCAAATCAGAGAGAGTATCAGCAAGAGAGGAGCTCTTAGTGTTGCTGTGAGCTTGGGAAAACTAATATAAAATAACAAGGTTTCCTAATGCCCATCTTTATCCCTTATATCCTTGGCTTTCAGAGGCTCCTCAGCTGCCTGCAGATCTACCTTCAGTCACAACATGCGTAGCAGGTGGTTGTTCTTACTTTCAAGACTGTGGGATCTGTCCCCAGTGGAAATCTACCCTTGCTGAAATCATTTCCCTCTCAGTCTGCTCACTGGCGGCACAAATGCTTGCACCAAGCCCAGCATCATGACGCATCAAAAGAGAAAATACACTGCACCTGTCTGCTGGCAGCCCCAACAGCAACCAGGAGTTAGAGCCATCACTGCTATAAAGTGTAAGACAATACAGGAAGCAGTGATTTCTTTCTACATTTTCATTTCATGTATGTAAAACAATACAGGAAACCACTGGGGAGACAATTGGGTAAGAATGGCAGTCATAACTTGGTGTATATGATCAGAAGAGGCAGTTTAAACCACTCTAGCTTTAGTTGTGCAAAGCAGAAGTTACACATTAGAAAATGTGACTGGGGCGTGATAGAGATGAGTCAGAGCTTCCCATGATAAAATGTTGGAAGAAAATCTCTGAGTGCCAATTAGCCAGTAATGCATACAGAGGAAGGCATTTTGTATCACTGATAAAGTTACTGGAAAAAAGGTCTGATAACATGCTGTTCTCTCTCTCAACCCATGTTGTTTCTGGATGTTCCCATCAACAGATATCCAAATCCTTCTTGAAACAGAGTTGCTTGTCAGACTAAGTTATGTCCGTCAAGTGCCTGCACTAGTCAGAAAGACTGCCCTGAAATAATCTTTACTCTTGATTGTACTAATCTGTCTTCTTTCTTTTACCCTTGTTTACTTTTGCTCTGTATCACATATTCATCATTTCCATGCATTTCCAGCCTATCACAGAAATTAGCCATTATTCTTTGCTTGCCCTCTGAACTGCAGGAATAGATGGTTAAGTAATATGCTTGATGAATGTTACTGTGAAACTTGAATCTCTTTGGTTGGACTCACTGAACGCTCAGGATTTTTTTGAAGTCTGGTGATTCACCTATCTCCCTGTCCTCTGCACAAGAGAAATAGCTACACTGCTGAGGATTCCTTGTGCTGAAAAATTATTTAAAAGGATGATAATTGCTGTAAAGAGGCACCAGTAGTTAAAAAAAAGTAGATCTAGATGACATGGGATTTGTTAACAGCCCTTTTTGGGCACTGTTTGGACTCAGCCAGGACAGGTCTGTGACTCCTTAGGGCAACATCTTTACAAGTCATCTAATGACATGCTGAAAATGTAACTACTGCGTATGATTGTAGTTAGATAAGCAGTAAACAACAAGAGCTTTATAATGACATGTCTGAATGAGGTGTGTAATACTATGTGACGTCAGGATTTAAAGAAGGAATTTCCATCAGAACTGTAAAAGTGGTCTAAAGGTCCGTGAATTAATTCAGTATTTTAAAAATCAAAATTTCACTGTGTGGTTCTGCAGGCAAACTGTAGCCCAGTTTTCTCATGCCTCATTTCTCCTTTTTGAACTGAACCTCCCACAGTGCACCATGGAATATGACTTTGTATTACAATCCTCTTTTCTCTTGGCGTCCAGCTGGGAGCATGACTGACAGAGATGAACCAGAGCACAGTGCATCAAAACATCATTGCAGAAGGGAAATATTTCCTCCTGCTTTAGGATTTTTCCCAAATGCTGAATTTTTTTAAATGAAGATTCTCAAGTAGCTAAACTGTTTCCTTTGAGAAAAGTTGTTCTATTGTTTTTAATTGCTTCTAATACACATCTCTTTCCAAAGACAAAACATGGACTTAGAGATAATTTTTATCTTTCAAGGTGATCCAGCTTGAACACAAGTGCAAAACAAGCTCATGCAGTAGGTTTACTGCATGAAGTCAGAAGGTCACTAAGTGAAACCACTGAACTGTCTCTTCTATCAAACGTGTATACATGGAGTGGATCTAGAATCCTAAAATGTAAAAAAGGCCATGATATTTTCTGAAAAAGGAAATTGGTAAAGAGTAGCAAAAGTACAGGCCTCATTAATTCTATCTCTGAGAATAGAATTAATGAGGCCTGAGTTTACTCTGTTTCAGACTGCCTCAATATCATCAAAATTCCTCCTCTGCAAAATGGAAGAAGCATGGGAGCACTGGGAGGTCAACTTCAAATCTGTGAGACACTAATCTAATACAGTAATATAAATACTAAAAATACAAGGAACTTACCTACTACTGCAACCTCACAAGCACAATAAGAAATTAGTTTGATTCTATTACAGTTAAAACAATGGGACTTGGCTTTTTATTCATATATTTCCTCCTTTTTCAACTTTTCTTTATACCTTCAACAGAAATGGGACAAGATGCTAAGCTGTGATAGTCATCACATGGAAATCCATGTCATTAAACCAGGTAATAATTCAGGCCCTGCACATGAACAAAGGCTGCTTTTGAGGACTCCAGGTTCAGGATTTTTAGCTCCTAAAGTGATGTAGTGGTACATCTTGCCAAAGTTCCGGCATAAATATCTATAGTGACTGTGTCATCAGTTTACTCTCAGAAACAGTATTGACTTGTCCTGTTCTATTCACAGTTTGATTTGGTAACATACTATTTGCCTTGTAGAGTTGAGATAACACTAAATAAACTGTGTCGTGGACAACAACCAACCAAATTGTAGCTGGACATAAAGAACCTGAAGTTCTGCATTTTTTAGGAATTCCACTTCTTCCTGCATCAAAACATAAGTTTCCTTCTTCCTCTGAGTTGGAGGTGTTAAAGACATCACTGCTTTTCCCCTCCCCTTAACAGGGACTTCCAACAACTAAAATATGTTCAGAGTCAATTGAAGTCTCAGTCTTTAGTTAATAGAAAATATTTTACTTAGAATTTAGGTGTTCCAGGGACTACTGCTGCCTCTATTTCCTGCTGAACACATTTCCCAGGACTGCAATTTTTATTCCTGGTCATACTTTATCTTTTGATGATAAAGACAGATAATTTTCCTTGTCCTATGAGCAACGCACCAGCATCTCTGGTGTGGCTCTTGGCCATCAGAATGTGTTGCTGATCACAGTGGAGCCAGAGGCAGGGAGGGCTCCAGGGCATGTCCCAGGTGGGCAGTTATGTCTGCAGTCGTGCACCCATGGTGGCAGGGAGTGGGCCTGGGCCGGCTGTGCAGAGCAGAAATGCTCAGGTTACCACCAGCCCCCAGCCAACACAGTCCCAGTAAAACCCACGGGATGTAGCCCTGGCAACGATGCCCTTTCACTGCTCACAAGGCACCTACATGCAAAAGACTGACTGGCAGCTCTGTATTATCTATCCTGTTTCTCTTTCTCATTATCTTATTTTTTTTTTCTCTAGTCCTGGCTTAATCTTTTAATACCTTGTTGTGGTTTACATGCACCCACATTCCCACTGATGAATAAACATTTTCAGTGAGATGGAGGAGCAGAGTTTACAAGTATGACTCAGGGCACACTTAAATACACTTGATACGTTTTCTGCAACTACGTTGTTATGTGGATTGTTCTGCTGTGGTACAAATAAATCAGACTCTAATCTGAGACATATTCTCAGCAAAGCTATTTCCTAGTCCTCCTCCAACTCTAGATTGATGGAAGGAGATAGAGAGGTGTCAGTCAGAGCTATAGAGCTCCTTCTCATCAGGCTGAGTGTACCAATCACCCAGATGACTGTATAGTATACAATATGTGAAATATTTATACACATATCTTGCCAAAATTAAACTTAGTACTCTCCCAGGTGAAGAAAGGCTTTGTTTCTGATGTTGAGGTATTTTTTGAGGGACAGGGATGGGGGAAAGAAGAATCAGCAAGAGACTAGAATACAGTTGGTGGTGTAGAAGCCCTATGAGTCAGAACAAAAAAAGTAGATTAAGAGATTGAGAGTAAAATAACCTGATGAGCTGTATCTTTTTTTTTCACTGGAAAGTTTTGGAGATATTGTGATGGCTGAAGACCAGAATCAGAGCTGTCTTTTGACACTGCACAGAGATGGAGTGCCAGCATTCGGAGCTGAAAGGTAACTCCAGTGACAGTCCTGAAGCAAAGCCACATGCAGCACCATGTCAGGACAGCGTGGTAGTGGGGTTCATCCCTCACGTGGCAGATGAGTCACGGGAGTCCATGGCTGTTGGTGTGATGACTCTGCTGAGACAGAGGAGGCAATATAAGTAGATGCTGGCCAGAATCTCTAAAGATGCAGGGTTTTTTGTTCCTATCACCTGTAATAGTCTCAGTGGGCATCTACCAAATCTGTTTTGGCAGAGCTAAACGACAGTACAGAATATGTGAGCCCAAAACTGGGGAATAAGCCCCAGGCTGTAAGGTGCTTCCTGATCCCAGCTAACTAGTTTTACACAGGTTTCTTGCATCCTCTCAGCTACTTAAGAAAGCTTCCATGTGCACCTCAGGACAGGATCAGGGTGCCACTCTGAATACAAAGGCTTTGTTTAGTATATAAACCACAAACTCTCCTGAAAGGCAAGGTCCAGTCAGGACGGCATGAGACCGTGGCCTAAATGCCACCTAAATTCTAGCTTATGTTCAGGCACTTTATTCAATCAAGGCTGAAATTCTTCAATCTTCACATTTTCATCAGCTGGAAAGAAACAGCTGAGGGGTGGTACTGCCTGTTCCATCATTGCAAATGTAAATCTTTCTCGTGATGATAATTAAACTGTTAGGTGCGTGATTCCTGAAGGAACATTGTGCCAGGCAAAACAAGGCCAGGCTTTTCAAGCATTAATTTCCTTGTGTCAGTGGTGAAACAGACTTCCCTGGTAGGAAACATGTGATTGATTAAGCCTAATTATACCTTCTGGCTTCCAAGAACAGGCTTTATGTTAATGGAAGAGGAGATACAGTCTCTGCCCTAATTCACAGCCAAGAGCACTTCCCCACTGCAGTAACTGGCACGATCTGTAGCTGGCAATACTCACATTCTCACTTGTTCCTCACACATCTCAAACACACCATTATATCACAGGCACATCCCCCCCTTGTATCGCTCTCAGACGTGGCTGTTGTAGCACCATGAGGCAAATTATGTTTGTGCACTTCAAAGCCTTTCTTTCCATAGAAAGTATTGCATAAGAGTCAAAATTCTTTTGGAATAGGCACAGGTGGCCCCTCCCTTCTAGGGTCATTTGTTTCTCATATGCAGAAGCCAAGCTCAGATGAGGATTTGGAAACACTTCTGGGGAAAGGAGGGGAAGCATTTCCTTTTTGGGCTTCTGCCCTGGTCTTTTCTGCTCTTGGATAGCTGCACAATCTGGTGGCTGTAGAAGCCAGAGATGTCCTCTGAGATATCTCCCTCCTGGGGCTAGGCAAAGGCCTGGGCTGCTGAATAGTCTGTTTGATAGCTGATTTGAAAACAAACAGACCTTTAAATAGTAATTCTGCCATTGCATTTGCTGCAAACTTTCAGCCCTGTGTTGAACTGGACCAAGCAAAAGGAAGAAAATAAGCAGTGCTGAAATGACTCCTGCCTCCTCTGTCCACCATATTACTCCGATGTCCACAGCTTTGGGTGTTTCTATTTCCCTCTTCCTTCTTTATGCTTTTTTTTTTCTCTGTCCTTTCTCTCATCACTTCTGCAGCTCTCCCTTGAGATGTTCACTTTCTTCCTCTGAACACCTGAAGTGCCAGACAAGGCTTGAGAGACTGAGAAAATGAAAAGAAGAATGATGCAAAGGACAAAAACTCGAAGGCAAAGAGGCAGAGCTATCAAAGCATGAGTAAAACCAACATGGACAGTGTGGAGAGTGCAGGCATTTTCAGTATCTCCCTGCTACATCCTCTTTGCATTTCTACCCAGCAAGCCACTAGTCTGACCATAACCTGCTTCAGACCCTTCTCCTGTCACACTACCAGCAATAAAAGTTCTTCTCTGTCTACATTCTCATTTCAAACTCACCCACTGGCTCCAGGGGGCTGCCTTCACCCCCTCTGTCTACCTCAGGGATAAAATCTATTTTTGTCTGATTGTTTATGTAAAGTCTTTATTTGGTAGAGGTCTTCCAGGCCACAGACATACACACAAACCAGGGAACCTCAGAATTTTCTTCTCCTTCCTAATTTAGGCAGAAAAGAAAACCTTCTCTGTCACCTTAACCCTTTAGATATACTGAGCTTTGAAGAAATGTTACCTTTTTGGAGGTGTTATGCTGCCCCTCCAGCTACAATATCAACCCCAGAGCTTGTCTGAGTGCATGTGGTGACCTGCCTCAGCTTTGTCTTCCACTTTCCTCCCTCATGGCTCATCTACAGACTTGGAACATCACTAACACGCTTGGCAAAAAAGTAATGAGGTGGATTAGCTAGGGGTCCCCTCACCATGAACACGGTGGCTGCCACTGAATGTGTGCAGTTCTTCACATACATAACTACCTATTAACTGCAAAAAGTAGTGTGCTGATATTATTTGAGATAATTATGTCTAACACATATCTTAAACATTTTAATTATCACAGCAGCTCTCCCTGAAACCTTCAGCAAAGCTCACCCCATGGCTTTACTGGGAACTAGACCCAGCCTGACACTTGCTTGAATGTTGACTTACATTTTTTGTTCTGAAAAACTGAGCAAACTGCCTGTGAAGCACACTTTTCCCTTCCAGTTAGGAAATTATATGATTACTTCTGTTGGACATTATCTGAAAATGTCAGAGTGCCTTGGCCTGGCTGACAAGATTGTATTGCCTCCAGCATGACAGTACATCTGGGCTGGAAACTGATCTGGTACCAGAGGACCATGGCTTCTCAACAACCTGGGAGGAGAACAGGCAGAAAATCCTGAATACTTTCAGGAAATAATATGATCAGCTTAAAGAAGGGATTTTTTATTTATTTATTGCAATAACAAGAAATTCAGCTTTGCAGAGTAAGAGCTCCCTTCTAGTCCTGCACTCCCTCTTTAGCACATTAATGATCTTACTTTGGTGTAGTGCAAAAAAAAAATAGTATATTCTCCTTTGCATCTTTTCTGCCCTTGGGAATTCTGGATTCAAGTGCTTTGTGTGCAGGAGTGGTATTAATAAAGTCTGCTTATTCTGCTTTAATCTAGTTCATGAGTATGTCTGTGACTTTCCATTCCTGCATGACCAGTGGAGCCTTCAACATCCCATTTGCTTTGCTTTTCAGGTCTTGCAGGCAAGAGTTGTCTGAGAATGAAGGTGGCTGTCTCCTGCGAGTCCCTGGAGATCAGGGCAGCCTTAAACAACTGTAAGAGCAGGAGTACACCCTTGTGCCCACAGTTCCTCCTTCACAGGAAACAAAAAATCACACGAGGCTGCCACAGGGCTCACATTCAGCCCCAGCAAGAATGACATGGGGATGGGCGCCGCAAGCATAAAGAGTCTTAGCAAATGCCTCTGAGCTACTTTGCTTATGAAAGAAGAGAAATAATTTGAATTATAATACTGGTTGGCTTATTGTTTTAAATCAATGCCACCTAGTAGTCAATTTTTTTTCCTGAGTCTTTTTTTAATTAATAGAGTACACAAATATGTATTTAAACAGCCTAAGGGGTTTCTGCCATTTCATTCAAAACTCAGAGATCAAATGAACAAAAATAAGATTTCATCACAAACTTCATTTTTTAATAGTCTCATTATAAAGAGCAATGGCAGGGATTTATTCTTATTTATATACTCTAAAAATGCCCTTGCATATTCACTGTTAGCTCTCAAAAAGCAGACTGATAAGGTGGTGCTTCCCCTTTGTTGACAGGAGATAACCCGGGACACACTGGGGAAGGTCACAGTAGCAGAGCAGAGTACTCAGCCCTTCCTCCCAACAGAGGCATGGAGGCTGTGTCTCCTTACCTGGAGACACAGCCTCAGGGAGCACAAGCCTAAGACAAAACCAAGCTCTTCCCTCTTCTTGCGGATATGGAGAACCTATTGAAATCAGCACACTGGAGCTGGAGGGATCAGTGCTGCACCCCCAGCTGGGTCCTTGGAGGCAAATGACAACAAAGTTCATGACTCATGGAAAATGTAGGACCTATCCCCCCCAAACTTTGAACATTATCAGCTGCTATTACCATAAATGGGGTAAAAGATGTCTGGTACTTTGCACTTTTCCAAGTCTGTGTAAATATGAGCAAACTACACTAGATAGCAAAAGGTGCAAGATCAAATGATACTGTGAGTTATCTTTACATTCCTGTGTATATTTGTCTATTAACAGAGTCCATAAATTGCCATTTTAACACAGACACAGATCACTGATCAATGACTGTGTTCTGTGAAAAAATTACAAACTGTTCATTTACATAAACAAGACTTTATCCAGAAGTTGATTTTTTTCTTTGATAGTAGGTATGATTTTATCAGATTGGTTTCCATGCTAAGTACTTAGTAGCTGATGAAGCACATTGTAATTCAGGTGATTTGCCAACATGATTATATTTCCTCGGTCTTTATCAAAAGAGGAGAAGCATCTTTCATTGCTTTGGTTTCAGTGGGATGAAGGATTTCAAGAAATGAATGTCTCTCAAACTGCTTGCTAAGGGCTCTGGGAGCAACAATGCAATAATTATCTTCACTCCAGTCATTAATTACCTCATTTTTAACCCATTCATGGTTCTCTCCAGTTTGATCTTCGTCACTGTCTAAAAGAGTGACCTTTTAGACAGCACCATGCCATTCCTCATCTTTGCTGTACTGTCAGAATCACAAACACTGCAAAATGCAGACTTCTTGCATGGCTGCCACTCAGGCTCGTGTACATTTCTGCTTCATTCAACATCACCACCAGCAGTGCAAACCCCCGGTCTCATTCTGTGTCAGGGGATGAAAAGATGAGACTTGGTGAAGCCATTCAGAGATCCTCCAGAAAGCCTTAATGGAAGCGACAAGGGAGCAAGGTGAGAGCAGAAAAAAAGCCAGGATGGGCTGGAAACCCAGAACTTTAGTTACACACTCTGCATGTGGATGAGTTTTTCAGGTTTTTGAAGACTAGAAAGATAGCACATTGCTACATGAAATTACCCAAGAGTCACAGTCTTCAGCACAAGTGGATTTGAGGGGGAGGTGAAATCAGTGGAAGGTGCTGGTGTTGGATTTGCAGTGTGACAGAACCAAAGAATTTTGCCATTGGCAAGGCAAAGCAGTTTTTGAGGGGAAAAAAAGTAAACTTTACTTTTTTTTGTTTTCAAGAATCATCTCAGTTTTTGTTATGAAAAGTCCATTAGTTGGTGAATTTGGGATTTCTTGGGAAAAACATCAAAATCTATGAGATACAGCATTTCATATCTCAAAAAACGGAGTGCAAGTGTCTACAGAAAAGGAAGCTGATGCTTGGGTATTGCAGGAATAAGGAGTGAAGGAAAGAATCTCAATCCACCCTACCAGGTAGGTACCCTGCCCTCGGCTAGAAAACTAAAATCACATAAAGTCCCTGCCAGAGTGATTCAAGGAAGATTTCCTCCCAGTCTCTGCCCCAGCTGAACAAGCCATCTGAGCAGATTGAAAGGGCAGAGGAGCTAACTCCAGCACAGAGGGCACTGGCACCAGTCCGGGCTGGTTCCTGCGCCTGTGGCAAGCTGGGTGCAGAATAGGGCAACCTTGCCTTCATTCAGCTTCCTGGGACACCTACCTCACAATAAGACCTGGGAACACAGAGCCAGCCCCATCCCCACACCATAAAAATGTTGGTGTTGGGGAAATCCATACTTACAGAGGAAGCTGCATTCACTTCTAAACTTCAGAGTTGCAGGAGGAGAGTAGCAGGAAAGAAACACTGACCGTCACTGTAGGTTGCCAGGTCCACACATCCACTGTGCCAGCCCTCTTGCCCATATCTGGTGGGATTTGTGGTGAATGTGGCAGGTTACAGGGTGAATGTGCAAAACCCTGAGAGAAGTGGTAACTTTCAGCCAGGAGAAACTCATGTGCAGCTGAAGTGCCAAAATCTCCCATCTAAATACTGCTTTCCCCCTGCAGATCATCATCAGCAAACACTTTCACATCACCTCCAGTTCCCAGACACCTATTCCTGCCCAGTCTCTCCAAATTCAACTTTTTCTCCCAGTCCCTCTTCCCTGCTGAGGAACAAAGCCCATCTCTCTCCTGTGCTTGCTGCTCCTGGGATGTGGTGGGGGCCAACAGCTGGGAAGAAAGGGTGGGACCAGGGTTCACGGGCTCACAGGATCATAGAATATCCTGAGTTGGAAGGGACCCACAAGGATCATCAAGTCCCACTCTCAAGTAAGTGTTCTGTACAGGGATTGAACACACAACCTGGGTGTTATCGGCACCATGCTCTGGCCAGCTGAGCCAGTCTCAGGGTCCAGACCCTCTTGCCCTGCCAGCAACGTGGCTGCTAATCCTGGCATGAGTGCGAGGAGCTCATGGCCACTGCTCTAGCACAAATGCTCGTAGGACAGGCAAGCACATCTTCATTGGGAACTGCCTGCAGCAAGGGATGGGGCAGTGCTTTGTGAAGCCACAGCCCTGCCTTCTGCTCGGTGTAAGCCCACCACGAGCCAGCAGCCACTGGCAGGTGCTCTTTGCTCCTCCAGATGCTTCCTTCAGCAGTGACACCTCTGGAAGCATGCAGGTAAAGGATAAGCTCAGCAGGGAGCAGGTGTGAAACCAGAGGTGCCAGCCAGACTGTACAAGTACTTAGGAGTCTAAAGATGGTGACAGGTGCCTGTGGAATTGGGAAGAGCTCTGGTTGCAATTCTGTTCCCCCATCACCACGTACTGTGCTTGTGTTAAGTTATGGTACATTTAGGACATTTATCAATGCAACCCATGGGGCAAGAGCATCCCCCCTCACAGGGGTGCCTCTGGCTGCAGAGAGCTCCCAGACACCCCTCACTGAACAGCCAGACCCAGTCCATCCTCTGGAGACTGCCCAGCTTCTGGAGGCTATAGGACCCCAAGGGAGGCCCAGGAGCCCAGCATGTCTCTTGTGGCATTGCTTCCCATGACCCAGTGGCCCTGTGGAACAATTACATCAAGCTGCTTCTGTCCTGCATCCCACGGGAGGGGGCAAATTTTGAGCACTGCAGGCAGCTGTGGGAGCCTGTGGGTTTGCAAATCCTCACATTTATGTAGGAATGGCAAAGTCAGTTGTACATGTTTCATGCAAGGAACAGATGAGTTCTGGAGAGTGAGCGAATGACTGCCTGTTTTGGTTAGACTGGCTGCACTTGTAAAAGGTGAGAAATTAAGACAGCTGAACCTTTGTTAACGAGAAGCTGGAGGCAAAGCACAAATTTCTAGCAGTGCCTTTTCAAGCAAGGTCAGAACATGTGACAGATCTGTCCAAACACTAGTGCCAAGTTTTACAGGGCAAGTAAAATAGTTTGTATTACTTCAAAATTAAAAATGAGGACTGCAGACGACTCTTCCACAGCTTATAAACCCAGGTAAACACCAGGAGTGTCAGTGGGTGAACCAGGTCCAAACTTAGAAGTGCTTTAAGACTTCTCCAATTTGTGTGTGCCTGGGTGATGTTTAATAAGCTGTCTTTAAGTTTTTAATAGCACTCTTTTTTATTTTCCTTTTTAACTGGATGTGTTTCTGCCAGGGCACCATGCGTTTTTCCTGCACAGAAGCTATTACCTTCACAGATTTCCATCCCGCAGGTACTTTAAAAGCCAGCCTAACTTACAGCACTGACATGAGGCTGTTTGCCAACACACTTGCTGTTGCCATTTTCTTTTAAAGCTTGGCTGTGGAAGGTCGATGGATTAACACACTCATCTCTAGAAATAGGAGAATGAGTGTCAATCACTTCTAAAGTGAGGGGGGTGGAGGGGGTCCTTGAGTGTCCTACATGGGGAGGAAGCAGGGCAGGAGTCCCATCTTCAGCTTTCCTTTGGTGAAATATCTGTTTATGTGCTCATCTGGGGAGAAATTCCAAGAGGATCCAACTACTCATCTGCTAACCTAACAAGGATGCTGATGGGATTTGAATCCACCTTTTCTGGGGATATGGGTCTCATTCTTCTGGCCAAGCTGCAGGGCAGGGATCTGAATGTCGGGTGGGAGTGTTTCTGCATATTGTGTCTGTGCTTAAATGGGAGCAACCCCAGCCCAAGTACCTCTCAGAGCTGGGCCAAGCTCCTTCCCAGAAGGGAAGCCCAAAGGCACTCCCATAATGCTTAAGCACTGTTTTTGTTAAAACCAGTTAAAATCACAAGCTTGAACAAGGTAGTTTCTACAGCAAGAGAAAGCATTGAACATAAACTCTCCCTGTGCATCCTGACAACTACAACTCTTCTCCACTTTTTATGGCCTCCTGCCTTGCCACAAACTCTTGGCTCCTCGGGGGCCTCTGGAAAAAAAAATCTTTCCATCACTTCTGTCTGCATACGTTCTCTTTCCAGTCCATGCACCTCAGCAATCCATCTTCTGTGCCATGAGCTCCACCTGTCTCTGGGGGCACAGGCCCTGCTTCCCTCCCACTTCCCCTCCCACTGCTCAGCTTTTGTAACACAGCACTGACATGTACTCATGTGGGTCGCTCTCCATCAGTGCTCCCAGGGATGTGTGGTGACAGCTCCGCAGGACAGCCAGCAAAGGCATCAGCCATGCCATGCCTCCAGCAAACCATGGGCTCAGAGATTTGGGCTCTCCCCAGCATTGCTGGTCTGTATGGCCTTTAGAGAGACACTTTCAGAGGGCACTGGACTGATGCAACCTTCCCCTCCCAAGGGTTCTTTTCTGGGCACAATCACCCCCTTTTCCTTAAGCAAAAGGGCTGTTGAAATACACCCACAGCATTTGATGCATTGCCCCTTCCCTTAGCCTTCCTGGGGGGGTTCTCCAGGGCTAATGACTACAGCAACCAGTGGAGAGTGGCTGCTGGGAAAAGCCATGGGAAAAAGGGAGATAAAACCAGAAAATAAGTCAGATTTGCTGCTGCTTATAAAAGAACACCACAAAAGATGTGTTAACAGAGCAGTTGCACAGCAGGGTTTTCCCATGTCTAAGGCATATGGAAACTTTGTCAGTCGCTTCATCAGCACATAAAGTTCTGACCCAGCTGTGGTGCTGCAACACAGCCAAAGCTGTTCTGGCACATGAGGGAACCTCCCACCAAGGGGTTGAGCAGTGCTGGCACTTGGCTCCAGGCTGTTGCACTTCATTCATCCAGCAAGACATCTGCAACCTCGCCATTCTAAGGTTTTCTGCTATGATGTCTTCTGAATGAAAGTATATTGTCAAGAAGAATTGTTGATTCACACCAATTGAAAACATAGAACTACATAAAATTTTCTTCTGTATGAAAGAAATGTCTTTTCAGAGAGGTAAATCCTGCTCTCATGTCCTCTCGTGCCCATGGGAATCTGGCATATCACCACTGAAGCCATGAGCAGCAGCAAGAATTGAGGAATATTTAGAAATAGTTCTGCCTTTTCCATGCCTTCTCAGTGGAGTAGAGATGTTATGTCAAAACCCATATATTTAATCTTGAACACATGAGAAAAAGTCAGTGTATCAAAAATCAAATTGTTCTTGTAACTAAATATACTCTGATCTTCAGTGTTCCATCTGAAGGGCTGTGTTTTTAGTGTACACCTTCACAACTTGAATTTTAACATTTTTTTCATTGAGGGTTGGAATTACCCTTTCAAGCCTTGCAGCTAGAGCACAGCTTTCTCACAGTGCTAAGAGGCAGGTGTGCTGCAACTGCTGCTCCAGACTGCTGGGGTTTTACCACTGTCTAAGGGAGACAGGTTTGATTTTCTGAACTACCAGCCCCCAGAACAACTCAGAAGCTCTGACATGCACCTCTTCAGGGCCAGAGTTAGAAGTCAGGTTGCACCAGCATGAATTGGCCTCATAAGAATCTAAATCATTTCCTACTCCTTGCAGGAGACCGGCAGGAACAGGCATAACCCGAAATAATTTGGATACTTCCAACTTCAATTAGTAAGAATTCCCTAGTCTGGAGCAAAAGCAACAGCTGAGGTCTGAATGGCCAGATTGACATGTTCAGGAAAATTGTGTCGTGATCAACAGCTGCTCAGAAAAACTTGCAGTTATGTTCCCACAGCCAAATATTTTTCCTCTGATTTGTTTGACCAGCCCCCAGCTAACACGTTTCATTGGGATTGACTGCCACTACATCTCAATGAGCTCTTTAAGAGGCTCTGAACAGCAAGTGATCCTTGATTATGAGAGACAGGCAACTT
Source organism: Lanius collurio (assembly GCA_020086605.1). Taxonomy (NCBI): domain Eukaryota; kingdom Metazoa; phylum Chordata; class Aves; order Passeriformes; family Laniidae; genus Lanius; species Lanius collurio. The sequence goes on from JACBWW010000002.1 coordinate 3,407,047, forward strand.
GTTTCTGTAAAGTCTTTCCTTGGAAGATCAGAACATACTCAACTCACTCCGATGTCTTCATATTTTCACTCTGCATGTAAACTTAACTGATTTATACTAGGAATGTCTAGTAGCTCTACAGCAATTGTTATTTATTTCTCCCAGCCATAAAGCAGGAAAGCCAGGTCTCTTGCTTCACTACACCACGTTGCCATGAGGTGTGTCTGTCTCTTTCAAATGAAAAACATGGTCAGACCCATAGGCTTTTTCTCCAAAAATGGGTGAGAGGATCTCTCACCCTTTTCATGGGGAAGTGTGCTTCTCTAGAGGGTGAATGAAGAGGGAGAACAGCACTACAGGGAACTGATTCATTATTTCTGTGCCACTCTGAGAAGAAAATGGGAGAAAGGGAACAGAATTTAAAGACAGAACCACTCCTTTGTTCCTTCAAAGTGCATGCTCCCTTAAAAACTGCTGGGCTTCTCATACATGTATCTTCATGATCCCCAGACTATAAAGACTAGATGGAAGTGAAGCTTTGCCTCCCCACATTTAAAAAGCTAGCTGAATCCAGACCCCAGAGAACAAGGGTATTACATGTCCCAGATCATAAGCCAAGAAGAGTGTTTTTATGGGAAAAGAAATGCTACTGTATCTAAAATGCAGTGAAAATCTTCCTAAACCTACACAACAAAAATAGCCTGTGCTCTCCTTGATATAAGGGGTGTGTCTAATGATGCTAAAAGATAAAGTAACATTACAGAATAAACAGGAAGCACACTGGTACTTGAAGGAACACTGTGACAGAGAACCCCATCACTGAAGGGTTATAAAAAAGGTCAAGAAGTCAGTTATTTGTCTTGTAGGAACTTGTTTATGAAACAAGAGATGTAAACCACAAGCTGTGCAGAAGTCGAGAACCACATCTGAAGATGTGCTGCCCTTTTCCCCTCAAGAGCAGCAGAGCAGCAGGCCCACAACAGCAGAAAGCACGTCATCTTCAGGCACACCACAGTGCCCTGCTGCTGCCTTAAGGTCCCCAGCAGCAACTCCCAGGTTACAGTCAATTAAAGGCAGATTCTGCCTATTAGATGATCATGGGCGCCATCCAATTAAGTCTGACTAATGACATCTAGGAAGTATTTTATGGAAACCCTGGATCAACAGGTTATTTTTAAGAAGAGAAGGAGATTTATAGGAAAAATCTCTGAAGACCAAAGTCTCTGAACTGACAAATACTCCAGCTATATTAAGAGAAACTGATCCACAAAGCATGTCTCATGCTGCTTTGGATAAAGGACTGCTCACATGCTGTGCACTAGAAGCAAACAGAAATGAGTGCTGACTCACCTGACCTCTGTATACTCCACAAATTGGAACCTGATAAATTCCACTTATCTGTGTCAAACCTCAGCTACACTGCCACTGAAAATACCACTGATACTGCACTGACAGCACTGCAAATTATTTACTACTCCCCAGAATCTGTCATGAGCCCCAAGAGTGGCTTCTCCATCAACTCTGCCCATTTTTATATGGTAAACAGTGACATTTCCCCTGCTTTACAACTGTAGCTAAAAATAGCATCTTTCATTTCATAACTTCCTGAACTTTATCAGCAATGTGTTTTATGCAGCAAGCACCAGCACTGGGAACAAGCTGAGGGTATGAATAGCTGTGAAGAGCCTACACAGGACCAAAGTAAATTAGGCACTGAAACAATCATCTCCTGCTTCAGGAGGAGATGATGCTTTGAGCAGATTACAAAACACCACAAATTGCAAACCAACACACCCCCTTTAAATAACACATTGCCAAGAAAACAATTCAAACAGCATTCATAGTTTTGGCAGTTTTTTTGTTCATTTTTTTCCTCTTGTTTTATTGAATGAAACAAAACAAAACAGACAAGCACAAGAAATAAGATCAGTGTTCCTCATGTCTCCTCTCTACAGCAGTCCTTTAGAGTCAACAGTTAGAAGTTCCTCCAAGTGCAAAGGCCAAGACAGACCACAGTGCCACAATACCAGAGATTCTAAGGGACAAGAATAATAAAATGCTGTTAGACTACTTATATTTATGGCTTAATGTTGTGGGTTTTAAGCCCTTAGATTCTTTTCCAAACCATGTCAAGCCAGAAATTCAGCCTTCATGAGCATTGCTGTCACCACCTCACAAGAGGGATGCACTTCAAACCTGGAATTCTCTCCCACTACCAAGCTTTCAACTCAGCTGTAGGAAAAAACCCACATCCATCCCACACCTGAGATTCTGCCTCCCTCTCATCAAGCCTATTAGAGATGTCTTACAGTTCATTAAGATCACCACCTGTCTGTTATGACAGCACGTATGTTGTTTTGTGCTATCCATGGTGTAACACTCCCAGATTAACAATGATCAAGATTAAAGTCCAGTTGCCCAGGGCTGAAAGCTCATGAGCAGGCACCCAGCAGACAGCAAGCAAACCTGCTCCTGAGCCCCACTCCCCCCCGAGGGCCTGGCAGGAGGACACTACAAATGCGTGGCAGGCTGCTGCTGTGCCGGGGCGTCGGACTTGAAAGGAATGCATTCCCCATTCCAGTGCTCCCGCAACTCAACTGCAGCAGGCAGTTCACGCTCGGCGAGTGCCTCCAGTGGCGATAGATGGAGACCTGCAGGTGAGGGTGGTGCCTGTAATTCCGCAGGACGAGCCTGACGCTGCAATGAAAGCACGGCTTGAGCCCCAGCCCGCAGGCTGCTTACAGCACCCCACAGCTCAGGGCAGGAATTTCTGTCCAAGAGCTGTCATAGCAGAGAGAGGGTGGGACAGAGGCCTGGATCAGGGGAACAAAGGACTTCAAATTAAGATTTTATGATCACTTACTGCTTGTATTGATTGGTGAGCAGAATGAACTGGTTCTTCGAAAGCCGTCTGACATCAAAGCGACAACAAGCTTTAAACTCTTGGTAAATCTGTCTCTCGGTCACCCCTGGCCAGCCTTGGACATGAACAATCAAGGCAGGGGGATGATGGCAGGGAACACCTTCCCCAGAAAAATTCTGTAAAATGGACAATATTGAGACATATCTGAATTTGGAAGTACTACAGAGGCACTACTAATATAATCAGAAAATATGCAAAACATGACAAATAAATGACAGGTTGTATAATACAGCTGTTGGTGTAAAATTTTTTTTTTCCCCAAGATCCATCTAAATATCATCATAAAAGCAAACTGTCATGACTACCATGGAGAAACTACCTGAGAAACAGCAACGTAAACTGACTAATGCCATCTTACAGAATAAAAGTACGAATGCATTGCACAAAGCAGAAATTCAACTCATTGGATATTTTAAAAGGTTCACTTGAATGACGACAATTTCTGCCAAGGTGGGCCCCAACACTGGTGGATTCCTCTTCTCTAACGAAGCCATCAAGTAGGCCACTGACCTGTGCACCCCACAAACAGGTCACAGACCTGCAACTCATACGCACAATGCTTGAAACACCACCTCGGATGAAATTCACTTTGTTCACGTGCTCAGCCAACACGGTGAGATACTGCGAGAAAGAAGGATCAGCCTCCACTGCATCACTAAATCAGAAAACAAAAGAGAACAAAGTTTTGTTTCTCCAATGCTGCACTGCTACACAGTGTCAAGCTCTTCAACTAGTGACAGAATAGATATTTCAGATCTTAGTATCCTCCTACAGAAGTCAAAAAGCTGCAAGAAAAGGGAAGGGAACTTAACTGAAGGCACTGATTCACAGAGATTTCAAAAATGGAAACTAATGGAAAATTATTTGACCCTTACCCAAGTGAACTGAACTTGAGAGAGCTTGTTGAAGAAGTCACAATGTCATTTCCCAACCTCTGAGCCATCACATGGCCCCTGATTTCATTTTTAAAATGTCAGCTTTGACATAAAACTACTACTTTCAGATTTATAAAATAAAAATCTAATTAGAACATGACCTTTCCAATAAGACTTTCTTTTGTCCAAAAGGAAGGCCAGCCTGCGATACAAAAAGTCAGCCAGAGCAAAAGGAAGACTGTTTTCCATAGGACCCATCCATGTAATGCAATTTTCAGTCAACAGTTAAACATTACTCACTCTGTGGATCTGCACAGTAGCAAATGAGCTGACATCAGAAGAACTAGAAAAAGGAATAATGAGGTGGCATTAGAACAAAGCTAGAGAAACAGAGCTAAATACATAGAAAGCAAAAATGCACTGAAGTGCAGCTAAGTTACTAAGAGCAACAGACTGTATATAAACAAATATTTCTTAATATCAAATAGATGTACAGAGAAGGAAAGGACTGCCAAATCCCAACACAAACTCTGAAGGAGTTTTTAAGAAGCATTTTACCTGAACCACAGAGAAATGCATCATAGCCTGCCTCATGAGGAGATTTCTTCTCAGCTGTAAGTGTTCAACAAAATCAAGGAGTAAACACATTTAGCATGCTGTGAAAACTGCTGCACTGCAGAATCCTAATTCCTAAGATCCACTATTCTGGAGGTTCTTTTCCCCCTCCCCTCAGCTCTGTTTCCTTCCTCACCCTGAAAACTTTACACTCTAAGTCTGTGCTTCTAGCATGCATTTTAAAACACCACCAAAACAAAAGGCAGCAGTTACATGAATGTCCAAAAAGCTTAGCAAGATGCACATTAAAAAACTGCAACTTTTGTGAAACCAAACTGTGTCATCTATGCCATTAATGGTATGGGAACCATTTCAAAACACAGGAGGCCCTGTGCTGCAGGACACAATGATGTCAGGAGAAGCCAGAAAACATCTGCCTCATAGCCAGTATCATACCATGTCCTGGGCACCACCTCCTGCACAGGCTTCACTAACCCTGCACACCAGCCACCGAGCTCCTGCTACTTTGCCATTAGCTCCTTCTACTTTCCCTTCTGAGACAGCTGCTTCCCACCTCCCCTTGCCCTTTCCAAGGGCTGCTGACTCTTCACAGCCATGTTAGGTTCAGTTCAGCCCAACACAGTGTAAATGCTGCCTGTGACAGCAGCATGATGCAAACCTGCCCTGCGTTACTCTCAGCAGCTATGAGGGACATGCAGAACACACGTCTCGGGGGCCCAGGCTTTGGGTCTGGGCTAAAATGAGTATCAGCAGCTCTGGGCAAATTCAGCAGACCCACTGCCATTCACCCATGCTTTGCATGCAGACATCAATAGAGTAAAACAAACCTCCTTTCATCTATCTGAGCTTGAAGATGTGCTTAAGAACATACCGTATCTTGAGCAGCCACTTGCAAGAGCTATCACAGGGCACGGTGGACCTTTGGGATTTAGTTTGCTGCTGACAACAAGTGGATGTGTAAGATTTTGGTCTTTCCTCAGTATGTCAGAGAAAAGTTACTGTTGTCTAGTGACCTGTAGCTTCATTTCAAAAAAAGCTACTGGAGAATTTAAAAGGAATTTTGGTAGGCGCCTATGAAAAGGCCAAACTACTTACTTGTGTAATATCTACGAGTTTTCTTCCTGAAAACTAACTCCTAAATACTTTCTTTGTCTCTTGCCTCACTCAAAATTTGTAAGCAGCAAATCTGGTCGAATTGCATGCAAAAAACAATGTAAGCAGAACTAAAACTGCAGGGAAAGGGGTTGACTAGATGGCTCCATTTGAATGGGGAACTCTGGAGGATAAACAGATACCCTTGGAATTACTGAAATAAAAGAAAGAACAAACAACGAGAATATGCAGTCTGAAATTGCTAATAAACAAACAAACAAAACCTCAGAATCTCAGTACTGTTTTTTTTAAAAATATATTAAATTTTTATCATCTCCTTCTTGGGATAAGGAGTAATGAGAAACAGGCAAAATTTTCCTTTCCTTAGCAAAATTGACATGGAAAAAATGAATTCACAAAAGAAGTGTGAAATAAGTCTCCCACCACATCATGACTAAGCTCATGAGATAAAATATCTACTCATGCTCCATTTGAACATTGTATTTAGTTACTGCTTTGGGCTCAGTGCAGCCCTCTCTCAGGACAGGCATTTGAAATTAGGATGTAGTTTCACAAGAACTGAATCTTGCTAATTTCAGAACGTCACATAAGCAACATAATTCTCAAGCTGTGTGTACGGCTGTCTGCAAACCGTATTTGTGACCAAGGAAATAACAGTGATTTAATATGAGAAGTGACTCAGAACAAATAATTTACTACACAATCATTTTATAAGAAAGATGTGCAAATCCTTTGCTCTTAAATTTAGAAAGACAAGAGTCCAATTGAAAAACATTTGAGAGGAGGGAAATGGCTGACTATGAAATACCTTTCCAAAGAAGACACAGGGATTGCTGAAACTCTATTGCCCACCACTTACCTGCACAGAACTGCATACACTTCCAAAAGACTAGATACTCGAGGAAACAGACATTTCTATAAAAGAAGAATGTATGAGAAAACCAACCAAGACAGACCTTACAGTGAGCTCAAGTACTTGCACTGCCAATTTGTTAAATGAAATCTTAAATTATAACATCCCAAGGCAACACTGAGAAACTGGTTGCAGTTCTGGAACAGGGCACTGAGGAAAAATACCCCCTCTCTTGGGTGAAACACGTTTGAACTTCAAACAAAAAGACCTGTGCATCTCACCTTCTGCACAGATTTTGTTACAGTCTTGGTGTCTATGATGACAGGAAACAGATTGTGAATGTTCCTTTTAAACTCCTCATAGCTTTCTGAAAGCAAAGCACATGTGGAAAAAGGGACCATGAAACTGAGGAAAAGCCAATGGTATCGCAAAGTAATAGGAAAGAGAAGTGACAGCAGGCAATGATGCACTCTCCAGCATCTGGAGCTCAGAAGAGGCAACCAGCCCTGCTGCTTGCTAAGCCCTGTAGGTATCTGTGGTGACAAATGGCCACTGCACCTCCTGTTCCACCCCCAGTGCAAAAGCAGCAGCCCAGGACAGCAGCTAAGCACAGCAGTACCTGGCAGGGGCCTGTAGAACTTGTTGTGAAGATGCATGAGGTCCATAAACATGTTGTGTCCCACCAGGGGCTATAGGAGGAATGTAAACATAACAGCCATTGGAATATATTTCTGAAGAGAACTCAAGAGATAAACAACGCAGGCACACTCAACAGCAGTAACCCTTTCCTCCAGCAGCCACACAAGCTTGCACAGGAGTCATTCAGGCTGCAAGGCTCACAGGAGGAGGACTACTGCCTGCAGGAAATCAGACTTGTGGACTCTCTGAGTGGGTATTATCTCAGCAGCATTCCATTTGCAGTACACCTAAGGAGCTAGATGGATTCTCAGTTCAGCTGAACAATGTTCCAGCCATCAGATTTATACGCTCACTCACAAAGGCAGGGACAGTCTTTGCTGCACATCACCCACAGTCTTCTGAAGCTGAAATCTATTTGATAAGCTGCATACAGAATGTAAGAATTTCCATACAAAGTCAGACCAATGGTTCACATGGTCCAATAACTGGTCTGTCGCATGCAGGAAAGCACAGCTTGCCCGAAAGGCAAGAATCTGCTCAGAATCATCTTTGTTAGATGGTGACTCAAACCTTAACACCAGGATTTTTAATATTGCATTTAACACAGCTAATTAAAAACAGCTGAAAAATGAGAGTAGGGTTAAGGCATTTTACCTTCTTGGCTTTAACAAGTGTCTGGAAGAGGTTGGTGAAGCCCCGGGCAGACAGGAGAATGAGCTTTTTCTGACAGCGGTCATAAGAAGAGTTCTCCAGAAGCCGACGATGCTCTGGACTCACTTTTTTCACCATGACCTGAAAGGTACAGTCACTGAGTATCTCAGCCTCCCATGTTAGTTCATTACTTACTGAGGTTAAGTGATGCTGAGGTCAAGTTCAGCTTCAAGGCACTGAAGGACAGAAAAACTACAACCCCTGCGACCTTGGGACTGTCTCACTTCTATGTGGAGATCAATGCTCCAGTAACTGAACAGGCCTGCTCAAAGTGAGTCTTACTAGTGCTTCTCTACTTAAGAGGATGATTCCTACCACGGGGTTTTTCTCAGCACACATGAACCTAATTCCATTTAACTTGATACCAATATGGTAAGTTCATGGTACCAAAAACCCAGAAACAAACAGCAATCATACAAGCTGAGTCCCCAAAGGCAATGCTTTAGATGAGAAAGCTGGGTAAATCTGACATTCTGGGGACATTGGTTATCAGACCAAAGTAGGACTGATCAAAAAAATAAAAACTATTTCTGTAAGCTAAGTCTAAGCAAGTGACTCATAACCACAGTTTGAGAAATCCCCAGCCATAGTTTTAATAGAGAAAATATTGCACCAAATGTAAAATACCAGTAGTTAATAGCAAAACAGCAAATCACAGAGTAAAAGTCTTCAAAGCAACTTCATGGCAGAAGTAAACAAAGGAAAACCACAAAAAAGGCTAAAACTGTACATTCTTGTGGAGGTATTGAAGGGGGGGGGCTAATTTTAAGTCTGAAGACACAGAGAGGGTGCCTCCAAAAGTGCTCAAAGCATTTCCATTCAAAGAGATTTTGTGACTAAAGGACAAAGAGAAACCAGAGTTGCTTGGTTTTCTGTATCCCTTTTCTTAGGATCCCACAATGAACATTTCCTTCGTCATTGTCTTCTCCTCCTCCTTGACCCTATCAAGTACAAGCAACATTTCAGATTCCTTGCAAGAATACCAGTCCCATCTGTCCAGGGACAAATCCTCTTTTTAAAAGGTCCACATTTCCATCTCACCTTCTTGTCTCCAAGAGGCTCTGTCCAAACATTTTCAAGAGCCTGCCTCAGAACCAGCTGAACTTCAAGCACATGATAGCCTATAATACAAAAAAAAAAAAAACAAAAACCCACAAAAAACCCCAAACAAACAACAAAAAAAAGGGCAGTAAAAGCTTCAGAGGTGCAGGCAACCCTATTAAGGAAAACATCATTCTTCCAGACAGATGTATTGACCACATATTTCTCTCCCAACGTACAGAAAAATATTTCTCAGCATATGATCCTGGTATATTACCATACACCATGACAGAAAGAAAACAAAACTAACAAAAAACAACATAGACACACACACAAAAAAAAACCAAGAAAAAAAACCAACAAACACAGAGAAAAAAACAAAACGCAAAAAAAAAATCCCAAAAGTTACAGTGAAAATTTCAGACAAATAAGCTTTTGTAAAGACATGGAGGAAAGAAAAAGACCAGCTTAAGACAAGAGGGAGGAAGGCTCCTACTCTGAAACAGACACTGTCTGGTTTTGGACAGTTTCAGAGGAACAAACCCAGAAGCCAAACACACAAGGGGTATCAATGCATTCTCCCCCACAGCTAATAAGGAACTAACCCAGTGCTTTTCTGAATAGCATCAAAAGAGACACCTGAATCAGTCCTCTTGCTTACTTAAATAAATGTCTTTCTTATCACAGGTGCTCACCACTGTCACTCTATTAAATTATCAGTATCATATCTAGCTGACAAAGCAGATAAAAAGCACAGCACAGCCTCCACACCCCCCCCCATTGAGTACTCTGCAAATAAACATCACCAGACAAAGCCTTGAATACTCTGTTCTTACTAACCTTTTCTATGTTTTATTCCCTGACCTAGTTTTGGGTTCTATGAGTAAACCCCCAAATTATCCCCTGCAAAAATTCCTTGTTCTTCAAGTCAGCACAGAAGTTCCTTAGCTCTGCTATAGTGCTCCCAAAACCTAATACAGGGGGTAAGTGGCCTGTTTATCCCCACTGGCATATATGTGTCTCTATGGGGTTCCCTGTTGCTCCACGTGAGAGGGACTAAACTCTAAAAGGAGGGAAAGAAAATAAACAGAAAACCAAATCACCCCGAATTTAAAACATGTAAAAGGTTATTCTGATTCAGAGCAACTACTCTAGCAAATTCTCCAGTTGCTGCTCAGAAGCACAAAATGTAAGTCAATGCTCCAAGCATCCAGACATTCACTTCTGCTTCAGAAAGACGCACCAACCCAACAGAGCAGAAAAGCAGAGCCCAGAGATGAACTCCTGACAGGAGCTGAAGTGTAAACTGGGGTTAAGAGTTGTAAAGGAGGGATGGGCACTGGTGCTTTCCCTCTCAACAGAGCAATTTAACAGAAGAAAGGACAGTAGCAGCCCCAGTGATTCACAAGAAGTGATGAAGCCACTCAGAGCCCACAGGTGCCTAAGGGAGGCACTGTTTCATACCACTCAGATCCTGCAGAATCATAGTATCCTCTTCTTTTGCTGCAGTTATCCAAGAGGTCACTTCATCAATAGCTTTCTTCAGGACATCCCTGTCTGCATTACTAGTGCTGGATGAGAGGAAAGAGGCAGTGTGAGAAATGCTCTTAACAGGTGAAGCCTTGTGCCTTGCTGTACGAATGCAAAAGCTTCATTTCCCAACATGCACCCAATTCTCCACATTATATCCTGTGATATTGATCTTGCTTCAGAGACCACGGCATGCTGGAACAGCTGGCAGCAAGGCGTTCAGACCAACAGGTTTCAGTATTTCTACAAAATGTGATCTGAGTGAAGCTGAGCCATGAACACAGTCAGTACTGAGGAGACACCTCTTTGAAAAGTGCTCACCTGCAGACTTTCCAGGTACCTGCTAAGAGGCGCTGCCTAAGGATCTTCTCCTGTACCTCATTCATGTATGGGATTCCATCTTTGAGGAACTGAGGGGAGAGAAAATGCCAGGTTGATTACATTCCCCTGGATTTTCTCACAGCACATTAGAGAACTAGCAGGTTAGTCACGACAATCAAACTGTAGGCAATCCAACAGGTATGGATTTGCCAGCTGTAATCATTTTTTTTGCTCTGTTTTTACCTTTCCTTTTATAAGATACTTCCAAGTGTCAAGATATCAGATGCTTTCTGCCCCAAATTGCAAAACAGTACTCTTATGCGATGACAGTCTGAATTTAATGGGACATGTGGCAGTACACAGGATGCAGGTAAACTGATACTTCTGCACTTTCAGAGATAGTAAACTCACCCACCAGGGTCTATTTAGTAAGTCCTTGGCTCACCACAGATAGGTTTTTGGGTTTATGTCTGAGGCCGCCAAGGATGTGGTTATTGCCTTTACATTAGTTCAGAAAAAAAGCACTCACTACCCCTCTGTTGATAACAAACTGCATGATGCATTCATAGTTTAGGAAGATGCTATTTACTCCAGAAACCTAATATTTAGGGATATTAATCCTGATTTTTTTCTGCAGTTGCACAGATTTCCTCTGTTCCGCAATTCTGGCAGAGAGATTACATACCTTGTTGTAGTCAAAGCCATAATGAGACATGAACTTAATACTAGATGCAGACAGGGTGAATTCGACATCCCTTATTCCCAGTGTTGAGGGAAAGAGAAAAAAGTTGTACGAATGCACCACATACCTAAAATGAAAAGAAAAACATCTCTAGAATATAATTACAAGAAATAACTCCACCCAAAGGCAATTATGTATGAAATCACTACTGCACTATCCTCATTGTAATGGAAAATTGCTTTTTTACTTACTTGTTTGAATTTTCCTTTGAGAATATTGCCAGCCCTGCAAGAAAGAAACCTCTGTTATGGCAGTGTTTAGCTGGATGTCTACAGATAGTGTGCAAATTAGGTAAGGGATGTGGGGAACCCTTCCAGAACTACATGTTTTCCATTCATGAATGTCACTGTGCCAATCTGGCCTCTCCCCAAATCCCTGAGAGCTGAACAGGACAAGCTTTTACTGCTATGTGGGAAAAGCAGTCAAATCTGAATTAAACAACAAATAGACTGGGCAATGGGCAAGAGGAGAGTTGGTGATGAGTCTTTGACTGTGCATATACAGCTGAGTTTGTGGGTCCAACTACACTACAAAAATGTCTGGAACAAGCTGGGCACCACAGAGGACTGAAACATAGGTTTCACTTCTCAGGTTCTTTTTTTTCTTCCGTTAATCTCCAAAAGGCACATTAAGATCTTACATACCCCAAGACTTTGAGCAATATTTCAAACTGTTTTCGAGCTGGTTTCTTGACTTCTTACTGGTTCTTAACTGTCAATAGCCCTCCTCCACAGGCCCTTTCTCATGTTGATTTGTTATTTTAGGAACAGAAATACCAGCCTTAATTTTCCTCATAGTCCCCTTCCTCATCATGCACTGTATTATCAAATGACACAGCTTTGAAAAGGAGCTGCTGTCATACGCTCCTTGCTTGCATCCTCTGATTCAAAAGCCTTGCATTTTTAACTGCAATCCTTATATACAGTCAACTTTAGACCAGTAAAAAGTATATAGTCCACTTGACTTTACACTATTTATTAAAAAGTTGATAGTGTTAAACATCAAAGGGGAAAAAAAAACCAACGAGCAAATGTCTCTGGAATGAGTGATTTAAGGCCAGAGCCACCTGCCGGACCCACCTGTTAGCAGAAGACCAGTCACGTGTAAGACCTCAGGAAATCACTTTCGGTGTCAAAGCAGCACTTACCAAGCTGAACAAGAGTGAAGCGCTGAACACTCTGCCTGGCCTTCACATAGCGCTCAGCAGGGGAGTCAAACAGGCTAGGAATAAAACTAGAGTTGGGGAGAGTGGACACACGAAGGTTTGCTTTGCACTGGTTGTTCTCACAGGGCTAGAGCAACAAGTCTCCCTCATATTTCAAGTCCAACAGCTTTACCTGGGCTCGTTGTTTTCTAGGGAAGTTGAATGCAAGCCGGTAAACTCCGTATCAAGAGCTGTTGAAGTGGAAAGAACACGAGAGAATCTGAAATTTGAGACATGTGCCTCACCAGCACGAGAACAGGGCTCTCTCAAACACTTCTCCTCACCGTAACCTTTGTCAAATCACCGGCAGCAAGCTCAAGACAAAAGGCTGTGGGGCTTACACCTCCACCTACCTCACCCCTGCGCCATGAGGCAGGGACACCGTCCCCACGGCCCTCAGGAAGAGCCTGCCTCACCCTGCGCTGTGTTCGTGCCCCTTTCCCGAACGCCGTAACACCCCAAGCCCCCAGCCCGCCGAGCCGAGGCCAGCACCGCAGCCAGGGCTCCCTCTAGAGCCTCTGCTGCCTGTCTGAATGCCCGCGCCTCAGCGCTCGCTGTGCTGGGCACAGCAGCGCCATGATCGGCTGCAATGCCCCTCGGTGCCCGGGTCCCTGCGTCGGGCAGGGGCCAGCCTCCCCCCTGCGCAGCGGGTCGGGGGCCGAGGGCAGCACTGGGGCCGGACGAGACGCCCCCGACGCTCACCCACGAAGGCGGCGCGGAGGATGCGGCGCCTGAGGCGCGGCAGGCAGCGGGCAAAGCCCTCAGCGCCCACCTCCATCACCGCCCTCCCGCGGCACGGCCCGGCGCGCCTGCGTGCCCCGCGGGGCGGGCCCGATCCGCAGTCAGGGATGGGAAAGGCAGCGCCGCGGGAGCTTCCAGTGTCACCCGAGCGGCGAAAAGGCCGGGGAGGTTTAGGCTGGAAAATGGAGAGGCTGCAGAGCTGCCCTGCACAGCCCGCGCTCGCTGCGAGCGCAGAGACAGCTCCTGCTGCGCGTGTGCCGGAAATACAGATCGCACTGAGGCCGTCCCTGTCTGAGAGTTATTATTATGAACAAACTAGGTAAAAATCCAGTAAAACAGCGGCGGTTTTTTCATTATATCAGTTGAACGCTGAGGATTTAGTACAGATGCCAGAACCGGGCCGGGCTCACGCCGCAGGCTGCTGAAGCCCGGCATACAACCGAGGCGTTCCCTTCTCCTGCCCCAGAGCCCGCAAACCCGAGGCAGCAGGTACAGCACCGGGACGCAGGTACATGTGCTGCACTGACCAGGCTGGCCTCCCTGAACGTGCCTGTTAGAGGGGCGCGGACACGCTTAGTGTGGGGATTTCACAGCCTCATCGTGCTGGGAAGCTTTGCCGAGCCATCGGGCAGAGACGCTGACTGCACCAGCCTGCAGCACGCAGCCAACACAGGGACATAATGGCGCTTCTTACTCGCCACAGCAGGCATTTGTCAGCTTCCCTCCTAGACCTATCCATGTGGTTAAGCAGTTAGAATCTCAGATTGCAGGAAAGCTGAAAAGATGAGTTAGAGGAATTTAATCTTTTCACCAAGATTAGCGCATTACTTCATCACAGTTCTAAACATTCACATAAAGACTACATTTTGCTAGATAAGACTGGCAGTGTACAGGGATCAAATATCAAAGCATTTCCAGAGTTCAGGTAAAAATAAAATAAGTAAAATGCTAAAAATAAAGTATATATTTAAATGTTGAATTATTAATAAATTGTCAGGCTGAACTATGGTAAGTTTATTCTAGCCCTAAAGGTGTTGATCATTTTAGAACAAAGAATATGACAAGCTTCTATTAATTTGAAAATATTTTATTATAGGATGATATATTCTAACTTTTTCCAGCTTTGGACCTTTCCTCTGCCAGTACACAAACTTAAAGAAGTGATCCTCATTCCTTGGAAAGTCTTCCCAACAATCTCCATTTTACCGATAGAGTCTTTGTGGCTCACGCAGAACGACACCACCCTCCTCCATAGCTTTCTCAAATTCCTGAATCTTGTTTAAAAGATAGACACAAATAAATTAAAAAAAAAAAATTAAAAAGCCAGCAGCACTGAAATATTGGTGGGGACATTACATCAATGGGCAGAGGGTAATGGCCTCACGGAAGCATAATGCCAGGAACTGCAGCTTGTCAAAGCTACCCTGCTGAGTGTTGCAAGGAGGGATTGTTAAGCCACATAAGAAAAGTGATGGTGAAGAGAAGTAAAATTAATGCCTAAAAAGGAAAAAAGGGCCAAAGAAAGAAGGAGATGGGTACTTGCCGAGTCACAATGGTGTTCCCAGGGGATAATGGCTTTAAAGTTCACAAAGTTGATTCCTGCTTCCAAACAGCGCTGTGCCATTACACGGCCAAGGTTTTTGCATGCGGCTACTCCCTTGGGACTGTATAAGTGTCTCTTTATGGCCCACTCTCGGGTAGAGGCAGATACCACAACATCCCCATTAGAGCGCTCCACAAAGGCTTCTACGTAATGCTGCGTCCGCTCAAGCCGTAATCTGAATGCAGAAAAGAAAGAACATGGGATTATAATGTCTATTCCAGAGAACACAGACAAATGCTTAAATTACTCCCTTTATGAAAAAAAATGAATGTACTGGTGTATTATATTGTAGTTTTACTTATTGAGACATAAAACAGGACTCATGTTGGGAGCAAAGCGTTAAAAGCAGAAGAATGGTGAGGAGGATTTGCTCAAGTGACCTTGCAGCTTGAAATGCCAAGGCCTGGAGAATAACACTGTGGGAAACCCCATGTATTATGCCTACTGCTGTTTATCCGCTGTCTGTTTTGAGAAGTAGAATCTCTGTGTGGACATAACATAGGTGTTTGAAGAGACTTGGAGGCCCTCTCATGGATGTGCCCGAGCTCCCTGTTTTGATAGAAGATCAAAGTTCAGAGATCATAAAAAGCACAGGGAAGAGCACAGCATGAAGTAAATAAACCTAAATGCTCTTAATAAATGGGTGCCAACAGCAGGCCCACCACCTACACAGATTAGGCCTGACAATGCCTGCATTCCCACCTGTGTGTCACTTTGGGATCCTCCAGTTAGCGAGGTAGTGAAATAAATGTACTCTTTGAATTTCAGCCGTAGTTTTGTGTTTGTTCCCTCTGCCTACCTGTGTCGACTCACACAACTCCTGTTACTAGCTCAGAAGAGTGAAATTCCAAGAGCAACTTTTCATCAGTTACTCAGGGCCACAGTCCTACATTGCCTCGGACCAGCACCACTCCAAGCACTGTACACCTGCACAGTGTGGAACAGGTATGTATGATGAGGAGAACTGCTCCAGCAGAAATGGAACTTTAAGGTCATTATGCAGTCCCTTAAAGGCTTGTGCTGACGCAGCAGGTAACAACTTCTTGAGATCTGCAAGTGGCAGAAAGTACCTCACAAGCTTCCACACATAACAAGAGATTATTTATTAGGAGCAACTATTTCTTATTGTAGTGAGACAGTATCAGCTTTCCAGGTATGAACCAACTGGATGGGGCTCTCCCCGCAAGAGACTACAATAAAGACTTTAAAATGCCAGCTTAAAATGAACTTAATAAAACAAAATCAAAACCTACAAACATAAAACAACCCCAGGCAGACTATTACAGTGCCTCAAATAAAACAATGAAGCATGGTAAGCACAGGAGTAAGAGAATCCAAAGTTAAAAAGGTGTTGCTTAAGCAACATTACTATTGACTTAACAACAGATGGAAAAATCTTGACCACATATGCTGACTTTCACATGTTACTAGTCCACTGTTCTCTGAACACACAAGACACCTGCTGATTAGGAAACACTAACATGATAACTGATTCAGCAACCCAAAATACACATTTTGTATGTGGGTTTCTGGGGTTTATTTTGGTTTGTTTTTTTTCTTTTGGAGTCTTCATTTCTGGCAGTGACTTCCTGACTCACCTGTGCCAAAACTCACGCTTTGGCCATGTTGTTTTCCAGCCACGCTCCTTCCTAGCCAGGGCCATCTGTTCCAAGTTCCGAGGGTTTCTGTTAATGAAGTTTGGGGCAACAACCTCATTTTCACTTGTGTCCACTTCGGGCTCAGTTTTCAGACTGGCTGTAGTTGATGCAAAACGAAGACCTTGGGAGGGAGAGCAGATAAAAAACCACTAAAGATTAAAAAAGCATGTAGTGGAGACAGCAGAACAGATACACTGCAGAATGACACATCTTAGAGAAGTCAGCAGGGCAAAATCATCTCGCTTTTATTTTTTAAGCACTTAACAGATGGACTACAAGACCTCGATTTTTTTTCCCCAATTTATGAGGTGAACTGCAAGTATACTCACGCCGTTTCTAAACCTAAACTCATACATAAAATACAAACTCACTAGGAGACTAGATCATCCCTAGGACCAAGGCTTTACAAAAGACCGAAAGCGAAGTACACAAGGAACCAGAGACAACACTACCAAAGCACAAGGTATAAACCCTTCATCCTTGCCACAGCAGCACTACCAAGGCCGCCGGATCGCCCCGGGAGCACGGAGGCCGCGGAGCCGCCGCTGGGAAAGGCCGGCACGGTGAGCCCTGGGCTTACCCGCCGCACGGAGCCCACCAGCCGCCAGCAGCAGGCGGCTGCTCAGCGCCATGGGGAGCCGGGCCGGCCACAGCCCCGGGCGGCCGCCACTCCCCGCGCTCCGCTCAGGGACAGCCGGACGCCGCCATGCGCGAGGGGCGGCGCTTCCCGCGGAAGCGGCCACGGGAGTTCCGCCTGCCGCCGGCGGGGCGGGAAGAAGCACCGAGCGCGGGGGAGGGTGCCCGTGTGCCACTCGCATCTCTCAAAATAGAGCAGAAAACACTTCCCCGACTCGGGGAATCATCTTTTAACTTTTCCCCGTGGAAAGAGGGCTTTAGGAAATGCCGGCCTCCAGAGACTGGATCGGCGTTTTCTGGAGCGGGTCTAAGGATGAGGGACTAAGGCGCAGAAAGGGGAGTGGGTGAGAGCCACAATGGGTGTTCCGGCAACTACCATCATCCCGTTTTAGGCTTCTTTCCAACAGCTCCTGCAGCACACAGGTACAGCAGAGCTGCTCTACCTTCTCAAAGAATCCTCCTGCATGCATGACCATGCAGGAACCCTACTTTGGGGCTGTATTTAACTGCTGCAGCCCTGAAAATGCACTTAATGACCCATCTAAGGGCAAATCGTGTTGAAAGGAGGCTGAAGGCCTGGTGAGAGACCCTGGCATCACCTGACAAGATGAACTCTGGACGCTGCTGCAGGAGGCAGGCATAATTCTGGCTGTGGAGGTCATGCCTGGCCCATCAAGGTACCTGTTTGTCCAAATACAAGAAGCCTGTTCACACCATGCACTACGAATCTGCACCCATTACATGCCCATGCTGACCCTTACCCCTTCCTCATCTCCCCACCGCTCCCTGAGACTTTTCCCTCAGACTGTGGCGGGGTTTTTTCTATCCTGCAAGTATAGCCACTTAACCCAGACATTGAAAAGCGGTAGGATAATGGGAACAGTTCCAGCTCAGAGACCTCAGAGACCTTCAAACAGTACAATTATCAAGTGCAATCGCAGTCATGACTTAAGTAATTCTCACTAAAATCGTTTTGCCTGAAGCATCATCAGAGCTATTTGAATCTCAGTTTCTCCAGGAAGCAGGTCTTCAGCTTCTCCATCTTTTGCAATCTCAGAAATTGAGATCGGTCTGGGAATCTGCACCCTTCCCCCAGGACTCGGGGTACAATCCTGAGCAGCGGGTAGCGTGTTTGAGAACCGCAGTTGCAGACACGAATGCCCAAGCGCCCACATTCCGAAACAGGTTATTTACCAATGCTGGGCACTGGGGGCCGTACCGGCGCCCCTTCCCTTCCCCGCCACCGGCGAAACGCCGCGCGCCTGCGCGCCCAGGCCCGCGACGCTTTCTAGAAGCTCGTGGAAGCGCCCCGACCCCGCCCCGTCTCGCGGCGGCTTTGTTCAGCCGCGCCCGCCAATCGCGGCTCGAGGCTGGGCAGTGCCGCGCCCCAGGATTGGGCAGGATCGAGGTGAGGCCCCGCCCCCCCGCTGGGCGTGTCCCCTTGCCACCGCCCCCTCGGGCAGGGGGGCGCGTTCCCAGCGTGCCTCGCGCCGCCTCGGCCGTCCCGCCGCTCCGCGCCCTCCTGTCCCTTCCCTGTGCGTGTGGCGCCGCGCCCGGGCGGGAAGATGTCGGCGATGGAGGGGCCCCTGGCCGTGTTCGGCGAGCGGAGCAGCGGTGACACGGTCCGCACGCAGAACGGTAAGGGCGGCGCGCTCCCGCGAGGCCCGGGAGTGGGGGGGGGGAAGGGAGGGGCAGGAACGAGCGAACATGGCGCGGCCATGGTCACCCCTGCCATGTGCTCACCCGCCCTGTTCTTCCCGGGAACAGCCGCTCCTCTCGACAGATTCCTTCCGTCCCAGGCCGCTGCTGCGTGCAGGGAGGGAAGAAAGGAAGGAAGGAAGGAGGGAGGGAGGCAGGCAGGCGGACGTGAGGCACACGCCATCCCGCGCCGCATCCAGGGGTCTGAGTGGCGACGCGATCCCGCGTCCCCCGCCTCTTTGCCTTGGTAGCAGTAAACACCGGGGCAGGGCGGCTGCGGCACGGAGGGCGCTCTGCCCCGTCCCGACCGCGTAGGCGTGAGCCGGCAAGGCCTGCGGGGAATTCTGCAGGGGAAGGGGCAGCTGGCGAAGGTCCCCGCTGACCAGCACAGGGAAATAGCATCCTTCGGAAAGCGGAGGCCGCCTTCGAGATGTGTGTCTGTAATTGTAATTCTCAAATAGGCTACCCATTGCTCAGGCTTGTACCTCAAGACCTAGGGGAAAGTTGTAAATTCCGAAACCGGTCTCACATTCTGAGTAGACAAAAGACAAAGGAAGAAGCCGAACACTTGCTTCCTGATCAAACTGAGATTGGTTCATGTGGCTCTGATGATACTTTAGGCAGACTCCTTAAAATTTATGAGTCTTCCCTTAATTCACGAGATAGATTCCACGTGATAATGGCACCTTTGGTACAACGTTATTTCTTCCAGAACGCCGCCATTAATCCTCCTGAGGAAAAGAAATTGTTGTGTTTTTTGAAGGTCTCTGAGTTATAACTATTCCCATTTAACTACCACTTTTTCAATTTCTAGATTAAGTGGCTATGCTTGTGGGATAGAGAAAAACTTGCCACGGTCTGAAGGAAAAGGTTGATTGTATCTTTTTCCTATATGAAGATGGCAGAACAACCTTTAAATAAGCTGGTGTTTTGGAGGCTTTGTGTTGTTTTAGCAGTGACTCAAAGGTCACTTTTCGGTGACTTAGTTGTAGAAGTAAATGTTTTATTTCAGTCACAGACCTGATATGGACCCAAAGATGCTTTACTAATTGATGTATGGTTATACCGTTATTCTGTCTGCCCAGAACTAAGGACTAAATGAGAGTGAAGTCTCATGGTACAGCTTGCTGCAGTCAAAAGCAGCAGCGCTACAAACCCCTCCTACTCTAACACCACTGCTCCTCTGACCTCAGTCCTGTCCTCCATCTTACCCAGACAGCAGAGGAGGCATTCTTCTTCTGGTCAGTCTGTTTTGCCAGGTTAGCTCACTAAACCAGCTAGGAGGGAAGAGTGAGGTTTGGCACAGATTGTAGTTTTTTAGTAGCAGCAAGCCTGGCAAAGTAGGGTAAAGCTTCGGGTTGGATAGGCTGAAATGTAATCGTAGATTAGATCCCTTGTTGTCAAGTTCCTGATTTGTTGGTTCTTGGCACAGTTGCTTTTAAATCTGAGAATCATCCTGAAGTTGGGAAGATAAAACTTTTTTTTTCCTTATTTCTTTAATTTATTCAGTTACTGCTGCATCTGCTATTGCCAATATTGTGAAGAGTTCTCTTGGGCCAGTTGGTCTGGATAAGATGTTGGTAGATGATATTGGGGTAAGTAATATTACTTTTAAGAAGTGTCGGGAGGACTTGTATTCCTATGTAAGAGTGCTTCTACTTAGTGTGCTTCATAGGCCTAATGTGCATGTGCCTGTTTTTTCCATGGTTCTGAGAGGGGTAGGAAAACTGTGGTAAAATTGAGTATTGGGTAATGTGTGTTACATCACTTTAGTTCCATATACTGTGGTGGTAATTTATGTGGTACAGTTATTTATTTTCTGTAGGTAAGTTCTTTTAACCACTTAAAATACTGGTCAGGTTGCAAGAAGCAAGTTTCACCATTTAAATCAAGTTTAATAGGTGCTGACTTGTCTATCACGATCTCCACATTAGGAGAAATAACAAAAAAAAAATCTAATCATCTCATAACAAAATTTTAAGCAGTATTTTGTACTTCAAAATATTTCAAGCGATTGAAGAAAGTTTGTCATTTCCGGTTTTGGGTAGGCTCTCACCTCATGTCAGAAACTGGTTTTAGTTCTGCATTGCACAAGGTAGTTACTTTGTTTGTGTGGGATCCACGTATTTAGTGTTTGTAATAAAATACATGACTACTAATCCAGTATTTGCAACATGTCTGATGAGTTTCTGTGACATAAAGGCTTTTCTGATGAAAGTACAGATTCTGCACTGATAACATTTCTGTTGTTAGGATGGGATTCCTGGTTTAAAAGAAGCAGAAAAGTTTTGGTATAAGTAGTTATTTAATGGACAGTTGCAAAGATTAATTAATTTCTATTTGTATGAATGTTCTGAAACAAAACAGTGAAAGTGTAATAGAAATGTATATCATATTCATGTTTGATTCCTGAAAATCAGGACGTGACCATTACTAATGATGGTGCAACCATTCTGAAACTGCTAGAAGTGGAACATCCTGCTGCAAAAGTCCTTTGTGAGCTGGCAGACCTGCAAGACAAAGAAGTTGGTGATGGGACCACCTCAGTGGTATGTAACAAGTTTTACAGGCAGATATGTCAAAAATCAGTGTTTAGATTTGCTATCTTCTAGAGATGCTAGTTTCCATATGCAAAGTGGTGCTCTGGAAGGGAATTTGTTTACTTCTGTTTCATAGTTAATTTTATCCTGTCATAAAGGTTAATGATAGAGGCTAAATTTAGTGTTCTAATTTTTAATGACTGTGAGAAGTAAAAGTGAAGTACCAAGAAGGATACTGAGCGTTGAAAACTTGCCTGAGACTTTAGATACCTTGGTGGGGGTTGGGATTGGGTAGGCTCTCACCTCATGTCAGAAACTGGTTTTAGTTCTGCATTGCACAAGGTAGTTACTTTGTTTGTGTGGGATGCACATATTTAGTGTTTGTGTTTCAAACAGGTAATTATTGCTGCAGAACTTCTCAAAAATGCAGATGAGCTGGTGAAACAGAAAATTCATCCTACCTCCATTATTGGTGGATACCGACTTGCCTGCAAGTAAGAAACCGATACAGTTGAATTTCTGTATTTTCTGACTGCATTAATACAGACTTTTTGGCACCAAGTGGAATATGGTGGTTTGTTCCAGGGGTGGTGGGGTTTTTGTTGGTCTGGGTTGGGTTTTCATGTGTTGTTTTTTTTTTTTGTTTAAATTGTATTTCTGTAATCACATAATGGAATGACAGTCATGTTACTGCCCTTAGAGATTAATTGATTTTATCCCTTTGTTCTTCAAGGTAACATTTAGAAGAGCTGAAAACATGTAAGTTTTTGTCTTTTTGTGGGGGTGGTTCTTGACCAGTGTATTTGTCTTTTATTTTACAGGGAAGCTGTTCGCTACATCAATGAAAATCTTGTTATTAACACAGATGAGTTGGGCAGGGAGTGCCTAATTAATGCTGCTAAAACATCAATGTCCTCGAAAATTATAGGAGTGTATCCTTTAACTTGATCAAGTGAGGGAAGTGAGAGTGGTTGTTTAGAGAGCTTGAATAGCTAGGCCAGAGTATCCTTTGCAGCAGTTTTTATGAACATGACACAGTATTGAAGCTGTTGTGTTTGTAACAGGGGTTTTACAGATACTGTGATCTGGCATGGGAAAACATGTTCAAACCCTTCCCAATTCATTTAAATCTGGGTTGACACATCAGGATAGCTTTAAAAGGGTATTGTTTTCTAACAATTGTATTGCTTGTTAGGGAGGCTAGATAAAGAATTGTGTGAATGGAAGAATGTGTTACAGAAGTACCTGGGAAGTGAATCTGAAGGAAAGAAAGTTTAATTTTGCTCCATGGGCACAGAAAACCCTGCATTTTTAGCTTTTGTGCCGACCAAACACAAGATATGTATTTTACTTAAGGAACAAAAGGTACATAAAATGCAGGCATCATGGTAGTCTGTCATAATTTTTCTAGCACTGTTTCAGCCTTTGGAATGACTTTAAGACAACAGTAAAGAGAGCTAGCACTTTCTTGTTTTTCTCAAGGTCTTTTTTGGAAACTTAGTTTGGGCACTGTCATTTATTTCTATTTATGATTTGTTTGGGTTTTTTTTTTCTTAAGCATAATACTAGTTTGCTTCTTCAGTTTTAACCTTAACAGCCTTTCAGTGATGGTGATTTCTTCGCTAACATGGTGGTGGATGCTGCACTGGCAGTTAAATACACAGACCAGAAGGGTCAGGCTCGGTACCCCATCAACTCGGTTAATGTTCTGAAGGCCCATGGCCGCAGCCAAAAAGAGAGCATTCTTGTGAATGGTTATGCTCTGAACTGTGTGGTGGGTTCACAGGGTAAGAACAGGCTGTGTTTCAGAAATCTTTTGTGTCAGCTCAGTACTCTTCATCTCTCTGTGTGGCTTTTCATACTGGCTGCACTTGTTGCAAATCACCTGGGTTTTTCAGTTACAGAACAATTAAACAAGAACAAAAAATACTGCACTTCACCAATGTTTCTTAGACTAGAGTCTGCCAGCTAGCAGTGATGCACAAAATGTTGGTAAGTTGCTGTAGCTCAGTGTCAGCAAGGTAACATTGTGTTCCGGTGGAACTTGAGCACTTCCCTTGTGGGGAGCCAGTGCTGGGTTTGTGGGGAACTGTGCTGTTTAGCGGAGCCATCTGTGATTAGGTAACTTACAGGATGTGAGACTGATAGGTCAAATTGTCATGGTCATTGATGTTTTGGGGACCATATATAAAAAGGTAACACAGGAAAGTCTTTATAAGCATTTTTTTGCAGTAGGGCAGAACTGGAGGTGGAAAATTAAACAGTAGAAATCTCAAATGTGAAAGTAACTTTAATGCTAACTTGATGTTCTGTTAACTCTATTTGACAAAATCCTTCTTGCTTATTTTTCCTCATCAGGTATGACCAAGAGAATAGTTAATGCAAAGATTGCATGCCTTGACTTCAGCCTGCAGAAAGCAAAAATGAAGCTTGGTGTTCAGGTTGTTATCTCAGACCCTGAGAAGCTGGACCAGATAAGGCAGAGGTGTGTGGAAGCTTGAATAACTGAGGTGGTAGTAGGGTTTCACAGGCTTGATTTGGTCTCATCAGTTGAGGTAGCTCAATGTAGATTTGGCTGAGTGCAAGAGGTAAAAAATGTTTTGAGTGCTAATGTTTCCCGACACTACCAAATACTAATGGAAGAAGTCTTCACTTCTTGAGGCAGAGCAAGTATTAAGTCAGTTTTCAAGAAATGCAAGTATGTTTGTGTGGTGGTCCATTCTTGCAGGGCTCTGCATTAAGGTTTCAGGAAGTGGGCTGACAGGATGTGATAGTTTATTTTTGGATACCTTTTTATAACTTTGACATTAATCTTTACAGGGAGTCAGATATTACCAAAGAAAGAATCCAGAAGATTTTGGCCACTGGTGCAAATGTTATTCTCACCACCGGAGGTATTGATGATATGTGTCTGAAATACTTTGTTGATGCTGGAGCTATGGCAGTACGAAGAGTTGTAAAAAAGGACCTTAAGCGGATTGCTAAGGCATCAGGAGGTATGTCTGTAAGAATAACTGGTTTATAAATTTATTCTTCAAAGTAGAAGCTGTTGTTGGAGTATTTGTTACTGATTTTTAAAATGTGGCTTCTTAAAATTCAAGGTCAGAATGAGTAAAGCTGAGCCACTTCTTTTTAGCTTTACTGTTGGTTTTAAGTGACCTTTGTCAAGTAGATGACTACTGTAAGACTTGATTGCTGAAAATATACAGTGGGGGGGAAAGAAGCTGCCTTGCATTATCAAGACTGGCCTCTTCTGGAAATGGGAGCCATAATCTGTATTTATTTAGAAGTTTTTATTATGCATGCATTCATAAGCCTCTGTTTAGACAGTTAAGTACATTGTTTAGTTAGCTCAAGATAAATGAAGAACTCTTAAATCACTAAATACATACTTCAAAAAATCCTGGTCCTGTACAGATTTTTATCTGTCAGTTCTTGAATTTGGAAGAAAATATTTTCATTGTGGTAAAGCATGGGAACTTGTACTGGCTGTGGAAGTGCTGTAAAAGCTGAGCAAAAGAAGCAGTCAGTTTATCAGTTATAAACTGAAATACAGAATTGCTGCCTGAGAACTAGAAGTGCTGTTTAAGAAAAATCTATTTAACACAGGTTTTACTTCTGTTTTTCTTTCTGTATACCTATTCTGGGTAGTGGGCAAAGGATGATGTGCAGGAATTGAATGTTAACTTCACTTTTTTGTTTGTTTGTTAAAGCAACCATATGTTCAACTCTTGCAAACCTTGAAGGTGAGGAGAGTTTTGAGGCATTAATGCTGGGACAGGCAGAAGAGGTGATTCAAGAGAGAATCTGTGATGATGAGCTGATTTTAATCAAGAAGTAAGGATCTTTTTAAGAATACTCAGTTTTGTATGTATTCTCTGCTAAGTTTGAGGAAAAACCCCATTTATTTATTTTATGCTAAGTGTTTGGAATAGTTACACACATGGGAAAGGGTACACAAATCCAGTGCAAATCAGAGGTGAAAGTATCAGTATTTGATCTCTCCTGCTGGAGCTGGACACCCTTTGTCAACCAGCATATGAGACAATCAGATTGCTAGACAGATTTACTTAAATTTTTGTTTATAAACTAATGTTTATAAACTGGCTTCCCTTTAGAGATGTTGAAGGGAAATAAGTACCATCTGAATAATTTTATCTGAATAAAGAGGTGCAAGCTAAATCTTTCCATTTGTAGTGAAAGACTGTTGACTTGTGCTGGTGTCACTGCTGTCTGGTACCTGAAAACTTGAGTATCAGTTCATTTAATGAGAACATACTTTGGATAATAACTTTTCCACTGCTTCAGTATCCCTTCTGGGTGTTCATGTTCCTGTAGTGTCATTTATGTGTGAATGAAATGCTCTGCCCATGGCACTTGTGTGTCAGATACCTGGTGACAGCCTGTTTTGTAACATTGGCAGTCATTAGTTTTTTTGAGAGCTATGCAAAAGGGGTCTTTCTTAATACCTAAGTACACTTTCCCCTCTTTGATGGGAAAACATCATCATGCTCTGACAGGTGGCTTTCTTTAAAAGACTAAAACCCATGGGTTCTTGAATGTTAGAAATTAGGTGAATTACTACATTACAATGTATGTCTCCTGCAAGTGGGCATAACAACGTTAAGATTTTCTTGTAAATGTTGAAAGAATGAGGCTCAACTGAACTTGGCTTTAGAAGAAAAAATTTGCCAAGAAGAATTTTAATTTAGATTCTGTTCAACACAGCTGACTTCTGATTCCTTTTATCCTAAGTACAAAGGCTCGTACTTCAGCATCAATTATCTTACGAGGAGCCAATGACTTCATGTGTGACGAAATGGAACGATCTATACATGATGCTCTCTGTGTTGTCAAAAGAGTTTTGGAATCCAAGTCTGTTGTCCCAGGTGGTGGTGCTGTAGAGGCAGCACTTTCAATATATCTTGAAAATTATGCAACCAGCATGGTAAGTCTTGCATGAAGAATTAGTGGTGTGTATGCGTTAGACTTGCACAATGAGTCTCTGAGCATTTATTTCCATCTATTAGAAGTAATTTCTGTGGTTCATGAAAACCTAATCATCTTATAGAATCTAAGATGGTTCTTTAAAATGGAGGATATGAGTTAATTCTTTCTCTGATAATTGGACTCTATGGTTCATTGATCCAAACACAGGTTTTGCATGTGAAAACCCCTACCTTTCAGCACTGTTCTTGATCATGGCTGTATTTTTTCCTCTCTAGTTCTAACTATTGGCTTAAAAATCTTTTCCTCTTTCTAGGGATCACGTGAACAACTTGCAATAGCAGAATTTGCAAGATCCCTCTTAGTAATTCCAAATACACTGGCAGTAAATGCCGCTCAGGATGCCACAGATCTTGTTGCAAAATTGAGAGCATTCCACAACGAGGCTCAGGTTAACCCAGATCGCAAAAATCTGAAATGGCAAGTATCTGTCTGTTAGAAGGCTAGTAAAAGTGATGTGGGCTGGTGACCTAGATGGAAAATTGTTCTCCCAGTTCACTGAACCATGATTAGCATAGTAAAAAAAGAATGTATGTTTTCAGTGAACTCCTCTGCCCCTGCCCTTCTGTTGTATGTTTGTATTGCTGTAATGAAGCGGGAATTACACAGCAAACTCCCAGCTGTATTTCTGCTGTTTTTCCCTCTCCATCTTACAGCATTCCTTCTTTGCAGGATTGGTCTTGACTTGATCAATGGAAAACCTCGTGATAACAAGCAAGCTGGTGTCTTTGAACCAACCATGGTCAAAACCAAGAGCCTCAAGTTTGCAACAGAAGCTGCAATTACTATTCTCCGAATTGATGACCTTATCAAACTGCACCCTGAAACTAAAGAAGAGAGAGGAGGGTGCTATGAGGATGCAGTTCAGTCTGGAGCACTTGAAGAATAACTTAGGCTTTATTTATGTTTGTTTCACTTACACTTCCCACTCTTATAACTAAAATGTTAATAAAACAAGTGGTTGAATGTTGCTGCTATTTTCTTGTGTACAAACTAATTTTGGAAAGCAAGTTTCAGTCCTTGCAGTTAGAAATTAAGCTCTATGTGTGTTAAAAACTGGAGTGCCTGCAATAACCACTAACCTCTTTGTCAAGTCAGCAACTGAGTGTCAAGAAGTCATGATGCAAACTTATTTAATTTTAGGCAAAACAAAAAAAAAATGTGAGTTCCGTTATAAGAAGTTTATTAGTAAAATGTTTCAAAGCTAGTTAATGCTAGCTGTTCGTTCATTCCCTCACATTTATCTCTCAACGCACATGGCTATTCCCATTCCTCCTCCTATACAGAGAGCAGCAACACCACGTTTTCCACCAGTTCGTTCCAGTGCATACAGAAGAGTTACGAGGATGCGACAACCAGAGGCGCCCAGAGGGTGGCCAAGAGCAATAGCTCCACCTTGTATATTGATCTAAAAAAAAACCCAACAATATAGACAGTCAAAACATTTAACTAGTTTAGCTAACTTTCAACATCAATGACTTCACTGGGATCTAGCCCTTGACTATGTGTGAGCTTGAAACTACAAACACCATTCCATACAAGAAAAGGTGCATGTAAGTGCACCAGCTGGTAGTAACCAGTACTTCTGTCTTCACTCTAGATAACAGGTAACTTTACGGAGGGGAGAAAAATACCCATGCACTAAAAGAATGCTGGGGCAAGTACACTTGAAGCAGTAATTTCAAATTCTGAATTAAGTATGCTTGAGCAGTTACCTAGATTTGCATAAAAATCCACTGCAACAACGTTGGAACTTGTTCAGCTGGGAAACAGCTAGCTCAGCCAGTGGAAAGAGCAGTGTGAGGAAATGCCCACTGGGGCTCCCACCCTATTTGCTTAAATTGACTGCAAGAGAGCTGTGCTCACCCTTACAATCCAGATGCACAGAATGGGATGAGTTTGAGTTACAAGAAGCAAACAAACAACAGCCTACAAATCATTACCTTTTCTAGATTTACTTTCAGTTCTTTTGCTATTGCAGCAGAGAGTGATGCAAAGGCTTCATTAATTTCAAACAGGTCAACTTGTTCCAGAGTCCAGCCCGCTTTGTCAACCTGAGAAAATGATACAAATAGGACTTTATTGTCTTTTAGGTCTTCCTCAGCACCACAGGAAGCTTTTCCTAATATGCAAATTGACAAGCTACCACTTCAAAAAAACTGAAGGAAAACAGTTTTTTTATAGCTAGTGTTGATGAGAGAATCCTTGAAGACTACAGATGAAACTTCAGTGTCAGACAGGTCAGTACAATGTGCTGTAATAATGCTGGCTGCTCATAAAAATCTTGACTAATTTTACACATATAGTGGTGGTGGTGCAATTGTGAAAATCCAACTGTAGCTGATGCCCTTACTAGAACAAGCACTGGATTCAAAAGCAGGCTTTAACAGATTAAAAAAAAAATTGTAGGACATAGTCTGACTTCATTAGGGAGTCTCTACTTATTAGAGACTTACACTTGAATTAGTGATCACTGCCACATCTAATTTCTCCAGTCTCTTCTGCCTTTACAGTGAAAGTTGCCACTTCAAGCTTTTCATAGGTGACTATTTTGGAAGATGGTTTGGCTCATGTTTTCACTTGAGAAACTTGTGATGCAATTGCCTACTCTAGTACAGGCTTAGGCATGTTTTGCATATGTACATTTTTACTTCCACTCACTTTGTTTCTAACAGCAATACTGTATCAGCAGAATCATCATTAATGATGTTTCACAACATGGGCTAGCCAGACTGGTGCACCTCTGAGGCTATAGTCAAGGAGGAGCCTTTTTCCACTAGATAAATTGAAGACCGTATGGAGTACCCCATTCTTCTGGGAAAAGCTTAAGATATATACTATGTTATTGCAACATTCAATGAGTATAACGTACTCATTCTGTCACTATGAAGCGCTATTCTAAAATTCTGAAGTGATAAACATATGGAGGGTGTGAACATGTGATAACACCCATTATGAAGTTGAATCACAGAATCACAGAATATTCTGATTTGGAAGGGACTCATGAGGATCATAGAGTCCAACTCTTAAGTGAAAGGCCCATATAGGGATCAAAGCCATGAA
This sequence comes from Lanius collurio, assembly GCA_020086605.1. NCBI lineage: Eukaryota > Metazoa > Chordata > Aves > Passeriformes > Laniidae > Lanius > Lanius collurio. Next base: position 3,436,500 of record JACBWW010000002.1, read on the forward strand.
CTTGGTGTTATTAGGACCATGCTCAGTGAAGGAGTAGTGTAGTAGTGTAGTAGCCCTTTTCCATAGTATCTATACTGTTAGAGGCACAGCTTGTCTGTTCCACAGTTTAAACTAAAATTCTGCATTGTATATGCAGTTACTGTACCCTTCATTTTAAGTAACAGTTTGAAATCTGATAGGAAAAAGCTTTAGCATTACAGGTCTGATTTTCTTGTCAAAAGCCACAGAGCTTGGGTGAGTTCAGGTCAGAACTCTGCATTGCCAGGACATTTCAGAGGTGAACAAAATAAGGCCTTTACACCGTATTAAAAAAAAAATAAGGAACATTTGAGCAAATCTGTTCTTAACAGAGCTCTTTTCATGCTCAATTTCATAGCTAAGCTTTAACAAATAATCAGCTGGGGCTGCCATGGGCTATGTCTGTATCAGCAAGCAGTGTGGTACCAGGAGAGCTGCTCACTGGGGCATTGAGAACCTTGTCCTGTGGGCTGAGCACTGAGCACATCAGCAGGTGCAGTAATGGTCTGAGCACGATAGATGTGGTTTTGGAAAGCACCTTCCTGTTCAGTTACACCTGAAAAGAATCCAGTTTGTAAACTCCAAGCTTTTTGCAGGCCAAACTGAAACACAAAGAGCACCATACCATTTGCTAATGCAGATGGCACTCAGTGGCCCTTCCCTCAGTGTTGTACTATTGCAAATACAATCAGGCAATGATCTGAAAAATAACCTGGCCAGACACATCATCAGAACCATATCACAGTAAGACCAAATTATCCCTGAATTTGGTTAATTATACACATCCCTGAAATTTGATCTTCAGCCTCCTAGGTTATCTAGGTACCCTTCCACAAACTTGACTAGTTTATGCTCTGAAGTCCATTCATATACCTATACATATGGGTTTTCTTTTTCCAACAGGCAGGTACTCCCCTAGTAGCACTAGGATTCCTAATCTTACATACAACATTATTTTGAGTATTTTTTTTCACATAGTTTACTTTTTTCCTACTAAGTTTTCTTCAGAACAGGGCAAAATCAAGACATGGCTAGAAAACAAAAAACAATTACAAGCAACAGTTTTAACATAATAGATACATGGGTAAGTGATTACTTACTGCTTTCCTTATTGCTGAAATGGGCCCTACTCCCATAATAGATGGATCTATGCCTGTCTGAGCCCAAGATACAATCCTAGCCAAAGGCATAAGACCTCTCCTAGCAGCTTCCGATTTCTTCATTAGAAGAACAGCTGCAGCTCCATCATTTAAACCTGTGGAATAACAAACAACTTGTATGTATTTGTTGGGTTTTTGGCTTTTACTGTACCACTTTCTCCTGTTTGCATAAGATCACAATCTAGACAGAACAAAAATCACTAATCATTTTTTGGTTTAGGTCAGTATTGTTCATATCAGCCAAGTCTGTTCTCTGCCACAAACACTTCAAACTACATTGCTGTAAATGTGACATTGTTGATTCTATTTGGAAATGAGCAGGCGGAAGAATCAAAGTACAATCTGAAAAAGAAGTACATCAGATTTATTAGGCAGGCTTTGGGAGGGGCAGCATAAGGAAGGACAAAGGAAGATGTTTAAAAGCTGCTTGTGGCAGTCCCACAGGAGTAACATTTTTAAACATGAATCATTAAGTCTTCCATTCTCCAGATCTGCAGTATCAGAAACTCTTAGACAGTTTTAAAAGGAAATATTCTTTCCAGCCTATCAAGTACTGTTGTTATTGTCCAAACTCTTGTATTGTTTCATAGAAAACAAGGAAACAAAAGAAATCCTCCACCACATCTAAAATGGAGTTCTACCTACGTAGTCAAACACGTTGCCATTTCCTGCAAAGCAGTAAACACACAGCAGCCACACCCCTTGCAGAGACCCTGCCTTGAGCCACAAGTGGCTACTGTTCTTTTCTATTTCATTTAAGCCAGATGGACCAACCTGAAGCATTAGCTGCTGTTACTGTCCCAGTTCCATCTGTCAGGAAACAGGGCTTTAACTTTGCCATTGTTTCTAAGTTGCTCCCATGTCGAGGGTGTTCATCTGTTTTAATTTCTACAGGGCCTGCAAAACAGAGCATTATGCTCACAGGAGGGTCTAATCACACACACACATCTCAAACAGAAAGACAGCAAAAACAACAGGCTGTATTGTTGTATTTCAAGGGATACTTCTAGTAATCTCACTACAAAGAGTTGTCAAGTGTCATTAAATGTTATCATCTAAACGGGTATCATGAGATCCCTCCATTAGTTTGTTGCCTGCCTAATACCAGGACTTCTTCTGCAGGATTTATTCAATGGAAATATTGAACAACTGATCCTTGATTTCTTTTTTGAAAATTTAGTCTTTGCATCTAACTCACAAGGAGCTGGGGAATTCCCCTGCTCTAGAAACAGACCGTTGGCACAAGCATCTTAATAGGTCTGTTTACATCCCTCACCTAAAGAGAAACATACCCAATATATATAACCTGACTACGTAATTAACTACTAACTCTAATTATTCTCACTGTGTATTTTACTAGTGGGGCAAGGTTTGCCAGATCAACATGACTGTTTTAAGTTTGGTGCAGAAGGAGTCTTAACAAAATGAAAATTACTGATTTTGGTACCATATCCAAGTCTATGTTAAGTCAGTGCTTTGTCTAGGTTGTTACTCTATCTCCAATAAAACACAGTGGTAGCATTTGCAGAAAACTACACTGAGATATTACACATTTGCATTGCTTCCCTTTTATTTAAGATATAACCATTGAAAGCTGAAAAAGAGAACAACAGGCTACATGCTTACAAAAAGGCTGTGTAAGTGGGAAACCATCCACTTATTACAGGAGACATAGGAGAAAACAGAATTTTTTCTTTAAGTCAGCTCTCATTATTCACTCACACTTACCTTTTTTAGAAGGTACAAGAACAGGAACAATTTCTTTTGTAAAATAGCCAGCTTTTTGTGCTGCCTCTGCCCTGTTTTGTGACTGTACAGCAAGTTGGTCTTGTTCCCCTCTGCTGACTTGCCACTGATTGGCCACATTTTCAGCTGAAACAGGAACAAAATTCAAACTGCCATCAGGAAATGCCAAAGTTTTAAATTGCAAAATTGTAAGCACAAATGTAACCATTAATGTTTGCTGTAGCAAGCAGCTGAGTTTGCTGAATGGTTTTAATTCAGATTTCCTCATTTTGTTTACTCATGATTCTCTACTATAGTTTCACTTGAGGCTGAAAATTTCAGTGTGGAATCTCCTCCCAGATGATATATCAAATTAAATCAAATGCAAACAAGCTTTTCTAGTTTACTGCTTCCCTGAATTACTATGCTCAGATTTCTCTACAGCCACTTCAGAAAAGGGAACAGTTCTGAAGTCACTCTGTTTCATAAGCAGGGTCTGGAAAAGCAGTTGGCTGACCATCCCATCCAGGGTGCAATAACCTGAAGTTGCAGAACCACACATATTGACAGGACACTTAGGTAACTCCCCCCCACTGTAAATCTCTGCTGCTGAATAGTCCAGTTACATACAGGGATTATTCTGGTTTGTTTGTTTTTGTTTTTGTTTTTTTTTTTTTTTTTTGTTTCTGAAATTTATTTTCTCAGATGTAGAAGAGATGCAGACAGATTAGTTCAGACAGAACAAAAACCAAAAACAGTAGCTTTACAAACAAAGTGGAAAATGCCTTCAATGCCTTTCAATATTAGATATTTATTTCTTTCTTTTTCATGACTACAATGTAAGGACAGCTTGAAACATGTTATTTGTAACTTCAGATTTCTGAAATTTCCTTTCATTGAATTCTTTCAGTTGACCATTTCATTTTATGGACTGTTACCACTTACCTGTTATGCCCATATGGTACTGATAAAAAGCATCTGTAAGGCCATCAAGGATTATAGTGTCCTGCAAGGAAGCCTCTCCCATTTTCACCCCAGCTCGCATGTGAATGACATGAGGAGCCTGCAAGAGGGTATTTCAAAAGGAGTCAGATGTTTATGTCTCCAGTACACAATTCAGGTGGACCACTGAAGAGATGGACCCCTGCCTGCTGGCTGGAGGTACTCATCCCAAATCCTGGCAGTTTTTCCAGCTGCCTGCTCTGCCTGTCCCTCCAGAGCCTGCCAGCTGGCACACCATTTGGCCTCTGCATTCCCCTGGTAGCAGATCACCACGCTGCAAGTGGTGTTTCCTCTCTACAGACCAAATCTATCATTCCTGGGGCTGTGGCTCTCCATCCTACTAGCCTGCTCTGGGTAGCTCCCGATGGCACTCCGCTGCCAGGGAATGTCAACATCATTCTCTGCACAGGCAGCTGAGCCCTGGCAGAAGAGGCCATCTGTTTCTTGGGCATCAGACTGCCTCAGACCCATTCCTGAATACAGCCTTGGGATAAACACCTTGAAATAAAACTGCTTTGCTTTCTTTCCAAGCTCTAATTGCTTGGCAAACAATAACATTTTCAGTTATTCCTTCTCTGGGCTTCTTGCAATACAAAAATCCTGTCTACTGCCAGCTGTCACAAACAAATCATTCACCACAACAGAGCTAGATGGAAATGAAAATGGAATTTTAAATGCAGCGTGTGTTTGCAGGACAGTGTGTGTTTCCAGTAGCTACAGTATGAGGTCTTTTCCTTTTTTGAAAAGCACGCTACTGAAGTCAACTGCTGTACATGTAAATTCATCCGCCAGTGCAGCAACCCTTTCAATCGGCCTCCAGGCGCCAGCCTGGAAACACAGGGTTTCAACATCAGGCTCTTTGCTCCCAGAGCGTTAGTGCAATGTGAGTGTGATCCCCTGCTTTACCTTGCTCATGCTTTCCATGCCTCCTGCAACCACGATGCTGGAGTCTCCCGTCAGTATGGACTGAGCAGCCAGGCACACTGCCTTCAAGCCTGATCCACAGATCATCTGGCAGCTCCAGGCAGGCACAGAGTATGGGATTCCTGCAGCCACACTGGCCTGCCGGACAGGGTTCTGGCCAGCACCTGTGGGAACAGGCAGCAGTTTTCTTTTGTCTGTTCTTAAAAGCAAATGTCTGCCTTTTCACTGTTCACAACAACATCCCAATTCCACCAAAATTTAGAGCTTGCTCCTGCTTTCAGCTGGTGGGCAGAAAGGTGCCCAGCAGTAATCTATGAACAGAAACCTCTTTCATTTATATTGCTGATCAATTAATACCTGCTACTGATAGTTTTATATCTGCAACTCTGCTTTTGATGCCAGGTCAGATGAAACACTGTTTCAGACCAGCCCTAGCCTGTTGTATGTGTAAGATGAGAAATCATTTAAATTGCTACTTCCTGAAGAGTTTCTTTTTGACATCTTCTGTACATCACCAGAAGTTAACATTCCCTGAAAGTTCATATGGAAACTAAAAGCATAACTACGCACAGATGGACCTGAAAGCTTCCAGTCTTTGTTGTGATCCTGATGGAGATAACAGGATCACTATATTCAAAGAAAACACTCTTCATCTGCATCTCCCCAGGCCAAAGCTCTTTGTACAAAAAGACAAGGAGAGCACATCATTCAGCAAGCTAAAAATATAGAGGAATATGAATCATCTTTAAGACAAAAATATGTACTTCCTTCCTCCACATTTAAAATACAAACCTGCCTATGACTATTACCCTGGAAAAAGCAGGAGCAAGTTCAAAACAAAAAATTCTCTGCCAGCTGCATTTTCATTAAATCAAAATATTTGTCTCCAAACAAGTGGCATCATAGATCTTGCTGATCAGTCCTGCAGATAAACACAAATGCAGGCCTAGGTCTTAAAATCTCAGAGTTACCATTACTCAGGATGTTAAATTTAGGAGCTGAGATGACCATGGTGAGAAGGATGCTGTAACAAAGAAAAGAAACTGACATTCACACATACACTGTTGGCAACTTCAGGGATTTAAAAAAAACCCCGAACTATGCCCCACAACATCCTTTCCAAAAACCCATCCTTTCAGTCACTCAGAACGTATGGATAAGCGGCCACGATGCCTCTCAAGTCCTTTGTTAAGGAACCGCGTTCCCAATGGCGAGGGATAACGTCCTGGAAGGTGAAACCTGAGCTGGTCAACGGGGAGATGCGGCCGCGAAGAGGGAGAGCCCGGCCGCGGGCGGAAGGGTCCCGCCGCCGGCCCATACCTGCGGTGAGGACCTGCCCCAGGATCACCTCCGACACCTCCTCGGGGGCCAGCCCGGCCCGGCGCAGCACCTCCCGGATGGCGGCGGCGCCCAGCTCGTGCGCGGGGAGCGACGACAGCCCGCCGTTGAAGGACCCTGGGAGGGGAACACAGAGGGAGAGCGCTCAGCACCCGGACACCGCCCGGCCCCGGCGGCAGCATCCGCCACCCGGCGCGCCCGCCGCTGCCTCTCACCCACGGCGGTCCTGGCGGCGGACACGAAGACGACGGGGTCCGCGCTCATGGCGGCGGCGGCAGCGGCAGCGGCGGGAGCGGAGCGGAGGCGGCGAGAGCGCAGCAGCGGCGGCGGCCGGGGCGAAAGCGGAGACGGCGCCGGTCCCGCCCCTCACCCGCCCCGGGCGGGGCGGGTGGACGGAGCCCGAGCAGGGGATTCGTAGCCGGACACCTGAGGACAGCGAGGGGGCCGGCCGGGCGGTGGCGTGGCCGGGCCGGCCCCTGGGGCGATCGATGGGGCGAGGGTGGCCTTGGCTGGCTCCTTCCCAGCCCCTTCCCAGCCGGGGACGGAGGGAGGAGCGGCTCCGCCGGCCAGGCCGGGGCTGCCGGGGCCGGTCACTTCCCTGTGCCTCTCGCTCGCTCGCCCGGTGCCTGTGCACCGCCGGCTGCCAGCTCCGTCTGCTTATTTACAAAACAAAGCGTGCGGGTCAAGTGCTCTCCTGTCATATTGTGGCTTTAAGGACAGTTTGTTTATTTCGTGATGGCATTTCACAGGATCTGCGTGAATAGGAAGAAAGAATAATAATTTGAATTAAAATATAGAAAACTACCTATCGCTGGTCTGATCTGCTCAGCAACTGATGCCTAGAGATTACCAACACCCAACTCCGCCTTTTTATTTATTTTTCTTAATTTTAGCAGAAGCCTGACATATATATAATATGTTAGCATGGGCAGTGCTTCGCCTCTGGCCCAAAAGCTGTTCCTGTCTGACCTGCCCAAAGATGCAAGCAGGGGGCTGCTCCCAGGCTGCTTCCACGGGAAGCGACGCTGCAAGGGGAAAGGCGAGGTAGCCGGGAAGGACGCGGCGCTGGCCGCAGGAGCTCCTGGCAGCCAGGGAGCGGAAGGAGAGGAGGCGGCTACAGCAGGGCAGCCAGGCAGGAATGTTTCTCTGCGGGGAAATGTAGGTGGGAAGCCTAGAGATGCGAGGTGGGGAGCAGCAATATTACGATATCTGGAGGAAGAAAGAAAGTAAGTCAAAGTAACTTTAAAAAAAAAATTACAGAGACTGAAATAACTGGTCTGTCACACAGCTTAGAACTTCGGTCCTTACTCCTTCCTTCCTCATTCAGATACCTGGCCTAAGGGACATGACAGCCAAAGCACTGCATTGAATTTGCATCTGAAGGTCAAGAAGATGCTTAGAAAATGTGCTGTTGCTCCTACCTTAGCTACAAAGTTGGGAGACTTCTTTTTTTTTTCTATCCAGGTAGTAAAATTCTGTAGGATTTTGCAGGGAGAACAGAAGTACAAAAATCCTCGAAAAGCACACAGTCTGTGATGACAAACACCAACAAACATAAATGTGGTGATATATGCAGTGAATGCACCACTACACCTGTATTCACATCCTGCACATGCTAATCTGAGCTTGGCAGTATTAAATCTGCATCCACAAAATGCACAATAATACCTAAGATTCTTCTGACTCCTATCAGCCTCTATTCTTGCTTTAAAATTTAAAAAGCTAGAGCATTACTAGATAGGGGAAAAAATCCTGCTTCAGCTATGGTGAGCAAGAGTGTTGGCTTAGATTTCACCATTATACTGTTAAACCATGCTGCAGGACTCCCACACTCAAAATACATTCCTCCTTTTTGGTCTTTGTGAAGGATAAGGCCAAAGCAGAAAATCGTGTGTCATAAGATTTCTTCAGTTACTTTGTGGTTTCCAGCTTTCAGCAAGAGAACAATCTGCTCAGATATCTCCAGGAAAGGAAATCTCTGAAAAATCCCGCAGGCAGCCAAATGCTTAGGTGGATCAATGTACCAGTCTCTTAAGGAGATGCATTAAAGGATGCATTAATTTGCAACATGCATGCACCACTGCTTTTCTTTAATGATGCTGTACACTCAGAGCAGTTGATAACACTGACAAAAACCTCCAGTTAAATCTGGAGGGGAAAAACATGGTTTGTGTCTTTTCAAAAGGCTATCAGTGAGCAACTAGTAGAACTAACAAAAAAGCAAATCTCAGGAAAGTAGGATTTTAAGCAATACAGTGATTGTTTTAGAAAAATATTGTATGGTTCCTGAGCAGCCTTTTATGACTGAATGTAGTCCCTCCACCTTTTCAAAATTCAGTAGAGAGTGAATAACACAGACATATGAGGGCAGCACCAAGTAACCTTGGTTATCAACTGTACCATATACCAACATGTCATTCTTAATGTAACATTTGACTGATCACAACTTAAGGTCATTGATACAAATACAAAGTCAATAATGTGAGATGAGCTCAGATTAAATGTCAGCAGGTGTTCAAAGTCCACAACTGACAGTATACCTTAAGTACACCTTATGAACAGGATTCTCTTGTATTTAAAACTCTACAAATATCACCACAAATATTGAATTGAACATAAAGTGAGGCTTCAGCCCCTTCCCTCCCCACACTTCACTAGCAGACAGAAAAAGTTCAAATATGAAGCAGCCTTAGGGATTTCAGACCAGCTCACCCCAGGGAGCTGACTTGCGGCACCTTTGCTCTTAGCCCCAATCAGAACTGTTTTGCAGCTCAACGTTAAGTGACAAACCAGACTATGATGGTGGGGCAGCTAAAACCAACAGATATTAATTTTCTCTTGGTATGTTTATCAGGTTTGCAGTATTCTATTTAACTCTGCTTGGATGGTGTCCAGGATTGCGATCCAAATGGATAAAAGGGGCATGTCACGTAGCAAAATAATGTAGCAATTGCTCAAAGGCAAATAATTATGAAACATGCGTGGTACAGATCAAAGTTAAGTTGCTTAAATGCAGAAAAAAACCCATGCTGAATGGGAGTAGGTAGCTGTGCTTTTAAATTCAATGTACTTAATGAGCAGCATAATACTCAATAGCAAACTATTGCCCCACGCTGGTACATTTTGCCATTTCTTAGAAATCCAAACTCTGGGAAATTAAGTCATCGATTCAGAACAGAAAGCTTACTTGCTATCAGTTGCACGAAGTTTATATACTACTTTGCTATGAACACAATCAAATGGACATGTGCCTTCCATGAAATACTCAAGGTGCGAAGATTTTTTGCATTATCATTTGCTAATGGTGTCTCAGTCTTATTAGAAATAGACAAAAAGTTAGAGGATTTCAGTGTTCACTGATTTACTCTCCTGCTAAATAACTTTTTTCTAAATCTGACCTTTAAAAAGATCACTATCGTTACCAAAATGTGAAGCTCTTGGTTTTTTTTTCCCTTAAATCCAACACTTGGTCAATGAATATTTGCAAAAACCGGTTTGTTGGGAATGCGAATGTAATAAAAACTAAGCTGCACCTCTTAAGGGAAAAAAAAACCCAAAAAAACAACAAAACCCAAACCCAATTACTTAAAATTCACAAATCTTAATATGAGTTATTAATTTTTTAAAAAATAGATTTCTCAACTTTCCTGCAATAGCAAATTCTCCAGACTATAAAGTCTTATACAAAAATATTGGTACTAATAGGGCTTAGGGCCCTCAGGCTTCCTGGACACCTTTAGCACCTTCAGGCCTTTTTTCATGTGTAAAAAGACAATTCATTCTTCCAGGTTTTCTTAGCAGTGGACTGACATTCAGTTGTCTATGGGTAGGTTCAGTACATAAGGCATGTTTCAAAGGACACAGTTTTCCCAGTGAGGACAAGAGCTACATTTTCTAAAATTTCTCAATCTCTAACCTGATTGACAGGGTCCTTGGAAATCAAGGCAATAAAATGTCCTTGGCTGTGTTAAGAGCAATCTGTATTTCCCTTGAATCCATGTTTGTAAGAGAATATTCATAATCTAACTGGTGTTTAATTTTAAAATGTTGTCTTCCCCTCAGACAGGAAAACTTTTGCACTATTAAAACTATCTCAGCTTTCTATGGTTTAAAAAAAAAGTGTAGTAAATACCTGGGCTTATATCCTTAGCAACTACGTGCGCAGCTGTACTCCAAATGCAAGCTTGCAGTATTTATCAAGTATCCCCAAAAACTAATTTAACTCGAGTCACCATTTGGTTGTAATTGTATCTGAATGGATTATCAGTCAGGGGATGTCTTCAGGACAAGCTCTGGAGTTCACTCACTGGTGTGGTCAGTCCCTAACAGGAAAAAACACCTGACCACTCTGAGGCACACACTAATTCATAGGGGTGTGGGACTACTGCAAGTGCTGCCATCTCAGAGACAAGAGCTGCAAATCAAATTGGGTCTGTGTAGCTGAACGTTATCATGCTTTATCTGCTTTCCAGGAGTTTATATACAGAGATACATATATATATATATATATGTATGTATGCAAACACATATATATATGTAAACTGATAAAAATTACTGGTAATTAAAAATAATCCTTGTAAAAGCTTTCTGAAAAAGTTTAGTTACTTCTTGTTATAAAGATGTAAGAAAAATATGTGATAATTCCACTAAGAACCATAAAAGCATGTTTTAAGGGGATATAAAGACAGTACTAAGCCTGCAGCCTATTATTCAGAAAGCTTCTCTAAAAGAGAGTTCACTGATGTCAAAGTTGGGCTTTCTGCTGCCCAGATCTTTAACAAGTAGTTACCTGAAGGACCTCTCTGTATCACTTTCTTCCCAGAGCAGCAATCCATAGATTTTTATCTTTCTCCCACACCTGTAGGCTCCAGCAGCCTTTTCCAGTGTGCCTGAGAGCTCATTCTCTGCTTCAGATATACCATGGGTTTGCCTTGCTCCATTTCCTGTCCTCACAAGTCAAGGACAGCCTTTGCAAGAGCCAACTTGCCTTTCTTTAGTTCCTGATATTTCAAGGTCCTTTAAAATGCCAAGAAATGTACGTACGGTACTCCAAACATTTTTTCTTTTTACTTTTGAGAAAGGCTTTATCTCATTTTCCCCCTAATTCCTCACTTTCCTGAGCTGCAGACTAATTATTTTTATGAGTGTTTTAGAGTAGGAAGCATTTTCCCTCAGAGCCTGCCTTCCCTGGGGACAAACAGCATCCCTCAGAGCTGGGAAACATTATGGTGCTTGTGTTGATCCAGAGGGCTTCCATGTGAAACCAAGGGGTGGAACAGAAACCCAGAATTGAGGAGGTAAAACCAAGGAGGAGCCATCCAGTTAATGGATAATTAAGTTAATGTGTAACACACTGTCATTCAAGGAACCTAAAACCCAGTGGTGAGCTGTCCTGCCCACACATTCATAATCTAGTTCCTATCCCATTTTATCATTATATGTGAATCAATATATGAGTTTGGCTTTTGTGTCGGACAGATCATGATGTGCCCTCTCATCCAAGCACCAATGCTGCTGCTGGGGGATATGGTACCACCTATTACTTGAAAAGCTAATTTACTCCAATTACCACATTGTAAATAGAACCCAAGGTGGGTGTCAACACATTTGTTCCAGCAGCACTAAAAAGTCCCAGGTTAGTTCTCACTGTGTAATGTGATGAGCAAACAGAACAAAAGGGTATTTCAGTTAAATGTCCTCTTCCCAAACTTATCAGAGGACTGGTTACCAAATTGTTGCCTTTATTTCCCTAAACAAAAATTATAGGTGTAGCCTGATAATACACTTACTAATTTGAAAATACTGAAGGAAGGCATCCCAGAATATTAAGCTCTGCAGGCTGATTCCACTTATCTCTACATGTCCTTGGCTGCCTGCCTCTTGCTCAGCAAGCATATTTCCCACAAATGTAATCTACACTTGTAAAGATAAATTTAAAATAACTAGGTGCTGACAAGGGGTAAAAAATGCAGGAATACTTTCTACATGCTCATGAACACAAACAATGGTGGAAGGTTTACCATCCCACATGGTAGAGTCTATCTGAGCTAGACCCTTTATCTGTACTACTAAGAAGACACAAAGGAGGTCTGGCTTCTGAACATAACAAAAAGTAGCCAAACTCTAGACAAAATACCGTGAGATCTTGAGTTTAAATCACCACTGATAGACAGAAAATGTTAGGTATGTTATACAGAGAATAGAAGCAGCCCTGAGTATACTTCTGCACCTCTTTTATGTAGAAAAAGTTTCAATTTCTTATCCCGTTTGGTTTATATGCATTTTTAGTATTTTAATGTTTATGTTTGCACACGAGGAAATCAAGTCAATTTGCTACATTAATATTCTTATTAAGGCCTACTCTAATAATTCAGTGTGTCTCTCATGCTGCCACATCCTGTGATGGCTTCATCTGTTAATTGATATCTGGAATGCTTAAAACAAATACCTGCAAGAAAAACAGAAGCAGGAGACAGTGTACAACACAGCGCAACTCTTTTCACTTTTAAATGAGGTAAGACTTCAAAGGAATTTATTCAGGTCCTTTCTCCTGGTGGTCACCTTACCACCCTACTTTCGGTAGCCACATCAAATCGCTTGTAGCGTGGTTTTTAAACGTTTTAAGTTCCCACCGAAAAAATCTGTATATTCTTATATACACATACATGCAGATGTGGGACCGCGTGCATTGGGCTCTCTTCTGTAGTGATTATATTCTTTCTGCTCCCAGTAACAGTCGGGAGAGATTTCTGGAGCACCTTCAGCACTGACATAGTGAGTGACAATCAGTTTCATCTGTGCAACCCAGCTGAGAGAGTAATTTAACCTGCAGAAACAACTTTGCCGGCAAAAGTATTTATCCAATAGTACAGCTTGCAAAACCTGAAGCTTAGATAGTAGGCAGGATAAACTTTATTTTAAAGCACCAGCTCAATGCTAGACTGCAATGAGGGGCAAAATGTATTTTATTGGTTTTTATTCCCAAACGAGGAAACTGATTAATTTCTTTGGAAGCACTTGGATTCTAAGTCCCTTATCTTTCCTTAGCGACGGAGGATACTGGCTCGCACCGACGCCGCTGAGCGGCGGCCGGGGGCCAGGCAGCCCCGACAGTCACGCCGAGAAGGCCAGCACCCATCTTGCACTTTATTTACTGCTGCGCGCAGCTTTCCTTCCCAGAGATCCCATCTTCTCCGCGAGCCTTCCGGGAAGGAGCCAAGCCCTTTTCCCAGGAGATGCCGGGCTCCCGCTCCCCTCAGCCGGTTTGGCGGGAGACGGGCGCCGCTTGCCCCCTCCGCCCGGACAGCAGCGCCCCCCGCCGGCAGGAGGCCACGCAGCACCCTGGGAATACGGGCGCCGCACGGCCCGTTTGACCGACGGTCTTTAAATCGGCGCTCCAAGCACCCGCAGGAGCCGCCGCTTCCCGGCGGGGCGGGCGACGATTCCCCGCGGCGGGTGTCCCACAAGCAGGCCGAGGTACCCACACCGCGACCCGGCACAGCTGCGGTGCTGCCGCCGCCGCCGCCGCCCCGCGCTGGGTGCGCGCGCAGCCGCCGCCCGCGGGGCGGGCCGGGCGCTCATTTCCTCCCTGGGCGCCATTTTGTAGCGCAGAGAACCCGCAAATAAAGAGCGGGCGGGAGCGGCGTGTGGGGAGCGCGGGCTGGGGGGGTGCGGTGGTCCCGGCCGCATAGCTGGGGGCGGCAGCGGCGCCCGCGGAGCTGGTGGCGGCTGGCGCGGAGGTGGCGGCGTTTCGGCCCCGCTCGATGTGAGGAGGAGTGCGGCCCAGGCAGGCGGCGTGCGAGGGGCGCGGGGCCTCCGCGCCGCGGGCTGGAGGTGAGTGGCCGTGCGAGTGCTCCGCCCTGGCGGGACGCAGGGACAGGGCAGCCCGCGGTCCCGGGGTGCCGAACCCCAGCGGCGCTTCCATCCCTCACCGCGGGCGCGGAGGGGGGAGGAGGAGCGGAAGCACTTAGAGCCATTTTGTGTGAGGCCCTGGAGCCCGGCCTGGCTGCGCGACCGGGATCCTCCTCCCGCTGCCTTGGCTGCCGGCGCGACCCCGGGGGCCGCTCTTGTCGCTTCCCTTGCTGGAGAGGAGCGAGGGCGGTGGGGCGGGCATTGCTTGGGCTGGGGGGCGACCGCAGCAGCTGCGTCTGTCAAACACCTGCGGCTGCGCCCCGGGGGGGGGGGTGGCACCCCCGCGGTTGCTGAGGCGAATGTGAGGGCTGGCCAGTTACGGTGCTACTTTGAAGCTTTTCTTTTTAAACATCAAAAGGCTCCTCTGTACAAGAAAGAGAAGGAGTTGCTGGAGGGGGTCCAGGGGAGGGCCACAAACATGATTTGGGGTCTGGAACATTTGTGAGGAGAGACTACGATAGCTGGGCCTGTTTTCTATAGAAAAGAATAGACTGAGAGGGGATCTCAATACAGACAAGTATCTTAAAGGTGGGTGCTAGGTGAATGTTGCCAGACTTTTTTCAGTGGTACCCAGTGACAGGACGAGAAGCAGTGGCCATAAACTGAAACACAAGGAGTTTCACCTCGACATGAGGAAAAACTTCTTTACGTTGAGGGTGGTAGAGCACTGGAGCAGGTTGCCCAGGGAGGTCATGGAGTCTCCCTCTCTGGAGGCAGTCAGCACCCACCCGGACACGTTCCTGCGTCACCTGCTCTAGGTGATCTTGCCTTGGCGGAGGGGGTGGTGTTGGACTGTGTAATCCACAGAGACCCTTTCCAACCCTAACGATTCTGTAAATTTTATATGCATATATCTATATATGCACACACATACATGCTTTGGGAGCCCATGCTGGGGTTTTCCCCGTGAAACTCTTGTCATTTAAGTAACTATCAGCTCAGGTATAACGAGTAAGGTCTCATACCTAATATTATTAATTAAGTTCATTGAAGTTTTTACAAAAGTTTTTAAATCCTGTGTTTTATAAAAGTTGTAGGAAAAGGTGTGCGGGCTTCTACCAGAGTTACTAAAATTAAAATGCGCTTTCCCCATTTCACATCTCTTTTAATTGAAACTGCCATAAAAGCCTAAAACATAGAGATTTCATAAAAATTTATTCAGTGCCTGTGACAGTGTTGCTCTGAGCATGGAATATGGTTTTATGTTGCTTGTTGCCAGGAGCAGAAATGCAGAAGGAGTGGTGTGTGGAAGCCACTGTTTCTGCAAAATCATGAAAGTGCTTAGTTAGGATAGTACAGTTAAGCTGTTCATAATATAAATCACAAAATATAATCGTGTTAATTCCAGTCAGTTATGCAGGAATGCTGTTTACATTGATTCTCTTTATTGTGGAAAATAACATTTCATAATGTTCTGGGAAGATATTTCTGATATGGGTAGGAGAGAGATGATCTCTTTTAGAAGAGAGCCGTATGATAAGAAGCGTCTCTCGATGCACAGTGCTTGAGAAGTTACTGTATTAAATTCAAAGAATGAACATTTCAGTTGCAGTGTTGTTATCTGTAGCATATAGATTCACCTGTTAGTTAACAGAAAACTAAGGCAAATCACCGTGACAGTTGTTGTAGCTGGCCTGGTGCTGCTAATGTTTCTGAGAAACATGGAGCACAACGACAGCAGTATACAGCAGTAATAAGTGTCTAAGCTTCTGGTAAGGTACTCCAGGTTCCCAAAAAGCTGTTGCAGGGCAGTAGTGAGTTGAAATTCATATTCATGGAAAGAGCACTAAGTGTTTATCTGTAGATACTAGCAAGCTAACTTTTCCAGAATAACCTACGGAACATTTTTTGCTAGTGTGTTTTTATTTCTTAGTGTGTGGGTTCTATCATGGCACATAATAACAGGTGTCAGTAAGACAGTAACTTCTAATGCGGTGGCCCATAACTTCAGCCTTTGCTTTTGTGCTTTTGTCTGAAAGCAGGAGGTGATTTTGTAAATGATGTTTTGCTGGGTGTAGAGGTTAGAGTAGCCTGGTCTGGTGCTGGAATTTTGTGTCGGGCCTGGAGGTGTAAGGTTGATTATCTTTGGATGAAACATCAACCTTTGATTCTTGTAGTCGTGATTGTGACAGCAATCATTTGTTTGTAGTTTTTGTATGCTGCAGCAGGAGTTACAAGCTAAGTCCTTGGGCAAATTCACCGTTTTTGGTATTTGTGTGCTTCTGGTACTTTTTTGAGGAATATACATGTAATGACTTGATATAATGTGTGCACCATTTAATCAGTGTTAGCTGTAGTTGTGTGGGACATCTGAAGAGCATGTTTCTCTCTGTCAGAAACTTAACACTAGCTGAGATCTTCAAGACTATTTCCAAACTCCAAAGGAGTTGAAAATTCTAAAAATCTTTAGGAAAATTACAGTGGGAGAGGTGGCAGCCTAAATACAGGGGTCAGAAGCATTCTCTCTGTAATCTCAGGTTACTCTGAATGGCTGAGTTGGGCATTGGCAATTTGTATCAGTAGTCTGTTATGTTTGTGTTTTATATTTAAGGTATGTTTTTGGTAAAACAGTCTCAAATAAGGAGCTGCATGCAGAAGTTCAAGTAAAATGCTTGAGTAATTTCTTGTGAGTGGGAGGGAAGGGGGTGGGAGTGGAGGGGACCTCTTAAGTTTAGGGAAGCGCTTACGTGCCTGCGTGTTACTAAACCTAGCAACAGGAAGCTGCCATTCATTAGTGAGATGCTTCTTCTGAATGTTTTCTTTTTGTGGGTTCTAATGTCAGCATTTATTATAGGAAGGGAGTGTGAGTGTTGGTTGTTTTGTTTGTTAACCAGGACCTTGTTTGGTAGGGTGCTGTGTAGTTGTCGGTGGTGTCAGTCAGTGTAGATTGAAAAGGCTCTACTTCGTGGGGATGTATTTGCTTGTCTTACTGACCAACAGTTTTAGGGTTTGGAAAAGTTAAATTAGTTCATTGAGTCATTCTAAAAATACTAAGGTAATCCATAAAAATCATTGAGAAAATAAAATATCTCCTACTTCTGAGCGTTGTTTCCTTGAAGTTCATTGTGCACAGCCAAGGAGTCAACACATCCTTTCCCTGGTACATGTGCAGCTTTTAAGCTGGTCAGCTCTTAAAATTATGTGCAACTTTTCCACTGGAAAGCATATTGCAAAGATGCATACCTCTAGCAAATCTTGCATTCATTATTACTTTAGTGTCTGTAAGATTTATGAGCTCTGTGTATTTCACATAATCATAGTTGTAGAAAATACTGTCTATTGCTTTTTGAGGTAAGAAGGCATGTAACTCAGGACAGTGTGAATATTTAATCTAGCAAAATGCAGTCTTATTGTGCTCTGTATGCACTAGAGGAATTCAATTTGATGGTCTGTCTAAGCCATTTATTTTGCATCTTTTCCTGAAAATATTTGCATGGGTTTTAAAATAACAATACTTCCTGCTTATTAGAATCTTAAGGGTATAAGTACTTGCAAGAACATGTTGTAACGTTCACAGATGATCCTGTTTTATTCCAAAGAGGAGGAGCAGTAGTATAAATCTCTCTTCTCAGACCCTGATTATCCTCTGCCTTGTAAAATACAATATTATGTAGATGTAGACACATTCTAAATGTCAGTTTGATACAAAGCTGCGGGGTTTTGATTAGTTAAATAGAAAGAATTGATTACTGTTTGGCTTTTTAGACATAAATAGAAAGTTTTAGCTAACTTTTAGAAAAAATGCATCTGACTATATCTAGATTATAGGAGCAAAGTTGTAGTGTTGTTTTGTACTGTGGTGCTGCAATGTGTGGAACCAATATTTCAGTGGTGTAATACTGCAAATTAAAAAAATTAAGGTGAGAAGTACAAGTTTCTGACTTGTTCAGTGTTCTGTGTACATTAGAAACTACACTAAATAAAATTCCTTTTTTTTCCTCTCTCTTCAGAGTTCACAATGACGAATGAAGAACCTCTCCCAAAGAAGGTATGTGTAAAACTACTTGTGACTTCATCCTTCCAGGTAATCATGACAGCTTGATAAGTTATGCTTTTGTTTTTGCTTCATAGGTTCGCCTCAGTGAAGCAGATTTTAAGGTTTTACCTAGAGATGAGCTTATTCTAAGGTAATGTAAAAAGTGTTTTTTCCTTCTCAACATTTTAGTGAACTTCAAGTGGAAGATGTGTGAATTTACTCTTCCATTGTCTTTTAGCATCCTGTTCTGAAAAACTTTTATCTGTTTCATGATACATTTTTTTTGTAAAGTTGTTCTCTTGCCTCAAGTATTTTTATTTGTTTGAGGGGGGGAACACTTTCTCCCAAGAGGCAAAGTCCTTAACAGTGTTTTGTAAAACATGAGTAGGAGTGGTTTTTTTTCTTAGTTATAACTATAGAAAATATGATTGCTTAGATTCCTTGCTAGATCACAAGTTATTTTAAACATCAGAAAAATGTCAACTCTTTGACTTTTGTTGCTATTGAATCATCTTCTTAGTGTCTAGAAAAACTATCATGCTGTCAAAAAGGGCACTTGATGAATTTAAGGAGAATGACTGTTCAGTATACCCAGAAATGGAAATTCTGTTTTGGTCATGTCTGTTCCATTAGTTTGCATTCATCAGTGTTTCACACACTAGGGTTTTTTTATACGGGGGATGAATTACGTATTTCTGATAAGTTAACCTCTAATCATGATTTCACATAAAATTAGCAATTACTGCACTTATTGCTGGCTTCATTTGTAGGCTGGAATAAAATACTGTTCTTATATATGTATTTTAATCAATGTCACTTCTACTACTTTGAGATATAGGAAAGCATGTGTTGATCACTAGATTGTCTTGAGACTTGGGATGTATTTTTCTGGTCCATGCTTTGGTGAGGCAAATGCTTTTTCAGATGGATGTGTCATCACCTTTTTGTCTTTTAGGTAGTAAGTCACCATTGCTGTACAATTGCAGTGATGAAATACATATGTAGAAAAGATTTTTTTTTCAGTTTCTGTACTGTGAGTCCCAATTTTACTGTTCTTTTCCATAAGGTACATAGTTTAGTTTTGCTCATTTTAACTTTCATTGACTACACATGAGCAAGACCCAACACAGAGACTTTAGATCTGACCTTGAGTTTCTGCTTGTCTCTTGACTTGTTGCTTTGGAGTCATCTTAATCTTTCCCCTCTTTAATGCAGTAGTTACTTAGCTTGAATGTAGGAGCTTCTGAGAGAAACAAGAGCCAGGAACACAGTAAAAAAATACTCTGCGGCTCATAGCTAAAAATCTAGTCAGTGTTGCCCTGATCATTTTGCTGAGTGGTTATCTGGTAAAACACTGAAGCACTCTGATATGCACAAGCATTTCTGAGGAAATACAGTTCTTTTAGTGAACTTCAGTCAACAGGAACATAGAGCCAGTCCTTTTCAGAATGGTCTGGTTGCGGTGTGTGTCCCAATCCCCAGTTGCTTATCATTTGCTATGAACCCCAAAGTGCACCATAAAAAATGGGTGCTTCAAGAAAAATATTTAGGACTTCATAGCTTCAAATTACCTTTATAAAGTCTGCTTAGTATTGTTAGAGAACAAAATAACTGACATAATGCTGCTCAGTTACCTTCCACTTCTTGTGAGACTATAAGTGATCCCTTGAATGTAGAACAGATTGAGGAGTGTCCTTCCAGTTCTGCTGTCTGTGTTCTTGAATGCCTTTCCAAGTAGCACTTCAGTGAAGCTCTTCAGATTATTATTTTTGAAGCATCAGATTATGGACATAAACTGCCATATTGAGTGGAAAGCAAACTGATGGGAGAAAAAAAGCTGGCTTTTAGCCTTTGTCATTCTTCCCCCACTCAGATTTGCTGATGAGCCTCAGTCTGCTACAGGTGTACTGGAAAGCGTAATCCAGGGCAAGGAGGTCAAGGGTCTGGCTGTGTTCCCTCCCAAGATCTTGCCCATTCCCAGCCTACTGGGGAGGGCTGAATGTTGGAGAATGTGCCTTGATGAAGTGTGAGCATTTCCTAGCAGTGAGTAAAATGCTGATGTGTTACCAACACCATTCCAGCTGCTAGTGCAAAGCCCAGCACTGTGAAGGCTGCTCTGGGGAAAATTAACTCCATCTCGGCCAGCCCCAATACAAGTTGCTTGAATTCCAAGAGTCTCTGCCAGGTTTTTGACAAAATGCCTCATCTGAGCAATTACGTTTTCTAGAAGAGGTGGTGGGCATATGATGTCAAATCTGTGATATGGCCTAGTGCCATCTAGGTTTTCTTTTCCTGGAGTTTGGTTCTTGCCTAAACACTAGCAACTGTTG
Organism: Lanius collurio; assembly: GCA_020086605.1. Lineage (NCBI taxonomy): Eukaryota > Metazoa > Chordata > Aves > Passeriformes > Laniidae > Lanius > Lanius collurio. Next base: position 3,456,884 of record JACBWW010000002.1, read on the forward strand.
AGAGGTGACTTAGAGGTGTTATCTACCACATTCTTGGCCACCGTAGGCTGCATGATTTATTTGGGGGATTCTTTTCCTTTTTTTTTTTCAGGTAGGGATCCGTCATGTCTGCCTAACTTGTGTTTCAGGTCCTTGTTTCACTTGCTCTGTATGTTTTGGGAGTGTGGAGCTGTCACAATTTTGGTAGAATTACTGGTTTTGGGATGTGAAGTGTAACTTAAAAGTGGTCCTGTATATTTGAAGATTGTTTTATTGCATATAATTTTTTAATGTAAAACTAGGTTATTTCTTACTAGGCTTGCTGTTTAGTAGACTATTTCAGTTTTACTTTTGGGAGATAGAAATCTCCTGAACAAACAGAATTTTAATGGTCAAATGGTGAAACTTCTTAGACCAGAGTGATTAGTTTAAGGGTTAAGTAGGAATACTACTTCTCTCTTACAGAGCTTGAGAGTTCATTCATGCTGTTTTTGTGTTGAGCTGAAGAAATGTAAAATTTTGTTGTTGCTTGAAGGAAGAGATTTCATGCTTCCTTTTTCCAGTGATGTGTTCATACTTTCTGTTACAGGTCTCTGATGCTTTTTAGACCCTTTAATGAGCTGTTTGAATTCACTAAATTGTCAAAATTACCTACAGGTAGATTTTTCAGTTTCAGTTGAGGTAGTGGTGTAGGTTAGAGAGTTAAAATAGAGCAGTTATGATAAGTCTGGCATAAAATATCTGTCAGGGAGAAAAGGTAATGGAGAGTAGGGAACAGACACCTTCTGTAGTGGTAAGTTAGTAGATAAATTAGCTTTATAATGTGCCAGTTGTACCATCATGAGGAGCAGACATAGTTAACTGCAGAGTACTACTTAAAAATCCCAAAACCACCATGCTGTGAACTTTTTTCATAAAGCATTGCATGCTAAACTTGATGGCAGACTTTATTTGCTACTGATTTGATGGTTTGTATGAAATGCAGTGCTGTTTTTTAAGTGATGTTTTTTGACTGCAGATGAATTGCCTAGATAACATGCTTTCAAAATGTTATTAAACTGTTTGGCTTGTGGATGATGAATATAATCAGAGAATGGTCATAACATGAATGAGCTGATACAACTGCCTAACCTAAAATACTATTTCTAGTGTTATAATACAGTTTTGCTTGGCTTGTTCACTTGGTAACATATTAATGTTGTATTTGTATCACACTTGGTGTTACAGAACTTGGTTTGAACTGTTCTGCTATGAGAGTAGGATATATATATATACATAGGGTACTTTACAAAGATAGCAAAGCAATTAGTGTTTGATCCCAGTGTTTATCTAAATTACTAATTTTTAAGATGTGAGTTTTAAGTGTTGTAATGCACAGCTACTATTTTATTCTGAGATATGAAGCAGATTTAACTATTTCCATGATTAAAAGCCCCTTTTTAAAAACTGGAATTGTCTTTTGTGCAATTGTGTAATTCTCTCTTGATATTTTCTGATTATGGTATCAATGTGTACTCTGAAAGCTTAGAATGAGATGGCTTGATTTTTATAAACTGAGCTTCAGAAAATTCTTGTTTTTTCTTTTTACATCTGCAACAGGTGGAAACAGTATGAAGCATATGTGCAAGCTCTGGAGGGCAAGTACACAGACCTTAATTGTAAGTTAGCTGGGTTTCAAAATGGTGCAAGTTACCTGAATGTATAAAGCAGAGTGATCAAGTAATATTTGTGCTTTCTAAAAGTACTAGAAATAAGAGATAATACTGTATTATGTCAGTTACTTGTCAAGACAAGAGCCCCTGTTTTTTCTGCTGTAGGTTTTCAGCCACTCCCATCTTTCTTACCAACTTCTTTTCCAGTTGCAAATTTATCATACCATCTAAAAAGTCCTGTTTTTGCATCTATAGGACACAGAATGCTGGGAAGGGAAAAGCTTCAAAGCATAACCCCATAAACAGGTGTACTTTCAGAACTTTACCATGAGAAAAGGAAACTATCTACCAAAACACTCCAAGAATGTCTGTGCCTTTAGTAGTCTTATAGGATTGTAAGACTTTGAGGGCAAGTAGTGTTTAGAAGTAAATGTCTTAATATGAGTCTGCAAGTAATACTTGATCTGATGAGGCTAATTTGATTGTCATTCTTACATGGTCATTAAAACTTGGTCTTTTGGAAGATAGTATGGGAAAAACATCCTACTCTGGAATGAGAAAATATGAATATGTTTTGGGAGTGACTGAATAGCCAGTCCTAAGACACTTTTAAAAGCTTTGTTGACAGCTAGAGATGGTGTGTTTTCCTGTTTTCCACTGACCTTTTCAGTCTAAATACTTAAAGATGTAGCACCCACTGAGTTTGAAGGGTGTTTTTCTGTCAGTCCAGATGGATATCCTCTCTTTTGCTGTTGTTACATCCTTCTTCTATTGCTGTCTCATGATGTTTTGAGTTTTGGAGAGACTAAAATATAGCAAATGGAAGCAGGTGATTGCATTCACATTTCAAACTGTCTAAACATAGATAAAAAAGTTGTTTCAGCGTTCCCAGTTTCTTGATTTTGGAAACAATACAGGCCATAGTAATCAGTGTTAATGAATTATCTGCAAAGAATTATTTAGAAAACATTGTCCTGAAGCAATTTGTGATGTTCAGGTTATATTTGCAGCTGATTATTCTCAAGAAGTTAGAAAAAAATGAAAATCTAAATTATTCAAAATTTTCAATGCTTTATACATAAGTAGCAAAATTAATGTATACAGTTGGTATTGGGTTGCTTACATGTGTTTTTGTTGAGTAACTTGGAAATGTGCTGCCCTCTCATATTTCATATATAAGTTTTTATAAATGTTCATGGATCAGAAGTCTCATTGTGACAGAATGGTCTTGAGTGTCTTACTGTTTGCTCATGGAGGGTTGAGACCAGTTTGAGGATTTCCATAAACAGCACTGTTTTACAGAATGCAGATTGGTTTTTACCAGAGTACAGACTTTCCTCCTCCCCCTTCCCCCCCCCCCTCCCCCCACCTCAGCTTCTCTTATACATACCTGGGCAATTCCACCTTCCCAAGTTTCAGACTCCAGGTTGTAATAATAGTTGGTTAAGCTAGCAGTTTAAAAGTAATTTCCTATATAAACATGGAAACATCTTCAAAATTCTAGTAAGTCCTTTTTTAAGAAGGACCAGGAATATGGATTTAAAGCCACCTATTGTCAAGCTTTTCTAATACCTAATGATGTATTAGTTTTTGTTTATGCTAGTTATAAACATGACTGCAAAAAGCATAGCTGTTTATGACTTCTGTTTATGAATTTAGATTCTTTTAGCTGTCTTTTAAAAACTTTCAATGAGGGTACTATAAAACATGCTTTGTGTGTTGTTACTTGTATTAGCTAATGATGTGACGGGGTTGAGAGAATCTGAAGAGAAGTTGAAACAGCAACAGCAAGAGTCTGCCCGAAGAGAAAATATTCTGGTGATGAGGCTGGCAACTAAGGAACAGGAGATGCAAGAGTGTACTGTAAGTATTTAGAAAGAATGAGTGTGATATTCCTATTGCAGGCGTCAGCTTTTGAGCCAGTATCTATATGCTGTGTTTTTTGTAGATCTACAGCATTAGATTTTCTGTGTTTAAAGAAATGGCAGGGTACTTCAGCTTTCATCAAATTAGTAAAGATCACTACTTAAAGTGTAGGGGTTTTCTAATATTGGTTATTTCCTTTGATTTTTCAGCAGCACTTTTAATGAAGGGCTTTTACTTCAAACCAAGCTAATTCTTGCATGTGCCATGCTCACTTTCTTTCAGCATTTATCTACTGTGCATATCTACAGAAATGTTACTTCTGGGTATCATTACAGTCAGGAAGAAATTATAATGTAAGGATACGATTGAGTTTATTTAGTTTTATTTAGGAGGTTTTAGGCTGATACTTGCATTGCCTTTGAATAACCAAGTATTTGTAAGCTGCTGGTTGGCTGGATAGGTGAAGTTGCTACTGACTTGTTCAAAGTTCTCTTGATATTTGGCAGCTCTACTTAATTTCTAATGTTCTAAATATGTTTTTTGTTGATATTTGTTTCTCTCTCCTTCATTTCTGGCCATTTTCTGTGACTTTTTCATCTGTGTTTATTCTTGGTTTCTTGAAACTATCTCATTTTTGGTTACCTTAACATAATTTTCATTCTGCTTGAATCTGACAGTTTCTGAGAGGATTGTAGAAAGCTAGTTGCAGTAATACACTGTTCAGAGCTTCTCTTAAGAAAAACACAAGCTCTGTGCAAAATTAATAACTAGTATTGTAATTTTCCTTTGCTTTTTTAAGTCTTCCTTTCTTTTTTTGCCTGAAGGTTTTCAGAGCTGTCAGGTGTAGATAGTAGTGTGACTGAACTCTGTACACACTACTTTCGTTGCTCTTAAGACCGTAAGATCACTTTAGTTCACAGTAAGTAGTGCTTTAAATGGGAAAAGAAAAAAAGAGGGTATTAAACTTAGTGTGCAGTGGCAAAAAATAAAGCTCAGAATCACTGAGGTTGGAAGAGACTTGGGAGTTCTAGTCCAGCCTGCCTGTTCACAAGAGGGTTAGTTGGACCAGATTACTCAGGACTGTGCACTATTGGCTTTTAAGCATCTCCTAAAATGGGCACTCCAGAACTCTTTGGTGACCTGTGCCAGTGCTGAACCACTGACACAGCAGAATGTGTTTCCTTATGTTTAAGTGGAACTTCTTGTGTTTCAGTTTGTGCCCATCACCTGTACTTTCAAGTGGGTGCCACTGGCTTTGCCTCCTTTACTCCCTGTCTGGTATTTATGCACATTGATAACATCCCCAGAGCCTTCTCTGCTCCAGGTTGAGCAGCCCTAACTGTCTTAGCCTCTGCTTGTGTCACATGCTCCAGCCCTTTTATCATCTTCACAGCCCTTCATTGGCCTCACCCTGATAGGTCTTCATCTTTCTTGTAGTGGGGAGTCCAGGTCTGGACCCAGTACCCCACGTCTCACCAGTGCCAAGTGGAGAGGAAGGATCACCTCCCTGAGCATATAGCTAAACCAATAAATACTAAAAATAAATAAAAAGGAAATGTTAAGATTTTCACCAAAACCAAATTTGTGTGTGCGATATTTACCTTTCTTCCTCTGTTGAAGTTACAAACTTTTAAGTATTTAATGTTTTGAGTTTGACATTATGAAGACTGTAGGGGTTTTTGGGCACTTTGTGAGATGTTTATAGCTGCATAATCTTTCCACAGCATCTATGTAGAAGAACTTTTGAAGAGCTTTTATTTTCAGTATACTTTAAAAAAGAAAAATGGGTAGGGACAGCCTACCAAAAACAAACAAAAAACAGATACAGGCCCACACGCTCAGGTAGCTTATATTTTTCCTGCTCTTGACACAAGAGTAACGCCAAGGTTGTAACCTCCTTAGTATATGGAGGTAGGAAGATGCATCCTTGAAGAAGAGGTGTAAAAGCTGTAATGGAGACATTGTCACCTTTAGGTATTTTCAAGTTTAAAAATGCACATTGTTTCAAGGAGGTCTGAAGGACTACTTGGCTTCATGTTGCTAGAGTATGCGTTCCACTGCGGTAACAATAGAAAAATAAATCATGTTGCATAAGATGAAAAGCTGAGCTATAGGTTGCTGAATCGTTTAATAAACAAAAAGTATTCACCGTGACATGTTGTTTGACGTGCCTAATTTTAATCCATGAAATAATTTTTTCATATTTTTATTTTAGTTAACGATTTTTTATAATCCATACTTATATCCAAAATATACCAGTAACATTTATATATGTAAGCCTTCAGTGTTTCCTGTCACGTTTTATTTGGAAACACTGAGCATCTGTGGTGTTTAGTTTCATGGAAACTACAGATGTGTTTTTGGGACATTTTATTCTTACAAACTTACTGCTATTAAATTTAAATGGTTAAAAACTTAATACCATACCATATTCAATTGCTAGTAGTAGGCAAAGACTGAGTTTTCTGATTACTTGTGTAGAACACCTTGCTTGTTAAAATACACTAGCTGTTTTAAAATAAGGTGTGATGAACTCTATCTTGGTGTTTTAATTTTCACCCTTTTTAAAAATAGTAGCTTTTTTGTTGTGTTTTCAGCTTATGAAAGTCACCAGTTGTCATCTTGAAAGTGTAGGTGTGCATGTTGAAGTAGCAATAGCAGAATCGTTGCCCTTCTTCTGTATCAGTACTGTTCTTGAAGAAACAAGATGGGAGTGGAGTGCATAGCTCCATTCTCTCTTGTACTCTGTGCTGAGTCTAGCAGGAGAATGTATAGATTTCTTCAGAGCCAGCAGCTTAGTGAAAGTCTGTGACAGGTGCTGCAGAGTTACTCCATAGTTTTTAGGGTTACTAAGGGCTACCCTGAAGTTCAGGTGTTTAACATCCTGTTGTCAGCAGTAGCCTTCAGCTACCTTCCTCCAGAAGGAACAACCCCCTAAAAGAGGTTGCTGCTGTTAGGGAAGTGTGGGTAAGGTATTGGCTATGGTTTCTACATAAAGCTTTATTTCTGGCAGGGGTGGTGGTAAAGTAATGCTACTTCAGGGAAAGGCCTTAGCCCCCTCCCAGGCTACTGCACAATTACTGTAAGTCAATAAGTGGATAGACATTTGGAACTACTTGCTGCTGAAATATGTTTTTTATGGAATAGATAACAATGAGTGGAACTTTCTGTGGGTGCAATTGGACTGTAGCACTAGACAGTCATTACTCTTGTGGTTTAGGTTACTGCTCTGTCGTGTTTTTTCTCTTCTGAGGTCTCCATTTTATTCCTTCCTACTCCTTCCTTATAAGAAGGATAGACAGTTGTTCTTACTTAGATTGCTTACGTTTTCTCTCAGGCACCTGTGGTCTGTTTTGCAAATTGTTCATGTTTAGTCTTTTCTTTGTAGCTATCTTTGGATGATTTGAGCTGAAAGCATGCAACTGCTTCCAAGAATGTGGGAACTAGGGGGTTGAAAATGTTATTGTCTGTCTTTAACAAAAAGAGATAAAAATCCACGCAAATAAAACTTCACACAGTCTGATGTCCTCTAAATAGATTGCTTTCAGTGCTGTCCTGCCTTGAGTTGGAACAGAGAGAAAGCTGATACCAAGCTTTTTATTCTGTTTATGAAAATTACCGCTGCTTGTCCATCCGGTGGGCTTTTGAAAAGTACCAGCTTGTGTGTGCTTTCATGTTTGAGAATATGAAGTCAATAGGCGTTTCAGTTAGAGTGGGCCTTCCCTGGGGTCTGGCATTGGTCATGATAACTTTTCTTGCAGGTTCAGCTGTAGCCTGAAGTTGGTCCTGACTGCAGGCAAACTCTCCTGCTCCCTATCCCCTACCACCTTGAGTATCAGTGGGAGGTGACTCATACAGAAAGTGGTTAGAGAGAGCAAGAATGTGAGGTTTGGACTGGTTAAGCAGGAAGACAAAGGTAATTAGGAAATAGGCAGAAAAGGGAAGACATTTGGGCTTGCTTTGGGAAAAGGTCATATGGGGAGGAGGTTGCTAGGTCTTCACCAAGCCTGACAGATGTGAACTCTGGAGTTACAGCTGGAGAAAGCACTTCTGAAGGGATTGAGAAAATTTGAGTTGGAAAAAGTGGAGAGAAAGAATGATCCTCTAAGTTTGGGGATAGAATGAGCAAGGGTTGTTAAACTGAAATAAGTTTGTTCTGCATGACTGCTTTAGGGGAATGATGGTTGAGCTGAAGTCCTGTGCAGCTGCCATCTGCTGGTCTCAGGAGTGTGACCAGCAGAGATCCCAATGAGATTGGGATTGCACAGCATTGGCTGGGTCCTCTGGAGTGTTTAAGTGTGTTTCTGGCATGACTGAGGAGCAGTGGCAGCAATTCTACATGCTAGTGATTCAAGGAATCTGTTACAATTTTTAGATTTACAGTGGAAGAGGGAGGAATCTGGGCCTTGATAAGACAAGGAACATGGTCCTACTTCCCCCCTCCCCCCCATAGTGATGCCTGTTTAAAAATGGATTGAGAACAGTCTTGCTGGATCGTATATTCTGAAATATGTTGCCAGTGAAGTTGTCTGTTTCACTCTCTACTAGCTGTAGCCATCACAAAAAATTGACGGGTTGTTAAAATAATTCAGTAGCAGAAGAATCAAAAAGTTGAGTGGATAGGAAATGCACATCAATAACAATGAATAAAATCGATCTTTATTCAGTGAACAACGTATTGCACATTCGGTGAGGCAAAGGACCCATGGGGTAAAATGCCATCCAAGAAATGTTAGCATAACCTTAATCTGGACTTGTTTCTAGGTAATGTTTGTATGTGGGTTCTTGAGTGCTTTATTTCTTGAAAATATTTATATGCAATGCTTTATTTCCTTTATATTTCTTTCTGGATACATAAAAGTTTGTCTATTTAAAATTTAAAGTATGATGATTTTAGGTTTTTTAAGTAGCTAAGTATTTTTATTTTGATAATATCAAATTAACGTGTCAAAGGAAATACTTCAGTTCTTTCAGTACTTTTGAAACCATTTACTTGAAATAAAATCCAGCACTTTTTGCTACTTAACAATATATAAATTAAAACACATTATACTCAATTTAGAAGTGATTGATGTTGCTACCTCGCCCTGAAGGTCCATAGGGCTTCTGTACTTTCTCTTCACCACTATCATGTAAAGACCTCGTAACAGAGTAACTGCATGAACAGGAATATAGTTATGCTGTCAGTGCTTCCGGCCATGCTGTGTGGCCCAAGTAAAAGCAAAGAGTGCACAGAGACTCTTTCCCTTTAGGGTTTGTCAGTGAAACTCTGTTGCTCTCAAGTCTGGTTGCAAGACTGTCTGCCCAGGAAGCAAATCACCTGACTTTGAAGTAATGTCTTTTAATGTCATGTAATTCTGTTCACCTCTTGCTGGTGAAGAAATGTGGTAGAGGGAGCATAATAAATTGAATATAAGAAATAACACATTCTGTGCAGGAGAGGTGATATTGGTGATTAGCAGGGTTCTAAACATGTCCTGCTAGTACAATTTAAGATATGTCTGTTGTGATGGGATTAAAATTTAAGAAACCTAAAGTTAATCCTATTTATATACATTCAATTTTTGGCTAATGAATACTATATTTAAAAGTAAACCTTTCAGTTATTACTTCTGACATTTTGACTCTTGCAAATGTCTGGGTTCTAAATATGTAAAATTGTAACTCCTTTGGCTTGTAGTTACTGCAAGAGAATAAAATCTAACCAAAACCTTTTAATTGCTGTCAATATTTCTAAATTTTGTTGTTTAAAAATATGCAATTTTGCATCAAAAGTGACTATTGCAGTTGCAAAAAACCTTAGAAGTTTCTAAAAACCTTTTTATTATTTGCTTGTAAATATTTCTTGACAATTTTGGCTGTAATAGTCCTTAATAACATACACTGAATTTAAGTGGAAATTAACTGTGTTTTTTTTTTAGCAGATTATTCTTTCCATATGTTCTTTGTTCCCCCAAAAGAATGCAGGCAGATACAAAAGAAAAGGAGCATCCTAATGCTCCAGATATTGCTCTGACAAGTGTAAATTGTCATGGAGAAAATAATCTAGGATCTGCAGGGGAATCTGCCTTGAAAGGTTAAGCATGGCAGGTGGTAGGATGGGGGCTTCGGTGAGCACGTGTGCATGAACAGAAGTGCAAGGTGTGCACAAGTGATTTTTGTCCTGTGTTTTTTGGGTGAAAGAAGGCAAGCTATCTTGATGTTAACTTTGGAGTAACTATTCATATTTGTATCAAAATTACTTACAGTTTTTCTTTACTCTTGTATGGATAACAATCTTCTTTTCTTATTTTATGCAGAATCAGATTCAGTACCTCAAGCAAGTTCAGCAGCCCAGTGTTGCCCAACTGCGATCAACAATGGTGGACCCAGCCATCAACTTGTTTTTCCTAAAAATGAAAGGTGAACTGGAACAGACTAAAGACAAACTGGAACAAGCCCAAAATGAACTGAGTGCCTGGAAATTTACGCCTGATAGGTAAACAAAACAAATACTCCCCAGTCAAGACTTCCCTGACAGTCCCACTACGAGAATGCTATGGTGGGACAGCCAAGTACTCGTTTCCACACCAAGACTCAGACGTTTTGAGGCAAAAGCCACATTCTTATACTGTCCAGCTTGTAGTGCTTAATGTAAAACTTACCAGATGAACCTTGTGTTTCAGCTTTTTTCTCCCCCTTTGCTTCAGAGGCCTGACAGCGTCGGACTATTCTGAAGAAATGGCCATCTTCGAAAAAATCTTTTCTAGAACATGTAGACATTTGCAAAATTGTTCTATTTGAAGAAAATAGAGGGAGAAACAGAAGTCTTAAGTCTGTGGCACACTGTGTCTACAGACAGTTTCGGGGAGAGAGAACCTAGAGCTTATAAATCATGAATTGAACATGTAAAATTCCCGTAAAATGTAGAAGTGGAATATGCTTCGCTCTTAACATTGAGCCTAGTGACTTAGAGACACTGTAAGTCAGTTTTGCCAATAAGACTGTGGACTTCCTGCTTGTTCACTGAACTGCTGGGTCAAAACTTGATGAGGTGAATTTTGCATGAAAGAGTTTACTTGCTAACCAGTTTTGAATAGCCACAAGAGTGCTATTTGATATCACAACAGTGGTAGTGTACACATTTGACTGTTTAGCCTTTGGGCTCTCTAGCACTTGATATGCAGCCTTAAGTCACTGTTGCTAAATAATGAACTGTTTTCTGGATGGTTGGTAATACTGTGGACGCCTCAAAATTAGGACTGTATGAAAATGTCCGTTCCATCTAAAAGCAGGTTTAAAGTTGTTTGAAGCAATATATATTTGATCACAACTAGCATGTATACGAAAAACTGGTTGTGATAAGAATTTCACTGCATGTTTACGTGCAGAAATGAGAATTTTTCAATCTTCATACTAAGAACTGATCTCAAATGCTCAATACAGAAGGCACATGATGGCAACTGTCTTCAGTGTTGGTGGGGTGTTTTTTATTCCGTTGTACTCCTGGGTTTTTTTGTATTGTGCTTCTCTATAAAATGTGCCTTGAAATAGTTGTAATATATAGTTCAAGGAACACTTCTGGTTATACTGTTGTATTGTGAAAACTCCTGGGATGAACGAGAATTGAACAGGTTGTCATTTCTGCATTGTCTCGTTCGCTGAAAACAAAGTCAGTATTTTAAAAAAACGAAAAAGGCTTAAATGCATGCATTTTTGTTGGTGGAATCAGTGAAGGAGTTTTTGCCACTTTATTGATGCCTCTGTTCTGTTGTCCCAGGTTACTTGTAAGAGTAACAATCTGGGACAGTTGGGAGTGCACGTCTGAGGTCTGTAAAGCATAATGTAGATTTGGTTTAGCATTTGTGTGTTTGTTTTTTCCAATAGCAAATAGAGATCTATTTAGTAATCTGAGGTTTTGATTTTTTCAAAACAGTTGGGCAACGTTTTATGATTCAGTCTGATCCAAAAAAATTAATTTTTAAATTAAAAAGACACATTCAGCTGTCACAGAAGGTGATGTATTCTAACTGTTTTGATGACTTTTATTAAGATGCCATTACATAATTTTGACTTGGAAGTATCTTTAACTGTTTGTGCTTCAGATGATTAATATGGGATCAAAGAGTAGTATACTTATGCAGGTTTATTTTTTTTTGCATGAGTAATGACTTAACAGCAAAAGAAAAATCCACAGAAAAATTTTACCTTTTTAAAAGTGATACATCTGGAATGGTTTTGGTATAGCAGTATCTAAGATTTTAATGATCTAGCATCAAAACAGAGGTAAGACTTACATTAATAAATTGTTAATGTGTTACCAAGCCATTTGTACAGCTCACTATAATGTGTTGAAAGAGGCATGCCATGCAGATTGCTTGTTTCTAACTTGAAGTTGAGAAAATTATTTAATATAGATACAGGTTGGTTGTTTTCTGAAGTCCTCAGGCTCTAAATGTGCATGCAGCCAAGGAGAGACAAGTAACTTGTGACTTCCTTTCAAACCCAAGTGTCAAAACTTTATTTCTGTAGCATCATACATAATTTGCATCATATAATTTTAAGTCAGTGGTGTGAATGTGCATAATTCATACTTGCAGTGGCTGGAATATAGAGAGTTAGAGTAATTGCCTGGTAAATGATTGAGGCTGTCTGTTAACTGGGGTAAGATTGTACTGTTTTTTATTTCTTAAAAGGTAAAGCAATTGGCTCATGTAAAATATTTGTAGTTTTTTCTCATTCTTTTTGCATCTTGCACCCCCCTCCTTAATAGCTTTAATTGCCCATCCTTGTTCACAACTACTTGTTTCATGGCACCTGGCTTAGTTTTTGAAAGTCAGCGGTCCTATTCACGTCCTAATCTTGGGGTGGATAACAAGTTAACTACAGCCCTGAGCAGAGTTAGTTCTGGACCTTAATGTGGCTAAGGCTGTGCAGCATAAACATTGCTAATGTCTGGAGGGGGAAATAAAAGAGCATGTAATCAAAGGAATGGCTATGCTAAGCCATTTTAACCATCATTAAGCAGAGTATAAACTTGGAATAAAAATTAGTTGAAATGTAATTTTGCAGTAAGCCTAATACAGCAAACTCTAGTCTTCTGATATTTAACCACTTACATTCTTACAGGTTTTGTTGCATGTATGTTCAAGAGGATTTGTGAAAACAATGCTGAACTTAGTTTTACAGTTAATAGGAATTAATAGTTACTGGATTTGGTGTTATTGAATGTGTTGTCTTTTTTGTAAATTGTAAGGGTTACTCTCTACTAGCTCAGAACATCTGGAAAAGTTTTGATGGGAAGAAACAGCATTATAGGTAACTATGCAAATTTCTATACAGGTAATAAATATTTTACATTTTGGCAGGAGTTAACCTGAAGATATTAATGGGATTCTAAAATTGTCCCAATTCCAAGGTAACTGGTACTTGCTGATTCTGCAGTTGATGTTGGTTTGTGAAGAGAAAAGCATTAAATTACTTAAACATTGTCAACTTTTTCTACTTGTAGTGATGATGAATACAGTAACAGGAATTTGCAAATGGCTAAAAATCATGTCTGCCTAATAACTTTTGGGATCTGTCACATTGGTTATCTCCAAAGTGGTCCTGCTTTACACAGAATGAACATCTCTAAGGAAACTTGCATCTTTAATGTGCGACTTGGACTGTATTAGGTCAGCACAATTTAAACTTCAAGGACCTGGCATTGGACATCACATCAAGAAAGAAAACAGGCTGCTGCATTTAGCAGAGTTTCAGGCCTCCAGGACTTTACACAGCCAGATTCCTTCTGGAGCAGCCCATCTGAAAGATTTGGGAAATTCAATTGAAAAATGTTAAATGGGGCAGAGTTGGCAGAACTTAAAAGTTGTCTAAGGCTTGAGTGCTCAGAAGGTAGTTGATAAGGAAATTGCTGTTTTAATTTCTTCTGGTTGGATATTTTGGTTGCAGGAGAGAACTGTGGCTGTGATTGTAGCAGAAATGTCCTGTTCTACTTTTTTAATCCTCAGGTTTTTTTCCAGTATTTGTCACTTGTTTAAAAACACACAAAAAATTAAATGACCGTCTTGGTCTTGAAAAGTAATGCAGATCTTACTATTGAATTCACAATAAAACTGTTCAAGTTTGGGAGTTTTGGCAGAGCATACACTTCTGTAGAAAAGATGACAGCTTCATTATGGTGCTGAGCCTATTAAAAGGAGAACTGTTTGGGGATGCTATCCTGACTTGGCAGACTGAGAGTCCTAGAGGACTTCAATTTTTCTTTCGTGGAGTCAGCTGTATTGCCTATATATTAATTTGCATACTACTTCCTATAATGCTTTACAATGAGATTTTTATAATGAAGATTAAAGATGTGTAATGTTACCAATTTAGTAAATAAAATCCTGTCAGTTCAAAATAAGTTTTCCTACCTGTTCCACATTTCCTTCAGAAACTGAACAGCCTAATGATCATTACTTATGATCTGAAATATGTCTTTTTAAAGGAAGTAGATAGATAATATACCCCTTCCTTGATGTCCTTCCAGTGTTTAGCTACATTTTATTCCTCTTCACCATACAAGATGTGCTTAAGAAATGCTGACCATAGAAATCATGAAGCAGACTGTGCATGTGACTGTCAAACATATAAGTTGAGTTGAAAAAGACATCTTGCTCTTTAAACAAGAGTACCTGCACAGTATTCAAATGATGTTTAAAGCTCTTAAAGAAAAATGGATATCTGTATGAAAAATGAACATGAGATTTATTATTTCCCCTGAGCAGCTTCCTTTTCTTCATCCAAATTCAATTACTAAATTTCACTGGTACAACAAGCGGGGAATGATTTTGCTTGTAATTTGCTTGTATAGTTTCTGTGCAGTCCTTGATCTTTTGAATTGCAAAGCACATCTTTAATCAAATATTTAACTCCGTTAAGAATAAGCACATGCAAGATTGTGCATACTGATAATCCAGATGTTGGCATCAGAAAAAGTACAATATGCTTATTCATATTTTCAGTAATAAAACTTGCCTTGCACTTTGTGGGACAGCGACAGAAGATCAACTGGCGATGGAACAGCATGTGGTAACTATAGGGAGACTTTCTGCCATGACAATTATGTTGAGGCATAATGTTCCTTCAATTGTGACATGCAGAAATTGCATCTCCTTTTTGTCTGTAATTGTGATTGAGGAAGGTAACTGAAGGTTTTGTATTTGTTTTGTGATAGATGGCTCTTTCCTTTGCAGCCAAACAGGGAAAAAGTTAATGGCGAAGTGTCGAATGCTTATCCAGGAGAATCAAGAGCTTGGAAGGCAGCTGTCCCAAGGACGTATTGCACAGCTTGAGGCAGAATTGGCTTTACAGAAGAAATATAGTGAGGAACTTAAAAGCAGTCAGGATGGTAAGGGATTTTTTTAACAAAAATAGAAGTTGCCTTGCACTTCTGCAAGTTTAATTTTGTGATGATACACATAATACAAAACCATCTTTGCCAGAATGAAAGGGTAATATTGAGTAAAATATGACAATAGTATTGACTGGGAGTCTTAGTTAAAAACAAACAGAATCCTTAACTTTGGGGGAACTGGTGGGATTCACAGCTTCAGTGATGCAGTGTTTGTAATCAAGATTTTTGTACTGTAAGTCTTGCTATTTAATAGAGAATGTTCAGACTGCACACATTACTGGTGAATTGGCAAGATGAAAGCTGTTAACGTTACATAAAGCCTAGGCATGCACTGAGAACAGAAAGCTTCTTGTTAACTGACTCATTTTGAAATTAATTTTAAAAATCAGTAACTTTTTAACAACACCTAAGCATATGAAAAACTGTTGGGTTTTTTTTTCCTTTGGTAACTCAGATGAATGAAAATGTCTCATCATGTTTAGAGTCTAAATTTTGTGACACTGTAAACCTAAATTGAAGTTACCTAAAAGCTCTGACCTCTTGAATAATGCAAATGGAGGGGAAAATGCAAGTTTAAAAGTCTTCAGTCTCGAATTTTGTGTAGTGTCAGTGGCTCTTCATACAGTGTTAGAGTAGGTTATCTAAAGTTTGGGGCTATAACCTATCTAGACATCACATAGACCTGAATATCTTTTTGTTTTACATCTGAAGTTTGTAAGATACCAGAAACTTGATATAGCATCACATTTGAGACGTCTTGCATTTTTAAGGATAGATAATATTTTTGTCTCTTTGAGAAAGTAACAGTGTAAAATAGCTAGAACTCTCAAGGTAAATGACTGTATAATGTCGTTTTGTGGGAATAGTAACTACTGTTTTGGTAATGCACGTCAGCAAAATTTACCAAGTACATAATTGAAGCAAGTGTAGGCATTCTTTAAAGACTTTCAGTCTTTAAAGCTCTTTCAGTGCTTTTTTTCAGCACTGAATTGCTTCTTCCCCATATATGAATCAAGATGACAATATTC
The DNA here is from genome assembly GCA_020086605.1 of Lanius collurio. Taxonomy (NCBI): domain Eukaryota; kingdom Metazoa; phylum Chordata; class Aves; order Passeriformes; family Laniidae; genus Lanius; species Lanius collurio. The sequence goes on from JACBWW010000002.1 coordinate 3,472,789, forward strand.
TTGTGATAACAGTTTTCCTAATGATTGTTTTCCATAGCAGCAAGAACACTTTTATGTTTACAATATGAAGAAGTTTGCATTTTATTTGCTCTGTCATACTGATGATGCAGTTGGATTGAAGACTGAGTCAGTATATTTTATACTGTTTTGAGGTCAAATTTGTTTTGTTCCAGAATGCAGTCCTAATTGTAAAAACCTTTTCCTGATACATAAATATTAAAACTCCCTGTGAAGTTTGTTAATCCTCTTGTTGGTAAGGTCTTTTCGTGTCCTCTCTTGAAGGATTTAAAGGATTAAACACAGTAAGAATTGAAACCTCCTTGAAATATGATAAAAAATACTACCTTTTTTTGGCTACTGAATAGGGTTTGGCAGATCTGTTATGTATGGATGTGGTTCATGGTCACTTTTACAGTATTTCTACTAGAGATTTATACGTGAGTAAAAGACATGAGGATTTACTTGCAAAATATTAATTATTGTAATTGAGCTTTTTGCTAAATACCTTCCATTCTTGCCCAGAAAGTGAGGTTTTTCTCACATACTTTCAATAGCAATATAGAAAATGGGTAGATACCACAATTTTTAAGCATTTTCTCCTTCAGAGGCAGAGTATCAAAACCAGTGCATACCTGATGGCTGAGAAATAGTTCACTGAAAAATTTCAGCATAAAATGTTGAGTTAGGGGGTTTTAATTTCTTGTCTGAGATTCAAGCTATATACGGGCTATTAAGTGTTTGCAACAAATGTGTTTTCTTTACATAGAATTGAATGACTTCATCATCCAGCTTGATGAGGAGGTAGAGGGTATGCAGAGTACCATTCTAGTTCTTCAGCAGCAGTTGAAGGAGACTCGCCAGCAGTTGGCACAGTACCAGCAGCAGCAGTCCCAGGCGTCCAACCCAGGTACCAGCAGGACTCCATCCTCTGAGCCCGCAGAGCAGGGAGAGGCTGTGGGCAAAGACTGCAGCCGCCTGGCAAACGGACCAAGCAATGGCAGCTCCTCCCATCAGCGGACGTCTGGGCCTGGATTTTATAGGGAGGGTAGCGGCACGGAAGATGACTTCCCAGCTTCTCCAGGGAATGGTAATAAGCTGTCCAACCACTCTGAAGATAGAACTGGTAGAGGAAGTGGTAGCTACATAAACCAGCTCAGTACTGGGTATGAAAGTGTAGACTCTCCCACTGGCAGTGAAAACTCTCTCACTCACCACTCAAATGACACAGACTCCAATCATGATCCTCAAGAGGAGAAAACAGTGAGCATGAAAGGTAACAGAACTGTGGGTTCTCGTCATGTCCAGAATGGTTTGGACTCCAGTGTAAATGTGCAGGGTTCAGTTTTGTAACATTTTTCTGCAGAATTTTTATACAGTGTCATTGAAATTGGGAGAGGATACTGTCCAGAAGCCGTTTAAATTAGTGCATACTTGTCACAATTTTGCCTTTTTGTGGGTTTCTTTTTGCTTCAATACCTCTGCCACTTTGGAATTTTAACAGTTAATTACGTTGAATGTTGCTAAAAGGACGTTTGTGTAGCTCAAGTTATTTTTATATGAGTTAATGTGAAGTTGAAATGGAAGTTATTTCCATAAAGTATAACATAAACGATGTCTGTACAAATCTGTGTATATCTAGAACCTGTGCTGTGTAAGGGCATTCTTACTCATACTGTTATACTTAACACCACCTTCAAGATTTGTCATAATAGCTGTGGGTTTATGACTGCCAAGTTTGCCCAGTACAGTAGTTTTATCACTAAAAAGATGGACTTACTGAGGGAGTCCTCTAGTAGTTTCAGTGTTAATTACAGTTTTTCCCACCATACATCTGTGCATTTTCTCCTTAGGTGACCGAATGTTTATGAATTGTGTGCATAGTTACTCAGTTTTTAAGAACTGTTGTATCCTGTTGATGCATATTGCTCTGTGACTCCAATATTATCTTACCTGTACTGACCAAACCTAAATAAAAACTTTTAATAATGTAATTTCTTCATTGTTCTGCATTGGCTTTACATGACTTATTTGTATGTGATGTATTTATAGTGCTTGGTTTTGAATTGAATTTGTGTCTGTGTCAATCCTATCTGATACAGCATATGCCAAATACATGAAGTTATAGGTGTGTACTAGTACTAATTTCAGGACAGCCTGATAGTGCTTGTTCCACAGGTTTTGTCCTTACTGACAGAAAATGGAGGTGGGGGGAGGTGGAAAGGACTCTAAAAGGACTATAAACCTTAGAGTTTGAACCTGGTTTTACTAACAATTACAAAAAAAAACCCAATACAAGCCAAACTCAAAAGCTGGAAGTACCTAACAGGTAAATGCACAAATTAAACGACAGAAACTTTAAGCATTAGCAACTCAGCCTTTTAAACTGGATATAACTTTGTTTAAATGCCTGCCTGAGGAAACTGATTTCTTAACATGTGCAGAGAATGAAAAATTCCCTTTAATTAAACATACTTTTATTGTGCAGTAGCAATGAGCTATGAATTTCAGAACCTGGATTTTTGGTGTTTATTTTCTATCTGCTAGTTTAGTGATGGTGTAGCACATGAGCAAGAAGATGAAATAGCACTGTTCAAAGGTAAGACAAAAGTACTTGGTGTATTTTAGGGTGGACTTAAGTCCAATTTCAACATTTTTCTACCTGTGAATCTTGTAATTACCAGATTACTAATAAAATAAGTGCATATGTAGCCACTAAAATAATCAGAAATAGCTTACTCCGTTGCAATTCACTGTGGAAACAGACTTGAAAGCAGTGTTTCTCCAAAGTTCTGGAGCACACTTTGAATTTACAGTTACAGTAAATTCTTAGATTATAGAAGGGTTTCTTTTTTAAGTGGCATAAATTAGTGTCTGCATTAATGCTGTCAAAGATGAATGTAATTAAAATGCTACCAGCTACTGTTGCCTGTATTGAAAACATGCTAGTCCATGGCTAGTGCCACTGCTGTTTTCACAGGGTTCACATCAATGTTGTAAGATCACTTGGTAGTAGTCGCTGGAAGTGTGAATGCCATTGGTGATACCTTGTTGCTTTTTGCATGTTGATTCAGGCCTTATTGCCTGAAAAATAGCAGTTGAATGCATGAAAGGCAAGTGACAAATACCTGTCCAAAATGGTACTGCCATCTGGCACCCTTAAGGAATTTCTACATCACAGAAGTCCCTGATGGTGAATTTTATTTGATCATAATATCATATTGCTTGCTTATGTAGCATGTCTGTGTACATCCTGGATCCTGTACATGGTAAAATTTGAGACGCTTCAAATGCCCATAACACAGTAGAGTAAATCAGACTTTATATGATCACATGGTGCAAAGCCTTCTGAAGAAATCTGTGGACCTTAAAAAAAGGCATAGCTCTCAGGTGCTGATGGCTTTTTACTTAAATCTGTCAGATATTACAGAATATTCCTGATTTTAAAATCATTTTTACATGAGGTTTTTATGTTCTCAAGACTAGCATGTTTTTAAATAATAATAATAAATACAAATTACACCATGAGACTTGAAGTTAACTTGTTAAAAAAAAAAAGCCATTCCC
>JACBWW010000002.1:3476743-3676325 GCA_020086605.1 Lanius collurio
AGGTCGGCCCCGGCCCCAACCCGACGGGGCTGCTGGCTCTCGTTCTTGAGGGCTCCCATATTCTGCCCGCGCCCTCCGCCGAGGGGCTCTGGTGGCCTGATACGGTGCTGCCAGACTCTCTCGTCTTTGCTGGCCGGGGTCGCCACACTCGGCCTCTTCAGGGTCCCGAGGGCGTTGCTCGCTGTGTGTCCCTGGCTTATGTCAAGGTCACCAGCGGTACGGCGGCGGGGCCTCAGCGCTGGCCGTCCTGCCGCCCCGGCCATTCTCCTCTCGTCGTGCCCCTTGTCATGTCGCGTGACAAGGACGAGGTGTTAAAATGGGGAAGGATGACACAACCTGCGTGGTGTCTGTGCCGGGCATCGCGGCCGTGACGCCCCGTGTGGTTTTCCGGTACCCGCTGTGGGGACAGGGAAACGTATATCCGTGTGAATGCCGGAGAGATTCAGTTCTGGGGACCTGGTGACTGCAGGTTTTGTGACCTTTTTATTTCCCAGTATAGGCACCTTGTGGATAGCGAGAGAAAGATGCTTCGGCAATTGTCTTTGCTTCTATTTTTAATCAATAAAGATTAGGTGAAGCTTTAAATGTCATCGAGTTCCTACTGGCTTTTTATTGCTGTCCCTGCTTTTCCCTCACGTGCATGCTTGGGAGGGTGCCCGAGTCTTTGCAGTGACCTGGGGGCTCGGTTTGAGAAGCAGCAGCTTTGTGACCTTTGTGTAAATTTATCTTAGCAGTCAAGCTGCAAAGTATGCTTGCTTTGAGCTCTTGAGAAATGGAAATTGGATTTCTTTGGCTAATATATCACCCCAGGTATTTAAAGCAGCTGATCATAACAGCAGTGGTTTCTGTCTATTCACTGGCAAAGCCCAAGTTTTATTGAATAAGACTACTTCCTTCTGGTTTTTTTTTCTCTTTCAGAAGCAGTGCTAAGTTGGTAGCACCGTTGGGGTGCTTGGTGTCTAGGCAAAAGCACACTCTTCCTGACTTGCCATATGACTATGCTGCTCTGGAACCTCATATTAATGCAGAGATCATGCAGCTGCACCACAGCAAGCATCACGCCACCTACGTGAACAACCTGAATGTTGCTGAGGAGAAATACAAAGAGGCACTGGCAAAAGGTTTGTATATCCACAGTCAGCAGGTGAGATGGAAGCTTATTGGCATAGATGATACAGCAGAACTGAAAAAAAAAAAAAAAAAAAAAAAGAGGGAAATGTTTTCTTTTAATAGTTTTGGACTATGCCATTGAAATATTGTTAGGAGAAAATCTTTCATTGTAGCTTCAGTGGTGCTGATAATTGGAAATCAAATGTGAGTAACAAGCATGAATTCTGTTCTTTGTAGTGCTATAAAACTAGAGGAAGATTTATTGATTGTTGTGGGTTTAGTCCATATTGCAGTAGTAACGTGAACCAAACAAAGACTCAGTCAGTAGGAAATTGCAGTCATTTTGCTGAACAAGTACTTTGCAATAAAAGGTGAGTAGCTAAGTTAGATAAAGTGAAATTTGGGGGCCTTGATAGTTTTCACATCAGATGCTCCGCTTAGTCTTGGTATATAATCTGGGTTGTCTCCATGTGCAGGTAAGACAAATGTGCAGTTAATGTATACAACACACAGTAGAGAGACTGGAATTTGGGTGTCAGTTATGTCACTGGGTCACATTAAGGGATCATGAAGGTCACAAGCCCATGTGAGACACTAAAATATGCAGCAAGCCATCACGGAATTTTTGGTTGCAATCTCAAAACTGGAGATATGCTTCCTTCTGTGAAACTTTGCAGTTGTAGCAGAGCTACCCTAAAACACAAGATGCATTTTTTCTAAACTTTGAGGATTTCAGTTCAGCTGATGAAAGTGTGTGAAATAATGTGTATATCTTTTTAAGAAGGTAAAATATTTTCTGGCTTTTTTTTGCTGTTGTATTGATCTTCTTAAAAGGTATCAGTTTACCTCAGATAAATTATTGCTGTATAGACTCAGTTCTCTCTGCTTGCCAGGTAGCTTCACAGTGAAATTTATCTGCTTGGGCTTGGGTGAAAGTGAAAACTCCCAACAGCTGAGTAACTGCCCCCCCAACCATATATCCCTTGACAATTAATTACCAGTGTATTTGAATAGAGAATGGGCATTTTCAAGTACCTAAGTAAGCCTAAAAATAACTTTTACAGTCTGAATTAATGAACTAATGAGATTTGATTAAGAGTCAGATGATCAAGACTGACTGCTGCCTTGCCCTGCCAGTGGCAGATCCAGGAAAGGTGTATTCTAGAGATACAATTAGTGCAAACACAACTGAAGAGGGAACCTGAACTGTGAGAAAGCAGTGTGTCTGCTGCTGCTGTTACTGATGCTAGTTAATGACCAAGGTTTCAGCCACTAGTGGGTTCAGAATTTCTGGTTATCAGAACCATTTGCAGTGTTGTGGATCCTTTGAGTTATTTTTAAAAAATCATAGCTTTTGATAGCATCTCATCACTTGCTGTTGAAATGTTTTACCTAGAGGTAGAGATGAATTTTTCCTTAAGGATTCTGCAGAGATTATTTTCCTCATGGATTATGTATTGGTTGTGGTCGTGCACAAAGCAGACATGTAATTACTTGGCATGTTCATGATTGTTTGATTTGTTTGGTTGTTTTTTTCCTAATTGGTATCCCAGTATACTGTGGTGCAGTATTTTGAGTCTAATTAGAAAAAGTTCTAAGACCAGGGCAAAGTCTGAACTGTCACCTCATTCTGTCAATACTGTTGTTATTTTTTTCATACTTAAAACTGAGCACAGGCAAAAATATTTCTGGGCTGTGTATCAGTGTTGGATTATATAACATCAGATCACGGTATCTTTTCCAGACAGCAGAACCTTGTCAGTGTCTCATGTTCAGCAACAGAAAGTAAAGTATTCTCTTCAGATTATCTTTAACATGTTCTTCACCTATCTATATCTGCATAGAAAACTCAAATAAAAGCCATCCTATTGGCTTATGTTGTCAGTTCATTTGAAAATACATGTGCACTTCTGTGACAGCGCAGGACTTTTTGTTTCAACATACACTGGTCCTGACTACTGGCCCATCAAAATGTGTCAGACTTGCTAATTAAAGGATATTAACTTGCAACTTATTTTCAGTGAAAACTTGTTCCTGCCATAGTTTTCCCTGCCATAGTTTTCTTTGGCCATGATGTGACCTGTGATTGCACTCTCAAGGAAATTAATGACTTAGACTGAGAAACCGAGCTGACTGCTCTCGAGCACCTCTGAGCTTCTTGTCTTGGTTTATTGAATTGTCCGTGGACTCTATACCAATAAATTCCAATATACTTTTGCTGGAACTTTAGGGCAAGTTACCCCTTTCCAGTTGTTCGTGTTTGGGTTTTTTTTTTTTCCCATTGCAAAGTTCAGCAGCACAAATACTGTTATATAAGGACAATGGTCAAATGCCATGTCTGGTGCCTAGTGGTCCTGAGGAGTGGGTTCTTCTAAAGGACGGTGGAATAAAGAGTGATGGACACATTAAAGACATTCTAGGTTATTTTTAAATTTCTGGCTTGCTATATGTAGTATACTCTGGATGAACTTGAAAGTGTCATTAAGCCATGCAAAATTCAGGTAAAATGTCCCAAAGATGCCCTCTGAGTGGCTGTGAGAGACTTGTTATCCTTAACCTGATATCTAAATCCAGCAAATGTTTTTACAGACTGCATTGGATGCTTTATTTCAATGCTGTGAAGGTTGTGAGGAAATGCTGAGAACGTGGAATTCTGAATTAGAACCTTATTAACAGATATGCTGCTACATTGAGTTGTGCTGCTGCTCTGAGGCTTGCCTTGTCTGTGTTGTCGAGGTGACTTGCAAAATTTCTGCCACTCAGTCTTGAGAGTGGAGGAAACAGCTGCTCCCACTGATTCCTTACTAAAAAATGTATTGGGGTGGTGGAAAAAGCTTAAAAAACCTTTAAATGCTTTTAAAAGCCAAAAAAAATAATGAAAACGTTTGTATTGAAGTGGTGCAACACTGTTCAGAGACGCAAGGCACCAGTGAATTCTTCAAGGAATACAGCAGGAGAGATAGGAACTACAGAGCTGTTCGATCTTGATTTCAGATTCAGGGTTCTGTCATGTAATAAAATGATTTGGGTCACTATGCTGAAAGTACCTCCCTCCAAAAAAACTCCAAATAAAACAAAAGCGAGGAAGGAGAAGAACATTTTGTTTGTGTATGTGCTCACTGTACTCATTGGCTTTTCTCAAGCACAAGATGTTTGCCCTGCAAATATTTTTAAAAGTTTAAAAATTTTTATTTTGTAAATCAGTGAGCTAATGGGTGAGTAATACTCTTGTGTTGTAGTGATGATACTGAAGAATTTACAAGTGTTGGGTCCTCAAAGAATTCTGGCTGTGCTTGTTGTTTTATTCTGCTGTAGAATGGCAGTAGGTCTTAGGTATGTAGTGTGGGCTGCCCGATAGCTGCAATACTGCAGATCACTTATTACTGCATAAGAAAAGGTCAGATATAATAAGTCTTTAATACAGTTTGTCTGTGACTGTCTAAAATATGGATAACAATACAAACTTTATGTTTTCCATTGATAAGTTATATGCTTGTAGAAGATTTTGGAGATCAGTGGAGGCCTGGTAGAAACTTACTGCCTGTTGTGGTGGTGATAATGTTTTTATTTATGTATTGTTATCTTCTGCATCCTTAGGTGATGTTACCACTCAGGTGTCTCTTCAGCCTGCACTGAAGTTCAATGGTGGGGGTCATATCAATCACACCATCTTCTGGACAAACCTCTCTCCTAATGGAGGAGGGGAGCCTAAAGGTTAGTGTGTGTTACAGTGGTTTATTGCATCAATTTTAATTAACAGGTAGAATTGATGATCTTTTCTCACTTTGAAAAACTCTAGAGAACCTTTATTTTTCAGAGTTAGCTCGCCTTTCTGTGTGATGGTTACCAAATTCCAAGGTATTCAAGGGGGTTTTGGATGTAAGCAAAGAGTATAAAAAGCTAGTCCTTTACAAAATATTTTAAATTTCTGCAGCTGATTATGTATGCACTGCAAAATGCCTATTGCTGTATATATCCTTTCCATCTTCATAAGAGAAAATAGTTACACAAAACTGTGCTAATTAAATTGCTGTGTGTATTCGGTTCACAGAAAGGGAAGAAATGTGCTGCAGACCCACCCAGCCTAGTGGCTGGAGTTTTGCTCCAGTTTGGATAGGGATAGTTTAGCAGTTAAAGACTAAAGGAAGGAATCCCCATGGGGAGGATAGAGTACTGATTACCTACAAGTGACCTGCGATTAAAGGTAAAGGGCCTGTAGTACAGATCTCACAAAAGCTATTGTGATAAACTTCAGAGGTTTTGATTGAGGTTTATATGGCTGTGGTCTTTTTGTGCTTTTTTTCTGTTAAAGGAGAGCTGATGGAAGCTATCAAGCGTGACTTTGGTTCCTTTGCAAACTTCAAGGAGAAGCTGACAGCTCTATCAGTTGGTGTTCAAGGATCAGGCTGGGGGTGGCTTGGCTATAACAAGGAGCAGGGGCGCCTTCAGATAGCAGCTTGTGCAAATCAAGACCCTTTGCAAGGAACAACAGGTCAGGTTTCTTTCCTTCCCTTCTGCTTCTGTAGATTTGATAGGAAAGTGTATGAGGTCTGAAAAGTGTTTTATGGACAATGCTGACAAGAAATTGATGGATAAATAGATCTGGAAAACCAAATGTCTCTTCTAGCAGAAGTGAAAATGCAGTTTTTAGAGCAGCATTTGTATAGCAGGACTTAAAAACTCTGAAGAGCAGTAGGGTTAAGTGTCTTTCTAGTCCAAGGGAAAATAGATGGGCCATATTGTGAAAGTGCTTTTTACTTGGCCAGTATTTTAGATTTGGCTTCCTTGGATTTTTGAGTAGCTGGAGTAACTTGCACATATCAAGCAAGATTAAATTAAGCCTCTTGCCTTCAGATTTTTTTTCTCTGGCAGGGGAGCTATTCACAGCACTGTCAGTGAAGGCCAGACAACAGGAGAGGGGAAGATGAACATAACTCCTGTTGCAGTGGCTGGGTTTAAAATAGAGCCTTATAATTTTCTTCCTTTATATTGACAAAGAGTAATAAATGTCAACCATATTAGTCTAGGATGTGATTAAATGTTACAGCTGGGCAAGCAGTACAGCGCTGGCAGTGATCTCTATTCAAGATATTCTTAATTCCTTAGAGAGACATGGAAGTGGTAATGGCAGGCTGGACATCCTTTACAGAGAGAAGAGGTCATGGCCAGTGAGAGTCTGCCTGCAATGTCTGTTCACCGAAATCATTTTGTAGATACCTTTAAAATATGTTCTGCAGAATTCATGGAGAATGGCAAGGAATTTCATGTGTTTTCAGCAGTCTATGTATTGCCTGTCAGTAGGGGGGAAATAAATTTTAGATGTAGTGTAGGGACATAGCCCATAATGGGGGTAAGTTTCACCCTCTTGTGAGGATTTACCATTAAAAATTCAGTGACAAGGGTATTTTAGCACAAAAGCAAGGAGGTAATTAGGCACTTAATGAATAACCTGTAATTAAAGTATTGGAATCAAGCTGACATAGCAAGAAACCTTTATAATGTAATTTTTCATAAAAGTGCTTGTGTGACTGTGCAAAAGATACAAACCTTTCAAAAATTACTTCATCTGGTTTTGATTATGTCTTCAGGGCAGTTCCAGGGTATTTATGTAGGTGTTTACCCAAATCAGCTCTTTGAGTTTATGCAGAGTGTGTGTGTGTGAGAGCACAGTGTTGTTAAATATTGAAGTAAGGACCTGTGCGCTGCAGAGCTCTTTGTCTTCCTGCAGATTAAGACTCAGAAACTGGGAGCAACTTTGGGATGCAATATAAAACTTTACATGTAAAGTGTGTTTTCATACATTTAAAAAATTTATCCTCTTTTTTTTCACAGGTCTTATTCCTTTGCTAGGCATTGACGTATGGGAACATGCTTATTATCTTCAGTATAAAAATGTTCGACCTGATTATTTGAAAGCCATCTGGAATGTGATAAACTGGGAGAATGTATCTTCAAGATATGCAACTTGCAAAAAGTAGAGTGGAATTCTTGCACAGACTACTAAAATGTCACCAGTTCTACTCTGATACCACTCTTGTAGTAGTGCCTGTGGCTTACAAATGAATTGTTCTACTGCAGTAAGCACTTCACTCATCCAACAAAAGCATTTCATAATCAAGCAAAGTGTCTGCTTGTTTAATTCTGTGAGAGGTATATACTTAGAGTTCTGAAGCTTTAAACTGTTGCAACAAAGGGAGACACTTTAATCTGTTCATTGCATCTAGAAACATAGGTCACCTTGCTGAAGCTTAATAAGGTAATGGATTTCCTTGTTGCACTAAAATACCTAAGTGGAAATATGTGCTACTGTTGCTATAAACAAATAAAACTCAAAAGAAGAATCTTCTATAACTGTCTGCAAGAGACTCATTTTTAGTAATATCTAGTCTACTTACTTAATTTAAGAATAATTGGAAGAGAAGAATGCCTTTTGTAATTTTTTGTATTACAGGCTGCAGGGCTTTCATAAAGGTTGAAAAGATAAATGAAAGAGGAAATAGGTGTTGCTGTGCCTGTCTGAATCGACTGTCTTCAGTCATCCCTACCCCTTCCTGCATCTCTTAAATGAGATCTGCACTGATGCACGGGTGTTGGAAGCATTAGCTTGGGCAAGAGATTACAGTACTGGCTCAGGCAAATTGTTCTTATAGGCCTCAGTGACCGCATGGGACACTCATTTCATACTAACTGTTCAGGTAAGTCTTAGAACATCCTTTAACTAAAGAGGCTGATTCCATGGAGGAATCAAGTATGAGTTGTGTCTGCACAGCTGTGTTCCTGAGGCAGTAGTAGTAAATTAAACTTGATGCTTGAAGCAGGGATGAAGTAACCTGTGTGGTATAACAGAGCATGCCCGTGGTCTTGAAAAAACTGGTTGGCATGGTGTCTGCTTGAAGGTGAAGGAAACAAGTTTTTTTCTGTTCCTTGTTAAGTACGGTGGAGTACCACATAGCAGAGATTGAAAAACAAACTGGTGGAGTGCTCCTTATAATGAGTGACTGCTGAGGCAGGGCTTTGTTAGTGAGTGCTGTAATGTGTGTGCCAGACATCCTAGTACTGCACACTCCAAAGGAACAGGAGGTAGATATGCCTATAGACTGGTGCTCTGCAAAGGAGTGCTTAAGCTGTGAAGGAAGCCTGAGTTGGCTCCAGGTGGTGAGGAGCTAACTCTAAACAATGGAAAGCTCCTCAAGCATAGCCAGCACTTGTTGAGGCTCTAAAGGCAGGAGTATGTAACCGAGCAGATGCTGGTAAGGCTCAGTTTCTGCTGTGCATCAGGTTAAGGAAAAGGTCAGCGCATCTCCTTCCAGTCAGCTGGTGAGTCAGTCCTGCTATCTTGTGTCCAAAAGAGAATGTCTGTGCGATAGGAAGAGGAGAGCTTACCAACTGTTGAAGGCAAATAGTAAGGACAGTGAAGCAGTGAAAATGATTTAATGCTTGTTCTGGTGGACAGCTGTAAAGGACAAAGGTTTCTTATGTGGTTCATTTGAAGTAAGGGCTTGGTTAAACTGTCTTAATTCTGTACTGTGAAGTCTGGAGAAAGTGGTTCTTGTGGCACTATGAGCTGGAGTAGTCTGCTAGCAAAGGTGTTGACTGGGCAGTGAAAGTGCATAAACCTCTTACTAATCTGTGTTAGGCAGTAAACTTGGAATTGCTGCTGAGAAGTAGCACTTTATGTTACAGTGGTTGCTGTGGAGGTGGGCAGGTCTGTCTCTCCCTACATGAATTGAGAAACAGGAAGGGAAAGCCTTACAGCTGACCTCAAGTGCCCTGTCTGGACAAGTCTGAGAGCCATTACTCAAACATGAAATTAACCATTTGTTCTACCTAGAGCTTCCTAACCCTAGTGGTAAAAATAACTGTGTGTGTAGAGTCATCCCCAACCTGAACTGTGCAGAGTATCATCAGTGAGCATGGAATTATTTGCAGACTTGATCTGCATGACAGGAGCAATGAGTTTGCAAATTGCTGTGCTGGACTGGTCTGACCTGGACCGAAGAGAGGGTTTGCAAAATTGCATCCTGACAGTCCCCAGGGCTTAGCAAGGTCACTGATGAAGATGCTGTGTTTGTAAACACAGTTAATTTGTGTGTAGGCCACAGTATGTTCAAATAAAAACTTGGAATAATTTCCAAGAGGTGAAAAAAGTGCAGTATGTAACTCAAAACCTGCGAAATGGTAGTGTGCCGTGAGCTGAAAGAACAGGGTGCATCAGGGTGATCTTACAATAAATACTTGCAGGCGGCAAAGCTGCTGCACACAGAGACTTTGGTTTGCACTTTACAGATTTTGGTGGCAGAAGTGTTTTTCAGAAACATGCAGTTGGGTCCAAAAGGGCAATATGCTGCTGGGAAATGCATGTTTGTGACTTTTTGCTGGCCCTTAAAAATTGACATTTGAAAGGTAATATGAATCACAAAGTGCATATCTCATTCTGTACCAGAACAGATTGAAGTAATTCAAGGACAGCCAAACTGAGCTCCTGCAGCCTTTCTGCCTCCCTCCGTGGCAGGGGGATGATGCCATGGCCAGCGCCAGTGAGCCCTCAGGATGGCACCTACATCCTGCTGGGAAACAGGAGCAGTCTGTGGGTGTCTTTACTGAGAATGCAGAAATGGAAATAGATTGAAGATGCTTTTTCCCTCCAGCTACTAATTTCCACTTCACAATTTTTTATTTTACCTGTATCTGCAGCATGTATTAAAAACTCCCCAAAGTAGTTAACCCCTTAACTGTCTTCAGAAAATAATGACAGTTGACTCAGCTTTTGAGCTGGTATGCTCTCATAGACATTAAATCCTCTTTATTTACTGAAGACTTACTTGTCTTTAGTTTGCATTCAAGAATTTAGTTCTCTCTAGTGTAGCAAAGTGGGTTTAAAATGCCACTGTGCCATTCTGCTAATATTTTACATCCCTGTTGCATTAACCTTGCAGAAGTTAATCATTACACTACTATAAACTGAAAGAGTTGTGTTTGCAGTCATGTCTAATACTGAGGAGATAAAAATACTGGTAACTTGGTAGGCTTAACCTGCCTTTTTCTTCTGCTTAATAATTAAAAGTCGTGCTCTCAGATTTCGTCATAGCTGCTATTACTCTTGTTGATTCAAAAAGCAAGGGGCTCTGAGGTAGGAGTGTGCAAGTCTACAGAGCTGAAGCAGCGCCTGTCCCGGAGACCCAGAGCTGTGCCTTCCCCACTAGGTGGGAGTGTCTGTCTGTCTTACTGTGTTGTCTTCGGCCTTCCAAGTTGCATTTCCTAGTCAGGTTAGGAACCTGGCTGGGTGTTCTCACAGCTCAGGAGGGGATCTGTTTGGATTTCCACTTTCTAAATAATCAAGGTGATCCTCATCAGTGAACAGTATGTGGGGAGGAGACAATGCTGCTGTGGAGAAGGTGTTTTATGGTAATACATACAGTCATATACAGAATTTACTGTGACTAGAGCCAGGCAGGCAGAGGCTAGAGGGAGGTAGTCCTAACTACAGTGAAGATGCTTCTAGGGTTCCCATTTGCCTCATCAGGCTCTTAGCATGTCTGTGCAGGGACACACTGTACATGATATCCCGAATGGTCTTTCAATTCCAGAGACCACTGATTTAACTGCAGGGGATGAAGTCTGTCACGCTGCTGTAATTAAGCCAAGTCTGCAGGGAGTACACAACCTGAAGCACGGAGCTTTGCAGTTACAACTGTGCTGCTTTCTAGGGCTGCTGCTGCAGCAGCTTTTCACTGGATCTTCTCACCTAAAGAGATGGAGAGACCAATTAACATAAATTGATAAACCTGCTGCTGGACCTGCTGGAGCTGGTGGTGGACCCACCCAGCCTTGTGACACCACTGAGACAGCTTTGATACATGTCCCACAACAGTGTTTTAAAGCATGTCTGGATTGATGGCAAATCCCTGGAGCTCAGAGAACTCTGCAGTACAGCTGTAGGAAGTTGTGACATTAGGCCTATGTGAAGTGACTGGCAGTCCCCATACTTGTGGGCTCCTGTTGCATGTAAATTTGAAGAAGAAATTACAGTTTTCTGAAAGTATTAATTTCTGTGGAACTCTGGGGAAACATGTAAAAGTTGCTGGTTATTGCACTTGGTATTTGCAGACAGGTTGGAGGCTTTCAGAATCTGACTTCCTGTGAGGGAGTTTTGTTCCAGTAGGAAAGGTCAAAACTTTGCAAAATCCTGGTCTGTCTTCAGTTAGACTACAATTCTTAGTCCTTCCTCATTCTCATCACCTTTTTTTCTGAGAGGGAACCAAGTCTATACTTCCCTGGCTTCTCCCTACCTCTCCTGAGGTCCCTTATTGAGCCCCACTTCCTTTGGAGTGAACTCTGCAGTTATGGCTGTGTTCCTTCTCACCAGCTGGTCCATAGTGCCTGCATCTTAAGGGCTTGTCCTTTATGCTACTGGCGCTACGACTGTAGCTCTAAAAGGTCAGATTGAGAAGCAAGTGGCATGGTAATTCAGCTACTTTTATCCATAAACTCTGCAGCACTCACAGTATCAGCAGACTACTGCACAGGAATTTCAGTTTTGCTTTGTTTTTATAAGAGAAGGTTGGAAGTTTTTACTCTACAAAAATATCTTTTTGTATTTCATCTTTATGTTTTTACTACAAAAAATATCACTGACACATCAGAGGTCTGCAAATCAGAAGGCAAGAGAAAAGAACATCTGTTCATTTAAGTGTCATGATTTGAAAGTAATCTCAATTCTGAGAAGGACTAATTTGTACTATTTCAATATTTGAACTTGTCAGGAAATGGTGATGTTGCAACCCTTGTTTTGCCTCTAGAAATTCAGACCTAAGGTAGCTAAAAGCAAGGGCTTCCAGTTTTCAGGAATTTTGAACTTTGGCTGTGGTCAAAACTGGATACAACTGACAACATGTCAGTGTTTCCAGGAATCCAGAAGCTCCCCAGGCCCTGCAGCTGTCAGGGAAGTCTGGTGTCTTGTCTGTCAAGGCAGCTGTTGTGGGCTTCAAGCCTCAGGCTTCTCCAAAGGTCATTCCCACAGAGCTGTTTCAAACAAAACCTTTCGGGCTCATAAAGGTGTTGTTTAAGAAAGGTCTCTGTCTCTCTATTTATCTGTCTTCTGACTAAGTACTTTACTGGGATATTTCCAGCCACTCTTATCCCTCTAGCAGAATCGTGTTAAGAGGCTGTAGGGAGGAGGGGAAATGCAGTCTTTCAAAGAATGCATCACCAAGCTGTCTTTGGTTTCTTCCCCCCATAAAAGATGCACACAAGCTTGGCCACCCTGCCAGGAGAAGAGCTTGACTCTTGAGTCCCTTGAGTGTTTGAGTTCCTCTCCCAAGTCACTGAGTGGAACTTGTGTCAGAAGGACTTTTAACTTTTTCTTCCATCTGGGCTCCCCCACCTCTCCCTGGGTTTAATTGCAATAAGTTGTACTGGCATTTACAAGGAAATGTATTAATTAGTTTCTGCTTATTTATTATTCTTATGAAAAAAACTAAAACTCTCACCTGTTTTTGGGGGGATGAAGGGATATTATTTATAAAAGCTTAAGTGTGGGGCTTGGTGCTTATTTGCATAACTAAGTAAAATGGGAGTAATCAACTGGAATTAGCCTGTCTGAGGTTCAAAAGCTCTGGTGGGAGTTTTTGCTTGCCTTCATGAGATCCGGGTCAGTTAAAAGCAGCTCAGAGTCAGCATTGCTGCTTTTCTGTATTATCTAGCTGGGAATTAGAGTTTTCCTGGATTTTGTTTTATCTAGAATGTAAGTCATAGCAGTTAGGTGTTGACTGTTGTCCATCTGCTGATATTCGTTGCTGTCCTAAATGCATTCTCTCCAGCTGGTGTGAGACTGTGTGTGAGTGGCAAACCTGTGTCTTGTATAGAAGAAAGCCCAGGATATTAAATGGAACTAAATATTTTTGCTCCAGATGTGGCTGTCTGGCATAGACACTGTGGAATGGACAGAGGTGTGGGCTAGTGATGAGGGTTCAGCCTTGAAACTGGTCCTTGAGAGTAACATCTACATCTACTGATTCTGAGCTGACCTGCCCAGATTTCTCTCCAGCGGCCTCTGATGTCAGCTTCATTAGAAAGTAGCATGTTTCTGTGGCCTCCGAGAGTATCCAAGCAGCTAGATCATATTGGGATATAGAACTATCCCACCAAAGCCCACTTTCCTTTGCCTGAGCACTTTGCATCAGCAGCCAGTATTTTGCACAACAGTGCAGTGATCTCCCTGCTGTATTTTTTAATTCCAAATCCCAAACTGTTCACTGTAGGGCAGTTCTGCATGGGCAGAAAAGAGCAAAGATGTCCATGGCCAACTGATGAGCTATCCCCACATACTGCATCCAGGAGCATGTTTTTAAGTTGACTGTGAAGAGATTCTGTGGACTGCCCCTTGGGCTGATCCTGACATCAGGGCAGCAATATGGAGAAGTCCTAGTCTGGCTGTTACTCAATTGGAGCTTCTTGCAGAGTCTGTGCTGGACCTGACATCTGAAAATCTTAGCCCTGCCTGTAATCCTTAGAGATTACAGTTTTGAAGGGGCTAATAGGTGTATGTGTCTAAATATGCAACTATGATAATGAACATATCTCTATGTGTCATTCAGTTAACCTCTTCTGAATGTTTGGAGAAAAAAATGGCAGAAAAACCATCTGGTTACACTCACTCTTGCAAGCCAACATCTGGCTGCCAGATTTGAGAGGCTGTGTAATCTCTGCTCATGTGGTTTCCATGCTTTGATTCCCAGCTACGACTGAGTGCTGCAGATGAACTCATCCCTTGTGGCAGAGTGTGATCTGACAACGTGTTGGAAGGACAGAAGGTGTCCACCATTAGACTTGGTTTACATGGAAGTGTTGCCAGGGTAATCCAAGTGGCAGCATATGTCTATAGTGTTTAATCACTAAAGCCTTGGCCTTAAAAAGCTCTTGCATGTGCTGAACTTTGCTTGCAGTTACCCAGATATATTGTAGAGGTGAAACATCTGTCCTGAACTTTTATGAATGTCATAAAAGCGAATGCTTCCTGTTAGCCTCTGAACTGAAATACAGGAAAAATATGCTTTGTTTTCCTTACACACCACACACACACACAAGGAAATGAGGCCTTGAGTCTTGCCTCTTTGATTTATTTCTGGATAAATGAAAAGGGTGCAGTGAAAAGGATAATGGTGCAGTTTGTGCAAAGAAGGAGGACATGGATGCTGCAGCATTGCCTCTGCTGTCTGGGTGGACATTTCAGACACTCCAAAATTCAGGAGAGCAGCAGCATGGAATTCTTCCTGTGCTGACATGGGCTTGAGCCTGTATCTCCTACTGGTGTGCCCTGTCTGCCATGGCAAGAGCATTTCAGAGGTGATGTATTTTGAGTTCCTGCAGTCAAAATGACTGAAATGCTCATTAGTTGAGGTAATCCCCCTCCAGACCAGTGCCCACGGTACTCCTCTAATAGGAGAGTCTGGATATAAAAAAAAAATACCGTGGGCAGTATCCTGACTGCTCAAGGGGAGCCATCTGCCCTCAGCTTGATCTCGTTCCACTAACTGAGCCCCACATCCTCTTTCCAGCTCCAAGAATTTGGTAACTTCAGATGAATTGGCGAGACATTTTCAATCAGTCAACACTCCATATTCAGTAAGTAAGTTATTTGCTTCTCCCAGTCTTGCCCAAAGCATTTTTCAGTTGCATGAAACTATTTTCTATTGGCTTGAAAGGAGAACAGGAATGAAACAAATTTGTTGACTGAGTCAGAAAACATGTAATAGCAGCTAAACAAGAACTCTGATTTACTGATTTTCGTCATGATCAAATTTAGGCTCCATCTTCCACAGATATTCAGGCTGGGGAATGCTTTTTTTCCGAAGGAATTCACAATGAATTTGTTCATCTGGAGTCAGAATGACTGTCTTGGTGGCAGTTGGCAGTGACATTTAGGTTATGTTAACAAGAGCAAAATTAAATATAATGCAAAATTAAATATAGTGCAAAATTAAATTTAGCACAAAGTAGGAACCAGCAACATGAAAAAGAAGAAAGAACTACCTGTAAGACTGCAGATCAAAGGGAGAGAATTATCGGAAAGTCCCAGCACTAATTTTTTATAGTTTGAGGGTTTTTTAAGGGAAAAAAGATTGTAGTCAGAAAACTGGGATAATAATTTTTTTTTGAAGCCACATAACTTCATCTTCTGTTGGAGAAACAATCAGGTTTTACCATTCACCTTGACCAGAAAAATAAATGCAGTGGAAGAGACGGGGAGAGGAGAAAGGCTCTGTTTTCATCTTTCATACTGATTTGCATACTGTTCTTGACAAAGGTGAGAAATTTGTAAAACTTTTCTGAAAAAAAAGCCCAAATGAAGGAATTAGAAAAAGAATATAACTGGAAAACAACAAAACAAAAAAAAAAAGGTGCTTGTAGAAAGCCAGTTAGTTGGTTATCTGTAGCAGGACTTTTTTTGTGAAGATGAAAAGTTGCCCACAGAAGTTAATAGTATCACCACCATCCCCCCAAACAACCCATCACCTCCATTGCCATCATCTGTCAAGTTCTCAGGTTGCAGCCAAGGATTGTCAAGCATGCTCCGGCCTTGTTAGCTGTAATCTTTAAGAAAAAATATGTCAAATAACAGAGAGGCCCCACTTAGACCAGACAATATCCTATTGCCATGTTGTTTTCACTTTCAAGTTGAACTAACATGAAACTAGGCAGCATTAGTATCTGTATGGAACCTCTGCTGTCTTAGAGGTAGCTGCTCCTTATCACCAAAGGAAATGCTCCCAGAAGAGCCTGTAGCTGCTTGTAGCTGATATGTCAACATTCCAGGTTCAGACATCCACCTTTCCTGAGTGGCAGCAGTTGCACAGCCCAGACCCTCATGACTCATGCAGAACAGGCAGCTGGATGAATCCATCAGACATCTGTATATTAAGCCACGATCTACACAGTCACAGGAAGAGCACTTCCAGAAGGAGATGGTATTTATTTCTACAGAAACAAAATGATCCATTTTATGTCACTTTCTTTGCCATGTGGCAAAAGACAGACAAGAACAGACAATGGTAAGCCCATCTGCTTCTTGTGCTCTCTCATACGTCAGTATGTGGAAGTCTAAATTGTGAACAAATACATTTATCTCTGATTTATGTTAAATTGTTCACATGCGGTGTTCATAGCCAGGAGTGTCAAGGAGTAAAAAGCCTGCTGCATTTCAGAGATCTCTCTATCAGGCAAGTCTCAACACGTCTCTAGAGCTGCAGAAGTCCTTGAGGTCATGCCTGCTGGTCTTGTCCTGCATCCTCAGCACGTAAAACTTTCATTCTTACCAAGTCCTACAGGAAATTTCAATTGCAATTTCCTTAAGAGATAGGACATTAATACATTTCAAAAGGATCATAAGCTACAGAGACCAGAAAACTGCTGCTGCTTTCTGAAAACACATGAGATTTGTATGTATTTGGAGAAGGCCTGAGTATCTTGAGAAGTGTTTTGTATTTTTTCATTGGGAACTGATAGAGTCCTTGCTCACTGTTCTTTCAGAACCACTTAGCAGATTAAGGTTATGAAATTTAAAGTGGCATAACAGTCCAAGCAATTATTTCTGGAGCTGTGGTGGTGTCTAGAGGGTCATTGCTTGAACCCTTGGCCTGAGATAAAATTAGTATTAAAAGAACCCTCTGTGTAAGTAGAGTCCAGGAATTGCTGATGGTGTGGGGGATGGATGAGGCCCTAAGGCACGGCCAGAAATATTGCTGTAAAAATGAGAGCTTGAAGAAAAGCCTGAGACAATTCTTCCTCTGAGGGATGCTGACTTAAAAGTAGTTTGAATAGCAGTATGTGTTCTCTTAACAAAAAGGTTTGGGAAATCCCATAGTCTTCTGAGATTCCCTAGTGAATGTGTTGACCATATCTGAGGTATTTTTGCACAAGTTCACATCCAGCATCTGGAACATCGTATAGGAATATATTCCTAAAATGTGAATGGGTGATACTGATAAAATACTGCTATATTAGCATTCAAGTAAATGTTTTTTTTTTTTTAGGAACTAACCACCTATTTATTGGGAGGTAATCAATCATATTGTGGCCTGGCTTATTCAGGAATTTGTGTAAAATGGATGATCACAGTGTCTCTGTGTTTTAAAGCCTGTAAATATAATATCTTTTTATTTCCTTTCTGATTTCCCACATAATCTGCTTTACTCTCTCTTTGATGAGAAGCTGAGTCCTCTCTCCTTGCAGAAGCTGAAAGCTTTGATCAAATCCTCTCCTTCCTCTTTCTAATGTGTGTAACCCAGTAGAGTAGGCTGTCGGTGGCTAGTCCAAGCCTCTGCACTAAAGTGTATGGAATAACCAGGTTTTCCAAGGCCAACCAATTCTGTGTGATACAAGAGAGCCTCAAAAAGAAATTATGATCTCTTGCTTTAGAGACAGCAATAACTAATCTCCCTGTCAATTACACTGATGTAATACAATTTCTTTTTTTTCCATAGAATAGGATATGAAACTTTCAGGGAGAACTAATTTATCACAGCTCCCATTAACTTTGTGGAGAATCTCAGGCTGTTGTTTTTATAGAGAAAAGAAGTAAAGTAAAGTTGAGGCAGGATATATTGTTACCCATGAAGCGTATATACCAGATAAAACTACAAAAGTAGTGATCTTGACATAACTTCAGAAATGATTGATGTGAAAAGCCACAAAGGGGACCCTTTAAAGTAACAAAAATTGCCTAGGAAAAAGCTCCACTGCTGTAGAGGGATGGCTGGCATGACAGATGTGTTTCCCTCTCGTACAGTTGAGTTTCTTCTCTGGTATGCTGGGAAGGGAATTGCACTGCACCAAAACACTGCCCTCCTTCCACCCTAGGGCACAGGGCTTGCTTGGGTGTTTGCTTGCATCAGCCTGCTGTACAAGAAGTCAGGATGTAGCCTTCTCCTGTGTTTGATGGGTTTTTAAACTAGGCCATGTCTTTGGGCTGTTAGGGGAGTTGCAGACACTGCTGATTCAGCTGATGGCTCTGGAGTTCATAGCAGGGAAGAGGGCTGGCCTGAGAGCATCCTTCTGCAGATCTGAGAGAGTTTCATTGCAGCAGGTAGCCTCCTGTTGTGGTTCCTGGGAACAAACCTTCTTAAGTGAGGCCATGCAACTTATTTTGCAGCTCTTCAGGCTACTTTCTCCCTGAGTTTGTGCTGTGCTATTTCTAATATCACGCCCTGTGTTCAGATCCCTTGCAACAGCTGGCTTGCTTTGGAGTCATGTCTGTCCCTCTCCACAGAGTATAAGGAGAGCCAAAGGCTGGCAGTGCAGGAGGATTTATTGCGTTGGCTGTGTGTCCTACCTGGCTGCAGGGCAGGCACCATTATGTGTCCCTGAGGTGCCCACTCATCCACAGCCCCAGGCTGCTTTTGCTGCTTCAGAGCCCTGACTCTTGCTGGAAGGCAGGGGAGCACAGGGTCATCTTTCCTAGAGAAGGGGCAGCAGCTGCATTTAAATCTCTTATCCATGAGGGCATCTTTTCCAGCACTGTAGTGATTTTGCTACTGCTATGAGGATCAAATTCCATCTGTGTGTGTCCCTTGTGACTCTCAGGCACACAGGATACAGGTGTGCATGTACACGTAGACAGTCAGGAATGGCAGTCCCTGAATCCAGCAGTGCCATGGTATCAACACAGAGCTGGAGAGGAGTATGTTTGGAAGAAAACTGTTTCTCAAACTATGTTTTGTTGACTCAAAGCCCTAGAACAGCCAAACACTTCAGGAGGTATTTGACTACAAACAGAGGAACACTCACTAGCTTGAAGAGCAACCAACCATGAATACCTAGATGGGCAATGCTATTAAAGGGCAATGGTTGGCCAGCCGTGCCCTTCAAGAACAATACAGGCCTTTTGATGTAAAATTACCTTTTTGGCCAATATTTTCTCATGTATGACACTGCTTCTCTTTGATAGCCAAAGCTAATTGAAAGAAAACCTCAGAAAACCCCAGAAAGATGAAATGTGGAGGGAATCTAGTAAGTATAAACCTAAATCCCTAATATTCCTTAATTCTGCAACGGCACGATTCTCAGTAGTAAACTTTGCATGAAAGCTGAAATTTCATTTTGGATTCATTGGAAGATTTTTATGCTGCTGAGGAAGAAAAAAAGAGAAAATTATAGTCCCTTATGAATTGCCAAGTGATCGCACAATAGCTGCATTTATTTTATTAGCCTTCTGACCTTTCCCTTCTCTGGTGAGGTTTCTTTTTCCTATTAGCTCTATTAGAGCGTCTACTGAGATGGCAACAAAACAAACACTGTTATTGTTGGCTAACTTGCTCTTTTAGCAGGGAACAGGGATGCACAGGCCTTGAGCAGACACTGGCCTTGCACTTCCATGGTAGGCATGAGAGCTGCACCATGCCTGGGACATGAGGCTCTGGTAGGAAGCCCTCGCTGTGGACACCACCATGCTGAGGATGCTGCATCTATTTTCATAAAGTGCTTCAAGTCATGTTTGACTTGTAGCCTGGGAGTGATTTATTTGCCTCCAACAGAGGAGCATTATTTTGTTTAGTACCACTCACAGATTTTTGCACAGATATTGGGGAGGTTTCTCCCCTCTTTTCATAACTGACCCCTCCCAACACCTCTTCCTCTGATGGTGAACAATGTTAGACCATGTGGTGGTGGCTGGATGATTTCTGCCCCCGTGGTTTCTAAAGCAAGTTGGTTTGCTGCAAAGAACTGAAGCTTCTGGAGAGATGGTTGTGATTATTGTGGCAGCACTTTCCCAAAGCATAATGCGGATTTTGTGTCCTTAATTTAACTGGCTGCTCAGCATCAGCGGAACTGAGCATTTCAAGAATTTCTACCAAGCAGTAAGGGTCGACTGTCATGCTGGCACAGAGCAGGACTATGGGATTTTTGGACTTATATGGAAGTTTGAGAAAACTTCAGAAATAATTCTGGAATATGCCCAGCAGACTGCATGGTAACAGAGGAGCTGGCTGAGGAATTTATAGCTGCGGGGAGAGAATAATCATCTTTTTTCTAAAGAAATTTTGATCCCAGGAGGGGAAAAAACAACTCAGAAGAGTAGTGGAGAATTAGTCAATTATCTTTTCCTTTGTGGTTAATTTATCTGGGACCTATACATATAAATCATAGTAATAACACAAACACTGCTGAAATTACCAGCAGCATTTAGGGAGGGGAATTTGGGGATAGGATCTCACCAGCATTCCAGAATG
The DNA here is from genome assembly GCA_020086605.1 of Lanius collurio. Classification (NCBI taxonomy): domain Eukaryota; kingdom Metazoa; phylum Chordata; class Aves; order Passeriformes; family Laniidae; genus Lanius; species Lanius collurio. Next base: position 3,497,080 of record JACBWW010000002.1, read on the forward strand.
CCAAGATTGTAGTCCTGTGTTATTCTAATATTAGTCACTTCTATCAGATAAGATTGCATAAAAACTACAGCCCATCTCCAGTTTCAAGAGGGCCAAACCAAGCCAGTTAGGAACAGTTAAATTGCTTGTTCTTGAACATAAGTGGCAGCCCAATAAATGTGACCTGTTACCTCCAGGAAAGTGCAGCCAATTTCTCTTTAGCCTTAGGGAAAAATCATGTTAAAACTTTTCATGTTGGCATTTGAAGTCTTCTGTCTTTAGACATATGGCAGCACAACTCTAGAGTTTAAGGAGGAAGGCTGAATCAATTGCTCTTATACATTTACTCCATATAACTACTTTGTTCTCCTAATTAATTTCCTTATAATATTTTACTGCTCAGGTGACATAGGTACTTACGATAATCCATAAAAACCACACTTTTTAAACACACACCACTAGCAAAAAAATCCCACCTTCCTCTCTTTCGGTGGCTGTCTAGGTATTGGGAAAATGTTTACAGTAGCTGTATTTCTTATTACACAACAGAGGTGTTTGAAGTATTGCATCAGCCTGGCAAAGAGGCAGCTGGAATCTACCCTGACACCCCAACATGGGCTGTGCTTGTCTTTAGCGAGAAATGGGGTAATTGCTGACTCTCTCAGGGAAGCTGTAGATCTAAATGTGAACAAGTTACTAACTGTGCTGTTAGAAGAGATATGATAAAAAGGGGACACCTCAGACAGTGAGGAGAATCCATCCAGTTAGGGGATAGGCCCTTATGGCATGCTTTGACATCATGCACCACCTCAAGGTAAAGTTATACCAGCCCTTTGCTGACAGTCATCAGAAGATGATCTGGTACCCTGGATTCTCAACAGAAACAGTCAGGAACTGGAACTGTGGTGTTGCAATTAAAATAATAACAGCTACACTGCCACAAGGGCTTGCTCAGAGCATGAACAAGTGATGTTCATCTCTCTGGGATTTCACACTGATCCCACCTCACCAGCCATTTGAGCATCCTGTGATTTTCCACAAAGCTACTCAGGACAGCCAGAACAGCAGAGACTATGAGGCTCTTCTGGGCCCCGTGGCACAAGGGGTTAAGTCAGGACCAGGGTGAACACACTACAGAAACACAGATATGAACCAGCAACTATCTTCCATCTTAGCATCTTCCTATCTTTTTCATCTTTTTTTGTGCACAGATATCCTTGCAAAATCGCTGTTAAAAACCAGAAAGGATTGATAATACCTGCTTCCAGGGCCTCACTTAGACACAGGCAGTACCTCTAGTTACCCAGTTTAGCCACAGAGTATGTCAAGAATGTATGTACCGTTATGCACTGGGAAGATGTGTGCTCCATAAACTCTGAAGCCTTAATCGGCTCAGCCAGAAACCTCTCTAAATGAATGTTGCCAAATAGAGTATGGTTTTCAACTGGCAGTAAGTATTTTAATGTTCTTTTGATCAGGAGTTGTCAGGAGAATAATAGAGTCAAAGAAATTCCAACCCCATGCATTCATGGCATCACATTTAATTGAAGTGATCTGAATAGTGCAAATTACCCTAATGATCACTTTCAATTTAATTGCTGGGCTACCTCTGTATTTTTCAAATAACTGAGGTTGTAAAGTCTTCTGCTTCTTAACTAAGTTATTTTTTGGTGTCAGTTAATGTTATGCCTTATTAAGTCAATATGGTGGTTTCCTGCCAGTTTTATTTCATGTTTAACAGATAAGTCATCTCTATAGGGTACTGTTAGAAATTATGTTATAACATTTCATGTCTATTTACTAACCGCAAACAGTCTCTCTGGTGAAACAAAATGCATTCAACTATCTTTATTTTTGCTAATTTCACTTTTCTGTGAAAAATCTCTTCTGATGTGGATAGCACAGCTGCACAGGATGAAGCCAAGAGAAGCCCAGAGAGAAAACAGTGGTGCTGGCAGGAGCCACTGGATGGGGACCGCACTGCTCCCGGAAACCCAGCCTGTGGGAAAGGGACTCCCAGGCTCTGCTCCCCTCTCCCTGTGCTCGGGGCAGGGACATGGCTGTGCCTCCGTCGCCTTCTGCCCCCACTGGTCTAGAGCTGCAGCCTGGGGGAGTCCAAGGCAGCTGTCTCACCTGCAGGTGACAAGGGCATGGATGGATCTACGCTGCCAGTGGGCAAAAGCACCATCCCTCGGCACCAGCAGGCTCCCCAGCAGCCTGCCCACAGAGGCTGTGCTCGTGCTCTGGAGCAGCAGGCACCGAGCAGTGAGTTACACAAAGTGGTGCCAACAAAAACTGTGCTGTTGCTCCACTTCTTTGATGATGTGGGCTGGCACAGTCCTGCTCTTTGTGGTGAGCCCAGGAGGCTTTCAATGTTTTCTTTTCTTGAGCACAAGGGCAGCTTGAACATATTGACCGGGTAAAGCTGGTTGCTTTGGCCTTAGGGTATATATTGCTTGTAGTGTTAGGAGGCTAGTTAACATCAGACTGGGATTATGAAGGGAGTTGTCTTCTGTTTGGAGATTTGTTTAGGATACAATGAATCTTTACCAACTTCTTCTGTACTGTCCTTCAGTGGAAGCCAGCTGCTTTAAATACTGTATTTTTGAAGCTTCAAGATTCCCAATATGGTTCTTTGCAATATATTTTCCATATGAATTTGTTTTAAACATCAAGTATGGCCTTATGGCCAGAGGAGTTTCTCATCTCTGCAAGCCTGTGCATGTAAAATAACCCCCACAAGGTACAAGCTCTGAATGGTGTGCAAGGCTGAATCATTTTACTGGAAGCAGGGACTGACAAATGGAAAGAACAATTTTAAGCACATTCTGTCACTGCAAGGAGTGAAGTATGTGTTGGGTATAATTCCTATTTATACTTGTATTCTAAACCAGTCCAAAATCCAAGTTAGGTTTGCTATCCTGACTGCAGTGGAACAAAGTGCTCATCCCATATGGAGACTGGATGCCTTGAAGGCATTCTATTACTCCAAGCAGCCTTCCCAGGGAAAAGACATCTCTCCACCTCCTCAAATCTGAGGCACAAGTGCTGAGTGTTAATGTCGCAGTATTTCAACCCCCAGCAGCCAGAGGGGGATTTGCTGGAACCCTGTGGCATGGAGAGTGACATGCTAGACCCTAGCATTGTATCGCCTCTGTATATTCTCTCAAAAATTTGTCCACAGCTGCAGCTGTGGTTTCATGATGCCTCCCCAAGGAACTGCAAGAAAGGCCTGTTCTCTGTGCAAAATACCAGGGATTAATTAACATTGCATATTTTAGCTGGTATGGCTATATAGGAAAGCATAGGTGTAGGCTACTGAGGATAAATAGTGGCTTATTCTGATTTCTTTTCATTTGATGAAAATAAAAAAAAGTTTAAGCAAAGTCAAAATACGGTATTACAGCCCTTTGTGCCTGTGTATCAGATCTCATTGGCTCAATCAGACTCATTAAAAGACTTAATAGCTACTACACCAGTAGAAACTACTGTGTAGGTAACATCTGATATGCTCTTTCACGGAAGGAAGATCTTAGAGGAGGTGTGAAAATGATCCACCAAAAATTGACCAGACTTGCCATAAAATGCATCTTACTGGAACATAAGGCCAACCAAGTGGTCAGAACAGAGGTTCACCCAGCCCAGGAAGACGAGCCATGCCATTATTCACACTGGAATCCAGGGAATGCTGTAAAGACTGGGACAAATACAAAGGGATGCTTCCTTATCCTCCAGAAATTTGTGTATCACCTAGAAGTGTGTAATAGCTCTTGATGTATTTCTGGCTCATGAATGTGTAAAGGTGTTACTTGAATCCAAGTAGACTTTCATACCTGCAGCATCCTATGCCAAGTTTATTTGGGGTGGAAGGATATTGATGATGGAGTTCTCATGTCATGGAGAGAACTAAAGGTTTTATCTGCCTTTCTACAGATGTCAGCAGTGAGATCCAGAGAGCTGCTCAATCTTCTTGCAAACATTTTCTATAACCAGATGTTCCAAGTGACCGGTGATGAAATATTTAGTAACAGTAATAGTATATGCCAAGCTTCTGACACACAATGTCTGCAACTACGTCTGCCTTCTGTGGTCCAGGTATATCAGAAGAGCCATATTTCTTGCTGTAGTGTCTCACCCTGCATTTCTGTGCTGTGGTTTTCCCACCTGGCATCCTTTATTCATAGCAGCAGCTCTTCTTCTCTTCCAAGATTCTGTTTGCTTTTACTTTGTTCTTTTTCCTTTGAGGTTTCTCACCATTCAGGGAAGATAAATGGATATGGAGGCAGTGTTGCAGAGGGTGAGAGGGAGCAAGCATCTGTTGTCATCAGCTTTTCTGATTTCATTGGAGCCCTTGTGCTTTTCTTTAGCTGCCTTCATGTAACAAAAACCCTGGGAAACAATGGAGCCTAAGGCTCATCAGCTGTACACAGGTGCTACGCCAGTGCTGATGCTGGGCTGTGCAGTCTCATACTTTTTATTCAGGATGCAAAATTTTCAGGCACCGGAGGGAAAAATCTATGTGTTATTTCCTAAAGAAGCTTTAATGTACTTCAGCCACCGTCTGCCTGCAGCTCATAAATTAAAACCAATTAACTGTACAAGACATGTCGAGTCACTGCTTCCCTCTGGCATGCCTCCTCCCTCTTGCCTAGTACAGTCAAGCCACGAGGAAGCAGCTCCTCTGGCAGGATAAAACCTAAACCAGCAACAAAAACCCAAACTCCAAGTCCCCAAAAGTGAAAGAGAAAAAAACACATCAGGAAAACAAATGGAAACACAGGAAGACAAGTCTTGTGACCCATTAGCTCTTTTGTTTGCAGCATAAATCATCCTGTTATAATCACAAATTTTGGGACATAATTGGACTACATGTCTAAATCCCTTGCCAGTGATTACAGGCACAATGCCCTGAGCGGTGAGGCCTGTGATCCAGCCCTGTGCGGTTTAGGGGGAGGCTTTGGGGACGGGGAAGGGAGTCTTGCCATCACCAGAGTATTTTCCATGAGCAGTTCTGTAGCTGGAAACAGATGCTCCATGCTGCCATCCAGCCAGCAAAGTAATGTAAAAAACATTACAAAGCTACCCTTCAAAGTGTTCTTCACTTTGCTCATTGTCCAGAAATGGCTTGACCTCCTCTTTGCTCCTCGCTGAAAGCCCATGTGGGTATCCTGAGGGCCTCTCTGCCCCATCCCTCTGAGAAGGGGAGAATGGCCTCCAAAGCTGCAGCAGCTCTCTCTTTTGTGGTTGAAGGTGGGTAGTGTTACTGTTTCATAGTCTCAAGTCCTGACTGACCATCAGAACTACTGAAAGGCTTTTTTGGCAATTTTTCCTGAGCAAATGTGAATGCTGTGGCTTCAGGAATAAAAGGTTAAACTCATTTCCTGCCCAGCTGTCCACCTGGATACTATTCTGTGCTGCCCCAGGGTGTATTTACCCTGTGCTGCTCTCTGATGAGTTCAGTTCTTATAGTTAACCATGTTGTGAGGAACCTGGGAGTGTAAAAGTCCTGCCGTCATTTTGATTCATGCTTTTTCCCCAGATGGAAAAGACTGGTCATGCAGGGCAGCATGGACTAATGTTGCGCCAGCTATTTTTAGTTAAGGCCCAGTAGATACGTGCAGGGAGGAAGTCACTCAGCAGCACAGTTGTCCTTCAGAGGGAGGATGTCCCACCAAGATCCTGCTACAGCTGGGGTGTTGGAGTTCTGCATTTACAAACTCTGTTTCAAGTCTGTGGAAAACATACAGATGATTAAAGGTGAATTTTTCACTGTTCTTGAAGTTTCTCCCTTGTGTGTGTTCTTGCACATTTTGCCCTTAAATGTATTGTTTTCCCAGGGTATTCCCCATGTGCTGGACACATGGCAACTTGAAAGCAAATTTACATGGACAGAGATTGTTTACTGCTGGCTGCAATGCAGATATGCCTTAATGTAACTTCGGAGTCTGCATGTGACCTTAGGAGCATGGTTTCTGCCTCTGCTCTTGTGCAACCACAGTAGCCAAGATGAGGTAATGCTGCTGTGGAGATGCCAAGTGAGAGGTACGACCACACAGTGATAGGCTGTTGCTCCACCGGGGTAGGGTTGTGTTTGCTTTTTCTGTACCAATTTTTCACTTGGAAAAAAATCTTCCTCTTATTCCTAGCCTTGCATGATTTCTGCAGCAGATCCTTAATGGTGTTTCAGACGCCGTATCCCACAACCAGTGCAGCTGATTTTCCAACCCCTAAAGACCTTGGTTTGCTTTCCAGTTCTGGTGTCCAGGCACACCTGCTACTTACATTGTGACATTTTTCTTGTTCCCTATGTTTTCTTAAAATGCAGTATTTTGAGCATCTAGGGTTTTCATGAAGCAGAAATCCCGTGATATTTTGGTCTAAGGGCTGGCTTTCCCCAAGTTGATAGGCTTTTGAGCTTCAAACTGTGACATTACTCTGCTCTTCTTCCCATGACATTTCCTGCTCTTTCAGTAGCATACTTAAGCAACTTCCATATCTAGCTACATCTTACACAGGAAGAACATCTTGTTTTCCAGCTTGTCTGCTAGGTTGTTTTTAAAATTTTGAATCTTTCTTAGAAAGTGAGAGCAAGTGCTAGGTTTTCTTAACCATCACTTCTTTCAAAATCACTTTTAATCTACCTGTGATAAACTTATTGTCTTTCAAATAGTCTTTTACTAAAGTTACGTAGCACATTTACAGAACTTGCATTTCCCTCTATTAACACAATATTTCCAGCTATCATCAAACTTCCCCCATCTCTAACAAGTCTTCTGCAACTATAAAATGAGGAGAGGAGAGGAGAGGAGAGGAGAGGAGAGGAGAGGAGAGGAGAGGAGAGAAGAGGAGAGGAGAGAAGAGGAAGAGGAGAGGAGCCACAATGATTATTTGAAGGAAGCTCCTAAAACATTTTGACTTATTTCACAGTTCTTGTAAGAACGTGGAGACAAAAGATGAGTATTAAAAACACAAAGAGAGCAAGTGCCAGCACATGCCGCTCAAAACAGGCTCTCAACTCCCAGGAGCACCTGAGGAGCGTGTCAGAAGTCCTCTCTAGGGAGGGCTGGCATAATCACTCATGGGAAATCCACTTCTTTCAGGGTGAGGATATCATGATACCTCCAGACCCAGGCAGGAGAGAACCCCTGAAGATCACCTAGTTCAGCCCTACTCTTTACTGACATCAGACAAAGTTAGTCCTGGGGAAACCCCCAAAGAAGGGAAAAACACCCTGTACCTGGGACTTGCACCAGCACTGCAGTGCCTCCTGAGGAAAATATTTTTACTAATGTTAAGTAAAATCTCCCAAGTCACAATCTGTGGTTGTTGTCCTCTTCTATGTCATTTGGCATGCATGGGACCAGTTTGGCTCACAGCTCCATTGCCTCTATTTTCTTACAGCTTTCTGCCAGGGCTGCTGATGGGTTTTGTGGCTCATGCTGCACCTGGGACCATTCAAGGGTTCAGGCTAAGATCACCTTTGGAGAGAGAATATTGGGGTACTGGTGAGGGTGGGGCTGCACAGCCACATGGTTTATTTCTTGTTTCTACTGCCGGATTTCCTTTGAAATCAAGTTATTTGGGGCTGAATCTAGTTGCTAGGGGGGTCCATGCAGGACTCATGTGAGCACAGGGGAGGAGAAGGTGCCCTATTATTTCCACCTGCCTGAGGTCAGGCTCACCTTGAGCTGTCAGTTGGTAGAGAGGGGCAAGTTCATCTGTGGAGGTACCAGCCTCTTTCATGGACTGGAGAGTGGAGTAGGTGAGCTGCTTGTATGAGGTGTCTAAGTTACAGACAGTATAACCAAATGAGATGACACCCATGTTTTGCCAAGCTTTTCTATCCATGTGGTTTAGGAAGACAGTGTTTTTAAAACAAATGAAAGTTTAGATTTTCATCTAATCCAGATGCTTTCGGGAGTGGGAACTTCATAAAAAGTTCAGTATCAGGCACTATGATACAATTGCAAAAGTTGGCAGTGCTGTATTTCTGTTCTGCCAGTGTTTTCAGAAGCCAAGTTGTGCAATGAACAGTGGCAGGAACTGCAACATTTCCCCCATTTTAGAAATGGTTGTAACTCTCTCTAATGTCCATCATAAATATTTTTTGGGAACCTTTACTGATAGATTATTTTAGACAAGCAGTTAACTGTTCTCTCTGGATGAGTTCTGGTTTATTGGTGACAAATTCAGAGCAGAGAACAGATATCAGTGCCCACAAGAAAAACAAAGAAGCCAAATTATATGCAATTTACAGTAAGATGAAATATTTAGCTCTGTTGAACATATGCTAGTGATGAGGGCAGTCAATGTTAGATTTAATTGGATCCAGAAAAATAATGAGCATTAGTCCCTCTGGAATTATTCCTGGTGAATCTCCAGGAAAATTCACACGTATTTTAATAACTTGAAAAGCAAATGGAAAAAAAAGGAAAGGAAAAACATCAACCAATTTCTTCTTTTCATCCCAAAGATTCCAGTTTCAGATCCTCACAGTAACACAGGTAATGCTATAGAATGCTGCATTCAAACAAACAAAAATATTGTTCAATGACAACAGTAACTTCCTCTGGGTCTCTAAGATGCTAGAATTTATCTCTAGCATTCTGCAATGCTTTCCTTAACCAGGACCAGCTGCACTTCTGGGGTAGGACTCAGTTCTCAGATGCAGAAAGACAACACCTGCCACAAATTAGCTCCAGGCTCTGCTGAGGGGTGCCAAAGGGGCTGTGCAGCCAGAGCTGCCAGAGCAGACCCCTTTGGGGAGCCAAAGAGATTCTTCTCTGCATTTGGTCATCTGCTTGTCCCAGCAGATTCTAGGGGCTGTCCCTCATCCTCATAGCACTCCAGTCCAGGGGTTTCTCCCAGTTTGCAAGTTAATGCTATTACAGTCCCGTTTGTTGCGCTTTCGCTGGTGTCAGTGTCATCCTTCTCTTTGGGCAGTTCCTCCTCCATGTTTTCTGCCCAGGATTGGTTCTTACAGAACTGTTTTACCCTTTCCATGCTTCACATTTTCAAATTAGCTAAATAAATCTCTCCTAGTATATAAACTAGCTTGAGGAAATCAAAGCTTGTTTTTCTGATCTTCCTGTATTTGCATGGAAACCAAATCATTTAGCACTTTTTAAAGTGTATGTTTTGACAGATGCAAGGAAAAGTTTACTCCTTGTTCTCTGTTTCAAGGCAGATTAGCAAGACAGATTTTCATGCCTCTCAAATCTTTGGAAAAAGATGTTGTGTTTCTTTATACTGGTAGTCGGGAGCTAAAACCCTAACAATTTGCCTAGCAGTTGTGAGCGTCCTGGTGGCTTTCTTTGTGAAACATGAGAAAATTCCAGCTAAAATCTGAGCTGTGGAGGAGACCTGGGGATAATTTTATCATCTTAAAGACTATTCTTATCAGGAATTGGCTGTAACGTAACAGTTACGTGGGGAGCCATCCTCATTGTGCGTGAGGGAACAGCTTTTGGGCCCTCACAATCTATTTTCATAATTTTTTTCTCTTCAGTATAGGTAATTAAAGTATCCAGAGGTGTGTAAAGAATCAGCGACTCTGATGTCCAAAGGACATGACATGCTGTGCATTTTGGCTTTTACTGTTTGAGACAAATGAGCCTGAAAATAGGTAATGTAAATGGAGACAGCACATGGTGGGCTGCCAGAGGTGGCAGCAAAAGAGTGTGGCATGTACCCAGCAGAGGAGAAACAAGGTGACAAAGGGGAAGAGCAAGCAGTGGAGATTCCAGAGTGATCGTGTCTGGTGTGTAGTGCAGATGGATTTTGGGGTAGTGGGAAAAGTGGTTTGTTACAATGCAAGAACCAAAGGAATTTCTGCCTGGAGTGGTTCAGTGCTGCCTAGTTTAGAGGGAGATGGGGTGGAGGTCTTCTTTCTGGCACTGCACCAATGCCAAGAAGGAGAGAAGCCTACAACAGTCAAGAGAAGAGGCATTTGCTTAAGCAGAGGCATTTCTCTGCTATATACTGAACAAACCAGTGGATCAAAACCTGACAGAGAGTATTGCATGTTGTGAAGCAAAGAATTGAATATTCCCGCTCAAGCACCTTGCTATGAGATGGGAGGTCACTGAGGGGCCAGTTTCTTGTGGTGGGATCAAGGAAGAGATTTTAAGAGTAAGTAGATGATGACGTATTTTAAAGATATTATAAAAGGGGAGTCCTCTGGGCAGATGTTTTCTCAAAGACACCGGAACACAGCACTGCAATGACAAGAAAATATGCAGAAAATGTGTGGCTGTTAGAAGATGGCAGCAGCCAGATGGTTCACATTAACTCAGAAATGACTGCTAACACAAAGTACAGCAGCAGGTGGTTTAGGCCTCTGTGGAGCTGCAGCTGTTCAACAAGCTGTGTTTCCTCCATCCTCTTTACAACAGTGAAAACACCTGGCCATGAGACTTCATAGAATCATAGAACGGTTTGGATTGGAAGGAACCTTAAGGATGATCTAGCTCCAATCTCCCTACTATGGGCAGGGATGCCTTCCACTAGACCAGGCTGCTCTAAGTCCCATCCAGCCTGGCGTCCCCAAGACTTCATGGAATAGGCCATCTACAACTTCACTGGGCAACATAATCCAGTGCCTCACCACCCTCACAAGAAATAATTTCTTCCTTATATCTCATGTAAACCTGCCTGTTTTCAGTTTAAAGCCATTCCTCCTTGTCCTGTCAAAAGTGTCTACACACCCTTGTCAAAAGCATCTCTCCAGCTCTCTCGTAGGCTCCCTTCAGGTACGGGAAGGTTGCTCAAGAGTCACCCAAGAGCCTTCTCCAGAATCAGCAATCCCAAATCTGTCTCCTGTCTTCAAAGGAGAGGTGGTCCAACCCCCAATCATCTTCATGGCCTTCCTCTGGGCTTCTTCCAATAGATCCATCTCCTTCCTGTGGTGGGGACCCCAGAGCTGGGTGCAGTACTCCAGATGGGGTCTCATGGGAGCAGAGTACAGGTGGAGAATCCCCTCCCTTGCCCTACTGGTCACACTTCTTTTGATGCAGCCCAGACCTCACACTCTTCACTATATTGTGTTAAACTCTTTAAAAAGCTCTACTCTGAATGCTTAGGATAAATTCAGGACAGGTTATGAGAGAAATTGCTTCTGGTTGCATGAGAAAAGGATGAGAAACTTGCAGTTTCAGCTGGTTCATGAAAGCAGATGCACCTTGGCAGGTTTGACATGTGCCACCCAGGAGGAAGAACAGGAAGATGTAAGCTTGCCAATGGCCAGGAAAGATATCATGCATAATGAAGGTTTTCGATGGGGCAGATAAGACCAGGACAGTGTTTGAGCTCATACAGTCACAGGCACAGTGGGCAGGAGGCCTGTGAAAGAACGAAAGAGAGAAGGTGTACAATCACTGGGGAAGTAGGAAGGAGGATAAATTTGAAGATATTTTTTTCATCTGAAGACCTCTAAGGATGATAGGGAAGGGAAGAAATTGTTCAGAGAAAGCACATGAGAGATTTTAGAAATAAACAAAGAGTATGAGCCTGTAGATGTATAGAAGTGCTGCTTTACAAGTAAAGCCATGTGATGGGGGCAGCCTCTAACCCTGTCACAAAAAAGATGATGGTGCTGGCTTTGAAGTGCATCTGGAGGGAGTGCAGCCTCTTAGGATCACCAGGTTGACAGCATAAGCATTCAGGGTTTTGCCAAGCCCAACACTGCCTGGTGGTTTGGGCAACAGGAGCTGAAGCAGAGCAGGTTCCTGAAGACTGCTAGACATGTTTAGCTTGGCTCCTCTCAGGAAGGTCTGTTTTATAAGTTTTCCTCTTGTACAGTGCAATTTTATCTTTAGTTTTTACTGTATAGGAACTATCTACACATTTTGGAGACTGTGCTTGCCAAGAACAGTTATTCCTTTTGCTTCAAAACATAAGAGACTTAGAAAAGCCTAAGATGTTTCTTAGCTCTAGTGCTGAAAACGTGGCACTTCTGCAGAGACGATGTCCTCTCTGGAGACGCAGAGGGGTGCAGGTGTGAACGCCTCAGCAAGCAACTGGACTTTTAGGGCTTGCTCTTTGCAAGATCATCAAAGGGACCTGCTTTGCCAGAAGCATTTCCTATCAACAGCATACTATTAATGAATAACCTTTTTTTTTATTGGATTGGCTGAGGCTTAGCTGAAAGTTCAGTCAGGCAACAGACTTAAGAATGTGTTTCTAGGAAAAGATTTTATTATAGAAGTTTAAAAGTGCTCACACTCTAATCCTTATTTGAGGGTAAAAGTGAACTTCAGATGAAATAAAACATTTGAACTCGAATGCATGTCATTGCCACAACAAACTTGTTTGTAACTTGCTGCCAAAATGTTGGAATGAGATATAATTTTTGACTCAAAGCATCTGCTGACTGATATTTTACAACTATGCTCAGTGGCTGAAGTAGGAATTCAGAAACATCATCATGAATACCATGAAATCCTTATATGGATACTTCAAAGTTCTGTTAGTAGCCTGTTCCACCTGCCTCCCCTTGGAGACCATGTGGATGTTGTCTTTTCCACTGCTGCTCATCCTGCAATTTATTTTTGTTTAACACATGCCTTTTTGGTACATCTGCTACTCCTGAAGCAGGTTCTCTACATCCCTCTGCATTTATCCCTCAGATCTTTTCTGGTAACATCTCACAGTGTGCCCATTGTTTCTCAGCAACTTACTCCAGCTTATTTTTTTCTCCTTTGTTGTTTGGAGAACAATACTACAGCAATCTCATGGTGTAAGATTGATCAGCAATTCCATTGATGATGTTTTCTGAGGGCACTTTTGTTCCCATCTCTTTTTCAGAGTCCCAGTTGAAGATTTGGACTGTAAGTGTCAGGCAGGTTAAAAATTTCACTTGTGCTTTGAGCTGTATCATCTTGAATTACCTAAGGAAAAATATGGGTTTGTCAACTTTAATTGTTACCAAACCAAACTCTTCCCTGACCCACAGAGAAAGCATTCTCCTGTTTGATTAGCTGCAGTGGACAGACAATTTAATAAGAAGAACTGAAGTAATTGCACAGAAAACAGGGCATTTAGGAGCATGGTTGGAAGCCTCTGCATGTTACTTTAGTTCAGAGAGCTGGCTGTCATCTCCTATCCACGTAGCCTGACAGCAGCTTGCAGGAAAAGGCAAAAGCTCTGTGGGGCATGGGGAAGGGAAGACCTGAACTTGCAGCAACAACTCCCAAGGTGTTTCTCCATTTTTACCTGCCAGGTTTGTGCTCACTGAAAGTCAACTGAACAGCTGGAAGGTTTTGGCTGGGTCCAGGCCACTGAAGAGAGCCCTTTGCTTTTGTCACTGGGCTCTTTTGGGTTCATTAGATTCCTGTTATGGCTGGGCTCTCAAGCAGTTTCTATGGGAGGAGGAAGGGGTACAGTACTTCTAACAGATACTTCTGTTTATCCCATTAGGGAAAAATTCACCTCTGGACAAATATGTTTTCATGGTGAAGCTGTGACAATGATTAAGGAAGTTAATGGAATTGGCATATTTACCCTCCATGTGGGACCTCTGAATATTTCAGTATTCTTCAACTGAAGGAGGAAAACCCAGCCTGTCACCTCAGCCTACAGGTTGGAAAAATAATGTTCTACTTCTTTATAGACAATGTGATCTGAGCCAAAGTTTTCATGCTCAAACAGTAGGACTGCTCATTGATGGATTTGACATGTACAGAGATCTCTTCTATATACACATGGATATTATTATATACATGTACGATTTCTGTATAGTCAAGTCTATCTACCCATGCTTATAGCTCTATACCTGACTAGGAAGTCCTAAATATAACTCATGACATCCTCCTCACTGTCATCTCCCACCCCAAAAACAGGTCATGGTAAGGTGGAGAGCCGTGAACAAGACCTTTGTCTTCAGGTCTAGCTTTGTTGCCTGAGCCTGTCACTTACCTCTGCATCTGTAGGACAAACATCTCCTGCCTCACCTACACTTTCCCAAAATGCTGCCTTGCTGCAGGGCCAGGGGAAGAGGAGTATTTTGGAATTGCTGTTTGGGTAAACCAGAGTGACTTTGCAAAGAGGACAGGAGCACTGAAGTACCACAAGCCAAGCAGTGCTGATCCATGTGGGCAGCCACAGCAGGGTGCAGGGGTGATCACTGATGGAACAGCCCAGATAATTCTCTGTCATGGCATAGCTGTGGTTTCTAGTGTAAGACGAAGGTTTTCCATGGCTCATTTCCATGGTGGTCTCAAGTTTGTGATGTTCCCCTTGAGGGCTGGAGCTCAGCACGGATCGTTTGCTGTGCTTCCCTGCTGGCCACCAGATCACAAGGCTGGAGGCTGGGGAAGGTGCCTGTCTGTCAGGACATTCCCTGGACAAAGTAACGCTGCATAGTGAGGAATGGCAGGGGAAATTGCTTGCTGAACCCTGCAGGAAGACAGCTCCTCTTCCAGGCTCCTGGGACAGCATTAACCTCCTAATTACAGTGATCCCTATAATTACTGGGGATTGCCTCAGCCAAACCATTTTCCCTTCCAGCCACAAGCGTTCAATATACTGACTGTTGCTCTTCAGTATCAATTACACACCCTCTACCAGAATCCCAAGCACTCAGAACTTGATACAGGCCTTTTGGGGAGATTTCCTCTAGAGAGAAAAGACTGACTGCTGCCATGGAAATTCCTTTTGCCCTTTATGAGATACCTGCACTTAAGCACAGGCTACAAGCCTGTCTTGCTCCTGAGCAGCCTGTAGGAGATTGCACTGCTGGCTGAGGTGGTTGGAGTGATGCTTCCAGATATGCAGCACAAGAGAGGAAGCTGCTGTTTTACCACTGAGGGGAAGTTAGTCTTGTCTCTGCCCACACCAGGGTACCTGTACCAGGGCAGAGGCACCCAGAAGCTAATTGGAATACAGAACAGGGCTGGGAGGAGGATGCTGCAGACTGGGGTATCTGGAGCTCCTGAGGGGACTGGGACACAAACACAAACACAACTAATGCTGCTGTGTATTGCTGATGTATCTCCCCCACCAATACACCAGACAAACATCCTTGTAGTTTGAGACTGATGTGTTTCACTTGTAAGGGAGACACAACTATTGATGAGGTTAAATGCCAAGGTACAAAAATTATAGAGGGCAGATACTGAGATGAAAGGAACTCAGTAACTACTACCAAGATCCTCTTTGTTTCAGTCAGTATGCGAGTTTTGTTTTGGTCTCTGGCATATCTGAAAAGAGATGGTCTTTGTCTCATTCCAGATGCCCATGAGATGTCAGACACCACCCAGAGGTTCATCATGGAATTAAGGATGAGAAGCTCGTCTTGCAGCATTTGTGACAACAGCCCTTGCGATAAATTTGGGGACCAGGACAGACTTCCTCCACTCTTGTCACCTTCAAAGACATTAGGAGTCAAGAGGGTTGTGCTCATCTCCTGCCTTTCCTCTTGCACTTGAGCTGTTGGTGGCGTGGGACGTGGCTGTACCTTTTTTTCTTCATGAGGCTATGTCAAGCCAGATGAAGGGAAAAAATTACTTGGCTTTGGATTGAAGTAGTGTAAAAAAGGAAGTCTGGTTTCTCACCCAGTGAAGCAGAATCAAACTAAGTCTACATAGTTTGGCAGGAAATACCCCTTCTGACTCCAGATTAAATGTGTTATTTCAAGAACTTGCAAGAAAAGAAAGGAAGTGAACAGCTACAAGCAAAATGTCTGAGAGGAAGCTAATGGACCTCTACTCTTTTTCCAGTTCTCAGGAGGTGAGAGTGTCATATTCACAAGCATTTCCATTGCTGGAGCCACCCACCTGCATCTGCTGAGAGGGTGACCACATGACAGACACTTTGCACCTGGAAAGGGCTCTTACACTCTCTTCCAACACTGCTCACTTTGTATAAGTGTCTCTATTAAATCCCATTATCCTCAGTTGCATTGCAAACTATCACAGAAAGAAGAATATTTGCTCAGATATCTCAGACTGATGATTTTACAGTATGTTTAAGTATTACTCATAACTGTAGGTGAGTGGAAAGATTTCTCAAATAAATCATTACTGTGAGTATCAAATTTTCCTGTTATTCAGGAAAAGGGAACATTATCATCATTTTGAAGAAGCTCTATTAACTTTTGAAACTCATTGAGAGGGCAAGAAATAGTGATGGAAAACTAAGAACAACAGTTGGATTCTTCTTCGAAAGAGTAGCTGATGTGTAGGCACAGGCAGAAATGCACATGTGCATCTCCTTTCCATGAGTATCTTTCTGGAAGTGGAGTGGTGTTACAGGAATTGCATTTCTTATACTACCTTTAAATTTTCTCAGTGAAGTGAATGAGCCAAAAGATGGTGCAAGATGTTTCACTGAGTGAAGGGAAGGAAGGAAGGAAGGAAGGAAGGAAGGAAGGAAGGAAGGAAGGATTTGTTTTTCAGAGCAGCCATGTAAATCAATAACAGCTCTGCAGTCCTCTAAGAGGGTTTTAAGCCACCATCACCTGATTATGATGTGCAGCTTATATTAAGTACACTGGTCAAACTCCAGATTTATTGCAATCGCTCAGGTCAGAGGAAATTCCCCAGTGACAGGGTTGGTAGTTATGTGTGGATCTGAGCTACCTCTGGGATTGTTGTCTAAGTCACAATGCACTTTTTCTTAATGTGGAGTACTAGGCAAGGAAGATAGATGAGGATGTGCTGTCACTTGCATGAACAGCCATCACCACAGAGAAGTCCAGGAAAGATATCAGCCCTGGGCTTGGAAAAGCAGGGAGATCATGCATAATGGTGAGGAGTGAAGTTAGAAGGAGCTCAGCAGCCTATTCTGATCCAGCACAACCATTCTTTAATGTTTAATTCTGATGTTTCATTCAAAATTACATTCACAGTCTGTAATTAATCAAACTCAGCAGGTCATACAGTAAACATTTGTCATACGTGGTTGCTTTCTTATGCTCCATATGTGCCTACTCTGTTTTTCTCTTTTGTTTTGATCATGGACTTGAAGCGCGGTGGACAATCATTTTTTAATATGTTTGAATAACACCCTACCAAGCTGTGCATTGGTCCATGCCTAGAATTTCTAGTCATGTCCTTGATATAAATAAATATGAATAATATATAGTTCTCAAAAAGTTAATTTGATGTTCCTGTAAACAGCCTAAGTAAGAAACAGAAGAGCGCCAGCCCTACAGGCTGTGAGAATTAGCCAGATTCACTGTTTAAGAAATATCATCAAGTAAGAGCCTAAATAGTTACAGATTCTGTGATGCAGATTTTAAATACCATTTGCTTACTAAGAACATGGCTCTGGATAGCCACTGATGCTAGATGAGACAAGGGGTGAGGTATAGAGGAAGAAGGTGCTGTAACCAAACTGAGCAGTGTCAGCGCCTGCATCCAACACATGCTTGTGCCCATCTCTTACATCAGTGCTGCATTTAATCCAGCAGAACCTGCTAACTGCTGCAGGACACAAGGATGGGCATCTCCCACTCCACATCCACACAAGACAACACCTTTGTATCGTGCTTGCTGAGCTCTGACCAGATTCATTGACTGTCCTTGGTGGCACAGTGTTGTAGCTCTTCCTCCACAAAACAGTCTCCCTTTAAAATTGCTTTACACATACTGGTAAGGACTGTGTGCTGATAGGATACATCAGGCATGGAGATGCTGGAGGATCACAGAATTCTTGGGTTTAATCTTTGGTGTTTTCCCTGCAACAGGGAGACAGAATTTTCATTTCCATGCAATGGCAAGTATCTCCCATTCCATCCTTGCTGCAGGGAAAGAAGGGTTGATACACATATTGTGTTGAGGGCTGAGTTGTCCATGGTATGTTACTTTTCAAGTAAAAACCTGGTTTTAGTGTTCAGGAGGCAGAACTTCTGTGACATCATGGGGGGAACCAGAGGATGATCTTTTCTTTTGTTGGATCAAAAATGTTCTGCACAGCTCTTCAGAAAAAAAGACCTAAATGCCTTTCCTGCAAAGACTGAATAAACACTATAAATTTTCCTGCTGATTTTGCATATAACAGAAATTAAAGGTATCTGTTCTTGCACAAAGGGAAGACCGTTAAACTGAACTGAAGTGAGGAAGGGAATGTGATTTTGCTAATACCCTACACATACTGATGTTATCCATACCAATGTACAGATCTCTTGGCTCAAAGGCAATAATGTTTGTGGATATGAGAGTCCAACTGAGGATGGATGTGAATAACCCATCAGGAGCCAAATAATACACCTGTCCTTTCCAACATTTGCCTCATCTGTGCTCCTGTCCCTCTGCTGATTTTGCAGGATGGAAAGCCAGTTACATGCTGTGCCTGGCAAAAGTGACAGGCAAGGCTGAGGCTACCCAATGAGTCAGAAAACGCTTGCAGGAGTTAGTTCTGGAAGCCAGTCATGTTTCTTTTCTGCATCTGCCATTTATGTTGTTGGTGACCATGCAAACCATAACTTTGGCAGCCCCTTAAGGGTATTAGTTTTCTAAGTGTGAGCAGTTCTTCAAGGATTTCTGAAACATACAAGTACACCTTGAGGCTCAGGTACTTTGGCAGCTTTCTCTGTGTCTGAGTTCACATATATTGTGAAGAAGAACAATAAACCTGAATTTATTCTTTATTTGGTGGGTACAGGTGTGAATGTGATGAGAAGAGCCCAGTTCACAAGAACAGCAGTAGGGACCAAGCTTCAGTCTGGAAAGGGCAATGGAACACTTGTTCCTCCTGCCCCACACTTGATAGACATCAACCTGATTCACACCCACAGCTACAACTGCCCAACAGCTTTTAACAAACTCTTAGTAAAGGTGCAAAAGTCACAAATACAAGGTTACCACAGGAACAGAGGTGGGATTGGGGCACTAACACTGAGTTCCCACTGTGGTTTTTCTATACAAAGGTAATTTAGGGATTGCTAGAGACTATAAGTCCAGGCTCTGCCTCAGATAAGCATCTTCCTAGGACAGTCCATTTGGGGTGGATGCATTATGCTAGGACTGCTGTCAAGGGTTGTCACATTTGCTTTGGAGTATTTGAGGGTTCTCAACTCACCAACATTTTGCACTCACTTTGCAAGTTAAATGTTTCTTTTAACTTGCCAATCAAACTGAGGTAATATATTGCAACAGAGAAGAATGTGATCTTCAGTGTTCTTTATAATGTAGTTGCCAACTACTCTTTGACCTTGGATAAACATGGATTTTTGCTATGTTCTATGAGATCTAAATCCTTATATACTGGCAGCAGTTACTTAGATAAAAGGATATTTACTTGTGGACATACCTTATTTTTGTTCTCCAACATGTCTCCTGAATAATTTTATTTCAGTCTGCTCTACGCTACTGCATTTACACGAAACCAGTCCTAAAATTCAGGGTGACACCTCCTCCCCTATGATGCTTGTCTGGATGCAAGGGACACTTACCTGTCTGATGGTTTCAGCAGAGCTAAAGGCTCAAGTCATTAGTGAGTGTATTTATATGAAGTAAAGGAAATGTTCTATGGCATTGGTTTCTCAAAACTTGCCAGTGCCATTGCTTCAGGGTAAAGTTATTTCTGTTACAGCATACGTAACTGAGTTGCACTGAAACTGCATCCTAATCCCTATGTTAAATCTTACAAGATTTATAGTTTTGGATAAACAGTGTTTGATATCCCTTTGTAGCAGATCCACAGGGTATTTCATAAGCAATAACAAATGGGATCCTATTCCTTCTCTAGCAAACTTTGATCCATGTCATGGATTTGGCTAGGAGTACAGAAAGCAGGAGATTTATGGATGATAAAAAGGATGACATCATTTATCTGGACTGCTTTCATGTCACTGCTGCCTGCAAAGAAGTGTGTTTTGGGCAGAACTGCTCTTCTGCCTATTTCTGTGCCCTTGCCTGCATCCAAGGGGGGGTGGATCATAACCAAATCCAAGCCCTGGGACACCTTATTCCCCCCGTGCACAGCTCTTCCCTCCATGCTGGCAGGGCCAGGCACAGGACAGCCCAGAATGGCCACTCCTCCATCTGTAAGCTGACAACGTTTGGGCAGGGGGTCAGGTTTTTAGTGTTTGCTGAGATATCTGTCACCCAGTACTTGCCAAGTTCTAGTAAACCTTCCTACAGCTTGGCTTTGCCTTCCAGCTTTGCTGACGTGGGCAGCGACTTAAGGGTGTTTGTGAACACAGTGAGTAGTACTGGGATCTTTCCAGGATTGTGTGTTTGCTTTCAGCTGGCTGAGGGGGTCAAGGTGACCAAGGTATGAAGGAGGAGGAGGGAGGAGAAAGGATCTTCTGCTGCTCTTGGACCTCAGAGCAAGGCTGTCACAAAGCCTTGCGCACAGAATTGTCATAGCAAGGCCCCTGTCCCCAAGGGTGGCATCAGCTTAGTGGCATGCATTGCACAGGAAATGAGACCCTGTCTTGCACTTTCATTGTGCATTTAGCAACTTCTTGCTGCCAGATCTCACCAATACTTGCAGTAACCACTGATAAGCAGGTAATAGGCTTTTACAAGCAACCATAGAGATTGTGGAGCACAAGTCAAGCCAGTCACTGCAGAATCCCAGTGCTCTGCCCCAGCATTACTGGTTTGTAGGGAAGGGTGTGTGTGTCAAGATCCAATTTTTAACTAAATAACTGTGTGTGCCAGGCTTATGACATAGGGCATTTGCTGCTTGTACTCACAGGAAACTCCTCCTGACTGTTGGTATTGTCAGAAAATTTCAAAATTGTCAGTATGCTCAGAAACTCTGTGTCTGCTCTCCTGACATAGAGGGTGTTTCTGGTGTCAGAAGGAGTGTCACACCTTGGGAAACCTTGAAATAAGGTGTTGCTGGTGGTCACTAGTGGTTGGGACTTTCAGGCTCCAACAAAAAAATTGCCAGTTAGCTCCCATTAACTTTCCTTTCTAAATTAATGGCCAGTTTGTGCAGAATTCTTTGAGTGTATCAGCCTTTGAGAGATGATGATACTGTTACTTCACCCTTCTAACACTTCTCTTCCAGTGTTTTTCCTATCTTGATGCCTGCTTTAAAATATTTGCGGTAGCAAAAAAAAAAAAAAAAACCGAACAAAAACCCCCTTTCTCACTGAGAACACATTTGGAATTTTGAATGTCATATATATTAAACTCAGACAGTGAAACCCATGGAATGCAGGACTCTCCAAGAGAAAAATGTGGCCTGAGCTATGGAAAATGAGTTTCCTTCCAGCTCTCATAAGTTCTGCTGCAACCTCTGGAAATCGGCAGACTGCTCAGTGGATGACCAGCTATCTGCAGAAAGTCCCAAGAAGGCTTGCCATAGAAATTCCAGGCATTTCTGAGAGAACTGAATAAAAAGCATCTGTCTGAGCTAGTGCATAATCTCTTTTGATCTGAGTTCAGATATGAGGTTTTGTAGTGGTTTATGTCAATCAGGGTATGAAACTATAATAAAGCATGTCAGTAGATAATAATAAGTTTATTACATCAAAGTCAATAGCATTACAATGACTTAACTCTGTGGGACTGCATCAAGAGTTACCCAAATATTTTTAGCACTTATAAAGGAAACAGACTTCAGGGTGGCTCCCTTCTCTGCTCTGTATTTATGTCTGCTTTTATGTTTTTGAGACAAAAGTGATGAACTTTGTCCTCTTACAGAACATTTATAATATCAATAGGACCAGATGAGAAATCTCCAGTCAGATATTGATCTATCAGTGTGACATATCAAAAATATCAACACTGCTCTGGAAAAAGATTTGCAAGCTTTGTTTGCCAATGATTTTGATCACTCTGAATTGGAGCTGCTTCAGAGATTAAACAAAAGCTCCAGCCTTTCAGCAGCTGTAACTCAGCACTTCTCCATCAGCATCACAGAGCTAATGGAATCTTCATGGAGGGATGTCAGGTGGTGAACTCTACCATGTCTCATAGCACCTGCTCAGGTGTTTCTTCAAGAGGTGTTTCATACTATGGAAATAACTTGGTGAACCTCAGTCATCATAGATGTATCCTCTCCTGTGCCCCCTCTCTGCAACTGTGACAGTGGCACCTGTACAGACCTCCTCTGCAGGGGTGGCCTTGCTCCCATTCCCACATTAGTGGCTGGCACCACTTCTTCTTCCTCCCAGGATGCCTGAGCATACTGGAGTGAATGTTAGTGTGAGAGAGGAAGATGAAAACAAAACACATCCTGCCCCGCCAGTGTTGCAGCCACCTCTGTAGAGGAAGGTTTGCTCATACTCAAGCCTCATATTCCCTCAGAAAAGGGACTTAAAGATTGGAGAATCATCACATCCAAATGGCATCACCTACCATGTTGTAGATGTTTGGTCATAGTTAAGTGTGAAAGAAAAAAGAACTAATCATTGTCTAAAGGGCTAGTGGATTCATCCAACTTAAAATCTTTGTTCACAGAAGAGAACCTGCACTGTCCTATGGACAGACACAGAACAGAATGGGCAGAGATGTTAATGGCCTGGCTTTCTGTGTTCATCTTTAGGGTGGGTTATGCTTAAACAAGCCTTTGCACATTGCAGAAATGTCTTGAAATACTTTCCACTGCTGCAACTTTTTTCCATTCTGTTAGCCTAGTGAAACACTTAAGAGTCAATGCCCTCAATTGTTTTTCAGAGTAAACAGCCCATAACGTTTCCTACAGGAAGTACCTTTTTTTTAAAATTTGGTTTTATTTATCTGATACTTGTAAAAATGTGATTTGTTTTTCTATTTTTTTATAAGATTTCTTGTTAAGAAGGAAAAGGCTTTTATTCACACATTTGCTTCTTTGACTAAATGCCAAGGGAAGGTACAAGGAATTTACAACTATGATGCAGTATAATTTCAACAATCTGCAGATCTTTCTAAGAGACAATAAAGACCTTGAAGCAGGCCAGTAAATGAAATAGATACTGGATGCAAAGCCTTATGGTTCAGGACTTTAGGAGGAAAAACAACTTGCACTATAGAAAGTTAACTCTGCTTGGCCTAGAAGTAAGTTGCCATTTAGGAAAGGACCTGCTTTTATCTATTTCTGAAGATTATAGGAATTTCAAGTTTTCAAATAATGTGTCATGGGGGCTGAGTAATACGCTGTCTGGGGAAATTTCTCTGGGTATGATTCCTTTGGCAGCTGAATTCCTGTCTTTCATCTGCAGGAGCCTCCTTTCTTGTTAGCAGCTGTGCCTTCTGACAGAATGTGTATGATAGAGTCACACTTGGCCAGATGTGATAGAAGCACAATAATGGTGCTAGATCAGAGGTGTGAGTCTGATGTAGGCATGGAGACTGTCCTTTAATGGCCTGTCTGCAGGTCAAATGATCAAATTCGATCATTTGAGCAGCTGGCAAAGGATGGGGGATGCTGATTGATACAGATAGGTACATTCATTGATTGATTGACTTCTCTGTCTCTCTATAGACACACAAGATACTGTTTGCAGATAGCACCTGTAGATTTATTTTGAAAGAGGTGCCCCAGGGTATTGGACCTATTCCTGCTGCATGAAATTCTATTCTGACCAGTGTAGGGAATGTGACAGGATGGGATGTTAAGTTCAGGTTTCTGCTCAGAGGAGCTCTGCTGGCACAGCCACATTTGGGGATTCTGAAGAAGGAGAACACAGCGCAGCAACGGTTTTAGGCAGATAGTGCTGACCATGCCAGCAGTGCTCCATCCAGGGAGCAGGGTCCAGCTGTCCCAACAACCAGTAGTGTTGTGCTTGCATCAGCAACACTTAACATCCTTACAGTGGCCTACATTCCCAGGGCAGGTCTGTTTGGAAAGAGCACTACTTTATGCTGCTGAAATTATCTGACCGTCTGACTTAAAAAGCCTTTTGAGGAGAAGTACACAGGAAAGGATAAAAGTAATGATTTACATACTGTAATTAGAATATGGGCCACAGGATGCCCATGCTCTTGTTAGGTGTTCAGGCTTCATTGCTTTTGCCTCTGCAGAGTCTCTTTTTTCCAGTTTCTGTGTTCCCCAGTATGCCCACCATTACTGGGTGAGAAGAGGTTGGAAAACCAGGATGACCAGATCTCTGAAATGTAGGACCCTAATAAATGGAAAGAGCAGCTCAAGCAGGAATGCTGATAGCAGTATCCTGCGAACATCCACTCTGCTAGACACTCACCATCACTGCTGGATGTTGAGAAAATCTGCAAGGCCACCCAGTGACCATGGCTAGTGTAAATGGAGACTCACTTAAAGACTTACCATGGCTGGGAGTTGCTTCCCTTCTCCACATGTGCAACTCGTGCTACCATTGGCAGTACTACAGAAATGTCAGAACCTTTCCTATGCATAGTGCTCATTCTGTATTTTTCTTCCTCTGCAACACTCTGGGGAATAGATTATTCCTGTTTAGGTTTTGGCTTGCTCTGTACAAATGGAGTGTTTTTGCTTTTGGAAGGAATACTGTATCTTCTATTTTCTTTGATTGTTAACATTAGAATTAGGTCTGTAAGCAGGCTGTTTTTCATTAACCCCAGTACTTCCTTCTCTTTTATGTCTGCTGGTGACTCACGTGGAGCAGAGGAATGATGAAGGTGAGTCGCAGGTTTGTTTGTAAAACATGTATTGGAGATTCCTAAACACGTTCTACCTTTTCCATCCATCCATTTGCAAATGATTAGATGAAATGTAGAGAGTTTCCCTACAAAATAAAATAAAATTTAAATAAATCCTAAATGAGTTGTAAATTTCATTTCTATTAAAGAAAAAAAAAGCCTATGAAGAGTTATTCAGTGCCTGACACAAACAGCCCATGTTATTTGAGCATGTGCTATTTGTGTCAGGCACACTTACTGTGTGCCCATTTGCTGCATATTGGCCTCCCTTAATTTATCCTGTTGATTTTCTGAGATGCCCCTTTGCATTCTCCCTGACCAGCACATCATGTGCAGCTTTCTTCTCCCACCCTCCCTGTTCCTTCCAAGAATTCATTTCAAGCAGTCTTCTGTTCTCTCCTTCAGCCAAAAACAAAGTCAGAAGCTTTGGCTTTGGTTTGAAAAACTTGAGCACAGCTGCCTTGGGTGGGGTTGGAACCCAATGACCTCTACAGTGAAGTAAGAGCTGCAGTTCAGAGGTAAATTTTTTTCCTCTGCATCCTAATCTCCTCTCCACTCATTTATCTATGACTATTGAAAGGAACTAGTAGGATGAGTGGATCAGACTTTATTTTAAGCCTGTATACTATCCCAAATCTTTTTCAGAACTGGTTGCAGGAAATCCTGTTCCTCAAGGACCATTTTTATTGACTTGGGATTTTGTGCTGCCATTAACCCCTCATTTAAAAAAAAAGATATTTTCCATCCCTGGTGTGTTTTAACTGATACAGCTTTCAAGAGAAATTTCACACATTCAGCCTTACTTTTCTGTTCTTCTTGTGTAGAATAATGTAGTGGTTTGGTTCAAAATATCCATTACTTACTTGTTTTCCTTCTGTGAGATAAGAATTAGGACAAAGCAAAGCAGGCACAAAACTTAAAATAATATAAAGAAGTTTATTAAAAGACCTTAAAGAAAGAAAAAAAATCAGACTAAACCTTCAGAATGCTTCTCTTCCCCCCATCTTTCTCCCTTCTACTACTGACAACATAAAAAGACAACCCTTGAGTTTGTCAGTTTACCACCTCTGGAATAATCTTTTTCAGTTCACTTAGGGAGAGGAGTCTCTCTTACTCATGCTATGGAGACATCTCCACAAGAAACAGTTCTCTCATGGCTTCAATGTCACAGCGAGACAGCCGCCTGGGTTGGTTCTCTGCTCACATGTGAAAGTCCCTTCCCTCGATTTAAAGCTTTCCCCACAACTGCTTTTGAGGGTTTCAATTGTTGAGCCAATGGGGTATCAGTTTAAGGATGAGCTGTTCAGATGCAAAGGTTCTCTTCACCTATTTCTGGGAGCATCTTCATCTCTAGAAACAGAGGTCTTCTTCTTCTCTGGGAACAAGGGTCTTAATCATTTTCATCTCTCTCTGTTCAAGCTTCTCACCAGATCACAGCTACTTCAACATTTGCTTATCTTAGCACAGGTACTTTTGCTCACAATTGCAGTTTGAACGCTCCATCCTCCACGCTTTCATGAAATTACGAGTACTCTGATGTATCATGGTCCATCACCATAGCTTTACAACTGAATTTCAGCTTCTAGGTTTGAAGTATCTCCTCTTTCTCCTCCCTTGGGGCTTCAGTTCTTCCTTCTTCACTGACTTTGGTGTCTTTATGGTGTTTTCTTCACGTGCCTTCATCTTTCCCTTTCCTCTGACTTTGGAGAGGATTGATGTCTGCAGGTTTCATCTGTTCTGGAGAAATCTTACAGCACTAAAAGGCTTAATCTCACTATGGCCCCACAGCTGGAATTCACTTATCACTGTTAGTCACACGGTCTTTGCCAGGCAGTGGCCTCAGATGAATTTCGGCCGCGCTAGGGGAGGGCCGGCCACACTGCGGGGCCGCCTGCCCGGGGCAAGGCTGCAGGGCAGGCCCGCATGGAGCAGGGCTGTGGATGGAACAGAGCCAGGCGGCTCCAGGGTGGCTGTCTCCTGGCCAGTCTGGCCCGCACTGAGGGGGCTGCGCTGGGTGTCCAGAGAGCAGAAGTGGCTGAGATCTCAGCCGAGCCACGCTGCTGCCGACCCAGCCGGGCCACACTGCAGGCCCACCCCGTCACCTGCCCAAAAGCTGGAAGCAAGAGAGCTTTCCCAGGGTTTGTTCTTAAATATGGATCACTGAGGCGTGTCAAGCTTAAGTGGTTTTAAAAAGTTGCTAATATTTAAACTGGCCAGTTAATTGATTCTATCAGGTCTAGAGGAAGCTGTAAGCACCTCTTTGCAAACAATCACTTCTGTGGCTGATATAGCCCTCTTTAACTAAAAACCAAATTACGCAGAACCACGACAAATAACTTCTCTGGTCACTTGATCCCCCCAGTAACCGTGCTTAGTACTATTCGAATTAAATTTACTCTTTACAAAAAAATTGTGCATAGCAGTACAAATTAGGTGTCAAAAGAACTTTGTGTAATCTCAGTGATTCATGAGTTCTTGTGTTCAAAATATCTGTTTCATTTTGTGATCACATCTGCTGTTTTTATGGATGCACCACATTTTTGCCTTGACATCACCCTCAATAATACACTTCAGTCTGTGTCCTCCATCCTCTCACACAAACAAACTCCTGGGATATAGCAGAGATCCTTCCTACTAGACATTAAGCTTATGACTTTGTGCTTCTAATTTAATTTCTACTGTTCCAGACTTCAAGGTCATCCCTTCTTTTCCCCAAATGACATTGCAGTCCTTCCCTCTTGGCAGTTCCTTTCTCTGTTACATTAGTAAAATTTCATTAACACATGAAAAACTGTTGCAAGTCATTCAGGTCATTTCTGAAAGTGTTGCTCTGAGATCCAATACTTTCCACTGGATAAACTCCACCAATCCCTTCCAACACAGTCTGTTCTCTGCTTTTAGTCTGCTGTCGCTTGCAGCTATCCCCACAAGAAATGCAGTGGGAAATGTTTTACTCGAGGTCAAAAAGAACATGTCTTTTGCATTTTCTTTTTCCAGAAAGCAGTTGCCCTGTACTCCAAAAATCATGTTAGCCCTACTAAATGCACTTTAGGTTTCATTGCCTTTTCTGCTTGTCACAGTGACTTTAGTTTACTTTTGTTTCACCCTTTTCCAGTTGTAGGTTCTCTAGAGTCATGGGGAAGGAATGTATGTGCCATCGACATTTCATGAATTACCTCCTTTCAAATTTACTTACATCCTAGTTTTGGGCACCTGCTCTCTCCAGCTAGTGTCAGCCATTACATCTTTGTTCCCATGTCCAAGATCATCATCTTTACTAAAAACTTAGGTTGTGGGATTTGTCTAGATTATCCCTTATTTCAACCTTCTCCATTTTGCCCATCAGCCTTGCTTTTCAGTCCTTCGACCTTCTATACATGGTAGAAAAAAAGATTTCATTTCTTTACAACTACTTGGTGTTTTAATTTCTATACTTTTACTTCCTGAACTTTTAACCATAAGCTTCTTTACTAATTAATCTTTCCCATGCCCTACAGACTGTGCTTGCTCCTAACACCCTTTTTTATGGTAATATTAATTTTTGTGCTAGCATATTATTCAGTTAGATATGCAGTCCTTCTGTATAATTTTTTTTATTTAAAACACAGTCTGAGAGTAGTTTTCATACCGGTGTCAAAAACTTCCCAACCTATGCCTAAAATACTTATAATTTTACTTCACTTTGTAAAAACAAATCTTCAGTCTTATTTGTGGTTTGAGGTTTTCACTGTTCTTCACACCTGTCTTGGCTAGTTTCATAGAGTAACACTGACATGCAAATGTAATAAACATCAGTTAAGTGCAGCTTAATTAAACTGATCAGCTGACCATTTGTAAGCAGAGTATGGAGATAAATGTGATTTTATAGAAGGTTATTAGGGTTGCCATACAACGTGCAGGTTTCACTGCTCAGTCCTTTGATAGAGACTTAACATGGCAAGTATTTTGGCAGACACTACTATTGTTGCTTATTAAAATGATCTAATCGTAAGCCAGACCTCCTCTGCATGTGTCTGTTCAATTTTTGCACAACTTCTCTCTTAGTGTGGTATTTTTTCTCCTCCTAGGGAAATCATACTAAAAATGCATTCATTCTATTCATGGCCTTGTCAAGTCTGGCCAGCACCTTCAGTGGCCAGTGTGAGTGGGGGCAGAGCCCTCCCTAGCACATCTCTGAGATGGTATCAGAGCTGACAGCCTTGGAGATTGGCCCAGAGCCAGGTGGGGGCCAAGCAGATTCTGGGAGGGGTGCAAGGTGGTGGTTCCCACAGGCAGCAACATCATGTGGCTCCACCGGGAACATGCTCTGCAGTAGTGGTGGGGACGCCTGGATCAGACCTCCATCAGCAAATGGTTTTGCTGGTGTCAGCCCTTTGAAGGGGCTGGGTGCCTTGCTGTGAGCACAGGACACTTTGGGATGGAGGGGCAACTCCTCCTTCTCTCTGGGATGCTGCTTACTTGTGGTTTTCCCTGTTGGCCAGCCTTAGCAGCACCCAGGCCAGCAGCTGTGGGAACAGGGCACTCCCTCCTGACCCCAGCAGTCGGATGAGATGTGGCAGTCCCATGGGCTGTCCCACTGTAGGACCTGCATCCAGCAGGGCTTTTCTCTAGCTCATTCAGCTCCCTGTGCTGGGTAGCAGAGGAGGGATCTGGTGTCACAGGACTTCCGCCAGCCTGCTCTGATATAGGGAATAGTGGAGACTCTTGGAGCTTTTGGATACAGTAGATTGAGCTGTCACTTTTGTGCATATCTTATATCACTGTGGTTTAGCCCCTGATTTTTTCTGTGCATTGTGAGGGGAAAGAAGAATAAATGTCTGGCAGGCAACCTTGTTATCTATTGCACATCAAGGATAGGATTTCTGTAAGACAAGAACCCCACAATGGACTTGATTTCTGCACATTTGCTCAGACAGTGAATGCACATTTTCTTTTCTAAGTCCTCTAGTTTATGATAACTTTTAATTTACTTCCGATCACACAGAGGGCAAAGTACTTTGAAATATAGGCTGAGTGATACAAAATTAAAGTGACTGACTTGGAATAAAAAACCAGAAAAATCCAAAGGCCACAGGAGTGTTTTTATTGAAAGCAATAGGATGCTCCTTCAGCTCTGGCTGCTGTGCTTTGTAAGGGCATAAAGGCGGGGAGCAGCACTTGAAGGATGGTGCAGAGCCAAGCCGTGGTTTGGTGTAACTGACTGTATATAGAAACCAGCCCATGATATGAAAAATTAGTGCAAACTTCCCCCTCCAGACAGAAAAAGGCATGAAGGAATGAGAGACTGGGTGAAACTCCAGCCCTGCTGAAGTGGGTGGGAATTTTGTCTCTGATCATGCAGTACAGGAATCTCCTCTACAGACTCGTAAGAAATTTTGCAACTGTGTAGTAATGTGTGCCAGGGAAAATTCAGTGCTTGGCTAAATAAGTGTCTGATTTTACATCTGTTTACATGCTTTCCACCAAAGCTATACTAGGTTGTGTCTCCTTCAGGGACAGAGAAGCCTGGAAAAGCCTCTCTGAAGGGAAGGAGCAGAAAGAACCCTTTCTCTGCCCATTTATGTTTGTCACAAGCCAAAGAGGTCCTAGTCCCGTGTGATGCTTGTGGTTTTTCTTCAAAGGCTCTGTATTGGTACAGACAACCTCAGCTGACTGCCCTGGCTGCTCACTTTTGTTTTCTAACATAATCTCCTCGGAAAATATGATGTTACAGTGTTGGCCAGTCCAGTCAGTCAGTCTGTCAGTCTTGGTTGGTGTCTCCTGTAGCAACATGATGAACAGGTTGTAGGAGTTTTTCTTGGTTTGGGGGTTTTTTTGGTTGTGGTTTTTGTTTGGTTTTGTGGTTCTGTTTTTTGTTTGTTTTTAGTTGGTTGGGTTGGGGGGGGTGGTTGGTGAGGGGTTGGAGGGGTTTTTTTTGTTAGTTTCCATCAGCTTTCAGAAAAATTAGTCTATGAAATGTTGACTTTCTCCCGAACCTTTGCATCTCATTGGTATGTCCTTTCTTCTGGATCAATTCATCCCACTTCCCGGGCCGTTCCCAGCATCCCGTGCAGAGCTACACCCCTGGGTTTTTTGACAGGCTCTCCTCCTTCAGACAGCCCAGAATATCAGCCTTTCTTACAAACATAAAGAGAGTAATTTGTTAATAATCCTGTCAGATAAGGAAGGATTATCACCCCCCCCTTACACCACAAATATGGGAGCTTTTCTAGTGCCTAGAAATATGCAGTTGCCAAAGGCCAGCTGATTTCCCTAGCACACATCATGTTTTTTTCTGGAGGAGATGGATCGTTTCTGAGTGGGGTGGAGATGTCTCCACTGACACAGGGTGTGGCAAAGGGATGATGGGGAGAACTGCAGTCACCAGTTTTGATGATTGACTGGAAGGGACATTCCCTGTCTAACCTTTGGCGAGCAAGTACAAGATTAGTGTAATAAACTACAAGGATTTTTTAATTTTAATTAAAAGAAGGGAGAGATGTGTTCTGTTTGTAAACACAAATGCAAACACATTTGGTAACTAAGCAGTTTGGCCAGTGTCCTGCTTGTAAAAGCTGAAGTTTGCAGTTAGACTTTGAAATAATAGCGTATAACAGTACACTGAGTATTTGTCATGAAGTGATTTCACCTCCTCTGTTAATGCAGTCTGCCCTGTGCTGAGACTGATGTTTTTGAAAGTCATATGTGACAAAAGAAAAAGTTAATCCTTTAGAGAAAGAATAATGCTGATTAGCTTCATTATTAAGAGCTATATGAATATGCATTTATATCATGTTGGATTGAATATCTCAAAACTTGAGTGCAGGTCGTCACAAAAATCCTCTCATAAGAATGTAAAAAATGCTTTTGTTTTGAAAGAAAATAAACATTTTCTGTGATTTTATGACCAAGAACTTATAATATTAAAATTTGAAGATAAAAATAATTTTGAAATAGCTAATGGCAGTTGATACTGTATGTTTACATATTACATTCTTCTTCAGTTTAGACACTGAAAATAGATGAGGTGGTTCCTGAGTTTGTTTCTAGAAAATGTCAGCTTCACATTCCTATTAACACATTGCTAAAGCTTTGGCCAACTCTGTCTAAAATAAACCTGCTACCATGAGATGTAAAACTGAAGGAACACTATAAAAGTTTGAGGCACAAAATTGCTGCACAGGTATAGAATGAGACCTGAAGAGGAGACATCCTTCAAGGTACAGCCAGAGGAAGAAATCCAGAAACGAGAGAACCAGTCCCCCTCCTCCCAGAGACTGCTTTCCTGCTCCAACAGATGGACCTCAAATGAGCCCAAGAGCACAACCACAGTTAATTAGCCAAGTCACAGTGTGGATCTGATAATGACGTGGATAAGAGGGTCTGTGTGGTTGTAGGGTCAGTCCCCTCACTTGTAACTGAGAGTGACTGTAAAGCTGAATCCCAGTGGCCACCATGTCAGAATGGGATACTGGTTTCCAGGATGGTTGCGGTGTAGGGAAGGGGAAAGGCTTTGCACTAGGAAGAGATGAGATGTTAGTGTGTAGCAGATCCATATCCAGCTTCAAGACACCACATGCACAATGGATCTGAACAAGAAGGGTCATGCTCAAGTGCCAAGGCGAAGAAAGGTTTCTGATCTGCTGATACCCTCTTGTAGCCTTGCAGCCTGCACTGACAAGGTGACAACATGAGAAACAGCAGAAATGAGAAACATTCTGCTTCTGGGGTCAGAAGGGTTGTGACATTGTTTTCCCCAATGCCAGTGAAGATTATTGGGAGCACTTTATAACCTTGACTGGGGAGCTCTGAAGAAGAACTGCCTGACAGCATCACCCCTCTACACCTTCATCCATCAACCACAATGCAACAAACCATGCCATTATCTAACAGAGATAACTTCCCTCAGTGCAAGGTGATTAAAAGACTGTAACAGGACTTAAAAGACTTGCTAATCTAAGAAATACACACAACAAACTAGCAATATAACTGTATGTGTTGTTTTTCTTGACACAACACTTGTACTTTTTCTTTACCTGCATATGTGTGTGTCTAGAAGGATGTTTTTGCATCTGATGCAATTAAAATTTTTCTCTCCTCCATTTTAGGCCTTTAAATGCCTTTATGCCATTACTTCTCTAACACAAAATGAACCTTAATCCTTACTAACAGTTTAAAAATATTGAAGTAGTTACTCTACTTACCAAAAGGCTTCATTTAGTCAAGTCTAATTTGCATGTTATTGCTGCTTCCCTGTTGTTTTGTTTCTGGGAAAGATTCGAGTAGTGTTTTAAACCAAGACCTCCAAAATGACTTAACGGATCAGAAATAGTGTCTCTATTGTAACTGTCTGTCTTAATCTCTTGATATTTTTTCTTTCAATTAATGAAGGGTCTGTGTTTGTTGTTCCAGCTCAGCCTTTAATGCTAAAGACTTTTTTGTGGTTTGACATGTGAAGAGTGGGCACCCGGAGGCAGAGATTCATGTGGTGCAAATTTCCATTGCTCTCTGACAGCCATTTCTGAGGAAGACAACTCTGATTCCTGCATAGGGATATCAATTTACAGCAGCTGTAAACTTTTCCTATCTACGGTAATTTAAGAATGAATATTTTTAGTTAATATTATAGAATCACAGAGTCAAAATTGTTGGAAAAGACCTCTAAGATCATCAAGTCCAACCATTAACTTGACACTGGCAGGTCCACCCCTAAACCATGTTCCTAAGCACTACATCTACATGATTTTCGAACACTTCCAGGGATGGTATCCACCATCTCCCTGTGCTCCCTATTCCAGTGCCTGACCACTCCTCCAGTGAAGAACTTTTTCCTATGGGTGAGGAAGATTTTTAGTGAAGAAATATTTCATGGCTACAGAATCTGCAACAGTAGTGTTTCCAATGCTCATGTCAGGCCAAAATAGAAATCATGTTTTAAAAATTTTTGTTTATTTTTGCTGAATGTAGCAACTGGATGGTTGGCACTAGCTGGAGACAGTGAGAACCTGTTTTCTGCCCCCAGTTCTGCTCCTGCAGTGACACAGAGGCCAGGATCCCCCCTTGTGTCTTCTCCCCTGTTTATTTTGCTGTCTGTTTACCAAGTATGTACAAGCATAGTTTGGTGAGCATTTTCTGATTTGTGGTGGCGCTTTAGAGTAGTGCAGGCATCTACGCTCTGCTTGAAAGCAAGAAGAAGTGCTTTTAAATCCCTTGGGAATTTTTGGAAAAACTTACCCTAGTTCTTGCATATTAGTAAAATCTCCTTCCAAAAACCACTGTAATTAGTTACTCTGAACACAGAGACCTGAGATTCAAAAGCAAAGAGCCCATGGACGGGCTCCAGCATTTTCTGACCTAGCGAGCCTAATGTGCGCCAGCAACCACGTGCTTCAGCAGGGTAATTGTCCTCATAGGGACAAAAGCAGCAGTGCTGTGAACTCCCTCAGCCTCCTTGTACAACTTCTGCCCCCATACTCATGCTTGCAGCCTCCTTCCATGCACATGGAGGTAATGAAATCAAAATTGGATTGGTAGCATGTGTATCCTCAGAAGGTTATAAAGAGAATAAAATGGGTTTTACTCATTTCCTCTGATTTGGCATTTAATGTATCAGCATTTCTTTCTTTTAGTATTCCTTAAATTGGTAAAATGTGGGCTTTCATCATAAGGTTTTCATCTGAGCAGTGAAAAAAATGTATTAAGCAGAGCTCAAATAAACTTTTATTTTGTGAGACACCAGCTTTATAACTAGGTGGATAACTACACTGGAAGAGAGTACAGATCCCTGCATGCAGCACAGATTAACCCCACTCTCTCAGGAGGCAGAAAGTTTTCTTGCTGGTGTGTTGTGAACTCCCTGTGCTCCCCAGGCGAGTGCAGTGAGCAGGACATGGGCACAGAAACATGCTGCTGCCAAACAAACTGAGCATGAACTTGCAAGAGATCAGCTCTCTGATAACTGATTTAATGACTCTTTCCAGCTTGCAGGACAGATTTTGCCTCTGATCCTACTGCGGTAACTCCCTCAAAAGTCTCTTCAGATGCCTTTGATCCTGCCTGTGATAAATGACTGCCCCAGACCCCCAGGAAGGGCAGCATCTGCTACCTCCTGACCAAGCTATTTACTGTGTGCTAGCCAAAAGGTTTTCTCTTGTATTGTTTACTTTCAAGATGGGGACTGCCTCAGCTATTATTTCCCTTTTTTACTTCCTCAGTTTACTGTTGCTTTACACTCTTTGTTCTCTTTAGTTTTTCTTTCCTTCTTCTCTCTACTTCCTCACCATCATCTGCCTTTCTTCTTTTTATTTTTCTGCATGTTTTTCACTATTATAAGGGGTTTTCCCCACCGTTCTCTTACACTGCCGCCTTCTCTCTCATTTCTTTGCTCCCTATTGTCTTTCTTCTGTCTGGCTCTTTCTGCTCATTAGTCACATTATGACAGCAAGGAGGACCAGCTGGGTTATGTCCTGGTGAGACCCCATGCTGCTGATGACAGGACCCAGAACATGGAGCAGTGATGCCTCCAGACTGTTTTGGTTTTGAACACATGATCCAGACAGGGAGGGAAAAGGGGTTTTTCACTAGCCCTGCTCAGTTTACATACCACTGCACACATGGGACAGGGTTACAGTGCCATGGGCATTGGCACAGCTGGGGAAGGTAGCAGCAAGAGGACAAGCTCTGCATGCCTGATGAAAGGAAATCGCTAGAGGAGCTACAGCTTTGCTATGAAAGGCAACAAGCCAAGGAGAAGAATCTGAGAGGAAGGCAGAGTTCTGTGCTGCACATGCCACTCCCATCTTGAGGAGGATTTTATATATGGGAAAGAAGCAAATGTTGAGTATGGCCCTGCTCCCAGTTATGCTTTCCAGGAGAAGGCTCCCTGGGTTGCTTCTCATCATGCCTCTGCCATGGGCCTCTCAAACAGGACAGGCAGTGGGCATGCAATGCACTCATGCAGGAGTGTGGAGCAGCTTGTGTGTGGTCAGGCAAAGGACTACATCCAAGGAACCCACAGAGGCAGTGCTGGGGTTTAGTTAAAGGTCAACCTTAATGGAACCACCTGCCAATGTAAGGCTGTTCTGAATTAGCAACACCAGCAGCAATTATGCCAGTTAGGACAGGCACTGTTGGCTCTGGACATTTTTGAATGTTCACAAGCCATCAGCACTGTGACATGATTTGCGTGTTTCTGGTGGTAATGGTATCCATTTAGAAACTCTTGTGTTGCCTTTCATCTTCCTCTCATAGATCTAAGATATGGAAGAGCCTGTGATATCCCAGGGTGAAAAGGCAGACTGAGGTATATTTGGTGCTTGATATTACACTACTTGATGTTGGAAAGCAACAAGAAGTGCCAGCACTTGGCTTACGGGCTCCATTGTGCAGGATGGAACAGCACAGGGAGGCTGCTGGAGGGAGGCCACTTAGGATTCTGAAGTCCAGGGAGAGTTTTAGTGTGTGTGAGTAAGGAAGAGCATGTGCATATCCAGAGGTCTGCAATGCAATGGCATGCTTAGGCTAATCTCTTGTTGCTAAGGAGCCCTACACATATTTGGTGTTGGCTTGAGTTACCCTTCCTCAGGTGGCCTCCCCCCTCTCCCAGTGAAGTCCATATGTTTGGCCTCAAACCCCGTGAGTTTTGGCTCTGAAGCACATGGCCCATCACGAAGGCCCGGAGCATACCTTTCACAGCCTGGAGAAGGCTCCGTGCCCAACACCCCCGAGTGCTGCCAGCTGTTTCCTGACAGGCGACTCCTGTGTGAGTCACATCACTTCGCTGGCTCTGTCCCGTGGAGAGCAGCTGGCCTGGCATGCCGTGGGCAGGGAGATGCCTCTGGCTCCTGCAAAGTCATTGCTCTTCTGGAAAAAGCTGTAAGACACTGCTAAAACAGCAGCAGCGGGTGAGGCTGGGGGTAGGTGTGCCTCAGGGTCTGCTCCATGTGTCTTTCTGGTAGCACAGTCTCTGGCTGGTTAAAAGGGGGGTAAATGCACACCACATGCTGCTAAACTGGGTTTGTAGAAGCAGTGGGAAAAGTTAGATATTTGGCCTTGGCCTTTCCCAGCTGAGGCTACCTTCTGGTCTCTGAGGAGGGTGCACTGCAGTGCTGATCCACACAAGCGTCCCCCAGTGCACTGGTGAGGAGGCACAATGAGGAGCTGCTCGTTCAGCCATGGGCAGCAGCAAGCTGCAGAGATACCCATCTTTTCTTCCACATCAGTCAAGGGAGTTGGTTCCTGGCACATACCTGATCTAAATGAAGCTGTTAACAGGAAGAAAGAGTCAGGCTGCAGTCCCTGGCAAGCAGGGGCCACATGGTTTGAGTGATCACCTTGATGCCACTGCCTGCTCACTTGGGCTCCACATCTGCATACCATCCATGCTGGCTTACTTGTGTACACTCCTTGCCCCACAGGGGCATGTCCTTGCCAAAGGTGAGATGAGATGTCCTTCTGTCCTGGTGGCTTGTCCACCTCAAAAGTCACACCAGCCAGACATGGATGTCAGCCCTTCATCAGGCCTTCAGAACTATGTGCGGTTGAAAGCACAAGTGCAGTCATTACGTGTGAAGTCTGCTTTGAAACAGCACAGCACGGATTGCAAGCCAAGCATTCAGTATTTAGGAAAAGCCAGGTTTAAGGTTTCCTGTGCCACCCCAACCTGCCCTGAAGTTTTGCTAACATCATCTCTCTCTTAGGATCTCATCACTGACTCCAGCCTCCTGTTTCTCTTAGCCTAAGCTTCTACCTCTCTCCTACTTTGCTGCCTGCTCCAGACCTTTCCTGTCTTCCATCTCAGTCTTTCCCTCTTCCCAGCTCCCAGTCTAAATTTCTTTTTCTACCAATCAGTTTATCTGCCCTCACCTGACCCCCAAACATGCCTCACAGCTGCCCTGATAGTATACACCTCTCCCCCTTCTTCCTCCCATCTCCCAAATCTGCCTCTTGATCCAGGTAGTCAGTCCCACATTCCTCATTATTCCTCAACTCCTTTTCATGATCTGTTTCATTCATGCTTTCCCAACTTTTGCATTATAACCATAGAGTTTGTTCCCAATCCTTGCATGCCATTCCCTTGCCATCCTGAAGGACCCCTAAAATTCCATCCTTCTTCTGTGGTCTGGAGCCTCCTCATTAGCATCCAGAAGCCACAGTTGCAGGAACAGGAGGAGCTGCACCTTCTCATCAGCTTTGAAACAGAGACACCCAGGGAGGCCAGAACGTGATTGTCATTGACAGCTGCCTCTCCATGGGGCTTCTCAGCCTCTCAGACAGCCCTGCTTCTATCCATTACACAGGTTAACCTTGTTAGGTGCCTAAAGTACAGATGAGATCAACCATCTTCACAGCATGAAAGTCTTGGTCTTGGTCAAAGTATTTAAAGACAGGCAAAGTTCTGATTAAACTGCAAGGTCTCAGAGTGGAGGCTGTCAGGGAAACATGGTGTGTGTGTGTGTGCAGCACAGCTACTGGCTTAGTCAGCAATAAAGGCTTACAGGGGGCTGTGTGGAAAGCAAAGGCATTCCTCATTTAATTTATTTGCTTCTGGGGATATAAACTCATAGGATGCCACAGCAACTGGTCTGTGATTCTTATAATGTATAGTGGCTTTCTAGGCTGTTATTGCCTGTTGGTACAGCAAGTTTTTGTGACCATGCCATAGCATGTGTAATGTTACAGTCTTTTTGGCTGAATTCACAGACAGCAAATAGAAAGCATTGGCTTATCTTCCTGCCATGCCATAGCCTGCCTTCCAGGGTAAGGGAGTTTGGTTGGTCAGAAGCTCCACAGATGGCTTTAAAATATTGCAGTAAGAGTTTCATTTGGAACAACTCTGAGCACCATTTCTGGCTTTTTGGAGAGCTGGAAATCCTTGGCCTCATATGTAATCCAAGAAAATGTAGGAAGAGCATTGGACAGGTTGGCTCCTTAGGAAACATTTAGAAACCATGGTTGTAAACTTACCCTGCCCAAGTAAGCAAAACTACTTCCTTACGTGACTGTATGCTGTCCATTTATGCTACAGAAGGGAGACATGGGCTATGTGGCAGCTCAAAGATACACTTTCAATTCAGTTTTCTGAAGTTCCTATAGTTTGGTTTCCTGAGAAGTTGTTATGACATCCAAGTAAGCAAGTTTGCTCCGACACGTGTAGTACTGGCTGAAAAAACCCAAAGAGCAAATGCAGCCTGACTTTGGCAGGCTGCTGCACGATTAATTGGGTGAGATGTGCCAGCTCAGGAAATTAATTTTTATTTGGACAGCTTCACTATTGGTAGGAACTATTTTCCTCTGTTAAGCAGAATGACCAGCCACACTCTTTAGAATTGTTACAGAGGTGCATTAGGGCCAAAGAGAGATAACATTCTTCATACCTAGCTAGCAGTTTGGTGACAGGGGATGGGACACAATGTACTCAGAAAAGCTCCTATGTAAAAATGGGCAGGTTTTGGCTTCTAGCAAAACTTACCTTCTCCTAAGCAGATGTTCAGAGACAGCACATGATGTGTCTTCCATGGTGAGTTCCGCACTGTGGTGCCAGTCTTCAGAACTGGGTCAGGCTTAAGGCAAATATGAAGAAAACCGGGGTCTAGAAAGGATGAGAATTCAGAGAACCTCGTTGTGGTCTTTCATGTTTCCTGTGTCCTGAGATAAACCTTGCCACAGCAGATGTGACTGCAGATTAGACAGTCCCCCAGAGTTTTGGGATTCAGTTCAGAACCAAAGGCTGAAGGGAAACTTGGGGTTTGAATCTGAATCTGCAGCCTCCCTTGTATCCCATAGGGTAAAATACTTTTAGTTTGATTTTACTTTATCACCTGTGCACCTGGCAGACCACATTCTGGAAGACCACATATGAAGCAAACCAAGCTAGTCAAATTAATCAATATGCCATTTTTTGTTGTTGCTGATTTATCAGCAGAGGACAGCACTGATCACATTTCATGTACTTATCTTCTGAAAATTTCCCAGAATGCAGGAAAGAGTGTTTATACTGTATACATGGTATTGTTTGGCAGCAGCTTCAGGAGGTCACTTTCCTTGGAGGCCTTTGGTCTACCTTGGAGGTCTCTCTTGTGTGTCCTCTGGATTTTTTTGATCTGTCTTCTCTGCTACTTAGAGCTTTCTCCTTGAAAGCTTAGAGGAGGAAATAAGCAAGAGAGAACCCTCAGGACATGATGGTTCAAAGAAAAATAGTCCCCTGCTGTTTACCTCCTGCTTCTTGAGACTCTGATGTACCTGCCCATATCTCCTGCTTTGTGCACCCTTCTGCCTCTGGCCCTGGGCCCCCACAACCTTCCAACCACTCTCTTCCTTCCCACAAGTCAGAGCTCTCACCCACATCTTTTTCATAATCTTCCCCCTGCCTGCTGAAGAGACTGAGATTGCTATGCTTTGTTTTTAAATATAGTTTTCTTATTTCTGATTACACCATGTCCTTTGGGAGAAAAGTCTCCATATACATGGCAAAGATATGGCTTTTCTCCCACGACAGCTATTTTTCATTTCCTCTGAGCACCACAGAGCCACCTGTGCCTCTTGCCTCCTGCTGGTCACATCAGCTCTCTCTCTCACAGCTCTGTCCAAAAGAAAGCACCATGTCTGGGCGTGAAGGACTGAGTGGGACACTCAAGCATCATCTAATCACTCCATGTGTTGGAATGGTTCATCCTCTGTTGAGTTACCAGTAACAATCCTCCTATTTGTCATTATACAGCCAGCATAATGTTGCTCATTAAATAATTTGTTGACATTAATTTGACTGAGCTCAACTACAATACCAGCAGTGTTGAAAGAAAATGTGATTTAATTATTACTGTAACTTTTCACCACAGAGTATTATGCATTGTTTTGGAACATTTGGCTGTAGATGTTACCTTAAATTGCTTTAAAGTCCATAGTAAAAAAGTGTTAGATGTTCCTCATCCTCACTTTTCATTGTCGCTCAGACAAGTCAAAGCCAACAAGTCTCTGCAAAGTTTAAATAATTCTCCCTTTCATGTTATGTTTTAAATTCATTTACAGTAAGTGTACAATTATTTTTATGAGTTCCTAGGCATAGCATGGGGGTTTTTGTATTTCAGTATATGCCAAAAATGATGAGGATAACATGACTCAAGCATCTCATCTCTATTCTTGTTTCAGTCTTGTAGTCAGGGACTTTTTATCAAACATATTTCTAAAATCTGGCAGGCCAGCGACATGCTCCCACAGCAGGATGCATCTGGATGCTCCCAGCTCTGTGGCTCCTGCTCTCAGCTGAGAGGACAAGTGCTGGCTCTGGTCAGGAAGCTGGCCATCATTGTGCCCAAGGTCAAATCTGGCCAGCATTGTGCCCAAGGTCAAATCCTATCCCCAGAGGGGCCAAAACACAGTAAAATCTGGGATCTCAGTCTGCTTCTGGCCATGCAGTCATTGTCTTCAGAACGAATTTCTGGGCCTGGCAGATTAAACAGGTGGATTCCCCACCTGGCTCTTTCCCACTGCGCAAACACAGGCAAGTTCACAGAGCTCCTGTGCATGCTTTTCTGTCTTACACCTGAAGTGTGGGGTTACTTAGATTCACCGGCTCAGCATGCTATAGGGAATGTGGGGACCAGAGGATATTATTTATGCTGTGCTTTTCCTTATTTATGATTCCTAGACTGTGCAGAAGGGCACTACCTTCTCTTGGCATCACAGCCTCTTGAACCAGCCAGCACAGGCAGACTAAGCCTACCAAGCTACACAAAGTGCCATCAGAGAGGGGAAATTCAGTGTCTCCATGTCACATATACCAAATTTTCTTTATGTAGTAAAACAAATCTACAGCCCTGCAGCATCTCTTGTCTCTAAATAAAAGATGTTCAGTGTATGTATGGCACTCATTGCTGCACACCCTAAGCACCTGTCTTTTTTATTTAATTTTTTTTAAACTGGTTACTATGTATTGAAATACAAAGGTATTCCTTCCCCCATTTCAGAGGGTCACAAGAAGGAAATAATCTGCCCGAGGCTGTGTAGGAAAGTGGTGATGGAGTTGTAAGGAATCTTCCAGACAGTCCCAGGCCAGTGGACTCAAGAAGAGAAAAGATGAGAAAAGAGTAAAGCTGATTCAACAACATGCAGTGTTGTGACAAAAGGAGAAAAGGAAAAGGAAAGCCCCTTACTGGTGAGACTGCAGGTACACCTGACAAAATGCAAATGTGAAGCACAACTTGTGTGAAGGTGTGACACTGACCTGGAAGGAAGGCCTTATGTATCCTCTGCCTACTCATTTGTCTCACTCTTTCTTGTCTTTATATTCCTCTCCTTTTGCTCCTGTGCATTTGAGAATGCAGATCTGCATGTCGAGCCCATGCAGTGGAGCAGGCAGGCAGAGAGCTGTGATGCTCGAAGCATCTCTGACAGCACCACTGCAGAGCCCTGGGCCAGCAGCAGCGCTGGGGTCAGCGACAAAGACCATGCTGTGCGCTCCTCCTGCCACTGATGTCCATGTTCCTCACAAGCTGGAGAAGGCTCTCTTGTGGCTGGCTAAGAGGTGTTAACAGGACTACCTCCAGCTCTCAGCAGAATGCAGTGCCAGCATATTGAAAGCAGAATCCCGCATGCAACACTCTGACTTCCCTCTCATACCACAAACATCCTCTTCTAGAATTGAGTCATACCACCCAGCACCTTAAATTGTATTTATTTTAGCTAAACTGCACAGGATGCTCTTTCACTTATGGCTCAGGACAGTCCTGTTCCCTTTGATACAAGGCACACTGAGATAGATATCTGTGGTGGGGAAGTGATGCACAGCCAGGATGCTGGCCCTGTTCCTGCAGAGCTTCCCGGCTCTGTGGTACAGGAGGTCAGCAGGGCTGCAGCGCCCACACAGATGGAGTGGAGTTACTAATTCCTTTGAAATGACAATTTTCTCTTTGTTTTGTATGTTTTCCAGATGTCACCTGCTGGCTTCAGGGGGAAGGGAGAAGCTAGTGTTAAGAAAGTATTTCAGTAATTTGCCTGGGAAGCCAGGTGCCTCTATGAGTAGCTTGAACTACTTTTAAATTAAAACTTCAATAGAAAGACAGCTGGGGCTTCACTATGGGCAGATGTAAACTACCAAGCAGCTACCGAGGTGTCTTGGGGGGAACTGGTTTGCCCATTGTCAGAAGTCAAAACCAGTTAATCCCCTTTTTGCCCATCAACTACCTGCAAGACCAAACTCACTTTTGCAGGGCCCAAATCCAGCCCCTTCCTCACTGTTCGTGGCTGCAGTCAGGTGTGGGAGGCCACAGAGCTCTCTTCTTTTTGTCCCTGCTTTTGGCTCATGCATGGGCCCGGATTCATACTGAGCAGGTGCGATATTGTGCAGACTGGGTGTTGTATTTGGGGTGCCAGTATGCTGTCCTCTACATGTGAACCACTTTCCTTTAGAGAAAACTGTGGCTGCTGTCTCGGCGCTGAAGGAAGGTAAGTTTTGAGATAGTAGTTATGCTATTTGGGTTCACTTAAACGAAGCACCTTAAAAATCTGTCTGTATCATCTCTTTCTTGCATTTGATCTGTCTCCTTTCCCTCAAGGGAACCACTTTTGCCATTATCTAAGAGCTCCTTGTTAATGAAGCAGAATGGGGAGAATACAAGATATTTTAGTATATTCTTAGCATAATAGGCTCTTTTATGAAGAAATAACAGATAAAAGGTTTCTTGAGTAGAAAGGGGAAAGTAGGTCATTAATGTTAAATAAAAATGTACCTTTAAAAAACCTGAAGCATTTAGAGAACATGGAAAAAACATGTCTGTGTAACGTGAAATAAAGTAATAATTCCCCCTATTAATGCACACTAAAACAGAGCTAAATGATTGCACCACATCTTGATGAGTCTGTTTTTAGGAAGGTGAATCTCTTGGTGCTTGACAAAAGGTTGCTAAGTATTCTCCTGTATTCATTAGTTATGTAAACAGGGATGTAGAAGAGGCCCTTTCTTGTCAGTGCCTAAAGAAACAGAGCTGGACCCTGGCAACCAAAAAATAATCCCCCTGTTTCCTGGAAGTCTGTCAGACTGATGGGATTTTCTTTCTTTTGAGTGGGGAAATATATTATTTGGAGAGAAGAAAAAATATCCTTGAGTTCTTGGCTCCCTTCTTGGCATGCAAGGAGTGCCGTGGGTTTAGGTATTTCTGAGTAAATGTGAAAAATATTGAAGGGGATATTTTCCTCCAGGGATCAAGGTATGCACCAACATGCACTTCCATCCTGTCCCCAGGCACTACTGTATTACAGTTTTACAGCAGTGCATGAGCTTCAGAGAGAAAACATTGTAAATATGAACTAGAAAGCCTGTGTTTTTCTGTTTCTCTGGTTACCTCTTTGAGAAGTACTTGATGAAGTCAATTAGAAAGAGAAAAAACCCCAGCCTCTTTCTCTCAGTGGAAATCAGTCCTTTTCTTGCAAACAGTGTTCAGTTCTTGCAAAGAAACAGCCATATGAGAAATGGAAAAAACCATAGTCCTTGGCAGTTAACCTTTTATTTAAGTTCAGTAAGTGCTTTCAGCACACTGCAGATTTGCAAACACTGATTTCCATCCCCTCTCCAACCTGGCAGATTGCTCTGCTCCTGCCCTTCCTCCTTGACAAAGTAGACTGAAAGCAAAACACTGAAGCCCTGGGCACAGATCGTTTAGTGATTCCTTTATCAACCAGTGATAAATTTTTCCTGCAAAGGCAAAGCTGCACTTTGTGCTATTTTATGGGGTTTTCAGGAAGCTTCTTACCCAGGTGGAACAAATGCAGTCTGGCCCACTACATTTTCCCAGAGATTTCAAAATCTTTTTCTAAATGGAAAAACAAAAAGGGTCAAAAATAATCAATTCAATGCTGCTCCTTTTGCACTTTCTCTGGGATTTTTTTTTACTTTGGAGTCGGTTTATATTCACTCTCTGCTCTTTTACATAAGGTGCTTAGGCATAATCTGTAATTCAACACAGCATAATGCTCCATCTCCTCTTTGTGGAGATGGTGACCTGCAGGTGACTCTTGAAGGATCCTTGCTGCCTATGGGAGGGAAGGGAGGCCACAGCTGGTGCTGCCATGCAGGTTCTGCACTGCACAGTGAGGATGCACACTTGCCATAATGCAAACTGGCATGGGTAAGGCCACTTCTGTTCCTGTGTCATTAGCAGAGGAGGAAGGAAACGGTGTTTTTAATTGTCTTACTAGATATTTTGAGTTAATAGGAATCTTAAAATCAGTGGATAAAGAGTGTAGTGTTTAATTATAGCTGTAGTTACATGTACATAGACTCTCACAAGCAAATCCTGTTGCTTTTAAAGGACTGCTATCCACCAGGGCTTTCTCCATGTATTTCAATAGTGTGTCCTTCTTCCATATTCCCATCTGTAAACACATG
This sequence comes from Lanius collurio, assembly GCA_020086605.1. Taxonomy (NCBI): domain Eukaryota; kingdom Metazoa; phylum Chordata; class Aves; order Passeriformes; family Laniidae; genus Lanius; species Lanius collurio. Next base: position 3,541,936 of record JACBWW010000002.1, read on the forward strand.
TCATTTTCTAACTTTTGTTGATTCCTTGGCACTTCCTCTGCAGCTGAAATGGAACAAATGGGATTGCAAAAAATTTCCTGAATCATGAAGGTTGGTCCTCTCATCTACAACCATTATGTGTGTCCAAGCCCTTAGCCAGGTCCATCCAGGAAGCAGGGAGACTTCTTATCCTTGCTGCACATTTGGGAGATTGCTTCAGCACAGGGCTACCATAGTTGTGAGGAACATGCTCATGATCTCCAGAGTAAAGGATAGTTGTGGCTGGTTTATACTTATTTGAACTTTGTACTTGGCTCAAGCTGCTTTTTTCCCCTCTCTGCTTTTTAATCTACTACTGCATTTACAAAGGTCAGTCATGTCTGTTCTCAGCCTTGGCTTTGCTTTGGCTGTAAAGCCCGACCTGTCCCATCTGGTGTGTTAATACAGCCTCCCCTGCAACCCCACAGTCAGCATCCGCTTCATGTTCACTGCTTCAATTTCTTCAACGCAGAAATAGCTGAGGAAGCTGTGCACAGCAGACCTGTGAGGTCTCCCCAGGGCTGTCCATGTCCAGTGGGAACTACTCTGTATCTGTCTTTTTCAGAAATTTCTGTATTGCACCTGCCTTTTCCCATCTACTGCCCAGTTTGGTTTCAGAAGCTGAGTGACAAGAGCCAGGTCAGAGCTCTGGGTCCTGACACAACCTGCATACACAGGTCTCCTTCCATGCTTGTTTTCAGCTGGTAGGACTCCTGATGATTGCAAACACTTGGGTAATTTGTCCTTGTGCACATCAGCTTGGATTTTGTAAATTATTCAGTTTTGTTTGGATTCATCAGCCTGGCCTTCTGGGTCGTGAGTCTTCTCTATGTTGATTATGCTACCAGCTTTATATCAATTAGTACCACTGGATGTTCCCATTTTCTCTGCCAGTGGTCATGCTGAATTGATGCTTAGCCTCACTCCTAAAAAGAACTGTTTCAGTTTGTTAGATTTCTTAGTGAGAGAATCCTTTGTCATCTCCTCAGGAATGTCCTCATCTCCTAATCCATTTCTGTGCTGATTCCCATTTTTGCAGTTTTAGTTAATAATTCCTTTGTGATATCATACAGATGTTCAGAGAGATTTGGCTGACTTGTATTCCTCCCTCCAAAAGGCATCCATCTTGTAAAAAAAAAAAAATTACATCATGTTATTCAGGCACATTCCTGATGCATCTTGTCCCAATTTTCAGTTACCTTCTTAGCCCTCTCCTTTTTCACGTCTCAAAGCCTTTCACAGATCACTTTCCCACTCTCCTGCATCAGACCATAAGCCTGCTTGCTATTTCAGATACCCATTTGGGTTTAACTGAAATCTTTTCAGTGCCACTTTCCTGGCCCATCACAGAGCTGCTTGATTCAGGATACAGAATCTGCTTTGAGGGGTGTGTATCTAAATGTCTGAAATGCAAACATAAAGCAACTTAGATTATTGTGTTAAAAGAGGTTATCTGAGCTATCAGACTCAGTATTTGCTTTTCCTTTTGGGGGGACTCTTTTCCAGTTTTTTTGGTCTACTAAATCTTCTTACCATTTATCTGTATATCTGTAAGCTATAACCTTGCTAACAGAGCAACATCAGTGCCAAAATTAATTTGCAAACTTGTAAAAGCAAACTAATTAAGGGGAATGGGAGGGGAGGGAGAGGGTGGGGAACGGCTCCAGCTATTTCCCTGCTCTGTGTGGAGCAGTGTGAGGACTTTACCCAAAGAGTGACAGAGTTCTGAAAGGTTTTGACTTTGCTCTCTCTTTACTCAGACCTTATGTGCACCTTACCTGCCAGAGATACTACATGTACTCTTTTTCCACCAGAAACACTTGCTGTGACCAGTGTGACAGCCTTTTCTCTTGACAGTCTGCTATGCTTGGGTTAGTCTATTTTCAAGAGACCTTTCAGTACTTCCTTCCAAGCAAATCAATTATATTGATTGGAAACTGCACATTTTTGTATACAGTAACAGGCTGAGCTGTTGGACAGTACCACAATACAATTACTTTCTTTGTATTTTTCAAAAAAATGTGACTTTGGTAGCAACTGGGGGAGAGGTACCATGTCAGTGCTAATCTGTTCCACCACATCTTTGCTTTCAGAGAAACTCCCAAATACTTGTGGCTCCTTTATGATTTATGGTGCTGAATTTTCCAGCCTGCAAGAGCTGGGTAAGGAAGGTTATCCCAGCTAAAAGAAATAAATCCTCCCCATAACGGATGTGAGGTGTTTGTTTAGCAATCCCACGGACTTTCAGATCAAATCCATGTTCTGTAGGGAAACAAGGACACCAGCCTTTGATCTCCAGAGGGAATTTCATTATTTGAGTTTGGTGAGGTGCTTGCCAAGGTCAAGTGTGAGCAAAGAAAGAACACTGTTAAGAAGCCAAAACCAAAATTTGATGAAAAAAAGAAAAAGAAATCCCTTTCTGTTTTTCACTGTCAGTGTGCAGGGGCTAACATGTATCTCTCAGTTTACTCTGGGATTCAAACCAGCTGCCTAATTTTACTCACAGCTCATCTCAGCAAGCACATGCTCATCCTATATAACAACTCTCTCTGGACAAAAGAAGCTGGGACTTCTTATGTGTGGCAGAGCAAACTGTCCTGTGGCAGCAGGTAGAGGAGAAGTGGTAAATCTGTGTGGTAAATTTGTGTGAAATTCTGTCCAGCTTCACAGCAGTGAAAGGCTGGAAGAAGAGGCGAGACTCTCAGCCAAAAACATGGACTGTATTTTATATTTCTTGGCTCCAAGGCAGTGCTGCCAATTAGCCATACAGAGGATGCAGTGCAGTGTATAGCCCAGGTGAAAGCTGCAATCTGAGTCTACAGAGATATTTAAGTAATGTTGTTAAACCAGAGAGCCTCTTCTGGTGTTCTGATCCTTTGCATTTGTCAAAGCCAGTAGTCATGTGGCTTGATGCCTCTGAGCCATCTACACACTTTCTGTGAGGAGCCCAAATATCATCTTTTTCTGGGTTTTTGAAGAGAAGGGTTTAAATACAGCTTAGTCTCAAGCCTTTTTTTACCTTGGCATGGTTTTCCCTATGGGACCTTCTCTGCTCGAGATCTGCTCTGTTCCTGCTCTTCCCCCGTGCTGGATTTATGAAATCCAGAGACACCACCAGTTGCTAAAATGGTGAAGGAGCAGAGTGAATCCCATATCCCTCTTTCAGTGTCCAGGGACACCTTTTGCTTACTATCAGCTACTATGAGCTAGAAACTCTCCATTCCTGCCAGTCCAAGTCTGGTGCTTTACTATAATGCAAATTAGTAGAATAAATAAATGCAAAGGGGCAAAGAAAATCACTGAAAGTTTTTTTTTTATTATTATTCTTTTTTGCAGTGGAGGGAGACTGAGGAGAAACAGATGATTAATCTTTTGATGGTTCAAGTATTCTTTTATATATGAGTCATATGTCTAAATATTCAGGGTCACCAGTGACCTCCTCTTGGCCAGATTTACAAACTTTTTCCCTCCTTAGTCTAGCTGAAGTCTAGATGCATTCACTTCTCTTATCTTTCTGGACTTTCCTAGCATAGGTCTATGATTTAGTTTTGCTCTTTGGGAACTAGAGATATGAATATAGTAACAAAAACAAAGGACTTTTTCCCTCTGTATGGCTTGTACAGTCCTGTGTCTCTTGTGAGAGTTTTTGATGGGCAGCATATAAAACATATTTTATGTGGGAAAAAATCCTACCCAAATATTTTTGGGTGCATTCCCTGTGTTATAAAGATTTATAGAAATCCTATTTTGAAGCAAACTAACTGAGATGGAAGCAGTTGCAGAACAATATTTATTAAACTACTAGACAGCCAAATATTACTTCATAAAACAGGAATAAGCAAATAATCACTGGTTAACGGATAGTGACTTCTTACAGAATTTACTTGGGCAGAAGTCATCTCAGGCAGTCTCTATTCACAGAATTTCTACTTCCTGTACATTGAATAACTGCTACACTCATTAGTGGTTACTCAATATACAAGAAGCAAGCATTGTAAGTCAAACCTGAGGACTATATTTTCAAATCTAGAGCTTATTTTCTTAGGTTACTGGGACTATCTGCACTTTTGTGTCCTCAAGTGATCTACAAATACATGCTCTAAACCCTGCCTGTGTAAGATGAGGGCAGGATTTAGGATTCTGCTCTTAGAGATGTTGATAATTTTAGGTGAGGGAGCTGCTAATAAATAAAAATAGCAATACATATTTGTTAGGGATATGGCCAAGTTCTCTGTAGATTTCTACAAAAGGCAAAGGTAGTATATAAAAGGCATAATAGTGCTCTGAAATCTAAGTACACCAATATTCAGTCTGTGACTTGGTCCTGACAGTGCTTCCTGCTACTTTTATCACACCATTTTTATTACTGCAATTACACCATTCATTTGCATGGATTTACTTCCAATTTAGGTCTCAATTTATCAACACATTTAAACAGCATTACAGGACAGTAGGTGAAGTTCGTGGTGTGCCTGTAAGGACTGAACATTTGTTAATTAATAACCTAACAACAGGATTTTGTTAGGAAAGCGGAAAAAGCCCACAACCAATCTTGTGCTGGTCTTTAATAGATGTGTTGCATAATCCACAGGAGGTAATTTTTCAGCTTTGCTCAGTGTGGGCAAGGTCTTTACTGGAGCAGTGTGTCTGCTTTGGTGCCATCCTTTTGATGGCAGATGGAGACTAAGGGGAGAAGAGCCAGAGGAGACCAACATGGATGATGAGAAGTTTGGAAAACATAACCTATGAGGAAAGGTTCAAGGAAAGGATGTGTTTGGGTTCATTTTCTTTTTTTTTTTTTTAATCTAGAAGAAAGGCATCCTGAGATGGGACATAATGGAAGACTTCCAGTACTTTAAACACTACTCTGACAAGAAACTCAGGGCACTGCCATCTGTCTGCATCCTGTAAGAAAGCCAGGCTGCTATTGCCTAAACCTTCAGGGAATACCTGGAAGAACAATGGACAGAATACATTTCACCTTGTGTGTTCTACATTTCAATCAGACTCTTGGGTTTATGTCAGATCATGTCAATCTCGTTCCAAACAGGATCAAGAGCACCTTGAAATGGGTGCAGAATCACAGAATGAGGTTTTTTTTAAAGCCATCTCCTGCTCCAAGGTCTACTGAAAGTTTAAAAGTACCTGGAGGTTTTTCAGCAACCAGTCAGCAGCCCTCGGTCTCTCACTGAGCAGATTCCTTCAATTCCAACAGGGTTGAGCACAATAATAGTCTCCCAGATGGAGCTCTCTCTCCCTAAGAAAGGCCTGCCACCTGGAGATGTTGAACAGCAACCTCTTCAGGAATGGAGAAAGTGAGCAAAGCAAACACAACCAGACCTCAACCTTGCAAATTATAAGTCTCCAAGAAACCTTGGTCCATCATCTCAGTTGCCTACTGATCCTCGCCCCAGGCTCAGTCCTGGTATGTACTGTTCAGGCAGCTCATTTGCAACAAGGTGTGGCTGCCGAGTCCCAGCAAGTCACCAGGACAGCCTGTGGGTTACTTACTGATGGGTTCATTTCCTCTCTTGCCAGGATGTTGGATGGTCTCCTCACTTCTTGGCTGCCTGCCTGGTGGTTTCCAGAAAGGCAAAGCTCCTGCAGTTGAAGGATTCTAAGCTCCCAAATGTCCAAAAGTCTGTCTGGGCAGCTGCAGGCCCCCGAGTCAGCCACTGTGTGCATCTTGCCAGGTGCCCAGCTCTGTGCAGAGCCTGCACAAAGCATGGCTTCTGTCATGAGCTGGACTTTTCAACATCACTTTCCTGTGTTTAAAGTGATCCTGTAGACAGGACCTGTGTATAGTCTTTTCTATGTATAAAACTATAACATTTTACCGTTCTTTCTTCAGCTTTTCTTTTTGAAACCATAAGAGTAAGTATTTCTCTACAGGTAAGACAGGACATGTAAAATTGCCAGGGAGGTAGGAGATTCACATAAGTATGGACAAAAAAGGCTTTTCAAAATTAGATTCAGGAAAGGGTTGTGCATTTTCCATCAAACAGGCTTTAAAGGGACTGGGACATGAAACAAATGCCAAGCCAAATACTGAGAGCAATGTAACCAGTGAAACAATGAGAAAGTTATTTAACAATATACACAGCCCTGGAACAGCCACGCTGTAAGTTAGGCACGCACACCAAATATATTTGGGGCTGCTGGTGCCAGAGCACTCAGCTAACCCTCAGAAAACTAAAATCGTACACAATATGCTTACATTTCCCTCTCAATAACAGCTTGTGAGGCAATCACCATGAGGGGATATACAGCACTTATTTAGTTCAAACAACCACTTGGGCAAGCCAGCTTGGACTCTGATCTTAACCAGATGCTCTTCAGTCGTCCCACATGCAAGGTGCATTGCGCAGCTTCCACATGTGTGCCTAGAGCAGCATGTCCTGCTCTCTCACTGCCCTGTACTGTGCACTATAGACTGCCAGCCACTCTGTCAAGTAACTTTATCTGTCTCCTGAACATCAACTCTCACAAGCCAGCACAGGATGATTTCTGTCATTGCAGAAGAGAACCTGTCCTTCCTCCTTCAGAGAGGGTGCCCATGCTTGCTGGTAAAATAAAGTTGTTACCAAATTACCCTTCAGCAATGGATGTATTGTCCTTCCCTTTGACCCAAGTTCTCACTGCACCAGGTTCCCCCCCGAGATGAAATATCCTTGTTGAGGCAGCTGTGGGAGAACAGGTGCCACAAATCTAGTTAACCTTATCTGATTCGCAGATGATACTTGCTCTTGCCTTGAACTCTTGGGGATGGTTTAGCTGAAAGCATGCCTGTGCTGATGTAAATTGGACTCAGGGATGACTTTGAAGGGTGAAATTATAAGGGATGAAGAAATCTAGGATAAGTAACCAAGCTTGGGTCCTCTGCCATGATACAAAGGTGGCTGACATAAGTTGTTAGAAGGCTTTAAAAGCAGCCCACATTTCTTCTTGGACTGTTTCCTTGGCAGTGCTAAAAGATTTCTTTTTAAAGTTCTTGAAGGATCTGCAAGCAAAAAATGCTGACAAGTGTTCTGATGTTCCTGTCTTTTTCCCCATGGTTGGGAAACAAACGGCTTTGCTATTTTCTTTCCAGTTTCCCACAGAAGAGCCTTGGGAAGTCTATGTCCTCCTGGGTTTGGAGAGCAGTGCAGTATGCAGAGTCATCCTCAAAACAGAAGATGCTGGAGGGGCATTCTACCTCCTTGCAGCTAGCAGGGAATGATGGGAGCACCATCTTTTCTTTGAGTGATACAATTATTCCTCCTCTCTGCACTTGTTACTCAGAGTCTGTTGGCTCCCACAGGCACGTGCTTTGCATGACTTGCTGTTTCTGTTTCTGAAAGTAAAGTATTAGGGATGGTTTACCAAAGACTAAAGTTTTTCTTACAGTAGTGTTCCTACCACTACCACCAAAATTGCTCCTCTAAACACTTTAATGAGAAAGTCATTAAGGTGAAGAAAAGACACATATCAGATCACCATTTTGTCTCACCTAAGAGAGAGGGCATCAAACATTTCTGACAGGTTTTTTATTTACACTTAAAAGTTTTCTTTATCGTGTTCACACTTTGGCATAGCAGGGTCACGAGCTGAAACATGATGCATGAGTGTGTGTGTGTGTGTGTGTGTGTGTGTGAAAAGAGGGAGGAAGGCATCAGAAACTTCAAGTAAAAAGAGGATCTTTAAACCTTCAATTTCACCCACTCTGAATGTCAGGACAGATTATTAGAGAAGTGTTTTTCTATTCTGTAGCAATTTTCTATTTTGTTTTAATAACTAATAGCTCTCTTTGCCAGCACACAATGAAATCAGCTGGGGTTTGTGCTGTCAAAAATGAAAGAGCTTCCCATTATTCCATTGGTTTCATGCTATTATATTAATAAATCATGTGGCTGGCTACCAATGACGAGCTCAGAGTATGCGGAGCAATACCTCATGCTGTTGCATGCTGAATCTGCTGGGGCAATTTGTCACTGAAGAGGCAAATATGAACCTCTGCTTATTTAAATTTTCTGGATCAAAGTCTTTTCCCAAAGAAGTCACAAGTCTTACTGCAGCTTTGGGGTGCCATTTTAGCATGTGCAAGTTGGAATAACTGCATAATCCTGTTGTATGGAAATGAGTTCTGCTGAAGCAGGAGAAGAGAATCTTGGACCAGGGTCCCGCCAGATCAGCACACACCTTGGCAGGCATTTACATTTGCTCAGCATTTTGACTCCTGCCCTGCACCCCTGGGGACTGTCTAGCTGGCTTTGTTTTAAAAAGAAACAGGAAAAAGTCACGCACTCCAAGAGTAATGAAGAGGCCTGAGGAGCCAGCTGGTCCCAGAAGATTGTTTTTGAGCACTGAGTCCGAGAAGTCATGTTTGGACTTGCCTGGTGCTATTAAAACTGCCTGTATTCAGGACTGGCCTCTGCCATAAACATTTTCATGGCATTTTAATCTTCTCAGTGGTAGGCTGTTAGGGCCACAGCTAGGTACACACATCTCTGCCACCACTTGTGATTTACAGGGTCACAACCAGCAGCCACTACAGAACATTCACACATCCCACTCTCCTTCCCTGATTCTCCCAAAATCCTTCCCCAAAACCGGATCAGAGTTCCATAGTCTCAGTTTGTTCTTCATTTTCTGTTGTTGCAGTTGTTTTCTCCAGGGTACTCCACTGAGCCTGTCTACCAGACATACGCAGTGGGAAAAAAGGTGCAAGAAGAAAATTTGTGTATAGTGTATTCTATGGGCTAAGAGGGAACTAAAAACTTTAGGAAGCCGAGACTTAAGAGACCTTTGTTTCCATGATGGCAGTTTCCTGAGCCCACTGTTAGGATCAGGTAGTTTGCAGGGATCACTAAAGGAAGTTACTTCAACATGTTTGTGTTTGGTACCAGGGTTGGTGCTGACAGCCAGAGGGATCTCCATAGGCTGGGAACGGGCTGAGAGGTCCCTCGTTTGTTCAGCAAAGGGAAGTGTAAATTCCTGCCCTGGGGAACAAGCCCAGACATCAAAAAAGGCCGAGTGATCTCTAGAGGGGCCTTCCAGGCCCTGACATTGTGTCAGTCTGCAATTATTGCAAAGCTGTAGGAATGATGCCAATGCAGCTACAACTGTACTCCTGAAAATGTCATTTTATGGTGACATTCAGGGAACAACCAGCATGGAAAGAAAGCATCCTTGCACATTGTCAGGATTTGGTTCAAGAGCTTGCTGAAAGAAATGGAACAGAACAAAAAGTGTGGAAACCGGGGTATTGCTGCTGCAACTCATGCCTGGAGTGGATTTCTGCCTGCCCCAGTTCCACATGCACATGGCACTTATGGAGGGGTGATGAGCATCAGATTTTGGTGTGACCGAAAGGAGTTAAATTCTGTGGAAGGGGTGACTCAGGACTGGCTTAGCTGAGGCAGAGCAGGGGCCTGGAAATGCAACTTCTGAAGGAGGACTGCAGGACTGCAGAGGACCAGCTGTCCCAGCAGATTTTGAAGAGCTTCCACTACGGCAAAACAGATTACTGCTAATCTAAACTAAATCTCCTTCTTTTACACCTGATCAGGTTTGATTTAATGCCTCTGTGGATGGCATTAAATCAATCAGGGCTGTAAAGAGAAATCAAATGTTTTATCTATGCCCTTTATTTGCTCAAACATGTTTGGATGGCAACTAATGAGAGGGTGCGCTTGTCTAAGGACACTGGACAAACAGACTCATCTTGGAAGATGGCATAAAATTTTTTCAGAGGTTCTGAGATACTTGTAGGAAAGGGACATGCAAGACAGTTGAATACAGAAGCAAATCCCTTACAGTGAATGTCTCCAGACTTGATAAATTTATCACAACTTAACAAGGAAGACAATCTGAAAGCAGCTTGCTTATAGCCTGTGAATTCCTCCTCAGGGAGAAAATCCGAGGCTGTGAAGAGTTATTTAATCCTGTTGAATAACAAGGACCAAAGACTGGAAATCAAAAGCGGAAAAATTCAAACAGAAATTAAGCCTGAGGGGAAAGGCAAACACAGAAGTTCTCATTGTTCCCTTGTCAAAGTCACAGGTGTCCTATGGGCAGGTAAGGGGGGCATGGATGGAGGAGAAAGGCACCTGGCCAACAACTCAGTGTTGCCCAGGGGTATAAGTGCCAGGGCTGGAAAAGTATCAAGTAGGTTGCTTCCTCACCTGTGAGACTGACATTACTTCATCACTGCTTCCACACACAGAGACCAACCTCCCCTTCCTCTGGGACGGTCACTGACAATCCCCGGATCACCCAAAGTGGGGCGGTGAGACCTGAGAGGACAAGGGGACACCAGTTCTCACTGTGGGAAGGCTCATGGCCAGCAGTGGAGCAGGACACAGAGATGTCAGCGAGCTGCCCACTATGCACAGGGCAGTGCTCTGCTGCAGCTCAGCCCTCCCTGCCTCTGAGCTGAGCTAAGGACTGTTGCAGTGAGGGGAATCTCGCAACAATACATATGACGACGATGGGGTTGGAAGGACGGATGAAGCAGTATTTTTGTAGATGTTCAGGGATGATTTTATTTCTCCAACCGCATGGTCGGAGTTTCCAAGCAGACTCCTCGGACCTTCTCCCCCGCCCCAGCTCCAGGCACCCAAACCACCCAATCAGGAACAGGTATGGGGCACACGTGACCTGGGGACAGGGACAGGGATGCACCTACACAATTCACCCTTTCTTATTAAATAAAATAACAGGGGAAATAGATAAAAACAAAACAATTTCAAAGGAAAGGAAGCCACCACCTCCATGTCTGACCCATACCCTGCCCCATAGGTCCAGTGTGGCTCTTCCCTGTGTCTGACCCTCTGCTACGACTGCACCATGAATGTGAAGTGGGGCACAGCCCTCCTCACCCCACTCCATGGTGTTGGTTCAGAAACCAATAGCCTTGCCCAAAGAGCAAGGACCCCTGTCATCAACAAATTTGCATTTATACTGCCGGCGAATAGCTGACTTCCTGGCTGGGCTGGGTGAGCTGGATATTTGGTAGGTCCTGCAGGAACCTTGGGCAGGATGGGTGCTTTGACTGTACAAACCTTCATTAATTAGGAATGTTTCTGCACTGTGTTTTTACACATGGATCTACTCTCATATGCATCTGGCAAATAGTTTACTCCCAAGAATGTGAAGTAACTTTTGGCTTCAGAACTGGAAGCATGAGTGTCTGTTGTTTAACTCTTTACTACCACTGGGGATGCTAGATGAGCCTCTGAAAGGCAAGGAACAGTTCCCCCCTTTGCTCTAGCAATAGATGCAGACATCACATTCTGGGACCTATGGCTTAATCATTACTATTGGAAAGGCTTTTGCATTGTAATTAATTTCAGAATTAAAAAAAAACACTTCAATGCAAGTCTTTTTCTATTTTAAAGTAGGCAGGACAGGATCCTGGTCAGACCATAGACAGGTTTGGCTGCTTTTTACTGGCAGTGTAGCAGTCACATCTATGTTGTATTATGTTTTTCATAATTTTTTTTCCTTCAGTAAAAGAATTTTTTTTATTTCTGCAGTCTTTGTTTCTGTTAACTGGCTGAAAGACCAGTATCTTAATGTCACCTAAAAATGCTTTATTACAATTTTATGTATTGAAATCCAGAAAGGTTTTATTAGAAGAAGATAAATTCTTGACATGAATTTGGATCAGTATTTATTAGTATAAAACCTATGATCTGAATCTCCCATCTCAGGTAGGTTCTCTGTTGCAGAGAAGGATAACGTTTAACCAGGTAATGTGCACAGGAATTTTTTTGGCAGCAGAAAGAATATCACAAATCCATGCATGTTTGTGATCCCATATGTCCATGTATTCGGAGAGACAGCTGGATAATTTTCCTATGTGTGAGGAGATTAGAGCAAAAGAGATGAAATGCTGATGAGCAGATGGTTTGGACGTCAGTTTTATATTCCCCTCACAGTCTTTAAAGCAATGCTGTAAAGAGAATCTGAACATGAGATGGTTTCAGTGGAGCTGATTTGTAGTATAAATAAAGAGATTAATCTTTTTGTTATCATTCACATTAGGCACAGAATAAAACCAGTTATTAGCTTTTGATTTTGAAGTATAACCTTTTGGAGTAACAAATGTTTCTGTTTCCAATGCTCACTGCTGCATGTCATGTGTTTTAAGTGACTGAGTAGGGCTTTTTTTTGTTCTTCTATTTCACAAAATGGAATAACTCCCTGCAACTCTGTTGTCACCAAACCCATGCCTGTAACACAAAACAGAATTTATGCAAAAAGGAGAATAATCAATTTTTTCATCACAAGACCAGACATCAGATCTCCTATCTGTCTGTGACTGTTTGTTTCCTTTATCCTTGTGAACTTTCATTCTGTGAGAAAGGCTGCAGAGGAGAATCTAGAACATGAATGAGAACAGAACAGAGATCTTTAAATTCTTAGTCCTACCCACAGAAATTTGGGTGAAGAGACAGAAGGGAATGGAGACAAACATATTGATTTTCTGCACACCACCCTCCAACTCCGCTTCTCCAGTTTAATCCTTCTCAACAGTGCCTAACAGGCATAAAGTCATTCCACCCTGATCTGGTGGTACCCTCTTTGAACTTATATGTGTGATGAGCTGCCAGGCTCTGGAAAGACATGGCCCCTTAGTTTTGTGTATGGACCATATCCTTTCCTTTCTTTACCTCCTTCATGCTCTAATACCGGTTTCTGGTCCCATCACAGGCTAGAAAAGCATCAAGATTGCATCTCTGAGGTATTCAGGCTTGCTTGAGTGGCATCTGAAAGCATCTGTTGCATTGCTAAGGTTACATGGGACTTTACTCTCAACTGGGACAAGATGATGAAGAGTAAAACCCAGCAAGCTTCACTTCTGCTAACAGTAACATTTGGCTTGACATCAACACTATTACAAGGTTCCTAGTCCAAAGATCTCACACTGACGCCAAATCCTTACCATTACGGTCTAATATTTTGGGGATTAATCTTCTGAATCAGCATCCTGTCTGGGTATCATCGCTACCATAAGTGTCCATAAACCCTCACATCTCTTTCTCCCTGTAGGGAACAGGAGGAAGGGCAGTGGCTGAGGGAGCATTTCTGCTCACCAGTGTTAGCGTGGAGATACGGCTTTTCTCCTCTTTTGTGCACTTCCCACCACACTGCTTTGTCCTCAGCCAACCTCTCTGGACAGTGCTTGGCCTTCACAACCCTTTACAAACAGCTTCCCTCAGGGTAATATCCATACCTTCATTGGAGGCATGGCAGTGGTGCAGCTCGACCTTCAGGGCAACACACAAGCATTTTTGCTGTGGCTGAGAAAAGACCTCTGAAAGCGGGGCAGTGAGATGTGATGGTTCCTATCCTAGCAACAGCTGATTTTCCCAAGTGCGCCAGGGTGGTGGACTGCTTCCCTGTTAGTCATTGGCCACTATCTGGGATGGAAAGTGATGAAGCTGGAGGTTTTGCATTTCTAGCATCTATGTAAATTTTACAAAACTGTGGCACCATTCCAACACATTATCCAAATCCAGTGTGTAAGTGGGAGCTAAAGCTGGAGTAATCACCTGCATCTTGATGCTAGAGTTGTTAAGAAAAATAAATACATGGTTCAAAAGCTGATCTCTATAATAAACTGCTTCCTACTTTTCAGACATGTGAAGCTGCTAGTAATCAGAGTCAGCATGCAGAATAAGCCAGGACTGTGTCTTAACTGTACTAAAACTTTAAGTGCCCATCTCACACCCTTTGTTGTGGCTGTTATTTTGTCAACAGTTTATCAAGCTTTTACCTTGGTAGTGATCCAACTGTCAAAGTTGTGTATCCACAACTTAGAAGAAGAGACCATAAAAATTTAAGTTGAAAACTGCTAAATCTTTTAGCTATCTTTGTTTCATGTAGTGCAAGCTCTTCTGCTCTGCAGGCTTTGTAAATTGCTGCACATGAAAGCATACAGTGATGCATAGGAAGTGCACTGTGACTTACGTTCCCTGTCCTCATCCTCTTCTCAGTGACACCAGGCTCCTCTGGCAGCACAGAAGAAGGAATGCCATGCATCAGATGTGGGGGAGTCCAGGGGCAGGTGGCAGTACACCATGCCAAGCACACATTCTTCCCAGCTCCCCATGAAGCAGGGGGCCTGCACAAGTCTTCAAATTCTGGAGCTCAAGGAGAGCTGGACCATTGCTCCATGCTTTGTAGGGAGTGGGGCTGCCCCAGCCCTGTAGTGACCTGGGGATGAGGGCCATGGAGCTGAGCACTGCAAGAGAGGGAAGGGCTGAGCCCACAGACCACGCAGCTCCTCACGGCTGCAGCTCTTATTTGGGTCAAGGGTGCCTGTCTGCTCCTCGCCACACACGTGTAAAGTGGTCATCCTGTGCTGGAGGCAGTGGCAAGGCAGGAACAGAACTTGAGAGCACAAATGCAGCCTCAGGAGAACTATGGAAGAGGGCACTGGTGTTCACCCTGTGGATCACAGAGGTTCCTAGGGATCCCTGGGAACTGGACTCTGTGGTTTTGCCCACCTTGAGACACCCCCATTTTTTCTGTGTGTGCGCAAGTATCAAAGTGAATAACTACAAAAGGGAAAACAGGACTGTGCAGAATATGTGTTCCTAATCCACATGCATGAGAAGCTCCATGAATACAATGTATTGCTCAGTCTTCTGTTTTGCTGACCAAGAAAACAAAGCAAAACAAAACAAAGATTTACTGGTTTTATATTTTATTCACATTGGAGCACTTCTGACACAGGAAATTTCTACTGTTCATTGAACAGTGATGACAGATTTGAAAACCAATCCCACCTCTGTGTCTAGAAGGACCATGATACCTTCGACCCGTTGTGACCCACACTGACACATTTAGGAGCCACCCAGAAAACCTGAGAAGTGGGTGCTGTAAATATTTAAGATTATGAACAGTTTTGTGGACTTTACTGGGACTAGACTTGATATTAAGGCACCAGGTAACAAGTGCTTGCAGAACTGGGAACATTCTCCCCATCATATAGAAAATGACATTTTCAGAAGGATCAAAACCCTCATTTATTTTGGAAAGAAAATAAAGAAAACCAAGTTATTTAAGGAATCCAAAAACAGCTTTGCTTAGGGCAGCCAAAGCAAAGAGATTTTTAGATTTTTTGGGGGTAAGTTTTACAAGAAAGTTTACTCTGGTATTCTTACTGAAGCCATTAACAAAATAAAAAAAGAAAAACCTCTTTTGCTTCAGAAAGATGAAGACAGACTTCGTTTAGTTGCTTGCTGAGGTTACAGCCCTTTCAGCACCGGTGTTCTATGAGCTCTTGGACTAGATACAGCAACAACTGGGCATTTCACCGCAACTTATAATTCAAAGTGAAAGCTCAGTGTTGGCATGGGTGTGAGCAGAAGCAAATCTGGGGACCAAAGCCTGGTTTACAGAAACGCACAGTCATAATTAGTTGTTCAAGGAACCATTCTTCAGCTAAATTCAGTAAATTCCTGAACTTGCCAAACATTGTCTGTTTCTTGGGTTAAATTTCACTTCTGTTGCAATTGTAGTCCTGTCAGTGCAGTGACTGAAGTGGCTAATTAGTTGTCTTTTATTTCTTCATGCTTTTCCTCTCAGTTTGCACTTAAGCTTTTCTAACACATCTTTTTGCACAGCCTCCCTCTGGCATACATTTGTTACTCAGGAAACCACAGGCCAGTTGTTATGAGAAGAATTTGCCTGTCACCCATGAGTGCTGCACAGAGTATATTTATACAGCATTTTGGATTTATGCAGCGGTTTGAGAAATGTGTAGGCATCCAGATAGTCGTTCTTATGACCACATATATGGTGCCATGAAAGTATTTTAGGTACAAGACATGTAACAGATACAGTTTAGTTCCTGCTGTTCTTAAGTGTTATTCTGGACTGGCAAGAAACAAATGTGGGATGCAGCTCCTGGATGATGTATCCAGTGACACTGGTCACCTGGCAGGGTTTGGTGGGTTTTGAATTCAAGGACATTCACTTACTCTGCTGTAAACCAAATGGTGGATGGTCACTATTTCAGGTGTATCAGCCTTGTAAGGGATGTTGCAGGTATGGAAAGGGCAGGACTGTGCTCCAGTGACTGACAAAATGCCAGCACAACGGGAGCATGGCTCGGCATCCTGACTCATTAAAAAGCATTGTCCCTCCAGCATGCTTGCCAGCTTGTCCAAATATACTTCATTTTTCCTGTATGCTGCCAGAGATGTAATCCCTTGTTAACTGGAAAGCGGTTTATTGCTGCTTATTTCTGCCTCTGTTTTCTCCTAAAGTACAGCATACCATGGAAGCATAGTGTGTCAGGAGGGGACAAGTCCCAGAAAGGGATGTTTTGAGATGGGTGCTTTTGTAGTTGCTGGCTACTTACACCTGCCTTTTTCCTTACGGACTTCAGTGTAGGCACATGCAGCTCAAAATAGCCAGGCCATTAGGAATTAAGGCATTGGTTGGGGATTTTTTAAAAAATCGCCTTTCTTTAGTTTTTAACAATATACACAGTTCCTGAACCCTTCTTGACTGAAAAAAACAGTGAGCTTTAAATGTCTTTCCTAGTTTTTAACCTGCCTCTCTGCCATTATCCATGAGAAAACAATTTATTTATTTTAAAAGCAAAATAACTTCTGTGAGAGCTGCTGCCTGACAGAAAGCCAGGAGGCCTGTGGGAGATCCACAATCTAAAGCTTTTTTTTTTTTTTGCTGTTAGCCTTTTATAGCAGGGCACTGCATAGTCAAAGCAACCGCTTTAGACCACAGGTCACCATTGTTAATTCCATTTGTTGATGTCAACAAATTTACCTCCTTGAATCTTTTTGCATGATTTTTTGCAACTTTTCTCTAGCTATTTGTTCAGATTATCTTTGAAAAGAGCAGCAAAGGGTTTGACACTCAGATACCAGGGCTCTGTAAGAGACTACATTATTTTTAGAAGTAGTTTAATTTTAACTGGCATCCTACTTTTCCTATATATGTCTGTGAGAGAAAAAAAAAAAAAACAAACCAAACTGTCTGGAAAAGTACACCACCAATGCCATTTGGAGCAAGGTATGTTGCCTTCTTCCTGATTGTGACCTAGACATCAGGTCTGTACAAAAAAAATCTAGTTTTTTCCTTTTTTTTATTTTGTTGGTGATATAAAAACCCATGCCACTGAAAATGGCCATACTGTAGGAATAGAAAAAATTTCCTCTAGGGGTGAAAAGAGAAACACATGAGTTAAGAAAAAGGCAAGGACTCCCTGACCCTGTATTTTCCATAGTACACTGCAGCAGGAATTAAAATGAATGCTAGCAGATGGGGAATGGAAAAGTTTGCTGCTGCTAACACTGAGGTGGTATTGCTCTTTGTAACTGTAAAAGCAAGGACTGTTTCCATTTCACTCTGCACGTTTGTTTTGCTTGCATTTTCCAGACTCATCTCCCAGGCATCTGCACATGCTTGGCCACTGATAGATGAAAAAAGCTAGGAAATAAGCTTTCTCTGCCCTTCTCTCTCTCCCTTTGGTATGTGTCCATTGCAGAAGACGCTGCTGTAATTCTGTATGACTAAAAACAACTCTCAGTACTTGAAAAATAAATAAAAATATCCTTCTAGGCTGGTGTTCACAAGCCGCTGTTCAACAAAATATTTATATGCCTGTTTCACAACTGAAGCATAAGTTTAATGATATCCACATGCTCAGTTCCATTAGCTTTAATGATCTTTAAGCCTGCATTGAGAATCAGATGCACACTGATGGATGTTCAGAAGAGTGCTGGCTTGCCTAGAGTCTCATGACTTTGGGAGCTGGGGGTGACGCACTTGCTGGGTAGTTCCTCTCCTTCTGTCAGCAGCAATGATTCAGAGTCATGATTGCTAACATAAAAGGACTGGTGGTCAGTTCCATCTAGCAAAAGGATGTGCAGAGTATAATGGGTGAGGGTTTTCTTTCTGAGGCCTCTATTTGGTGGCTGAATGGCTGGGAGGAGACCTCACTTTTGCTTAAAGAGAAAATGAAGGCAAAGGCATTACTGGGAAGCTCTTGTCATCATTCCCAAGAACATTTCACTGCAAACCCCTGCAGCCCAAAGCGAGGCTGAGAAATATTTCAGGGTATCAGAATACATTATCTCAAGCAGGAGTGATTTTGTGTTTGGAGGAACTTAGAAAGCACTGAGTGCACAAGCAGGGTAGGAGCCCCCCAGGACTACATCCAGCCATGTTAGCACACTGCTCTTCCCTGGTGCAGTGCCCTCCTGGAACACTGATGGACTTACCTACGGAGGCAATAGAGTTTTGCCATTTTTCAGTAGCTGAGGACAGGGCCTGAGGGGATATGGAGGAATGCACATGAAAAATGAGGCAGGAAGGGCGGGGGGACACTTTTTGTCAAAAAGGAGCCTTAACTTTACCAAGTTTTCAATTAAAAAAAAGAAGGGTGGAAAACAGAGAGATGAGGGGAAATTGCCCACTGATTACCAATACAGATGGAGAGCCAAAGAAAACAGACTTTACAAGAAGTTTATGAAGAGGTTACCATAAAGTTTCTCTTCACCTTTTAACCCATATTATGAGTCACTCCAAGATAAGACTGAGCACAGAATTGTCATATGGGAAACTAAGCAAAGGCAGCTCTTCTCCTAAATAAATAAGTGCTCTACCCAAGGGGAATTAGAAACATGTAAGTTGATTTCTCTTTCTCTCATTTCCTTTAGTTTTGTGTTTCTGCCAATGCTTTAGGCACTTGAACTGCTGGAAAAGTTAATTGTCTATACAGTCATCCCCTCTCCACTTGGGCTCCATCAAGCAACAAGCAACTTCTATAGAAAGAATTCCATGAACTTCTGGGAGTTTCTAATGGGCCAACTGAAATCCTTGACAGTTGCCTCTTGATGTCTGTGGTAGGATCCATCCCATGTCCTGCCACTGATGCTGGGTGGGTGTGCTGCCTGTCACTGGGCAAGCCTCTGAACTAATGATAGCCTGTGCTCACATTTGGGGTTGCAGAAATCAAGCACAGAGTCGTGGAAAGCAGAGTAGAGCAGAGATATGACTGCCTGCTCTCCAGGTGAGTTTTACAGACAGCTATTCTGGTAACAAAACTAAGCTAATTCTTAGTTACTGTGGGGTATATCTGGATAAAAACATCATGACCTGCCATGAAGCTGTGATTGCTGTTGGATACTCCACTGCACAAAGTGGAACTTTGTACAAAGTGAAAAAGCATGTGAAAATGTCTTGAGCTTGTCCTGGCATGAATTTGGATAGGGTATTATATGATTCATTGGACCTTAACACATAAGATAGGATTGCTCTCTTTTGGTACTGAAGAAACCCCTCCCATGAGATCACATTCCTCTCTCTCTCTCTCTCTCTGAAAAAAATAATTTGTCTGCTAACTGAAGCCCAGCACTTGAGCAATTGTTCCTGAGCTTGTCCCAGCAATGTCAGAGTGGGGTGGGGGCTTGTGCAAAGCTGTGTTCTGTGAAGGCAAGCCATGAGGAAATCGTGAGGTTTGCTACACAGATGTGTTTTTGGAACACCACTTCTTTATAAAGGATCAGTGATAATGAACCAGAAGTAAAGAACCAACAAGTAATTCCAGCAGATGGTGTTTCCCCACACTTTCAGTAATTTCTCTAACATGGTGCTTCAGCAGTGCCTGATTGCTGAGGAATGGGTGTCTTACAATGATAACAAATGATCTGGTTTTATTTTTAGTTATGCTCTTTCTTCATACAAGTAGTTTAGTTTTATCTGCTCTGACACCATCATTGGACAAATTTCAGTTCAATGAGTTTTGTTTGTATTGGAAGAGAAACTTCCAAATTTTCTCCCATCAAAATTGGCATTAATCACCTTGGAAAGAAAGACTGTATGAATAAAAGCCTACCACAGTTCAAATCTCCCTCTCCCACCACCTCTCCTTTGCTTCAGCTCAACCCCTTGCAGGTAACTCACTGCCTTTCCTCCTGACAGCCATCACATGGTACAGTTCATGTGATACTGACTGCCACCACACCACTGAATCTACCTGTGCATGCAACTCATCTCTTTTCTTCTGCATTTTCTATTTGGACAGTGTCCTCTGTGGGATAAATGACTGGAACAGGGCAACTTTCTTCCTTGCTGCACTTTGAGAAATAAAAAAATAGCAATAATAGTAATAAAAACTGTGATAATAACTATGGCAGCAGAAATAGAATAAGCAGGTTATTAATTTCACTCTTTAGTGAATACAGTTGCGTGGAAAATCAAATCAGATGAATCCCTTATGAACAGCGAATCCATTAAAAAATTATATGCACAGCACTGAGGTACTCGCCTGTTGTGTCATGGTCCTGCAGATGCTCTTGGAGCATGGCAGACAAAGTGAGGTATTTTTATATAGTTCCAGGAGAAAAGTGTTTGGGATGACTGTCATCACCTTGCAATTCCTGCTGATATGCAGAGAGTCAGTATCACTGCCCAGCCCCCGCAGTTGATCTGCCATAGAGTTACCTTGCAGTGACAGCTGGTCACAGACCTGGACCTGGATGAGCTGTCATGAACAACCCAGGATGCCTTTGTGCATCAAGATGTCAGAACTCCCTCAGAAGTCCAGGGTGTAGCATTTTAATAAGATTTAACTGACAGGTGAAAACCTGTATTTGCAATAGAATTTTTCAGGTCTAAAACCAAACAGCAGATAAGCTTTCAAAAACATTAAAAAAAAGTCCTTGTGAAATTCAAAAGTTTGACCATAAATTCCCCCCAAAGTTTCTTTTTATTGTTTTGATAGGAGGAAAACAAGCTAGAGGATCCTTCTCAAACCTATAGGGCAAATTTCAACCTCAGCATGAGGCCATCTCAACCAGCAAATGTTTAATTTATTGCACTGAACTGCTGGAGCATCAAGTTTGAAGCTGCTTCTTTGATTGACATGTGAAAGTTAAGAAGAACCCAACCAAAATACTACAAGCCCAAAGGAAACAGATCTTGTTTTGCTGTCAACAGCCTGACAGAGAATAAGTGAGGCCCCGTTTTCCCTACAAGCTATCAAAGACTAACTTGATCAAGTCGTATGAGATAAATGGAGATGACACGGTCATGCTGGGACAGGAAACACGCCTCCAGCAGTGGCAACAGAGTGTGCATGTGTGTGTGTTTTTGCTAGGGAAAAGGCAAGGGTCTTGCTGTCTCAAGATGCAGCTTTCTGCTTCAAAAGGCTTTTGTGAGCAAGTGTGAACATGCTGGGTCTTTGCTGTCCCAGTCACTGACTGAGGTGAGAAACCAGGACCTTCTCTAGAGATAGCTGCTCATGTACTGCAGGGAAAATAACTCTGTTTTGGGGTTTTAATTATTTTTTTGTAATAATAAAGCTGAAAACACCAGTCTCTTTGAAACTTCTAATTAAAACACTCAAGAGAGCCAGAGATATTTTCCCAAGTCATAGCTGTCCTTAGAAGGACCTCAAGAAGTAGGGTCCTGTCTGTTCTGAGTTTGTAGCTGCTCTGGCTGAAACAGGAGAGTACATGATAATTATCAAGCTGTTCTGGTATTGCAGCTTTTCTCCAGCAAAAAACCCATCCTGACTCAAGACAAGGTAGGTTAATGCTGACATGCTTCTGCAAAGTTACTTGTTTTTCAATAAAACAGAATTTTTGAACAAAAAAGAAGCTCTGAAAAACATCTGCTTGGGTCAGGTGCTTTTGCAGTGTGTCCAAATGTGGATAGTAGTAAGTGCTTTTCCAGCAATCAAGTATTCTGCATTTTTCAGTTAAAGATCAGGGAAAAAAGTGTTTAAAACTTGCAAAATATAAAGGAGATCCTGCTCCTGCAGTCAGATAAACCTGCACTGAAGAGCTGTTCTGAACATTTTAATGGCAGTTTTTATTTTATGTCCAGATATTCGTTTGAGGGTGAAAATGTTTTGCAAATGTATTTTTGACAGAATAGCTCCTGAGGCACTGAGATAAAGGCAAATAGTATGGAGACAGGAGATGTGACTTCATTCTGCTTTGTGAAAGCATTTTGGCTTTTTCCCAGTCTGGAACAAAACCACATTTAGGCTCCCTCATAAGTCTGTCCCATAGCAGTGTCACTTCCTGCCGAGTCAGATAAGTGTCTACCAGGTGGCTGATATTTTTAGCACTTTGATGGATTCTTGAGAAACTGTGGAATGAACTATGAAAAGGAACAGCACAGCCCCTGCAAATCCCTTAGATGCCCTCATCTTTCATGTTATATTCAATTCATCTTATCCTGGCTGTGATGTTACTGTTTCCAGCATGCCACAGGCATTTTAATTGATGATACATAAAGTGCCTTGGTTTTCCTGCTTTCAGCTATCTCAAGCACACATGGACAGAAGAACCCATCATCTTCCTGGAAAAGATTATGTGGCCAGTGGGAATCAGAGCATGTTTGCTACGTTTATTCAATGCCTCTTGTAGCTATTGGAAGGACTCCTCACAGGCTAGAACAAGGGCCTTTCAATTCCCCTAGGCAAGTGTTGAAAGCTGTGTTCAGACTCAGTGCAGCCATCAGCTACCTTCAAGTGAGAATCAGAACTTTTCATCTTGAATATGCAGGATTAGAGGCATCTATTGAAAAAGAAAAACCAATTCAAATACAGTTTTCAGGTTACTGTTCTTAATAATGTTGAAGGGGCTTGACCACATGATGTAGAGCTCTCACATGCAGGGCAGGAGATGGACTTTGTCAAGGAGAAATCTGCTCCCTTCTCCGAGGTCATGGGGAATGGGGACACCCACATCTCACCAAGGTGCTTACATTCATGTGGGGAGAAGCTGTAGCCTCCAGACTTCTTGCAGTGTGGGAAACCTCAAACATCTCAAAGACCAGTGAATCTTCAACATTTTCATAACCAGCTTGGACACAAGACTAGAAGGAATACTAAAAAACTTTGTTAATTACGCTAAACTGGGAGAAGCTGTTGACACCTTCCAAGCCAGAGAGGCCCTGCGGAGAGACCTTGACAAATGAGAGGACTGTACAATCACCAAGAGTATAAAGTTTAACAAACATAAGTGTTGGATCCTGCACCTGAGATGGGGCAACCCTCTCTGCACGTACAGACTGGGGACTGAAGGGCTGGAGAGCAGTGCCATGGAAAGGGACCTGGGGGTCCTGGTCAATGGCTTGATCATGAGCCAGCAGTGCCCTTGCAGCCAGGAGGGTCAACCTTGTCCTGGGGGGCATCAGACACAGCATCACCAGCCGGGCAAGGGAGGGGATTGTCCTGCTCTGTTCTGCACTGGGGCAGCCTCACCTCGAGTGCTGGGGGCAGGTCTGGTTGCCACAATGTCAGAAAGACATTAAACTAGTAGAGTGTCCAAAGGAGGGCCATGAGGATGGTGAAGGGCCTTGATGAGAGGCTGTATCAGGAGCAGCTGAGGTCACTTGGTCTGTTCAGCCTAGAGGAGACTGAGAGGAGACCTCATTGCAGTTACAACTTCCTCATGAGGGGAAGCAGAGAGGCAGACACTGATCTCTGTGGAGACCTAAGGGAATGGCTTGAAGCTGTGTCCAGATAGGTTTAGTTTAGATATTAGGAGAAAGTTCTTCACCCAGAGGGTGGTTGGGCACTGAAACAGGCTCCCAGCACCAAGCCTGGCAGAGTTCAAGAAGCATTTGGACAATGCTCTCAGGCACGTGGTGTGACTCTTGGGGTGTCCTGTGCAGGGCCAGGAGTTGAAATTTGATGATTCTTCTGGGTCTCTTCCAACTCAGAATATTCTACGATTGTATGAAACCTCTGTTGTAGAAACAAACATTAACCTTTCTTAGCTCTATTTGACTGCTCATGAGATAATTTTTCCAGTCTGTTTTAGGACTCGTGAATTTCAGTAACATGGCAACAGCTACTTTGCATTAATCAACATATGATCTGTAGACAGACCTGAATTTTAGGATTTATTCTTTCCCTGTTTGAGAGGAAGATGGCTACTTAGTCTTCCTTCAAAGATTCAGAGAAAAACATTCCTTTTGTGAATTTTATGATCGTAAAAATATGTTCATCATTAAAGGAAATATTCCACATGTTATCTGTGCTCTGCAGCACACACGCTGCTATTCCAGGTAGGCAGAGCTTTCTTCTGGAATGAAATTAGGCAATGGCATAATTCATTTCATGCACCACATGTGCTGTCTTTCATTTCAAGGATTTCATTGTGCTTTGCAAACATCAGTTGCTTAAGGCACACAGCTCAAGTAGGTATAATTTATGGGTTTTCGTGATTCTTATTACTGAGATCATTTAAGTGGAACCCAGGTGTTTTGGGATAGAAACCTTTCCTCCTCAGCAGGCAGCACTCCTTGGCCCTCAGGGAGACACAATTCTCTTCAAAGTGATTCCCAGGAATTCATTTCCTCAGCCTGTGATTAGGTTTTCTAGCTTTCCTCAGTTCTGAACTGTGGTCTTTTACATTTATGCAGCTGGGCATACATCTGAGTTCTGGGGGCACAGATACCCAAATTGACAATCTTGATAAGATTTCTTCTTTTGTACAGAAGTACAACATGAGTACCTACTTCCCTGTTGTCTCCACATCAAGCAGGACATTTTTCAGTCCATTCTTTAGACTGAATGTGAGATGATAAATAAATTTTAATACCTGAGAGTGAATATTGCATCTGCATTTGACTTTGCAAAGCGTTTAGGCTACTTTAATTCTAACTTCCTACCTTGCCCATTCTTGAGTGTGGGAATTGAAATATATTCCTGAGGCTTTAAAAGTGACTTAATTGCATTGATTTTGCCCTGGTAAATTTTATAATTCTTTCACAGAAGTAGGGTAAGCAACTGCTTTAACACCATAATTTCCTACTTTACTAGTGTTAGTCATCCTTTAAAGTGAGTACTGAGCTGTGTTCCAAGCAGTGCCAATGCAGTTAAGTTTATAAATCTATTATTATTATTATTATTGAGAGCAATGTGCATCTTTTAGCCCTTGTCGAGATGAATGTGAAGCATCAGAAGTTAGGTTATATGTATAGCAATCTTTTACTTACCCATGTGAGTTTCCACATAGAATCTGGAAAAAAGTATCGCTTTCCAGTATTTGACCTCTGTTATGTTGAATGGAGATGGGAAAACATCATCAGTGCTTTGAGTGATGTCTTAGCAAGGGATTAGGGATTCTGGAAAAATCAAAAGAAAATATGTATTGAATGGACGTATATAAAAATATTTTCCTTAGTTTTATGGTTTAACAGATTTCCAGGTCTTCTGTCTTTAATAAATGGCTTCATTTCATTGCAATTCCCCCTATGAGATCATCTGCATTTGAATCAAAGTACTGAAATGTGTTTTGACCAACATGACTACTTTGAGATATATTTACAGAGTGTATTGACAGAGGCATGTTCTTAACTTGGGTTTTGGCACTACAGCATGTTCATGGAGAGGAGAGAAGCAGAAAAGTTTCCACACCAGTATTGGCAAGAGGAGTATAGAAGGGAAAAAGGGTTAGAGTATCTCCTCACAAATGAATAACTTCAGGCAGTGCTTTGGGACTTGACTGGACCTGCCTTTTTGTGCTGGGATGTGACTTGGGGTCCCTGATCCCCAAAAGAAGGTGTCTGTAGCTGGACCATTGGCTGTATACTGCTACACTGGCTGTGTATCATAAAGAAAGGTTCTCCCTGATGGCAGCCTTGGGGAGAAAAAATAGAGAGGTCAGGCAACTTGGCTAAGACAGGCTTAGGAAATCTTCCATAGATTCAGAACTAGCTGACATCTGTAAAATAAGAGAGAGAGTGAGAGGATCTGCAATGTGATGTGCTGGTCTTGCCTGTAGGAAAGGGTTTAGCCTCAGCAGATGGAGAACTGACAGGAGAAGCCTTGCAAACTCCCTGTTTTGTTTGTGTTCTCTGACCCTGTATTGCTGTCTTCTCGACCTGGTCACCTTCCCTGTGCAGCTCAGCCTGGCCCCACTGGGACCCTCCAGTGCCTTGTCTTCCTGCAATGAAGTTAGCTGCATCACGGGCTGCTCAGGCTTGTAGATAATCACGTGGAAATAATCAACTGCTACAAGCAGCCTTTGGCACAGCAAGAGCTGATGTTTGATACACAAACTGAAACAAATCAGCTCTCCTCATGAGAAATGCTTAGGGCTCAGCCCTTATCACGCTAGGCTTAAGATGAGTGCTGCAAAGGGCAGAGTTATTTGTAGGTGATGGGAAATAGTGCTGTGACACCTTTGTCACTCTGGCACGGAGCCAGTCAGAGACTAAAGTGGCTTCCAGCTCTAATAAGGGAGGCTGCCAAACCTCTGCCCACACATCTGCCATCTCCCTGCTTTGTGGGCCTGCTTGGAGTTGCAGGTGCTGAAGTACACCTGGTTCTGCCGGCCATCATCATTTGCCATTCATGAGCATCCTGCAGCCATCCCTTAGCATAGGTTTTCTAGTTTCAATCCAGGATAGAGACCTTGGTCTTCTTCTGTACCAGAGCCTCACAAAGATTTTAGCTGTCCTGCCTTCCTTATAAGAGAGGGCAATCTGATTGCTGGAGAAAGAGCCACCAGTCCAGTTAAAAAATGCCAATGGGAACTGGTGCACCATATTAGAGGGAGGAGCCCCACAATCCATATTTAGAAAGGACTGGAGTAAATCTCAAACCCAAAAGGTGTTTCACTAATAGGTGCTGAAGTCCCAACTCATTCACACAGTGCCTTAAGTCAGTAATTGCTTCCTGTGGGCAGAATGTGTCAAATGCAGGTCACCATTGCTTCACTGAGTTTCAAAGGACTGTATAAGTTCATATATGGGCAAGCAGAAAAGAACTAATTTAGCATGGCAATTTATGTTCAGAGCTCTGGGAAAAAATGCTGTGGGAAGATACCTGTCTTCTTGTATGTTGCTTTCTGTTGACACAGAAAACTAAAATTTAGGGCATTATGTGCAATCACATGCTTGCCAACATTTGTTTTTCAGAAAGCAACATATTTCAGTCAGTTTTGGTCTATCACTGAGACACATGTCACTCCTCAGGTGTATTAGCAGCAGTATATCCCACGTGGAGTTACATGAGGGAGAAAGAGAGGCACAAGCAAGAGCTCCTTGGTGCTGTAGTTTTGGAGGTATGAACCAGTCAGTAAGAAGGAGGCAGCATGGGGTCTCAAGGTCCTGAGGAGACACAGGCAGGGGAGAGGTACAGTAATGAACCTGCTTCTGTCACCTCTCCAAGGAGAAGATTTAGGTAGAGGTGACCATATGAAGAGAGTGACTTAAACAATTTGGGGAGCAGAGCTCCCCATGTTACACCACAGAGCATGCGGAGGGAGGGTAAAAGCGTGGAGGAAGCAGGAGAGGGGCAAGTGGTTTGTGGAGGCAGCTGTCACCCCCAAAAAGGCTGGAGCTGGTGAGTCAGCAGGCTTATTAGAACTCCATCTCCCTAAGGCTGAGATTTGATCCCATGCTGTTAAAGGCTTAGTAATGGTCAGTAAGTGAAAAATAGGCCAGAAATGTACAGCTTTATTGACTCTTGTGAAAACATTTACAGAGGCCAGTTTTAATTCTTCCTTCTTGGAAACATGTCGGACCAGACCTCTTCAATTTAGACAGCATCTTCATTCCTGAGGCATCCTGTGATGGCGAGTATCAACTCTCTTGGTCTCATGAGACCAGGGGTTAGCTGTGTTTTGCTGCTCAATGAGAGCCAAGTCCTATAGCTTGCTTTTTCCTTTCAGCTCTGTACACAAAGAGCAGATACAGATGGGTTCTGACATATCAGTCCCAGCTGTTGTGTGTGATAGGAAGGAGAATGAAGGGACCAGCAACCATTCTGCCAGTAAAGAGTTTCTACATAAGAAAATTCTGCTTCTAGAGCACTGGGAATTGTAGTTTTGCCCACTGCAATAAGAAAACTGAGTGTTTTTCTTTTATGAGCAAAAGTGGGAAGGAGAGGGAAGAACATATTTTGTCACATATCCCAAAGCTGAGGGTTAAATTGTGATCGTCACAGTATTTCCCACATGTACAGTCCTGTTGCTAGGACAAAACACAGGATTACTGCAACAACTATAGAGACTGGATGACTGCACCCATCCCTCAGGTTGTGTGCTGGATGTTGCAGTATTGTCTTCATGGAGGAAGATATATTTAAGTGTCCCAGCCCGGGTCATGTGACAGGCTTCCACAGTAAGGCTACATTTAAGAGCAGAAATTAGTTCTACCAGTATGCTAAAGGAAAGAGCATTTTGGGAAATGTTTGAGAAAAGTGATCTTGTGTCGTAGGAGTCCTCTGATACAACAGAGCCCAATAAAACAAAGGAGGACAGGTACAGCTGTTATTGAATAAATGGGGCTTCTGGTGAATGAAGGGTTTCCATTGCTGTTGTACATCAAGAAAACATTACCCATGATTTGATGACATGTTTTAAGCAAAAGAGATCAAATAGGCAGTGTGGCACTATATTAATTGCAGACAAAGCTGCTGAGACCCTTAGAGGTGCACCTTGCTTGTGCATGGAATACAGTTTAGAAGCTTTGAACTTTCATCTGTTTAATCAAGTGTCTACTTGCTTTTCTGAATATCTGTAAAAATGTAGCAACACATTACTCACTGTTAGAAGAAATTTGACCTATCTATCCCAGAAGGTTTACTGTGGGGATTCTTC
Source organism: Lanius collurio (assembly GCA_020086605.1). Classification (NCBI taxonomy): domain Eukaryota; kingdom Metazoa; phylum Chordata; class Aves; order Passeriformes; family Laniidae; genus Lanius; species Lanius collurio. The sequence continues at coordinate 3,570,546 of JACBWW010000002.1, forward strand.
AAATTATTTAGAACAAATTGAGTCTATTTCTTGACCAAGATGTTCAGGACTTAACTAGGAAAAGACATTAGGAATAACTTTGTAGCATAATGGACAGCGAAGCTTTGGAACATATTTCCCATGGAGCCCATAGAGTTTCCATCACTTCAGGTCTGTAGGAAGGGATTGGACAAGAGCCAGTCAGCAATTAGCTGTGCCTGCCCAAGGGTATGGGAATGGAGTGGACAGACATTCTGCTCTCCTTCTACAAGGTCAGCACGTGTTTGTCCAGAAACAAATAGGACAGAGGTTTCATGTGCTGTTCTCATCAATGATCTCATTGCTGAAAAGGTCCTGAATAAGCAAGAGGATTATTTTAATAAGTATAAAACATAACTTTAAAGTATCTGAGCTAAGTCAATAAGTATTCTTTAAAAGTTGCTAGAATTCATTCTGTGTGATGGGATCCTTAGGGAAATTCAGCTCACATGCTTGGTTAAGCATCCTACATTCTAAATAGGCTTTTGAGTGGGTTTATTTGAAAATCATGAAGTATGGTGAGGTTAGAAGAGACTTGGGGCCATATTTTATGAAATGAGCCTGAAGTTTATGTAAATGGCCAACTAATCTGAGGGAGCAATTCATCAGGTTTTTCCTTTGCCTCTTTCCTATGTCTCTATGTGAGGGGAAAAAAGCTGATGTGATCCAGATGGATTGAGCATGCTAGTCAGATTATCCCGGTGAATGCCCTTCATCTGTTCACACTGCTTAGTCAAAAAAAATTATCTGGCACACCATATCACATTCAGAAAAGCAGGAAAATGTATACCGGTCAGTTTTAACTGGATCTTTTTTCTGACCAAAAATATGCAGGGTAGGTGACTTTTCAGGTAAACGTAATGTTCAAATATTGGCTGTGATATTGAAAGAAGAAAGGTTTATTCCCTGTTATTTTAAAGTAATTGTTATTCCCTGATATATTAAAAAATGACATTGAAAAATCATTTATAGGTAGTTTATTTTATTTATCCTCTTCTCTCTTCATCCCTCCAATCAAAATTGTACACAAGTCTCTGAAGGCAGCTACCTAAAGAAATCTTTGTTTGCAGATTTCATATGGCCCCACACCTCAGATTTTATCTTGCTCTTACCTGGAGCTAGGTATTTTTTCCTACATAACCGCTAAGAAATACTGATCGATGAGAGAGAGGTCAGGGTTTTTTTCTTAGTATTTTTATACCCTGAAAAAAAATTTTTCTTGATCTTGGGGGCAAGAAACCAGCTGTTGGCCTTTTACACCTTTATACTATTTCAGCTACTAGATTTAATTTTAAAGTGTCAACAGAATAATGTCATAACCTGTACTGAATGAATTGTTTTCTCTTTCAGAAGGGCTGGCTTTGACCTTTAGATCCTCAAATGATGTAAAACTAAGCACTTAGATCATAGCTATAGTATTTTACACCAGCAAAGAAAGTAGTGCAGTTTATACTGTATTAAAAAAAAAAAAAAAAAAAAAGAAAAAAAAAAAGAAGAAACAATTTGTGCTTGTATTTGAATATCTGTCTCACAATGGATGAAACCTTGAGAACTTGAAATTCTCCAAGATTACCTAAATGTGGGCATTTTTTCCCACTTGATGCCAAGTAATATTGCTGAATCTGAACAGAGAGGTTTGTCTGCTTCACTGGGAAGGTGGCCTGTCTGGTTCTGCTGGGGCAAAGACCAGTTTGACCCATCCAATCTCCTTTCCAAGAACATCCCCCTGGAAACGATGGAGGTTGACCTAAGATTGCAGATGTCTGTTCTACCATTTTTGGCTTGGTGTTCATTGAGGATACTGTCAAGAGCAGTTGCTCCAGACTTGATAGGACCCTTGGTAGATGTGCTGAATTGCTATATGTTTCTGGGGAACAGAAGAAGTCTAACCAAATGTAACAGCTATTATTGAAGATAATAGCTTTTTCCTTCATGTCTATACATCAGGTTTAAGAGTTTAATTCCTCCATCAGCACTGCATGACTTAAAGATAAAAGGCTGAAGGAGACTTTCTGGTCCAGTGAAACTGCACAAATGACTTTTCATTAAAACCTAAGAGGATGTGACAGCAGAAGGTTGGTTAACTCATGAGCACAGTTGTATGTTATGGATTTGCTAGAATGCTGTGATCTCTGGGAGAGGGATCACAACAGGCTGTAGGAGAATGAACTCATGTGAGTGCTTGAAGTTGAACACTGGAAGGTGTAGGTTATTGAATATCCTATCTGAGGCCTCTGGACACAGGAAGACACTGCAAAACAGAGACATTTATTCCAAGGAAGTGGCCTGGACAGTAGAGTTGAGCATCGTCAGTTTGCAGAGCAATGAACCCTTCAGAGGTCAAAATCTGTGCCATCCTGGGCAGCATCCAGACCCTCACAGCAATAAGGTGCAGCTGTCAGATCTTAAACATGTGCTTAATTTTAAGAATGTAAACAATCCCATTGACTGTGTGGTTAGAGGGTCCTCCAGCCCAACTTGCTGTGCGCTTCCCACTGAACAGGCAGGCCAGAGGGGAGCAGTGCATCACCACCACTGCTATTCACTGGACAGTGGCATATCTGGGTATGGCTGGGCTGGCTGTGCACCAGTTGTGCCTCCCTGCCCCCTGTAAACACACAGATGTTTACAGCAGTGTTGCTGCAAGAACACTGTGGTTTAGTTCAAAAAGCAAGCCTGCTGGCAGGCTGAAGGGGTAATCTCCCCTTGCTCTCCCATTTGTCTTTCAGCTGGAGGGAACCATTCCAGCCAGTATGTGAGGATTATTCAGATCCTGGCAGGAACATTCAAAATGAAAAGGCAGGTGAATAGGGGTGGAAGGGGAAGGCTTTGATTCAAATATACTCTTTATTCTTTTTATTGGGTGCCAAGAGCTCTTGTGATCTGAGTGAAAGCTGTTATTACTTGAACCTTTACTCCACGTCCTCCAGACCTTTCTCTACACCTGGCAATAGGATGGGTAGAAGTTCAATTACCTCACTTACCTAAAATTAGCCATCTAATCCCAGGTCAGTCCCCTCAAATCTCCTGGGGAGAAAATGCCTCCTTCAGGTGTAATTCTTCATGCCTTTAGGCACCTATATACCCATTTTTCTTCACTGGGTGTAGAAGAATGCTTGGGAGTACAGAGGTTTGGGTGTTTAGTGTCTCAGACCACTGTACTTTTAAATGTCTGAAGTTAATAAGAGATTTTCCTTACTAAAATGTGATAGAAAAATATCAGTGGATAGGCTGGATCAGACCCAAATTTCACCTACACAGATGGATTATTATGTGCCTATGTCCAATGGCAGTGTCTGTGAAGGACACAGAAGCAGGGTGAGAGTTCAGAATATTTCCATTCCACTGTAATTCCTCAGTACTTTAAGTCAGCAGGATCCTCAACCTAATCTTTCATTGAGAAGCTAAAAAATCAATTATCTCAAGACAGAAACTGTTTGCCCCCAATTCTGTTGTCAAGTACCTCTTTCTAATATTAATTCAGAGGTCTATGAGTAGCTTTGAATGCACCCTGAAAGCAACTTGCAACTCTAGTGACAGTGCTAAAACACACATTGCTTTTTGATTAATTTGAGTTTTAAGATTAGTTAGGAAATTAAGATTAAATTTGTACAGTTAAAATGAGAACAAACTGAAAAAAATAGATATTTAAAAAGGGTACAGCCAGAATGTTAAATTTACAAGGCTGCTTAAAAAGGTCAATTCAACCCATCATGTGCACAGATGCATCCCTACCCAATAACACTAATTTATAGGAGACTTGAATTTAATCCTGCATGATCCTTGCATTTCCTTTCCACATCACTAAGCAGCTCCATATTCCACTGCTTACAGACTGTGAACATTTACCACCTGTGCACTCCATCTTCACGCTGTGTGACTCCACACTGCTGCTTGAACCTTCCCAATATCTGCAGGAAGGGATTTTAATTCCCTCACCTAGACTTTGTGTTAACACTTTCAGCAGTATCTCAGCTGCTCTCCCTTACTCTCTGTGGGTGAGCCCATGAGCTGGAGAAGGGAGGCAGTGGAGAAGGGAGGCAGCCAGCATCTCAGTGATGGTTGATCTCATGCTGCTCTGTCTAAAGGACAAATTAGCTGCAAATTCTGTTAGTGTGACTTGTCAGCACCCAAATTGTTCAGATATAAGAATGAACATTATCTTCTTTTTATCTCCAGGAGTCAACACAGGATGTTTAAGGGTTTTGCTTGCCAGAACTTCCCAAGTTTCAGTACAAAGTCAGATGTGGACTTTAATTTTATTTCATTTATCAAATATACTTGGAGTTTACCTCTTCATCTACATTTTTTCTTACCTATTGCCTCCTTTTTTTTCCTCATTATGGTTCTAAAATCTGCTTTATATGGCAGACCTAGAACCCACATTTCTTATTGGATGACATTTCTTCAAGCTTGGTGAAGAAACAGTGTTATACTTGGGAGAATCATCTAAAGGTAGTTTATCCAGTATAGCAGAGCCTGTCAGCTGACAGAGGAGTGGTGTGTCAGGTTTGTACACAGAACTGCTGGAGCAACACAACCCAGCTCTTCTTTTATCTGTTATAGTTTCCCCCCTTTGTAAGCTGAAGATATTTTTGCACAGCATAAGTGTGTATGTGCATTATAAACATTTAGACATCTGCTGGTGAAAGAAATTGTACAGAAAATTAATGTGCTTGGGATTCCCAGTTTTCATAGTATCTCGAAAACTGGAGTCCTCAAAGCAAGGACCTCTGTGTGAAGGTGTTGTCCAGCATTCAGACTTGAGTGTCTGGAAAAGAAAAGCAGGGGACGCCATGAACAGATAATTCCTATGTACTAATTCATTAGCCTCTGTTGAATGAAAATCAACAATCCCTTAATTTCACACAGACTTATTCATCTGGAGTTCTTCTCCTCATCTTGTTTAAGTCTTTTTTTGCCAAGAATTATAGGGAAAAGACAGAAAATATAACAAGGTCCAAAAAATTTATCCTGAAACAAAAACAAACTTTTCTTTCCCACATTCCTTATACCCCCAGAAAATTCAGCTATCCATTACAGAATTAAGTAAACTATATGTTCTATTTTTGCTCCTGCAAAATTAAGAAGAGCAGGGTGAGGGGTAGAGGAAGGGTAGAGGACATCTACAGACAACTGGAGGAGTGGACAAAGAAACTTAGGCCATAAGTCTGGAAAGAGTTTTTCACCCTTCCAGTGAGAGATGTGTAAAAGAGGCCTTTCCAAGACCAAGAACAGCAGGGTGTTCTCATCTGTGAAGGATCTTGTCCAGTGTGATGTTAGTGCAGAGCAGGGTTCTCTGTGTGTGGGCTGGACTGCCTTCCCACACCCCAAGTCCCCCAGCAGGATGTGCAGCCAGGCCTCCCAGGCTCTCGGATGGGGCAGGAGATGGCGGCCGTAAGGGCAGTGTGACTTTTGGCACAGGCTCTACAAGTCTGCCTGAACCCCCTGTGCCTTCCTGGCGGGCCCCTGGGGCTCTGTCCCCCAAGCTCATTCTGCTCTTCAGTGAGCTGGACTAAAGTTTCCTGTCTGGGAAATAGGGACACTTAAATTAGTGCATGTCCAAAGCCAACAGTCCCAGGCGAGCGTGGAGCTTGGTACTGCTGAAGTGAGGCCCTCAGTGTATTACAGTGAGGGTAGGATCCACCTCACCTAAGAGATGAATGAGTTGGTCAGGCTGCCTTCACACAGAGAGAAATGGGCACAGCTTAACTCCTCTTAAAACAGAGATAATTTGCCCTGGGAAAATGCTCTGTGGACATCTAAGGCAAGGGGAAACACACCTAGGTCTAGAAACCCAGCTTTTCACATCTGTTCCCTAAAACTGTAGCTGGAGTTTGCATATATTGATCCATGTTACACTGGATTCAGTCTATCTGTTTTCGACCAGCACAGACTCCAAGTGAAAGAAATGTGTTACAAAAAACTCAGTCCAACAAATTTTGCTCATTCTTATTGTCAACCACTTCAGATTTTTATGCTATTATTTAAAATTCTAAGCTTGGAGGAGGAGGAAACTGAGTGTCCCTTCAAGTACATGAGATCATAAGAGCGACAGCAGAAATCTCTTGAAACCTTACTGGTGTCTGAAACTAGATGCATGTTTCTCTGAAATTAACAGGTTTGTTTATAAACAAGGCACCTTTGCTTACATACAATCTCTAAAGAAATTTTATAAATCTATTTAGGTTATAGTCAATTGACACTTTCTAGCTAGGATATCTGTGTCTTTCTCAGTTAGAAGCAGTGAGTTCCTCTCTTTGAGCTGCTTATGAACTCATCTCAAAGAATTAAGTTCCCTTCACAAAGCTTTTGCCTTTGCTGCATGTGCATGTACCACGTGAAACAAAAACAGTAATCACAAAATTCACTTGGAGATTGAACACTTTTTATGAAAACACACATCATAAAAATAAACAGTAAATATTTGTGGAAGAAGTTTACATTCTTATTTTTTTCAAGTGTAAATAAATTAAACTGAAAGAGGCTATTACATAAACAACTGGCAAGCTGTTCTCTTAGTCCCTCGTGCTTCCATAACTACAGATCCCAAAGAGCAAGAACAGACACAGGGCACTAACAGCCTTTCCTCTCTCAGCTAGCATCTCATGTGCAAATATACACCTGTGGATTTAATCCTGGTGTAAAGAATATTTAATTTACAGAGCTTGCTTGGCCCCCCAAGCCAAGCCAAGGTCTGTACTGGAGCATAACATGCATGTTTTATATCACATCCCTTTTCTCAATGGTCTTGGATGGGATACCCACCCAAGTCAGAAAAAACCCTCTACTGACCTCAGCTCAGGCCAGAGCTCTACATTCTGCTGGGGATGGTGATACATAACTTCTTGAATTTCCCTCTCCAAATTTCTATTGTTTTAATTTATTTTTGCATCTTACAGAAGCCATATATCCAAACATGTTTGTGGCAGCAACGTTTTCATAAGTACTGCCCATAAAATGTTAACATGGCAGAGGGCTAAATTGGCCTTTGAAGGACTTGGTCAAAGACTCCTTCTCCACATTTTGTCTGCGTTACATCTTCACAGGTCCATTGCAGATCTTAATTCAGGAAGTGTTTGCTCCACTTGTTCTGTTTTGAAACATGTGGAACAAACATTCCAGTGAGAATTCAAGCCAAACAGTAGAAATACTTCTCATGGTTTTCATTTTTCTGAGCTTTCACATTCACACCCAAAGGATGTTCCAGGGTAAACTGAGGTCCTTGAGGTTGACAACCTTCTTTAACTTAGGTCTTAAATCTTATATCTCATTGCATAGTTCAGGCAAGAAAAATCTATTTCAAATTCAGACCAATAGTGCTGGTAGAGTCACATAGCAGTACTAGTGATTACTTGCTCTGGAAAAGCAAGCCATGCCTAAGTTAGGCAGCTCACTTAAAAACTGTGAACAGGGGTTTTCATAGGCATTACACATGTCTTTATTCTTTGAAAAGTTTCCAGCATCCTCAGGCAGAAAGCACAGCAACAGCAACCCCTGAAAAACTGGCAGGAAGAAAACTAGTATTTTGCCACATAAAAAAGATGGTAAGTGCATGTTATAATTAACAGAAAAAAATGTTTTGCAGTTTAACAGAGTCAACACCACACAGCTCTTTTATCTGATAAGATATATGTAATTAGGCTTTGTCTTCCATCACTGATTATAATTATCTCATAGATAGTACATGGCTGTCTTATTTTCTAGTGGGATTAGCACCATCCTGCTGGTGAACATAAATGACCCTTCCCCGAGGCTGCTCAGTCCTCACATCCATTAGCAAACACCTCCTACAGAATGCTATTCCAATGGCATTTGTTTTGGAACTGCCTGCACAGAAATACTTTTGCCTATCAAAGGGTTAGGGTTTACTGCATTACTGTACCTCTAAATTTGCATCAAAAAATGATGCTTGGTGTCAAGTATTTCCTTATTTTTTAAGGTTTTCACCAACAAAGATACACAATGGATTTATTTAGATTGTCTGTAATTTAATTTTTATGTAATAAATAAGAACCACACAGACATCTCCATATATACTCTAAAATTCCTTTTTGTTTTGATTTAAAACAGAGCAGTGAGAAATGTAAAAAAGTTCTTAGGCCATGAGAGGAGATCTGAACCACTGCCCACATATTACAGGCTGTTAAGAATCCTGTGTTGTAGGATGTTGGGCACCTTCCACCCACCACCTTCCTGCGGACCATCCCACCAGCCAAGCCACCTTGGCTGCCTCTTGGCCTGTGTCCGTGCCAGACCTGCACACCAAGGCTCCTTCTCTCATGCTTGTCCATCTGCCTCCGTTAGGACTCATCTGCAGGGAGCACCAGCTCATGAATGCACGAGGCTCATGCTGTCCCTCTGTCAATCTGACAGTCACTGGCACCCACGGCCATGCCACAACAGGAGCCAGGGTTTGCAAACACAGCCTTGCAGCACCAAGCAGGCATGGTGCAAAGAGCCCTCACTGTTCTCTCCATCATCCCCAGTACCCTATTCCCATCTGCCAGCAGATGGCACTCATTATATGTTTGACTCGTCCACAACCCAGGTGCACATTCCAGAGCACAGTGAACAAAGGCGGGGACACTGTCCTCCCGTGTGTCATGGGCCGTTCCTTACCTTTCACTCATCTCACAGTAAGGGCTATGATTTCAGCAGGGTCCATACTCCAAGGAAAACTAGAAAGGTGAGGAACTGATGGACAGAAATGTCCCTTGGTGGCTGTGGCATGGGCTCCCGGGAGGCTGGGACAACCATCTGCCCATGTATCAGGAGCTGCTGGCCATGGCACCCCACCTCCAAGCTCTGTGCACCCATCACACAGCTGAAGTAGCCCTGAGAAAAGGCCCATGGGGTGAGAGGTGGCCAGTGTGCCAGGTATTGGTGAAGGAAGACCACTCCTCCCAAGAAGAGTCTGTACCAGCTAACTGCTGGGCTTGGACCAGCTGCACACACAGATGGCAAGAGATTAATCCTGCATCAAAGCACGTATTTTAGAAAAATACACAATTTCTCCTTCAAGAGGTTGGGCAATAGAAAATCTGCACTAGTTATCTTCCTGCTTCAAAAAGTAGGGACTTATTTATTTCAAGTATGAATTGGCCTGCTTCCAACTTCCAGTCATTGGATTTTGTTCTACCCCACCAGAAAGGCTGAACATGCTGATCTGCCATCACAAGGATCACGTCCAGCCTTCAGACTTCTGTATCTGTCTACACTGGTCTGCTTTCTTCTCTCATATATGCTTTGGATGCATGAAGAGCCCAGGGTGTTGCACCACCATGGACCACCTGTCTGTCCCCATTTTTGCAGTACCACCACACAAGCATGGCACAGTGCCCTGGCAGGGTCACCTGGATGTGCTTGTCTCCACAGACCCTTCAGCGTTGTTGTATGGACAGGACTGCCCACTCACTCTTGGTTTATGAAGCAGGAAACTTTTTGTTCAGTTTTCACAAGAAACATCTTGAGTGGAGGGACATTGATAAGAACATCTGATCCGCATGAAAAGAAAATTTTAAAACAAAAACCGGGAAGTTTTCTGGATCTCCTTAAGGAAAACTGAAGAAATTGCACTTTTTAAAGACAAAGTACTGAAGAACTGAATCACCTCAACTCCTTTCCTACAGCAATTTCTTTACCAGAAGTTACTTTTTGCTATATGCAGCGGTTGGTTGGAGAAGGAGCAGATCATACAGCTATCTGGGGCAGCAAGCCCTGTGTGATGTGTGCTAATCCTTGCCAATATTTTTAGGACCTGCAGGAATCCTGGCATTTAGAAAGGTGCTGGTTAATTGTAGCTAGACCTGGAGCAACAGGAAACTTGTGTCCATCTTTATAGTTTACATTTTGCTTCCCGAGTTGTTCCCCTTTTCCATCAGTTCACACCTCTGCTCCAAGTTGCCACGATCATTGTGAACTCTTACCTTGTCTTCCAGTATTTTAGAAATTTGGCGCCAGATTTAAACTTAATAAGCATGCCCTTTCTTTCATCTTTCTGGTCATTGAGGAAGACAGTGAATACTGCTTTCTACAGGAGAGGTCTGTTTGTGTACCCAACTTCCAATGCAGTGTTGCACCACTGACAGCTACTCCTCATATATGGCTTCCAAACTAGTTTTGCAACTGCTTGGTTCCTAATTTGCCAAGCTGTCTTATAAGAATATCTTACAAAACACTTGGAGAAAACCTTACAAAGCCATGATGTCTTGCATCTGTGATTCACTTCCTTCTCAAGAACTGTCATTCTGTCCTTGAAAGGATGAGGAGTGGTTTGAAATTATTTGTCTTTGAGATATCTGTATTAATTGCTCATGTACCCCATATAGGAGATAGTAAAGTGCTTTCCTTCCAATTTCTTTACCAGATCCCCTCAAAATTCAATAAGCAGACCCAAGTCATTGTGTTAATGCTTCAGAACTTTTTTAGCTGGACAATCTCCTCTCTTGGTGGTCTGTGGATTTCATGCTGTCCGCTCCCATCTGGTGCTTTGTTTGTCTGTTAATCACACCCACTTCCTTGCTGCGGGGCTCCCCAGCCTAGGGGCTACCAGCATGCTCCATATACTGTGTGCTGGCAGGAAGCACAAGGGAATTACAGTCTTGCAACAGCTAAAGTGGCTTCTTACTGAAAGGAAAAACTTCAGATGCTATGAGCAAGCTAGCACTCAGAGCAAGTACATGCCAGCTGACTTCCTATTTCCCAATAAACAAATCCCATTTTGTCCCATGCTTGGAGACTCCATAGACTCCATGCAAGCTGTTGTGTTCTAAAGGAGAGGGAGTTCAGAAACCCAGGTCTGTGTGCCTTCCAGTCTGGGGTGGCCTCATATTGAGGTCCCTTGATTTGAACCAGCTCATCTGGTATTTGACTCCCTTTCACACCATCCATCTGTGCATGGTTGAGGGAGTTTGTGCATAGGAACCAAGACAGTCCTAATAAATCATAATATTTTCTATGGAAATACTCAGTAGCTTCAGAGTTGTACAGACAGTTATGAAGGGAGGCTGTGAAGCTGACGCCTAAATAAATAGCCCTCTTAAATATTTCACTCAGTCAGTTCCTTGGGATGGCTCGGGTTCAGCAGTGAGTAGTTTTACAGCCACTTCATAAGAGAGGAGGGAGGAAAACAGTAATTAAACTATCTCCTTTTGGCAGCACAGCCCCTGTTGCTCAAGCTAACGAGGAAGTTTGGTGCCAGACAGGAAAGCACACGGGAGCACAGGGTCTGTAGCAGTTCCCTGGTATGCCCTGTCTTCAGATACCTTTAAAGGACAGGCTGTACCTGAACTGAATTCAGCCTCACCTCTCTCCTGCTGAGTCTGAAGAGGAAGCAGGTGTTGGGGCTCTGAAGGAGAGAAAAGTCTCTAACACGCATACACACACACTTCCAGCTCCCTGAGAAAAAGCTCTGTGCAGCTAATTCTCACTGGACTATCCAATCTCTCAATTATTTTATATAATTTAGAAGTTTTTGAGGCTCAGTAATTTTTGTTCCTCTCAGAGAGCTGCCGACATACTGAGAAATCTTGATTAGGTTTCCAAGAGCTGGTGTTTCACTCATATTGTGTTAGCCCCCTCACAGGCTGCTTCCAAATCAGCCATACCCCTGGCCTGTTCAGGGTTACAGCAGTGTTTTGGTGGCTACACAAACAAGTAGATATGGAGATATTGGAGATGTCGGATCAGGATCCCAGTGGAGGCAAACCACTACATGGACAGCCACTGGGGCTCTCTGGGGGCACAGGGCATCACCACTTGGGCAGTATTTGGCTGAAGAATGTTTGTGTCTGAGCTGTATGGGGCCCATGCCCAGGACCACAATCACCATCCATCACAGTAATGCTGACAGCACTCCCACAAGAATTTCCTCTTTGACTTTCCTTAGTTTACTCGTTCTGCCTGGAAGGCTTTTGTCTTTTGTCTTCACCCAGAAGTGCACGCTGAGCTCAGGTCTGCTCTTTCCACTGGCATAAGTCAACACCATTTACCAGCAGGGGCTTGGAGTGTTGTTTGCTTTCTGTTTGTGTTAGCAGCCAAGACAGCACTGCTGGAACTTCAGTGAGGGAATTGAACCACCTTCTGCCACCTCTTCTCTTTCTTTCTCAGATATGCAGCCAAGCCCTAATGCCCAGAAGTCCTAGGGCAGATCAGTTTAGGAGATTATGGGAATTCAGAAATAATATATATTTGCTTTTGTTTCCTTGCCTCAAGGCTTTTGAGTCTTCAAGACGTTTTTTTCACTAAGCCTGCATTGATCTGGATCACCTTTTAATGAAGATCCAGGCCAGAATTCTCTCAGAACAGTGTCCTGAAAAAAACGACATTGGATATTGCACTAGTCACTGCTTTTTCTTCTTCCTCTATTAATTTTTCACTGTGGAGATGGACACATTTGTGGAAGGTTAGTCACATTCTTCTAGTCAGCTGAGACCTTAAATATTTGTCATCATTGGCATGAATAAATTTGGCTAAAAGTAAAATCTTTGTTCTGAGATCTGCACCCAGCTAACCTGCCTAATTTACTGCAACCAGCTTTCCTGCTAAAACAAAAGACAAAGAAGACAGAGAGGTTTCCAACATTTCACTAACAAGTTTATGCAAAAAGCACCAACTACTTTTTGCTTTATGAGACATTAGCTTGTCTGTGACTAGCCCAGCACCCTTTATCACTGCAACAGCCTGGTCAACACCCATGTATCCCAAATGACTCCTGTTTAAATCCACACAGAGTGGGAGTACTGGCTATATTTCTTGGCTCCAGTCACAAGCTGCATGGTTTTAGAGACATTTGAGTACCACTATTGGCTTTCAGTTTTGCTGTTGATGCTTTCCAAAGAGTGTATACACAGTCAAGCTGCCATTAAATATATGTCCTAGGGTGACAATGTAATATTTTTCAAATCTGTCTTGCTCATTACACTATAAGTTACAAGCTGAAACCATATAATCTATGAGAAGGCTGTGTGTCTTCTGGTATTGGGTAATGGAGCATGCTGAAGATACTTCCGTGTTGCCAAAAACAACAGCAAAACTAAGAGACAGTGTGTCACACTTCCCTTATAGACTGATCCAGCTCTTCTCAAAAGCCTGGAAAATCACAAGAGTGAACAGCCACAAGAGTTAGTTTCATCAGTGCTACTCATTTGACTGCCAGAAGCAGCCTAAATGAACCTTTGATAGCTCTATTTTACAGGCATGGAACTGAGAAGTGGCCCAAACTGCCTTGAGAGTGCATGGTTTGTCTCCCACCCGACCCAGGCCTCTTGCATGAAAACAAGAGCAGGAAGGAGGGGGCACCCATCCGTTTGGCCCCACCTGTAGAGAGCTTTTTTCCAGTGAAGAGCACTGTGTGGTGGGCTGAGAGTTCTGGTGGTGTTCTTACCTCTAATCCATAGCCCAAATGCCTTTTCTGTTTTGGGGCAGATCTCTCAAAGGGCTTCTCACTTCACGTATTGCCAGGAATTTTGGCAGCATCCATGAACTGCAGAGTCTTCTGCCCTCCTACCCTAAGGCTCATGTTGCTAGCAATGTTTTTTGGTTTACAGGGATTTTGCAGCCAAGCAGCATCCAGACATGTACAGTGGATTATTTCTACGACATGACTACATGAGTTTTGTCCTTCACAACACAAAGCATCAACAAAAACTGGAGAAATGGACCAGGAAATGTACCAGGGCAAGTAGGGTCTCCCTGGCTGGGTACGGCTACTGCTGGCAGAGCAAGTGGTGCAGCCTGCCAAGGAGTCCCAGGCTGGCTCCTCTTAGAGAAAAGCTTCCATGGAAAGCACAAGGTAAGGATGTTCCTACTTAAACTGAACACCCACTTTGTGATCAGCTGTGAATTACCATGGTTTGGCAAACCTATGCAATATCATTAGCACTATTTGGACATGCTTCAATTTCCTGCTTTTACTTATTTCCTTCTTAAGTTTTGAGAGACTTCACCAAGAACCTGTCAACCAGCACAGAAGGTCAAACAGCATGCTTACCACAAAAGCAGGATTCTTACCACACCCTTGAGGAAAGACCAAGTTGAACAAACTCATGCATAGTTACCCATACATGAAGAAGAAGCATATGTGTTGGAGCTTTTTAAAAGAAAACTGCTGCAACCCAGATTAGCCAGTTCTTCATTTAGCTTCAATTAGAGTTGGAAACTAATTCAGATGAAATATTTTAATTGATTAATATAGTCCCTTCATGCCAGAAATTGCCCATAAACAGACTATGACTTCTCCAGAAATACGTACTATTAACTGAAAGTTTTCCACAAGTAAACATCTGTCTGTGACTGGCTTACAAGTTGTTCACCACAACTATTCGTTCATGTATCTGAGATCCAATATTTTAGTTACCCAGTTAGTTAACCAAAGTCACATGGTGCTGCGTGTCTCTTCAGCCTCATCTGACTGCCTACAGGAGCAGCTTCAGCACAATGCTTTTTGAAAATACTGTATTTACATGATTAATCATCACTGGCTTGCAGCAAATGCTGTCAAAAACAAAAGCTCACCCCACAAGTGACTTAGATATTATGAAATATAATAAAATCATAATTAGGTTTAGCATTGACTGAAATCTTAGAAGAAGAATTCACTCAACTCTGGTTTCAGCCTAATTTGCCACAGTTTTAACCTGTGTTCATAAAGAACTAAGGCTTCTGTAGTCAGACCAATATTGGTGTGTACCTTTGCATAGGTATTCCTAATAACTTTTAAATACCCTAGACAGTTTTTCTCAGATTTGACAGAGAACAGATGCAGACATAAAGTTCATATTTTGGGGAAAGGCATGACTGTACAGGAGCTACTGAATTTTTTAGTGCCACCAGAAAAGGCAAGACTTCAGTATATCCCTTCCCTCATTAGAGAGAGCCCAGAAACTCTGAGTTTGAGCCTCAGTAATTTGAAGCAAATCAAGTTTCACTGGCACTATTACCCACCAACTCATGGATTATCTTCATTTGCAGCATACATACCAGGTGCAAACTTGGACTTAATTTAGGAAAGGGAAATATGTTCTGTTTCAGATTTTTTGTTCTTTTTGATAGTGCCTCAGCCTTTACATAATCTTTTTCTAGGCAATCTCCTTTGCCAATTTCACATGCATCATCTATCTACGGGCTTCCAGCAGTGCACCTTGAACAACCTTGTAATAAAAGCCTTTGTGAAAAATGGAGAGTGTCTCTCTTGTCCTTTCTAGTGCCACAAGCAAAAGCGGAAGGAGAAGAGGTAGGAAAACCCTGTGGTCTTGCAGTATGGATGAGATAAAGCTACGTTGCAGAAATTGTGTTAAAGTATGGTGTAAAATGCTGAGTAATTATCATCTGAGCATCTTTTCCCTGAAGATGTCATCTGCTTTAGTGGTAGGAAGTACAAGTCAGCCTTTATTTTCAGCCAAAATAGGCTTTTTTTTCCATCAGCTTGATTGAAATACATGATTTTACAGTCTGTAGATAAGAAAATGTATTATTTTCCTACATGGGAGCACCAAAACTTAAGGCTAGAGAAAAGATGAAGGACTTTTCAAAATCCTAGTCTGGCTCTGACTTGTCTTGCATCAAAATGCAATGCAATACAGGAAGGAATTCTGTTAAACCCTGTTCAAGTATTTTTGAAAACCTCACCCACATTTTTATAGTGTTAGTTTATATTACTCTGGTTTGCCTACAAACTTAAAACAACTTTTTGGTAATTACACAAGTCTCAGGACATCATGACCCATGAAATGAACTGTTGAACCTCCTTTGTTGTTAAATATTGCCTTCAAAGATTTTTTAAGTTTTATGTTGGAATCTGCTTTTCCAGTCTCCCAGCTGTCTCTAAATATTACCATGGTTTTACCATGCTTATGCTGATAATAAGGCATACACTTATCCAGTCAGGATCCTTGGGTGGTTTGTTTGAACTACTGGAACTGCCAATATGACAGAGTTGCATTTCTCTATTCTTCAAAGTCTATGTTCTGAAAACAAGAGTATCACTTATTTTATAGGGGGGTAGAACTGTTCCCATTCCAATCCTTTTAAGTTAATAGGACAGGTATTGACATGAGTGGAGGAGAACTTGGCTCAGAAACTGTTTATTCAGGAAACTGTTTCAAGAAGGTAGAATCATAGAATAGTTAAGATTGGAGAAGACCTTCAAGAAGACCTTTAAGTGCAACTGTCAATCTAGCACCACCACCATGTTCACCATTAAACCATGTCCTCAAGTGCCATATCAATTCAGTTTTTGAACTTTCAGGGATGGTGCCTCCACCACTTCTCTGTTCCAACGCTTTACAACCCTTTCTGCAAAAATTTTTTTTAAAATGTCCTCCCCTGATGCAACTTGAGGCCGTTTCCTCTTGTCCTGTCACTAGTTGCCTTGGCAAGGAGACTAACACTCACTTTTCAGGTACTTGTAGAGAGCAACAAGGTGTTCCCTGAGCCTCCTTTTCTCCTTGCTAAACAACCCCCAACTCCCTTAGCCACTCCTCATAAGTCCTTGTGCTGCAGACCCCGCCCCAGCTTTGTTGTCCTGCTCTGTTCTCACTTCAGTGCCTCAGTGAGGGGCCCACAAGTGGACACAGGAGTCGAGGTATGGCCTCAATTGCAGTCACTGCCCTGGTCCTGCTGGTCACAGTATTTCTGTCACAGGCCAAGATACTATTAGCCTTGTGGCCACCTGGGCATGGCTGGCTCATGTTTAGCCATCTATCAATCAGCACTTCTAGGTCCTTTTTCCCCAGGCAGGTTTCCAGCCACTCATCCCCCAGCCTCTAGTGCTTCATGGGATTGCTGTGACCCAAGTGCAAATCTCAGCTTAATGTATTTTTGAACCTCATATAATTGACCCCGGTTCATTGATCCAGCCTTCCTCTGCAGAGGATCCCTCTGCAGAGACTTCCTACCTTCCAGCAGATGGACAGCCCCACCAACCTTGGTGTTGTCTGTGAACTCACAGTGTGCTCAATCCCCTCATCTGGGTCCTCGGTGAAGGTGTTTAACAGGACTGGCCCCAGTACAGAGCCTTGGGGTGCCCCACTAGTGGCTGGTCACTAGCTGGATTTAACTCCATTTACAATCAATCTCTGGCCCCAGCCATCCACTCATTTTTTTACCCAGAGAAGAATGCAGCAGTCCATAACATGGGAAGACAATTTCTCTGGGAGAATGGTGTGGGAAACGGTGTCAATTTATTAAAGTCCAGGTAGACAACAGCCACAGCCTTTCCCTTATCCACTAGGTGGGTCAGCTGGTCATAAAAGAAGATAAGGTCAGTCAAGCAGGATCTCCCTTTCACAAACCCATGCAGGCTGGGCCTGATCTCCTGGTTGTCTTGTACTTGTTGCATGATGGCACTTAAGATGATTTTACTCCATAACCTTACCCAGCACTGAGGTCAGGCTGACAGGCCTGTAGCTCTCTGGATCTTCCTTCCAATCCTTCTGATAGATGGGCATCAGATTTGCCAACTTCCAGTCACCTGGGACCTACCTAGTTGACCAGGACTGCTGACAAAAGATTTAAAGTGGCTTAGTGAGCTCTTCTGCCAGCCCCCTCAGTGCTCTTGAGTGAATCTTGTCCAGCCCCATGGACTTGTGCTGGTGTAAGTTGCATAGCAGTTTACTGACCATTCCTTTCTGGATTGTGGGGGCTTCATTCTGGTCCCTGTCTCTGTCTTCCAGCTCAGGGGGCTGGGTACCTTGACAACAACTGGTCTCATTGTTACATGCTGATGTTAGCACCTGAGGACAAAGGTATTCCAACACTTTCAGGACAACGATTTTAAAAATCTCCAAGCATAAATTGGACCCCCAGCTTCTTCATGACTGAGTTATTACAAGTGAACCTTACTAAAATTACTGTTTGAAAGATTAGCAATTTTGTTTTGGAAGTGCTCCTCATTTTAGCATTCCTCTCAGAAAGACACTGGATCACTTGCATTTGCATCGGAGAATGTACAAATCGAGAAAATCTTAGAGATCTCTGCAGAGACACTTCTCCAGAAGCCCCCAGTGGCAGAATTTGGCACCTTCCCTAGAGATATCTTTTCCATTTTGTTTTTGTTTTCTCTAGGTCCCCTTTCCATTCTCTCCACACCCATGAGAGCATTTGTTTCTGAGTAATTTTGAAAAGTCTGGATTTCAGTTATTAAATGTTTCTGGTTTTTATTCTCTGAGAGCTTTGCCAAGGTGCTGGCAGCTTGAAAACTAGTCATTCAACTCCACTGTTAAGCCTCAGCAAACAGCAAGTGACAGAGTATTTTCCACCTGTAAGCCTTTGGGAGTCCAAACCTCTCATGGCAGGGAGCCCACTGAGCTTAAGCAGAGCACAAAAGCAGGGAAATTGTGAAGACCAAGACAGCTTTTTTTTAGCATGGCATAAAGAAGAGGTTGCAGATGGCTCATGCCTGGTGCTGAGTTGAATGTGAGAGCAGTCCCTTCCAATCTGAAGTGTCCCTAAGTGGTAATGCCAAGGGGCATATATAAATCTGGTATTTATTCTGCTCCCCTTGGTCTGAGAGAAGGGCATAGGGAGACCCCGGGCAGCAAGACATGCTCTCACAGCCCCATCCACACGCATTCAGTAGTTCCTGTTACAGGAGTCATCCCTGCACCCCCCTGCCAGCTCCTCCGGGAGCCCCAGTGGGATAGGAAGGGAAAGTCACCCAAGGGACAAACTGACTGCTTGGAAAGAGAGGGCAGAGGCCAGTGGCTCAGCCCCAGCCCTGCTGCTCCTCACCTTCCTCCTCAGTGTGGGGGCCTCAAGCATGCTGAGCCTTCCCCACAGATCAGGATGTACAGTGCAGTGGATTTTGTGGTGAGCTGGATAAGTGCACTCTACTGGGGTGACTCAGAGAACATGTCATCTGTGGCATGAAAAATTGTGTTTACTGAGAGACACTGCCCAAAACAGCATCCTTCTGGAGAGAACTCACCAGTTTGGAAGGACACTCGCAGTGGGCTTGGGATGCCACACAAGAATGTGTTAAGATCTTCCCTGATGTTCATGTTCATTTAAGTTGTGGCTTTCTATTGAAGTAATGAACAGTCATGCTCTGGGTTTTATTCATTTTCTGGTGCAGGATACGACCACATGCATCATTCCATCCCCTCCTGCTCTTTTGGCAGGTGCTTCACTACCATCTGTTGTCTTAGGCTCAGAGGACCCAGACCACTTGATCAAAGGATGACAGTGGGAAGCAGACAATCATATTCTCTTTTAATGACTAAGACATCAGCATGATGTCCCTCGCACCATGGTTGTTAACAAAACAATTAATAACAGTTGAAAGACAATGACGGGATATAAAAGCATCAGCATGACCTTGTCAAGAACCAACTGTCTCAGACCAATCTAGTTTCTTCCTCTGAAGGGATAAGACATCTGGAGAATAAAGAGGAAACAAGCAAAATTTTCTTGCTTTGAGTTTTTTAGACTCTCCACCCTGATTTTCTTTTGTGAAAAAAAGTGAAATAGTCTCTGTTGAACCACCATGCCCAACTGGTTTTATAACCCCGTGCAAGGAGCAGTTGTCTGTGTGTCATGCTGTCCAATGAAACAGATATCTTCAAAAAGGAAATCTTAAGGTCTGATCTGTATCTTTTCCTATTTTCTATTTGGATCTGGTCATAGAGAGGACTCTGTGAAATTTATTCACAAGACGGACAAGAGCAGGCACCAAACCTAAAATTATTTTGATAAAAAAGAGACACAGCACCAAAATTGCATCAGACTAATTTTTGTTTTTGATTGTGTATAGCTATTTGACATTTCTCTGTAACATTCTTGCCTGGCTGAATACTTTCCTCTTTGTATCTGTGCCTTTCACTTTTGCCTTGTAACACTTTCTCTTTTGCAAGTTGCCTATATAGCTTAAAGCTGAGGGCAAGAAGAAATCCACCTAATTTGTGGCAAAGGAGGTTTTGGATCAATATGAGAAGACTGTGATGAAGAGATGGTGGGATCTTGTCTACTGGAGGCTCTGAAGAGCAGATGTGATGCACATCTGTCAGGCTTGATCTCCCAGGGCTGACACGATCCCACATTCCAATGGTTAACTTTAAGAGAACAGCTGTGGATCCAGCATTTGCACCAAGGACATGTGTCTTGAAGTGACAGAGCTATTGACAGTATTATAAAATCAACATCTGGATTTTATTGAAAAAAACCCAGTATTTCCCATCTCTCCCTGCACAGAGGCAAACAAATCATGCTGCATCTGTGCTTTGATCAAAAAGAAAAACTTCTGCTATGATTGTATTAATTTAGAAGCTCTTCACAGGTATGTTCATGTGTATACATGGCTATTGGTATATTTCTAGTTGACATTTCAAGAGAAATGAGTAAAAGTAGACATTTTGCTCACGCTACTGACCTTCTCAGGACAGCTGTGGAGATTGAGAAAAACAGCTTAGACAGCATTTTCACTGGCTGAACTATCCATGCCAAAGCTTGTGCTCAGCTTCCTAGGAAAATTCAAGGTGGCTGCCAGAAGAAGGAGGGGCATGTCTGGAGCCATGAGACCTCATCATGCCTGTTACAGGAGAGAAAAAAAGAGGGAGAGGAATGGCAAGAAATGATCTCCACATCTGTTACATTCCCATCCCTCCTGTCACATCCCATCAGAGGTGGCAGACCCAGCACTAAAAAAAATGCACGATTGAGCCTTGACCACTTGGCTGCAATCTTCACTTGACTGCTGCTCTCCATTACCTGTGTCCAGAGTCTGACTTGTCCTACTTTGCTTTTTGAGTGAATTATGAATTATGTCAATTAAATCCACCTGGAACACTTGTATGAGCAGAGCCCGACTGCAGACTACAATGCCAGGTGCTGGCTTTCTGAAAGCTCCTAATGGGACAACAAAAACAAATGCTGCAAATAGCATAATTCTCTGTGTGTAATGCCTGGCTGAGTAGCTTCCAAGTGCTGTATCACACTCTGAAGGAATGGTGTTTCTGCATTGGGCTGTCAGTGTCTTCAAATAAGGAATTCTGGAACAGCAGGTTTTGGCAGCTTGTATCCTGGGGGTTGTCAGGAGCTCTGTCAGGCAGGACAGACACCATGGCTTTAACCTCATGGTAGAAACTAAGAATTCCTTTATTTCCTGATGAGGAAAAGTTTGCTTGTCTGAATGCTTGTGGTGGCTATTTCAGAAAGGATCAATACAACTCACTCTCATTTTACTGCTCTTGATGGTAAACCATTCCCATGCTGCTAGGACTGGTGGGGTACAAAACCCCACAGAACTGAATCATTAAGCAACACAAATAAGGCTGTGAAGACCATTTTTCATCCATTTCATTAAGTCTGTAGCACAAGAAAGCAGCCTTTAGAAATATAAATCCCTGTGTTCTTACAATTAACACAAGTTTCATTTATTTTGTGGGCCTTTATGGATCTGGCTTTAATACTCCTTTAATTTTAATCTTTGCCTGTTTTTCAGCAAAATATTCAAAAATCTTTTTTAAAATGAGAGCTAACTGGCTGAAGGAAAGCACATCAGGCCATCTTACCTATTAATAAATAAGGTTTCTTTAGAACTTGAATGACTCAAATACTACACAATCCATTTTGGTATGCCTGCTGAAGATTCTTGTTCATTAATTCAGAGCTAAGTTTTTCAAGTTTATAGAAAACTTGGCAGCACCCTAAAATACTCTGAGAGCATTTCTTTCCTGGTCTGTCAGCTTGAAATTTAAAGAGGATGGCATCTCCATGGCTATGCCTACGGGCGACTGGGTATCTCAAGGGACTTGTCAGCAAATGACAGAAAACCCTCATGTCTGGAGTTCAGCTCACTGCTGAAGTTGGAGTTATGAGAGAACCATTCAGTAGCTGTCACTATCTGGAAGAGCACCAGAGATGTTGAAATGATGGTTTGCAGGAAATCACATAGGATTTGACCATCTTCCATTCACTGTAAGCTAAGCTATGGGGGAGATGCTAATTACTGTTTATGCAGCCTCCTGGCAAACTTGGCAGCCTGCTCTGAACCAGTCCTGCAGGATGACAGCTCCTGATACAGCAGGATAAGCCCAGCATGTGTTCCCTCCCTTTGAGACCACAGTGGTGCCTCTCCTCCTGCCTGGCCAGGTGGTGATTGGTGTGCACTCCTTGTCATCCACCGCTTTAGGTTTTGGAGTCCACATGCTTGTCTCTCTCAGTGTGGGATTTTTCAAGCTGAGATCAACAGGGACTTGGAGGAAAACCTGTACCCTGGGAGCCCTAGATAGGGAAGCAAATTGCAGAGTTTTTTCTGAAAAAAACATCATTTGCCCTTTCCTTTCACTCTGTGGTCATTTGCATATGGACTGCAGGGGCTTATTGCTAAAAGGAAAGCATTTATCATATCCAGCTCGGCCACCTTCAGCACATCTTTACAATCCACTCCAGCTGCATTCTTCTCCTCCATTATTCTCCTGGTATCAGCAAATGGAAAGGTTTAGAGAGACTGTGGCTGACCCAACACACAAGCCAGCTTATTTTAGAGGGCTGCTATTAACTCTGTGGTTCAACACTGGCAGCCAGAAAGGGAGACAAAAAAAATGAAGAGGATTATTTCCAAGTGAATTCTCAAGAGTGCATTCAATTAGAGATGTTGTTTTTTGACCTTTCACAGGCTTCATTAAAGCCCCTATCACTTTTCCAGAAAAAACAACTTTGGAAACAGATGGGAATAAATGAAAAATTTATTCTTGCAATGCCACACAGCCCAAAATAAGCAGCCTTGAGTGATCTCTGCTGAGTACCAATGTTCAATTAAAAAGATGCTTATGAAGTCTTCATACTGTGAAACACAAATACTTGCCTATAAACCTACTGGGAGCTGCCTCATAAGAGAAAAAATATGCACTCTATTAACTCAGCTGGTATAAAGTTTAGCATGTAGGCTATAAAGTGGCTTAGAAAGGAGAGTTTATGGACACTGGTATTAATCACTATGTGATGACACAAAGTGAAAAAAACCAGGAAGGAATTATTCCTTAGAAACAGCTTTAAAACATACGGGAACATTCCAAGAAAAGGTGGGAAATAAGTTAGGGAAAGACCTGAAAAATGACTTCAAGGGCCTAAAATCTGAGATGTTCTGGGGGAATAAGATGGTTGTCAAGTCAGTAGTGCAGGCTGGTACTCAGAAGATCTCCCACTACTTACAAAAATGAAATACTCTTTAATAGTTGTTTTCTAGCCCATGGGTGACTTTGTTTAAATTCCTTTTGGATCTAGCCTCAAGGGCCTTCTGATATCCGGAAGAGTTGTTTTCCAGCTCGGAGAGCTGGAATGCTTTGTTGGAAGCACTTTACATCCCACCTGTGTAATGCTGGATGTTGTGCCTGTCACATATTGACAGCTGGGCAATGCTCCTCAGTGTATGTCACAACAAGCTGTCCCCACTGAAAGTGCCTGCAGCTGTTTTCCCCATCTTCATTTTGAGACAAATATAACTAAATACTTCAGACAAGGGAATAAATTTAGATTAGGTTCCTTTAACCAATTTTATCTCTATTCCTATCATATGCTTAATACATTGTTTGTGTAATAAGCTATGGCAGAAATAATTATGGTAATTTGAACCAGTTCTCCTGACAAACCTTCTCTAAGATATTTGAAACATGAGACAGTGAAAATGGTTATGGTCTGTTGCATTTCAGCTAACTACTGAAGAGCTTCTGGATATCAGAGCAGGAACAGAATGTAATTCTCCTTGTGGAAATCAGTGTAATCAGATTGATAGAAACCCAGGCAACCAGTAGTCAGTTCTCACTGAGCAAGCTCAGAAGTTCAGCTCTCTGGAAAACGTATGAACCAATTTCCTTGTAATCAGCTGCTTGGTTTATTTCTCTGCAAACATTCTTTTGGAGACATTAGTGCTCATACAATGGAAGGCATAGCTAACATTATGGCTAAACTGAGCTTCATCTGGAATGAGAATAACTGTGGTTATTTTATTATGCCAGTCACAGTCTGCTTCTGTTGGGTGTGATGTGTTTACTGGTTCTGCCATCACCAACATTACTTCACACAGTCCTAAAATTCTTGACATTTTCAGCTGTGTATATTGCTAAATGTTCTAAATAAATAAATAAGCCCAAGCCATGTCTTCCTATGGAAAAAGATACTTCTTAATCTTTGTATTTTTAAGGATCTTCACTTTACTTAATGTGTGAACACTTGAAAATCATTCCCTGACCTATGACTTTGTGTACTTTACAAATATTTCTTAAGTAAATTCTAGGGAGAACAAGAGAATAGGGTTGATCCTAGAAACTTCTTTTACTTCTCATATGAGGCTAGGCACACCAAATGGACACACACTCAGTTCTGTGTAAAAACATTCACTTCTTACTATAGGGCAATGACAGGAAAGAGGGAAGGAGGAATGTTTGAACATGCTTCTGGAGATTGACACTTTCAAGCAAGGCTTTTTAGCTTATAATAATTCACTGCTGCTTCTAAATATCACCCTGTAATCTATCCTTTAAAAGGAAACAAACAACAATAACAACATAAGTTTATAATTGACACCATCAGTGAAATCTGCTCCTCTGGAGATGCCACAGGCATGCACTCCCTTCCTCAGCTCTGCAAGTACTCAGACACTTTCTGACTTTCTCATCTGATCATGTGATGCTGACACAGGGCTTCCCAGGTGTAAGGTGTGCTACAGCTGGAGGTGCTTTGTCTTGCATCCCAAACTAAATTCACAGAATCATAGAATGGTTTGGGTTGGAAGAAACCCTAATGATCATCTAGTTTCAATCCCCATGCCATGGAGAGGGACACCTTCCACTAGACCAGGTTGCTTAGAGCCCCTTCCAACTTGACCTTGAACATTTCCAGGGGTGGGACATCCACAACCTCTCTCGGCACCATGCTCCAATGCCTCACCATCCTCCCAGTGAAGAATTCCCAAGATCTTCCTCAACAATTGTGTCTCTGGTTCCATGAGTTTACCCCAAGGAGAAAAATCTGCAACTGGGTAGAGCAGACCTAGAAGAAGACCCTTGTTATCCTCAATGGCTTGACAATTCTTTTCAAAACTTTTTCCAGCATGTTAGGCCTTTGTGTGTCAGAAACAATCCAACAGACAGGAAATATGAAGGGAATCATTAAAAGATGCACCCAAGGCCTTACAGGAAAGCCAGGTCAGTATTAAAATTTGCACAGCTAAGCAACTTCTTGCTCCATCCCCATTTCTTTTCAGAACAATATGTGTTGCAGTTTGAGGAGGAACACCAGCTACTACAGAGCTGAGGAGGCTGCTTGTTGGTAGATGAAATTAGCAATTGAAATTGCGAGAAGATGGAAGAAAGCAGCATGAATTGTCTCTGATGGGATCAAATCCCCCTCAGCTGCAGTGGGTTCCCACTGAAGTAGGCAAAGTAGCCTTGCCCGCAGCTGAAACCACTCTCAGTGATGTTCACTTCAGCAGGCTTTAGAAACACTAGCCCAGTCTTTTCTTCTGGAGGAAAGCATGTGTAGCCAGCAGAGATGTAGAGCTATTTAAAGAAACATCACATAAAGATGAGGAAAACATTTATTCTATGCATCTAACCATTCAGCCTCTTCCATTTGCATTAACCAAGACTTTGGAGAAGTACCTAAAAATGAGGATTTATAGCTGCATTAAGACCAACAGTGTATCAGTGAGCAGTATTAAGTCAGTAACGCTTCATACCAGTGTTCCTCTCCTTCAAATGCTTCTTCCCTGTGATTCAGAAGCTTTGGGACAATCACTGCACCTCAGATTTTCAAAGAAATGACTGGTTACATGGTGATGATATTAAACTTTTTATTAGATCTTTGACACTGGTACTGCTTGCTGTTGATTCACTTAGTAACTGTTGTCTTGAACTGAAACAGATGGAATTAGCACAAATATGGTGTTGTTAAGGTTTAACACTTGGCAAACAAAGGTGCTTTGTTGCTAGGAGAGCAATTTCTAAAAGCACATTTTTAAAACAAAAATTAATGTTTTACCCTTTGCATGTTGATATCCAATGTCATGTGTCTCTAGTAATCCACTTCTCACAGCAAAATATTCCACTCCTGGACTCCAAACTTTCATGTCTGCTTGTGAGCTATGAGAATACAGCATAGAGGAAAAAGTGATGCTCTTCCAGAAACCATCCATTCCTCAATGTTAAGACTGGGTATCAATTGTCTGCATGCTGAAACATCTCTGCAAAAATCAACATCCTTTTTTAGTGAGGAATCCAAGCCCCGTGTCTCTGATCCAGGAGTGTCTTGCTGGTATAACTGTTGGCCCATGATTGAATGTGTCCAACAAAAAATTCTTGTGAGGAGAACTGGAAGAAGTCATGTTAGTCCCCTGGGGGCCATTTGGAAAACAACCAGGAAAAATTAACAGATCAAATCTTATTATTCTCTCCAGAACTGAGAGCAGTGGATCTGCTGACAGGAAGTGATAAAGGCAGAAAAGTGCTTACTATGTACCAGCTAGGCTGAGAAGAAATCAGGTTAAACAGACAGACCCATGCATGGATTTGTCCCAGAAACCAGTACTGCCACTGAAGGCCATGTGCTTATGCAGCACTGCGAGAGTGTGAGTTCTGCAACAGGCACCTTAAACAACAGTGCTGCCTGGTACATGACTGACACTAGCAGGCAAAGCTAGCCACTCAGATGCTCTCTGAAACAAGTCCTGCTGACAGGTTACAATATACCTGTCAGCAAATCAAAAACAGAGGGGAAAACCATCTCCTGTAACACCCATGCAATAGTGCCCAAGGAGCAGTACAGCCTTCAGAGCGGAGGTGTTCCCTGGCAGTGAGGATGCAGAGCATCTCACTGAACGGGGCATCAGCATCAGCCACAGCTCAGCCCCCGCTGACAGACTCACAGGGGCTGGCTTTTCTCCCCTGCACACCCCTGCACACCCCTGCACCGGAGCACCTCAGCTGCTGGGAAATTTAAACTGGAGGCAATTTACTGCTACCCCTCAAAGTATGTTCCCCATCTCTGTTTTACTGGGAGTAATACCAAGGCAGCTGTTCAGATGGAGAACTGCTAAAAAACCTGCTTGTCGGAGCTGGCGAAACCAGGGTGCAGGGGTTTGCTCCAACTCTGCCTTGCATGGGGCAGCTCCAGCCTGCAGTGCCCCTGCTGTGCAAGCAAAGAACAAACTTACAGTTTTAACATGAGGACAGAGGGTACTTTAACCACCACAGTGGAACAGGGCAGGCATGGAAAGGGTTTGTAACCAGAAGTGTGTTCCATTCCTGGTCTACGGGATGGCTGGCACCTTCAAACTGAGGCACCAGCCCAGGGATCCATCCTCATAAGCCTCAAGAGCAGCAACAGATCACACCAGAAACAGCCACCCACCCCATCAGTTGCACAAGTTCTGCATGGCACAGGAGTAGAATCCTGTCTGTCTTGTACTGATAGGCCTCTGTGTGATGCTGCCCATAAAACGCCTTGCCAAACGACACAGCTGGTTAAGCCCCTTTCCACACTCCCTCTTCTCCCCAACATCTAGCTTGTCTCTGTTGAAGTCCTGGGAGCTTGAACAGCATTAACTCTGCACCTGTCAGCTCAGCCAGCACCTTCCATCTCAAAGCCTCCATAGAACCACTTGCTTTGAAACTGTGGGAGCTTATAATGCCAAAATCTTGCCCGGGCCTTGGACTCTACAGGGATATTTTCATTATATTTTTACTATACAAAAGTCCCAGAAGAAAAAATAAATTTAGGCACCTGCACAGGCCTAACTTAGCCTGGTAGACACACTGGAGGTCTCTGCAGACCTGTGTCAAGCAGTAACCTCTCAGTGTGTTTGCAATCATTACGGCTGAGTTCAGCATGCCTGAGCAAACTAACCATCAACAGGTCTCAACACTGAGATTGCCAGGGCCTGATTTAACAAAGAAATTTGGAGAAGCCCTTAAAATGTTGTCTTGCCCAGCAAAATACAGCACCAGGCCATTGGGATGGAGCAGAAACAAGCACTTCCCAGACTAAAACCAGCAATATGACCAGTAGCCCACCAGCCCACTATGAAAGCTGTGGGTGCTTTGCAGCCTCTGATGGCAGAGCAGACCCCCCTGCTCAGCTCTGCCTACCACGTTATGCCTCATCACTGCCCCAGCTGTTTTGCAGAGGGCTTTTGATGCAAGGCAAGCCCAAACTTGATACAGACCTGCTTCTCATTTTGCCAACCCAGAGCTTAGCAGTTGACCCTGCATGGGAAATTTTCTTTTCTGTGAGGAATTATCACTTGTAAAAATCATCTCAAGGCAAGCAAACGCCATGAGGTATGTGCTTCATGTATAAGCACATTGATATCAACAGGCAGTCATTTATGCCCTCATAGTTGGCAGATTTTCTCTGAGACTGTATCCAGAATGTTGCAAGTTTTGTGAAAGAAAGTTGGCTCCATTTTGCTGAGACATCGTTTTTTCTGTCATGAAGTGGCAGAGTTTGAGGCTCTGACACAGCAGAGCACTTAATCACTTTATAACTTGAAGTACCTTTGTAGTGCTGAGCCTTAGTAACTGGCTTCACTGAGCTGAAAGTTTTCTGCACTTGGAAAGGCTCCTGGCCTTCCCTGGGCTGTTGCTTGCTTAACAGCACGAGTCTTCTCTGCCGTGGAGCTGTGTTGTTCAGTCAGATTGAAAAATGAAAGCAATTTAAAAATCTGCTCAGACTGACATCTCCCATTTGGCTGACCTGGCCATGCAGACAGGGCCACTGGCCTTGGTACGACCAGCACCCTGCTACCACTGCGTGCCCTGGGCTGGGGCTGTGCTGGGAGGGGAGTGCGCCAGACATGAGGGAGATGGCATCTGCTACCACTAGGAAAGGGTGTAGGGGAAATTTGGCATTATGGGGAGGCAGGAGAAGAGAAAGCCATGCAGACCTCTGCATGTCTGAAGTCAATGAGGAGAGAAGTAGAAGAAAGTCACAACTGAGATGCTGTGGGAGAAGAGAGAGTGTGGGAGAAGAGAAAAAGGGACGTCAATTTGACAGGCAGTATAAAGACCCCTTCTTTTCCTATCCAACTACTGGCTGCTTCTACAGTCCAAAATTAACTACTGTAGTCCATAACAATTACAGGCCTCATTAAAGCCATGGAAGAATGAGCTGTCGGACTGAAGAGCTGTCAAGCCCTTTTGTCGAAGGAAAAGAATTGGAGTCCCAGACTGGTGCAAGCCACACCGCAGGCAGCCTCAGCCAACAGGCAGGGATTTTCTCTGGCAACAGGCTTGGGGTATGTATCAGAAAGGCAAAGCCAGGGGGATTTGTGCCCAGTGTGAGTGGCAGCTTGAGTTTGACAAGCTGCTGTGCTAGCAGGTTTGGGAACAGCTGTGTTGAAAGGTACTTTTACTACCCCTGCCTCTTTGGGGAATGGGGCTGCCTTACTTCCCTAGGGATGCATGATGGGGTCATGTCAGATAGTCTCCAGTTGTGCAACTGGTTCTTACCCACAAGCGACTTCTTCAGTCACATCAACTGGACAGTGTTGCTGGATGGGCCATGCAAGGCAATGTTATTCAGATGCACTCCATTCATTCATTCATTCATTCATTCATTCATTCATTCATTCATTCATTCATTCGTGTTTCAGCCTACAAGAATATAGATTTTATGTACCTTGGGGTGTGGAGGGGAAGGCAGGACTGACCATATATGCTAAGCCAAGGTTAACTGCCATGTACAAATACATGGCTCTGAATGTTGGCATGAACACTGCTGCTTCAGCCAGTCTCACATCAGCCAGAATTCAGTCCTATGGCCTGTGCCTGCCAGATAAGAAGTTCAACAGCATGTACTCTACATAATATCACTTATCATTCATGGTGCAAAGGTCTCCTTGCAACCAGATTGCAAGTCACCAGTTCCAACACCTCCATATTCACAGCATTTGGCTTGTTTGTATTTCCTCTCTTCTGGGAGAGGGAATGAGATTTGAAGACTATTTAATGCTTAAAAAATCCATGCAGCCATGTTCTACTTAACAGAGAAGTTTTACACGGAAAATGTGTTGTTTTTTCCATTATGTTAACTTCTCACAGCTCTGCCTGCCAGTTGAGCTCCTTGCTTTCAAGCTACTGATGAGCCTTAGCATCTGTTCTTCTGGGCACCCAGACCATTTGCAGATTCTTTAAAAGCAAAAGCCATGACATGCTCTTTATTAAAATGATTGGATGTCTTCCAGGGTTGCAGTCAATTAGTGAAACAGGCCCTTAATCTATTCCTGATATGATGGTGCAAGAAGAGTAGGTTGACAGCTTGTCCATTCACTCTAAGGCTACTCTGCCACCTTCTATTCTAACCCCACCAGCAGAATTCCCCCAGCACTGGGAAAGGGTTGGAGAAGTCAGTCTTTCTAGTACATATCAAATTGGAAAAATAGTTTTGAATGTGCTGACAGCCTAGATGCTCTTTAAATCTACGTTAGAACAAGGTCTTCTGACTTGGAAAACAAATCAAACTTTTAACAAGGCAAAAGTGCAAGCAAAATCTCTGGATAAAACCCTGATGGCATTTTCCAGCTAGTAAAACTAGAACCTTACATTTTATAGCTGGAAAGGAAAGTATTCAACATCTGTGTGGGAATGAAGGCAAAGTTTTGTGACAAAGATTGTCGCTCCTTCACTGTCCAGCCAAGTTTTACCCATGGAGCTTTTTGACAGTATTACTTTTAGTCTTCAGCGAATCTCAACAGAGCACACCTTATCCATTGCTGTTAATATCCAGGCAGGCAGGAGAGTCCACAGTGAGCGGTTATCTTTTGAAAATCTTCTCCAAAGGAAGGCTCAGAATTTCTTCTGAGCAGCAGAGTTGAAGGTTTCACTAAGCAATGCACAGAGCTCAGCACTTTCATCACTGCTGAGGTGCTGTTGTGCATGTAATTTTTTCATGCTATTGCCAAGTCTGGGGAAGGGATAGCATGATGGCTAAATGTGAGTGAGAAGCAGCTTTCAGTGACTGCAAAGTTTTCACTTCATTCCTTGCTGTAGCAGTTTTGACTGTTCATCCTGGGCCATAGTCATTTTGGGGGTACAAGAAACTGGAAACAAGTGTCACAGGAATGGAGACATAACCCCAAAGTTTATCAGAGTCTTCTTCCCATCCCTGTCCAGATCCCTCTTGAGAAACTCAAAGAAAGAGAGACAGCAAGGAAACACATGTCTGTGTAAACCTCCTTGTCACTGCTGGTGCAGTGTCAATGTGCGTGGGGCATAAAACAGTCAAGCCCTACCTCAATGTGCCTCAAAATGGGAAGTGGACAGGAGTAAGTCAAAGTACTTCTCAGTATATGTATATCTTGGCCTGGATGCAAGTCCATTAATCAAGCTCCTTTTTGATCTTCTTTTTTTCCCTTTTGATCAAGTTGGTCTTCCACAGACATTTTGTCTCTTTCCATTTACTCCCTTTTAATCATGCCAGTGACAACAGCACTAAGATGGATGTGTTTACAGCCTAGAACTTGGGCTGGTATCTCAAATTCCTCTGCACTGCAGGCAGTTGCATGACTTCACCCACCGGTCACATAGCAGAAGGCCAAGGGGCTGCCAGCCAGCAACGTCCAGCAGCGTGCAGGAGTGGCAGCTCCCAGTTCACTGCTGGCACCTGAAGAGATGAAATGCAGCAAGGGATATAAATGCAGCATGCCTCTGGCAAGAGGAAAACCATGGGGAGCAGGTTGGGGATGGACTATGCCTTTATGTGTCTCCAAGCCCCCGTTGATCCATCCGGAGAGACTGAGAGGCTCAGGTGCATGTGGTGAATTTGTACCATACCTGGTTAGCCCTACACTGCACCAGGGCATGTTAATGTGGAGTTAAGTCTTGCTCCTGGTCCCTGCAGGACAGCCCTACCAATTATTCCTGATATCTGAGGCAAAGAGAGGGAAACAAGCCCCTTTCTGAAGAGACCCCTGTGTGGGCAGCTCGCTGAGCACCAGTATCACAGCCTTGCTTTCTCTAGGTTTGAAATTTAGAGGTGGCAGAAGGGTAACTCCAGTTGTCCAGAGACAATTTCCTTGTAACTCTGGAGAAAGATTAAATGCCCTTCTTCATTTTAACATCATAAAGTTTTTTGCTGTTATGTGGGCTGAGGACATTGACAGTATCTGATCTTGGCTTCTGCTTTCCTGAGGCATATGATAATTTTTTGGCTTCTGGCTTTGCCTGCTGAAGGTCTGAATTTTGCTGTAAGGTGTTGGACAGTACACTGTGGCTGCCAGCACTCGCTATTTGGGGTCTGCTATCCCTCCTAGCACACACAGCTCAACCCTGTTCATCAGCCAGTCCCAAGAATAGGACCCAGAAACCCAGGTTTTTCCTGACCCATTATTGCTTAATTATCCAAGATGACAGCAGAGGTGGGTTTCACTGTTTCGGGGTCCTTCAGAGGCTTAGCAAGGCAAATCAAGTTGACCATTGCCATCCCAGTTTGGGAAAAAGAAGACTATTTTATAAAGGGTATTATTTTTCTCCCACTGCTTTCTTTAGAAATGTCCTCTAAAGCAATTTCACATTTCAAGAAGATTAGGAATGCTCAGATTTCATCTCTGTTTTCAGATTCTTCGGCCAGACTGAGGGAATATGGTGGAGGTTGGTTTGCAATGAGCAAACAGCTGAGGCAGGGATTTTTGCTGCCTCCAATAGATTTCCCCATCCCAAGTTTTACCATGGGATTTTCCCTATTTTCCCATTCTGTCCTACATATTTCTAAGAAAATCTTCTCTATGAGAGATGATCTTGAGACAACATTTTTGCTAGGCTTTTTCCTGGTGATTTTGTGATCAGATGTGTGGACTGGTTGTGTGTTTCACTACCGTCATTTAGTATGAATTGCCGCCTCAGGAGCACACTACTGATAGCTTGTCCCACAAATGACTTCCTGAATCTTTGTTTCTTCAGGAGAGAGACAAAGCAGAGTTGGAACTCTTGCAGTGCCCACTTCTAGGGCAGTCCAAGGCCAAATGCATATTTAAATGGATGTTACACAAATGCGGAATATAAACCATATCATATTGTCAAATGGGTCAATGTGTACTCTTTCCAATACTGGTTCTAATGCTGAATGGAGTGTGTGAAAATATGAGACAGCAACAGAGAACAGAAACTAAAAGCTCTCTGCAAATGTATGGTAGTCAAAAGGCCAAATCTGAGATGCAGCTTTGAATACCCTTTTCTCTCAACTTCTGTTACAAGAATAATACTTTAAATAATAAGAGAAACACCTGTGGTTTTACCTGATAAACTATATCCTTTGTCCTAGGGATTTAAAGTGGTCACGGCATGCATGGTGGAGGGATATTCTAACAGGTATTACAAAAGAGATTTTTTCCTACTCTGTTATTTCCTCACAGGAAAGCCATTGCAAAGCAGGAGTGAAGAAAAACTGAAACTCTGCACAAATAGGTGAAAAAATAAACATAAGGGAAAGAGCCTAAAGTCAAAGGGCTACAGGGCTGCATGACTTTTCACAGATCTTTCCTCCACCAATGTGCAGAATCCTCAGCTCCACCCCTGAGGCTGCTAAAAGTGTTTACAAGTCATTTTGGCACCAGGGAACATAAAACTCCCACACAGAAGAGGTCAAATCCCAGCACGAAGATCCTTGATAGCACACTGTGATTAAAGTAAGCATCTATATTAAAATGTGCATAATTCCAAATTGTTGCACATGTCAATAAATTATAGAAACCCTGCTGATAATGTCTCTCCAGTGCCCCTGTAACAAAATGTAATTTGTAATTCGAAAGAACATTGTAATTTCCAGTCTTATCTCCTCCAATTTTTCTTTTCATATCCAGAGCATAAAATGAGAAGAATTTAGATCTGGGAGAGCTGATGGTCTTCTATTTTGTGAACTTTTTTATCTTTGCTTTAGATACCCAAATCATAATTGCTTTGCAAATGGAGATTTTTGCATCATTAAAATAAATGGGACCTATAATGTAGTGAGCTAAACAATGCCGTTTCTAGTGGGAATGCCAAAAAAATGAGAGGTGATGATCAATGTTTAAAGGTTCAGATGAGCTAGGCAAAACAACACACCTAGCAGCAAAGAACTTGATGGCTATGTCTTTACTTCCTGTAATTACAACCCTTCCAGGGACTTTTGCACCGAAAGGTCTGGTGTTCACACCCTGGCCTCTGCTTTTGGGGATGGGGCTGATGGGACTGAAGCAGAGTATGTTTGCCCCACAGCTTATGGGAAAGAGCGAGACAGCCACCTTCACCTCAGCTGAGCCAGGCCTCTCCAAAGCAATTCATGGTAACCTTCATGCTGCAATGGCTGCCCTGTTTCTGGCACTCAGGTTACCTTGTTCAAGGCAAGCTTATGTATCCCTGAACTTACTGTGCTCTGTTATTGAATCATCATTCAATCATCGCATGCCCTGAGTTGGAAGGGACCCACAAGGATCACCTATGTAGTCCAGCTCCTGGCCCTGCACAGGACAACCCCAAGAATCACACCATGTTCCTGAGAGCATTGTTTAAATGCTTCTTGAAAAATCTTCTTGAACTCCATCAGGTTTGGTGTTATAATCATGTCCCTGGGGAGCCTGTTCTGGTGCCCAACCACCCTTTGGGTGAAAAAACTTTTCCTAACCTCTCCTGATACAGATTCATATCATGGCCAGAGAGAAAAGATTGGTATTTGCCCCTCCTCTTCCCCTCTTGAGGAAGCAGTAGGTTCCTATGAGTTTTCCCTTCTGTCTACTCTTCTCTAGGCTGAGCAAACCCCAAGGTCTGTGTAGATGTTCCCATGAAAAACTAATTTCCTGACTTGGGAGAACAAAAATGGAAACCAGACTAGAACTTTTCTGAAATTTACTCCCTGGTTATATTTAGTTCTGCATTAGCTTTACAAAAACTCAGCTGAATCTGCAATTACACCCCACGACCCCTCCAAGGAAAAGAAACCAAACCAGAATCTTAAGTTATCCTTTGAAATTGCTGCCTCCTTCAAGGGTTTGGCAGGGCTAGGTCTTGCTTGTGAAATGTAACAGTCTCCCAGTGTAGGACCACTCATTTGTTACTACCCTCTCCTCCAGGACTGTGGAAGGTTTCAAATGATCAGGGAAGTCCATCAATATATGTTTTTTTTTTCTCCAGCATTAATTTCCTGTTCTCTTTTCATGTGAAAAGTCACCTGGACAAAGCACAGTAAATGATTTGCCTAGTGTGCCTTTCCACATTATTGTAAAATATAATCAGATCAGAAGCTATGCAGGGTGGATTAATACCAACCAAAAACTAAGGTTTTATGTGGAAAGCATCCAATAGAAATTTCCTTTTTCTCACCACAATTTTGTATGGGATTAAAATCGTATTCATCAGCACTTTTGCAAGTGTTTTTCACTGACATTGCAACTGATGTTTTCTCTTACTATTTTAAACAGCTTGATCAATTACCAAGCACAGTAAGTTCCCAGTAATTCCATCTGTGTTATAAGAAGGAGGGTATTTTACTAAGGTTTGGAAATTTCTGTTTACCACAGACATATGTTCAACACAGCCCTTCCAAGAATTTTGGAGCCAGAGTTGTTAATTTTCTTCTTCCTTGGATGGATGCCTGGTTCTAACTGAGGTTCTTTTGCTTGTTGCACTGCTGGTGCGTGTAAGGACTAACAGTGCTTGTACAGATTTGTGAAAAATGAAAGTTTGGAAAGGAATGAAAGGAGAGTGAGGTTTTGTCTAAGGCTGCAGTGTAGTTTGTGTCCGTGCAGCCCTCCCACCCCAGGCAGGTGACACACAAGAAGGCTTCCCTGTCTAGTTCATCCCAAGCAGTGCTATTCTCTGCAGACCATCCTTTAGCATGGGCATTAGTGCATTGCTTGTGATGAACAAGGATTTCAGAACTGATACTGTAATGTGTGCAAAGCTCAGCATGTATCTGTTTTGCAAGGCCTGGAACACAGCAGCTGACTTTGAATTCTGACTGGCGATTGAGTGTTATAAAATGGAGTGAACAGAAAACACATTCCCACTGTGTAACACTGGCCCATTTGTTATTTTTCCAGTTGAAGTACCTTTTGTGCCTCAACTCTGGCTCTTGCCAGCCTCCCTGAGCTCTCCTGAGCATTTGCACTTGCACTCTTATTTCTAACATCCTGTGCAGGATCTAGTCAGCCCAGATAGACAGTTTTTTAGTTTCCAAAATCCACACATGGCTGGTCACCACAGTGACCATACTTGATAGCAAAGAAAACAACTCTCAGATAAGGGGGTTTGCCTAACCCAAGTCACAACCCACACCGCCCTCAGCATGCTGTGTCTTCTCCCAGGTAAAAAATGATGCCAAAGGGTAAATGATACTACTGGAGCCCAGAATTTCCTTCACTTACTCTGAATCTTTCTCACACAGGCGATCCTTATACCAGTGACATAACTTTAAGGACATGTTGTGTGAGGACAGATGGTGGTATTAAGTGATGAATGAAGGTAGTCTTGATTGTTTTCTAGAAACTCTGTCAAGAGATTCCTGTCTTATTTCTGGGGCAAATCCCCAAAGCTGGATTATACGAACACTCTCTCTCTCTCCTGTCCAAGAAACTCTATGTTCCCCTCCAACAATGTTCCCATGTCACTCCTTTGCCCTGCAGGTGCTGTTTGCAGCAGCTAAGGCCAAGCTCAAATTTGTATTTAAACTAAGCTGTGACTTTAAGTCCTGACCCAGTATTCATAGCCTCACTATATACAATCCCACAGTGCTCTTTCTAGGCATTAAGTTTCCATAAGAGTAAAATCCTGGCATGAAAAGACTTAATGATGTAGAAAAGACAGCATAACCTAATAGAAGGAAGCACTGGTCATAATGAATAGCAGCTCAAACAGATTCTAGAGTAACTCTGAGAACATATTCTCCATATACTGAATGTGCAGAAATCTCCATCAGTTGCCATCACACCACCCCCTACAGCAACACCCACTGCAATTCCTGTACCTGGTTTTGTGCTAATAAGTAATACAGTTGCTGTATCATCTCTTTCAGACCTTGGGAAACCTTGCTCATCTTTCAGGTGTGGATAGAATAGCAAGGAGAAGAGAATATAATGGTAACTGGGATAGGAGCATCAAATCCATAAGCAGTTTATTGTTTTCTGGTGTTATACATGCAAATGGGAACTCAAGCTCTTGATCAGTAGTTGTAAGCCAGAAGGAAAATGCTCGGGGATCATAGGATCACAGAATCATTTAGGCTGAAAAAGACTTCCGAGATCATCAAGTCCAACCTTTAATTGATCACCACCTTGCCAACTCAACCATGGCAGTAAATGCCACATCCAGTCATTTCTTGAACTCTTCCAGGGATGGTGACCCTAGCAGTTCCCTGGGCAGTCCATTCCACTGCTTGGCCACCCTTTCCACGAAGAAATTCTTCCTGAAGTCCAAGGTGAAGCTTCCCTGGCACAGCTTAAGGTCATGTCCTCTTGTCCTGCCACTGGTTGCCTCAGAGAAGAGATTGACCCCCACCTGGCTGCATGCTCCTTCCAGGTAGTTGAGGAGTGATAAGGTCTCCCTGCAGTCTCTTTTTCTTCAGGGATGGAAGCAGTCAAAGACCAATGCAAACCAGGCCTGGCTCCTGGTCTGGCCTAGGGAGCCAGGCTGGATTCAGCACTTGGATCCAAAGCCTTATGTATCTTCAAACCACAATACGGGACAGCAGTCTGCAAGCTGAGGTCAGAACAGTCTTGCTACTTCAAAACCACCACACATTATGTTATGGCCCTGTGCCCCATGCTGACATCCAGAAAAAAATGGGGTCTCCATAAAATTGAAAGAGAAGGGGTTAAAAGGAGATGCATCATCATTTGTATCCTTTTCATCCCCATTGCTGTCTTGATCTAAAGCTGGTCCAAACTAGGCGGCCTGCAGACCACTCTCATTTACCTGCTAGTAGCCCTTCAGGCTATTCTGCAAGCTTGTGTTGGGGCACAGACACCCCATAATTCTGTATTGTCTGCCCCACACCATGCCCCATTGTTTTATACCTCTGTAGAATTTACAAGTCTGTAGCTGTAGCTTTGGATCTGGAGTCAGGAGGAACAAGCCCTGTGTGTCTTTAAGACAGCCACTGTACCATTATTCTCTTGAACCCCTGAAAGTCAGAGGCAAAGCCCAACCCTCCTCCACAGGTGCTTTGTTTTGCATTCTCCTTTTCTACCCTATAAAGGTGAGGTAATAGGTCAAGAACAGCACAGAGTGATGTCCTGCCTCTAAGGAGGATAAAACTAGACTGGAGATGGCCACCTGACTACCAGAAAGTGAAGGGGCAGGATTTATCTTCCCCCTTTGGAGGCTGACCCCCACCATGGGGGCAGCCATGAAGGCATCTCACTGGCACAGGTTCCCCCCCATCCTGGACCCCAGCTCTTCACCCCAGGAGCACCCACCAGGAGTGCATCAGTTCTGTCCCCAGTGGCAGGCCACTCTGTGGCAAAATCCCAAGCCCTGTGCTTCAGGCACAGTCAGAGGTTGTTTTTTTGATTGCCTTATTTTCTTTTTAATCTAAACACCGCAGGGTTAGCAAAGTATTGACTCACAGAGCACACAGAGGTTGCTGTAAAAATAGCTGGGTGATGCCAAGTCCCTGCAGGGCTGTTGTCAAAATGTTAGGCACCATGAAACTTCTCAGCACAGCAGCCTGCCCACCTCCCTGTAGAATAAGTGATAGTCCAAAACAATTTGATTGGTTGGTAAGAAAGACACTTATCAGTCAATTCACATACAAAAGTTCATACAGTTCATCAACTTCATCACATCAGGACAGTTTACCATGGGTGAAGAAAATCAATACCCCTGACCAACTGATATGTGGCCCAAGGTGGGTCTGGCTTTCAGACTCCCCATAGGTGCAGCATACAGTGTATAGAGGGTCGAGTATCCCAGGAATGGATCCCAAACTGCCAGCAAGCCAAGGAAAGTATCTCTGTGAAATCACCCAAGGTGAACTTGGGGACAGAGAGACAGGAGCCTTGTTTGGCTGTTCCACAGAGGCAGCTTTTATTGTCCAGCAGCTCCTGTGAAGGGGAGGCCAGGGACAATGCTCCCTCCTGAGGGGCTGAAACAGGGGGCTTTTATGGGAAAGGCAGGGAGTGGGGTAGAAACCAACTAGCCAATGGGGTACAGGCTATTGCCATACAGAAACAAGGCATGCTGGGGTGGTTCACTTTGTCACCACGACCCCGAGGAAGGTTGCTTATCTCTGTGAAAAAGAGATAAAAAGATCTGCTTATCTCTGGGGAAAGTCTTTTTGTCCTCAGGCCTCTCTCCTCCAAGGGAGTGCAGAGGGCTCTCGTTCAAAGGGCTCACAACCCTCCACATCACCACATTCTCCTTGGACGTTGAAATTTTGGGGGAAAACAGTCTTATTATCTGAAAGAAAAAGATAATAAGCTACAAAACTGCTGATTGCTGTAAGGACTCATCCTCCTCTGGTGGACTTGAGTTTCTCCCATTTAGTTGCAGAGATAGGCTTTCTGGAATGAAAATGACTGCAGTCCAGTATTTCACTTGTGTGATGAAAGGGGAATAAACACCTCACAGCCAGTAGCTCTTTCCAGTATTCATTCTGTCATTACTGTCCTTTCCAGTTCAGAAGGGTGAGGTCTTGTGATATAGACTGGGTGAGATTTTCCTTAAATCTCCAATATATGCTTGCTTTCCAAGTCAGAATACTTTCCAAATTTTACATGTTATCCCCTACCT
The DNA here is from genome assembly GCA_020086605.1 of Lanius collurio. Taxonomy (NCBI): domain Eukaryota; kingdom Metazoa; phylum Chordata; class Aves; order Passeriformes; family Laniidae; genus Lanius; species Lanius collurio. The sequence goes on from JACBWW010000002.1 coordinate 3,610,259, forward strand.
TTTTTTTTTTCTCTCCTTTTCTATTTTTTTATTTTTTCTTTTTCAATTTCTTTTCTTTTTTTCTTTTTCTTCTTTTCACAGTGGCAGTTAAATGTTCCTTTGATTGATGGCAGAACTCAGATTCCATCAAGGTTCAAGCCGCAAATTCCCTGTGGCAGCCAAAACCACTGAGTAAGGGAGCCCAGCTTGGAAGGATTTAGGGGAGAGCGGTTCTGGGAACTCAGATTTAGGATGCCTGGAAGATGCTGGGAATGCTGTCAAGATGTCATGTATTGTACTTTGGAGGAGGCAAGCTGGAGAATCATTGATTCTGGTGGGCAGGTGGATAAAAACAATGAAATTCTTTTACATATCAGTCTGAGATGCAATCCTAAAGCTAAGAAATGCTGTTCTAGGATCAGTTCAGACATTTTTTCGTATCATTAAAATCCATCACGTGCCTACTTTTCCCTAAGAACTGAGGATGTCTCCCTGGCAACTCTACATGGTTCTGCTGGCTGCCACACCATTCCTCAACAATATTCTCTGAAATTATACAGTGGCAGGCAGTGTGAGCAGAGAGCAGAGAAGCCCCCATCCCTACACTGAATGAATATGTGGGTCATGTCTGAAAGGATGTAACACCTGTCTTATAAGAGGAGTTGATGAGGTCAGAAGCAAACTGAAACAAAATGGGACTGTTGAAGACCGTAAGTACCTCCAGCTGTCACAGCTGCTGGAATGAAGACAAGTCCTTATGGCTTTAGGGCAAAACCTCACTCACATGTACCTTCTGCATGGAGTGGGAGGCCACATGGGTGGTGGGTGAGGGTCCTTTTGAAGCTGGCCTTTTTGGGAGCAGCCAGCACCAGCATGGCCACCAGAGCCATGCTATGGGCAAACCCTGTCTCTAGCAATCCCCACATCTTGAAAGGGAGCTGCCACTGCACAGAGTCCTCACACCCCTGTATGGCCCAGTGCAAAAAGAAAAGTTGCGGAATAGTTGGAACATTTTGATGCTCTGGTATTCCAAGGATTTCCTTTTTAGCATTTGAAATGGCATTCCCTTTTGAAAGATTTGTTATTTGAGAAGAAAAAACATTTGGAAATATTTTTAAAAGGTCAAAATCAAAATAACGATTTAGAAAATAGAGAATCCAGTCACTCAGTGTGAAATGTTCATTTCCTTTGGAATTGTTACGTATAATTTTTCTTTTTTTCCAAGACTTCAACATTTCTTCTTTTCTGGTCAGAAAAGAATGTCAGATCCTGACAGTCCTCGTGGGGCTGGAGGAGCCTCTCCTGCCCAGCCCTCGTGTGCACACATCATTCATATCAGGCATTGGCCCTGGGACCATAAGCCAGTTGAGCAATTTGCTTCCAAAAGGAAACCACCACCAGAGCTGAAAAAGATGCTGAGAACAAAAGTTATTGTTTAATGTCTTAAAGAAAATCAGTGTTGAAAACAGCTTCCACTCTATGCCATTTCCTACAGCTTTGTCATTTGAAAACAAAGATTCTTTTCTCTCTCTCTTTCACAGGCTTGACCTAAAGCTTATCTTTCTCACAGTTATGTGTCACCTGAATTGTACCAATTTTACACTTCCTCTCTGACTCTGCTTGTTGGGGCCACAGAGCAGGGACACATTTGTTAGTCACTTTCTAAAGCACAGCATGCTACTGCTCCCTGATGCAGGCACTATACCAGTAGAGATAATAAACAAAGGGGAACATGCCAAGCCATACAAGAGTTAGAACTTTGAAGTATTCTCTCTCTGTTTTTCTCATTGAAATTTTAATGTAGTTATTTAGAAGTTAATATATTTCACCCTTGCTGCTCACTGAATATCCTCAACTCCGTAGAGATGTAGAGCTGCTGAACACACTTGAAGCAAGGAGAAATTGATTGCCAAACAGATGCAGAACATTACTATTAATTTCTTGGTCTTCATCATTCCCCTCAAGTAAATAAAAAAAATCAAATCATTAAAGTCTGAAACTGGTAACAAATCTTATGGCATTTGGAATCTGAAATAAAAGAGAAAGCCTGTGTCTGCAATCATCCAGCAATTTGTCCTTTAGCCTAAATATGTTTGTTGTCCTTGGCATTATTTTTAAGACATCTCCATTTCAAAAGTGATCCTCTGACAAGTGGGGATTTCTAAGGTATTGGTGGTGCCCTCTCTCTGACCCTGTGGAGGCAACAGTCTGAGATATCTCTTGGTTTCCCTGACCAGGCTATTGGTAAACACAGGCTTAATTACCCTGCCTCTAATCTCACTGTGCATCTCATACACCCAACGTGATGAAGCCACGACAAATATTTTTGTCCTAGCACAGTGCAGGTTACACAATGAAGAAACCTGAATATTAGAGGTGCTGCCAGGAAGAATTTTGGCTTTGCAGACCCCATGCATTCACCTTCACTCCCTTGCCTAAATATAGGTGTCTAAGGATAGACACCCTGTGGGGCTGGGGGGTAAAACACCAGACCTGCGGATGACCCACAGCTTCCCATGATCATGTCTAGAGACCACACAAGATACACCATTGCACTTAGGGAGAGACCTGTGTTTAGGCATCTGAGTCCTACCTCTAGGAAGCTGCAGGCACCAACACTCAGGTGTTTGCCTAGAGCTACATCCCTCCCTCACTTCAGGGTGAGATGAGTCTTTCCACAAGACCTGTCAATTTCTTTTCTTTGACTGTGTAGGAAATCCACCCAGCTGTGCTGCAGGTGCTGGAGACCCCCTGTCTAGGAGAGCACTGTGACCTCCACAGAGGCAAACATTGAGGGGCTCTTCACGTTTGCTTAGCAAAATTCTTTGGAAGTATTGACGTCTTTCCAAGGAAATGTTTTATCCATTTAAGGTGGGGAGAACAGAGGGAAATGATTTTGTTTGTTCTGAAATAAATATCAGGTTGACAAATTTCTTTAACACTGACTAGAACACATTTCTTTCCTATTTCAGTTTTGAAGTCTACTAAAAACTTTATGATTGCATATTCATTTCTCACAGTGATGTAAAAGGCAAGCAGTGATGCTGAAACCTCATCCAGCCAAAAATTATGGAAAGTATCCTATGAAAAACAGTAAGGGCAAGATTTTACCCCTATTTTTTATCATCAAAATATTTCCACAGATTTTAGTTCTTCAGCATATGATGGTTAGCTGGACTAGATCAGGCACCACAGGAGAAATTCAGACAAGTTGCTCTGTGATCCTAAAGTGGGGCAGAAATACCCTCAAATGTCACATGCTTGCACCAGAATGCTACAAAGGGATTTTAAAGCAATAGAGCAATTAAAAGCTGCAGGAAGCTCTCAGGAGTAGCAATGGTTCTGGAGGAGGTTGGAGGAGGGCAAGGTGAAGACATTTCTCTGTACTGTGTGAGACCGCAGCTTGAAACTCGGTGAAAGTTCGGGGCTGTGCTGCCTTTATCCAAACCAGATTTCCTAGCTTCATTCTCTGTGTGCAGGATTATTTTTTAGTTATTATTTCCGAGCTTTCCTGTTGCTGTGTGTAATCTCTCCAAGGAATGCTCAGCTCTTTTCAAAACTCTAGGCTTAATAACCAAGGTGGATTTTTGAGGAGGTCACAATTTTGTCTGCACCAACATGCGGTGTAGCACAGTTGGAATAGGTCTGGGACTGGGTTGGTGCTGAGGACCCACCTCATATCATTCATCTCTCCTCCAGCCTGGTTCAAATTCCCATTAAGATGTGGCACACGCTGCAAGCACTCCCAGGAACCCCTCTCAGCCTGGTTTCACCTGCCAGTCTGAGTTCCCTGAGGCCAGTCTGCAGTACAAATCTCTGCAGGTTGTGCATGGGGAAGGCAGATACTCACTTCAAAAACACACTCCTGCTGCAACTGAATGCTGGTGTCGGTACAGCCCCAGGTGTCTGTAATGCAGGGGCAGCAGAGTAACTTCCCTCTTTGCTCCCATTACAGCAGAGAGAACCACAGTGCTCCTAGGTAGAGCCACGCTGCTCAGGAAGTGTCAGTGGCACCAGAAGTGAAATAAGCCTGCAGGGCTGGACGTGGCTGCTAGTAGGACATTAATTATATGCAGCTCCAACTATTTTTTTCCACAAGCCACAGCAAACCATGCTGATCTAACATATCCAGAACACCTGGGAGTACAGAAATTACTGTGTAGGAAGTGCTTAACAATTAGTTAAACATTAAGCTGTCATTGTTAAGAAAGGGAGAGGGAGAAAGGTCCTTTCCAGTAACCTCTCCCAAATCAATGCTAACAAACTGAGCTAGAAAAAATGCAATAGTTCAGCTTGCGCTCAGGTGCTGAGAGCTACCTGTTGGGATGTGAGTAACACCTGCCAGGATGCTTGCAGTTCATCCAGCCTGTAAAAACATAAATCACATAGTCTCTGGACTAAACTTGAAAGGAGTCAGTAGTTCAGGCTCATTTTAATTGTAATTTATATGATTATTCCTGCTTGGAGAAGCAGGCACAAAAGAGGGAACACACTGCAGCGCTGTCCTCTCTGTGATCACTGACCCATCTCTAGCCCTACAGGGATGACAGATGCAGTTTGTTCAGTGGAAGATGGAGCTGTCATGCGAGAGCCCAGTGCTGGCCAAATGCAGCACTGTCAGCACTTAGGGACAAGTTTGCCATCTTTGAGGGCAATTCCTGCAGTGCTTGGTGTTCTGCTTGCCCTCTAACTTCTGAAATCAAAGTAGCAGAAGTGTATCAGAGGTATTCCATTTCTTGAGCCCAGCTTTTGCAATCTCATGGGAAACATTGTGAGAGCAAAATGCTCCAATTCAAGAATGGAAATGAAGATAACTCTAAATTCGTTGTTTAAAAAAAATGTTTAATTTTATACAACTGTCTTTGGGGTGAAAAGTAGACTAATACTTGGTGATTTTGTATGAGCTGCAATATTTAAATAGCACACTCTAAGGGCTATCTAAGCTCTTCTCTCTTTCCAATCTCTCTTCTAAATTAAGTCAGCACCTCCTATATGCTTGTGGTCTCCTTCTCCAGGAATGGATTCTCATTCCTGAAAAGAATACTTATCTTGAATGACCCGAAACCTTTTCCAAGATCCATAAAGATACAGTTCCTCTATTTAAGTTGGAAATTTCTTAAATACAAATGTTTCATGATCAGATCCTGCAAATGCCCATAAGTAAATAAATCATAGAATCGTGGGATATGTTGAGTTGGAAGGGACCCAGAAGGATCATCAAGTTCAACTCCCAGCCCTACACAGGACACCCCAAGAACCACACCATGCCTGGTCCTGTCCATTTCCTCGGGTCCTGTCACTGGTCACGAGAGTGAAGAGATCAGTACCTGCTCCTCAAGTTCACTCGTGAGGATGCTAAAGACCACAGTGAGGTCTCCCCTCAGTTTTTTTCTTCTCCAGACTGAACAAACCAAGTGACCTCAGACACTCCTCATACAGCTTCCTCCTTCTTGCCTTTCTTGAAAATCAGGACAATGTACACCAGCTTCCAATCAGCTGGGACCTCTTCGGATTCCCAAGACCACTCAGAAATTACCTGTGGAAGTTGCTTACTTGCATAAGTGTATCAGAAATGGGTCACCTAAAAGGATATTTTTAGCAATGGTCAGCAAAATGCTGGTTCTACTTACATAAACTTTGTGGATCAAAAATGCCTAGTTGAAAAAACAAGTAGTAAGAAAGTGGAAAGAATTGTAACACTTGTACTATTAGTCAGACCCCTGAAGAGAAAGCGCATCATGAAGAAGGAAAAAACACTGGAAATTAAATTAACCAAACTTTGCTGAAATTGCAATCTGTTGTTGCAGATGGAAAGAATATGATACATTACCAGAAATGGCCAACCTTTCTAGGTCCATTGAAGTCAAACCTTCAGCAGATCTGTAACTTCAATCTTCTTGTTTTCTGAAATGTAGCATGTCACTGCTCCAGGCTTCTGATCACAGTAAAGCCACTGTCCTGCTGGCTGGTGGCATCAGTCCCCCCAAGCCTCCAGGATCCTGTAGGCAGCTGACCTCAAGCCCATGAAAGTGTTTCACAAGCAGCACCATGACCGGAAGTGCAAAGTACATGAAGAAGGAGTCACAGATCTAAACAGTCATAGCAGCTTGGTGAAGGAATACAGACATTTTCCTTTGGCTCTCACTAGCCTCATAAAGCCAGCATTTCACCACCTCTTTGAATTTCTGCATCAGTTTTGTACTTGCAATGCTGGATACAGCTCCACTATAAGCAGGGACTCTGTACAGTCATGAAGCTTGGTACATGACACACTTGCAAGGGAGCATGGGGCCTCACAATGCAGAGCTTTCAGGGAAACCTAGGGGTGGTGCAGGTCCCTTAAGTCCCAGAAAACTCATGGCTAGTGTTTTGTGCACCAGTCACACAAATATGTAGGAAAGTTGTTGAGCACTTAAAGATTCAGGCTGACAGCACCATGGCCTTTGGTCTTGTGCTAGGCAGGGAAGAGGTGCCTGCCCAGAAAGGTCTTGGTGTAGGGCTGGGAGGAGGATTTAGTTGTGTGAATCAGATAAACAGCAGTTCCCTCTACATTAATCCCTTGAAGTTTTAGTATTTAGCAGTTTACAGATTCACTGGGTTTTGTGGTTCAAGGTATTTTAGCTATTTTTTTGAATTGGTTTCTGCATCCCCCTCTTGCTCTTCTCCTTAGCTCACAATGGGAGAAAAAGCCCAACTACTGAGGCTGAAAGCTGTTTACTTTGATCCAAATTCTACTCTTAGGTCTGCCAGGATAAAATTAGTGACTAATTTAACCATGAGCAAAATCAGGACTGTTCTCTTGTCCTTGCTGTCCAAAGGCAGCAGAGAAGGCTAGGAGCTCCCTGGGCTGTGTGAGCAGAAGCACAGCCAGCACAGCACAGAAGTGACTGCTATTTCCACTCAACACTCAATAGACCACATGCAGAATATTGTGTGGAATTTTAAACCTCCCAATACTAGGAACACATCAATAAACTGGAGAAATTTCAGTGGAAGGCCACCAGTATGGTCAGGACTAAAGCACTTGCTTTGTGAGTAGAAGATGAGGCACCTGGGTTTGCTCAGCCTGCAGAAGAGAGTTTCAGTGAGACCTGAGAGCAGCCCCACCCCCATGCCTTCTAGACTAATTTGTGAAGGAAGGCATGAGTGAACAGGTTGGCCAGGGAATAGCTGTGGTCTTTTGCCTGTCTTATGGTCCCCAGCTGTCTGACTTCCCTCCATCCTCATGCCATTCCATTACTGGACATCATTAAGGGACCTGCCCCGCCAGAGTGGTTGGGTCTACTTGGCTCTCAGCAAGAAACATGTTCCTCACCCCTGCTCTAAAGAAAACAACACATTTCAAAAGTGTTCAAATAGCTCAGTGTTTTCTTGACAAAAGAGGCTTAATTCAGACCAAGTCTTCGTAAACACTGGATCATAGTGAGATTCAATAGAGTTGGGGGTGCTGGGGCTCTTTTGGTGATTGCTGCACTCCACAAATTTCTAATGGGCTTGTTACAGTACCTTGAAGTGCCAAAGAGCATATTTAATGTGGGTCTACATTTCAATGGAATTCTAGTTTCAGCATTGTTGCGAGGTGTTTGGAACCATGATAGTGTGCCCCAGCCAAACCATCTGTAGCTATGCCTATTGGAGCCCTCAGAGTGAGACCAGGCTGGAATTACCTTCACCAGCTTCACCTGACCGTCCATCTTCAGCTGCAGCAGATCAGCTCCTGGAGGGTTTTTAAGTCCAGTCAGAAGGCTCAGTCAGGAGAGAAAGAAGAAGAGAAAAAGAAAGGTGGGATATGCTTGTATCTGTTCTCTGTCTTTTGGTGGCTGGCTGACTGGCTGGCTGGCTTGCTTGCTTTCCTGGACTAACTTGGCTGCTGATCACAGGATGGGTCTTGTTGGTGCCATCATCTTGACTCTGCTTGCCTGGATCTGGAGCATCAAGCACTGACAGGTACTGAAAGATAAGTTGTGCTAAATTGGGATTGGGAGAGGCTGAAAGGCTAAATACCAAGACAGCAAGGAATAGATAAAGAGGACTGTGCTGCACTGAATTGGGAACCAATCTTGTTATCTGACAAGTGTGTGCAAAGCTCTTGGACAAAGTAGAGGGACTAATCAAGTAATGTGTAATCTCATGCCTATCAGAGGCAAAACATATATGTACTGCATTATGGATAAGTTAGTAAAACGTGTAGGTACTGTGTTGGGTAAAAATAGAGTAAAGTGTATAAGTAGAGCAACATGTATAAACAGTATAAGATAGTGAGTAAGATGTGTAAGTAAGTGAACAGTATAGGTTATGTATAAGTTGGTAGAATATATAAGTAAGCTAACCACACAAAAGAGGTGATAAGTAGGCATTATGTAAAAATTGGAAGATGTGTGAATTCCTGCATGATGCCCAAAGAAGTGATGCCTACTTTAGAGTGTTTTAAAGCTTCTGTGTAATCATAATGATTCGTTGTACAGAAGTGCTGAGTTCCTGCACAGCATTGTGTTTATAAAATGGAAAATGAACTACAGCTGTAGAAGCTATTTCCTACAGCAAACTTACCAGTGACTTGCAGGAGGTAAGGGAGGCCTGGACCTGGAATAGGATGTCTCAGTCACAGAGGAAAGGGATGTGGCTTGAAAAGCCCAGTGTTAGAGCTGCCCCGTACCACCACTCTGTGTTGTACTGGTAGTACAGAGTGGACACGAACTCATCTTGGCCTTGGTCTGGATGTAACGTGTAGTAGGTACCCACCTCAGAATGTTCTAGCTCTTTAAGGGCTTTGCACTTTCTACTCTTGGCCCTTTCTCCTACTTCATACATTTGGGAGGACCATTTAAAATATGGATGAGGGAGCACTGCTCTGGCAGTGGCATTAGCAGGAGCTGTGTATTTTGGAATGTCTCCTCAGCACAGGCTAAGCAGTGAAACCACTGAAACCCCAAACCATGCTGATGACTTTTCATTTCTTGAGGGATTTTTATCCCTGTCCCCAGTATCTTGGAAATAGCAAAGCTTAGGAATGTAGAATTATTTTTCAGTGTAAGATATTAAGGACTTTGCAATGTTCTTTACAAAAAAGAAAATACTGTGATATTTCAGTGCTTTGAAAGCTTTATTGGTGGAGGGTGATGTGAAAAGAGCAAATATCGGCATATGACTAATGTGTGGATTACAAAAAGGGGAAGTATAAATTGGGTTAAATATTTTTTCTTATCTCTAGCTCACTGCACTTTTGTGCTCTTTCCAGCTCAGCAGGACTTTTAGCCAGCTCAGATGTTTCCTCAGAGACCCATAAAAGTTCCACAGCCCTGAGAAAGCCCCATAAAATAAGTAAAACCTCCCAGTGTGAAGCTCTTCCTCCCTCCACTCAGCAATTAACTCTTCTTCCTCCCACTTTCATAGGAGTTGGCTTCCCACACACTGGATGCCAAGTTTTCTGCTACTTCTTTTTCGCACCAACCTCAGGAGAAGGACAATGGATTTTTTAACCATCCTGTCCTTGGACTGCGTTATGCTCTTGTCATCTCCAGATCTTTCCTAGGACAGCTGAACTCTGCTATGGGCCTGTCCCAGTTTTACTGGCCACTGAAGGACACTCAAATCTCCTTGCTTTCAACTGCTTCTTCTATGGGGATATATCCTAACCACACCTAAATATCTTCCTCTCTCTTACTACCATCTGCACTACCAGCTTAGAGACAAACACTCTGACTACTGGAAGCAAAGACCTGGTGAAGGTCTTGGCATTTGTCAGCTCTTTTGCCTCATGTCAGGCACATAGAGAGGTTACAGCAAAACAAAGTCCATTGGTCTCAGGTAACTCACACATCTCCCTGTGACACAACCCCAGGACTGCCCTAGCTCACATCTCTCCTTCTTTGTTGTTGGCAGATCTCAAAAAGGTCTGTTTTAACACCCACATTCACCTTCTTACTTTGTTTTTTGCCCCTTTTATTTTCTGGAGGATGAGAAATCACTTCTACCCTCCATTTCCTTTTCCTGCAAATCTAGATTATAGTTCCTTACTGTCGAGCATGTTTGCTCAGAAGCCCTGGAAGCACAGTGCAGTTTGTTTTAAAGACCATTTGCAAGTGGAAAATATCAAATGTTGGTAGAGGTGCCAACATTTATTATATGGAGTTTCCCCTGTAGCTGGCTCATATGGAGTAGTCATCATACGACATTGCAAAATGCGTGTGATTGATTGACTGGCTGTTTTCAGGAACAGTAGAGTGTTCTGTAGCTGGCTCCCAGCCCCTCGACAGCTGGCTAGCTTCATAGGGACAAACTGGATAAGCAAATTCATGTGTCTGGATGTGGATACTTAAGCACTATACAAAAAGTTGACAGCTCCGGAATACAAGTCTAAATGAGCAGGACATACTCGGTTGTGGATGCACCATTCCTTGAGCACTTCCTGGAATTCAAGAGCAGGTTGAGCTGTCCATGTCAACACAGCCATTAGCTAGACTATCCACAAATCAAGGGAGCCAAATATAAACCTGGCACTGCTCTGTTGGCTCCTCTGTGGCTTTTCTGTGGGTCTGTTTCCTACCTAAGTGCAAGAACTGCAATTCAGCTGAAGGTTGACTCTTCCTGTCAAACCAGGTCTGCATATTCTGGTGTGCATTATTTCCCATTAGAGCTATTCAGATCTTGAAGGAGAACCACTTCCCAGTTCAACATCATAAAACATAAAGCAACGTAACAGTAGCCAAATAAACATTTCTCATAAAATAGGGAAACTCAGCAATAATATGCATGTAGAGAAAGCCACATCAGCTGTGTAACTAGAACAGATGCCTAGAATCAGTCAGGAAGGGGGGAAATGACAAACAGGCCCTTATGTGGCACTGTTCATTCTTTCTAAAATATTAATTTCTCTATAGTCACTTCTGGCCTCAAAGTAATGACCCTCTTTGGTGAAGCTCAGTAGAGGCATCTCTGCTGACCCATGGTGTGAGTTTGTGGTCACATCTGCTCTGCTCTCATGCCAGCACGTGGGGGCAGAAACTACAACATGAGCCTGAACAAAAGCACCCAGTTTACTGCATCTGTAAACATTTAGTTGCCCAATTTTATATACCAATTTAAATTCAAGACCTCTAAATGTTCTTCTATGGAGGTTGAAAACTGAAGTATAACTACAACTTGTCACCAATCCAGAACTGAGGCAACTAACTACTAATTAATGCCTCTTTTCTTTATAGGAAACCTGAGCTTTTCAGAAGGCAGATTTTGCATTTTCAAGAAGTGGAAAGGTCTTCTACTACAATATACAGAAGGAGGTGGGGATTAATCATCTGATCACCCAGCTCCAGACTGTCTCCTTGCAGCTGTTGGCAGCTGGCTAACCCACACCCTGACAACTCAAATGAAAGAGGAAGTTGCAGATCCAGCTGTTAGTTGAGACCCTGAAAAGGACTACAGACACATGTGTGTGAATTGTGTGTAGTCTGTACCAAAGTGCCTTTTTACAAAGTTTCTTCAGGCTCAGTGACAGCAACAGAAACAAAAGCTGGTGGTAAAGATGCAGGACTGAAAATAAGACCCCATACTGAGGGTCTTTTCCTATAACTTCCTAAACAATGCGCAAGTCTCTGCAAAGCAGTGAAACTTGGAGAAGCTCTTGACCGGATTTACTCCCATGCTGAGAGATCTCCAAGATATCTGATTCCAGTCCCGTGAAGCACCAGGAGTCAGTGGGGATTCCAAAGAGTCCCTTTTATACTTCTGTAATTGCATGAAGGATAATATTTATCAGGGATTTTCTTATTTATCAGAGATTTTTCCACTGACATTCTTGCAGTCTCCTTTCTTTGGCAGAGCAAAAACCAAGAAGACCAAATCAGCATTGCCTTGCTGTACTGCTATTGAATGAAATGTGAGGTGTTTAACACAAGGAGACCTCAGGTTTAGCTGCATGCAAGGGATGAACAAGGGAGACTTGGCAAAGTCAGCAAAACCCCAGAGGGCACTGGGCTATCCTATAGATTCTTGCCTCTTTTTCTGTTTGGAAAACAAATGTGTTGGTTTTGATGTGGCTGGTGGAAGATAACAGCTACAGAAAATGAATGCACACTGTGTAGAAGCATGCTCCCCTCCATAATAATGGTACCAACAAAAAAAGCTTTGAAGGGAGAGAGGCAAATTAGGCAATCTCACAGGTTTTGCATAACACCTATAAAAATCTCAACACTCTATATGCTGCAAATATTAACCTACACCACAACATTTTTATCTCCCAAGTGATACATTACAGAATCATTTCAAGAAAATGTTCTTCACCAGCCTGAAGCTCTTCTTTGGAGCTGCGACCTCTCAGGTGAACAGAATGTTTCTAAAAATGAAAATCTGGATGACAAGAATGGAAAGCTGCAGTTATACACCAAAATGACTGGAATACCACTCAGCACAGAGAAACTAGACACCTGTCTTGAGCAGCTTGCTTTTGCTGACAGAGAAAAGATCCCTGAACCAACATTTCCTTTGGCAGACTGTGGTCTAGCTCTTTTTGCAAAGGAAGGCAAGGCTTGGGAATCTCAGAAGTTTGAGGGATCACAAAAAGTGCATCACATTTTGATTACTCAGTTTAATTGAGCCCAAGCTGTTTGGAGTAACTGGCAGTACTAAGGGACATTCAACCTCTTGAGAGTGCTGTAGAAGGTGAACAGTGAAAGGTTTCCAAATGCTTTCAGAATTGTCCTCCTTGTAAGTATCATAATTCATCTAATAGCTACTTAATCCACTTGTTGGAAACATCAGCATATCATTAAAACTCACTAAGAATTTGCTATATACCATGTGTTGCTCCTGTTATATCCTTCAGTGCCATACATTTTTCTCCTCAGATGCAACTCAAACAGCTCTTATAAAACATTTTGTCCCTATATCTTATATGATGGCTCTTTGAAGCAATTCTCTTTTAGGTACAGGTTACTCAAGTATCTTGTGATATATTGATGTATACAGTATTATAATATACTCCATAATAAACATAAGAATTCACTAATTGTATGAATAAGTGGCATGTCAGTTTCTCTGAGCATCATGGGTTTTTTCAGGTTTCTGAACCTTTGAGCTTTTAAGGAAAAACAATCCAAGCAGATTTCTCAGCACCCATGATTCCAGAATAATTTTCAGAAAAAAAGTTCAAAAAGAAGAAACCAAAGTAGAGTTTCCTTTGTAATAAAAGATCTTAAAGTATACTTCCACTAGGGAAGCTGAGAATCCAGAAAAATAATATAACCTTAAAATATAAAATAAGAGTTGCAGCAGCAGTAAAGGTAACTGGGAAATGGTTGGTCAGCCCTGACATAACCTAGACCATTTCTGTGCAAAAAGCAAGCAGTAAAGGTAGGAATCACCAGCCTTCCCATCAGAGGAAGATTCCCCATCAACTTGAAAGTCAAGCCATACTTGTCGGCAGGATCAATTTTGAGCCTTTGCAGACTGAGGACTAGCAGAGTACCTGGTAGGAGAGCAGAGGGTCTGCAGCGTCACCACAGACACTCTGTGCAGGAGCCAGGCTGATGCAGACAAGACCACCAGCGTGCAGTTTTGCAAGGTAAAGTTTCAGAGCAGGAGAGTACCAAAAAATGAAGAATAGATGTAATAATAACACCCAGTGCTACTTGAAAAGAAGGGACAAGTCCTCATTCTGGTTGGTTACTTCTCTGTTCTGTTTAGGTTGCACTGCCTAAAGCTGGTGTTGACAACAGTATTCATTTTGTAGGTTTAGTTTTTTCTCACATTCAGTGAGAGGAAATTGTAACATACTCAGAGTGTGGAACAGTTTTCTCTTGTTTATTCATTGCTGATTATCAGCATAAACTAAAGAGACATCAGCTGACTTGTATTTATATACTCTGCTGTTTCAGTAGAGAAGACAAAAAGACATAATGTATCTGCTCTGGGCAGCCTTTCCTGTGTGTGCCCTTTAGACTGTTCTGTCTGTATGGGTCACCATGGCACAGGTTTGGGCTCTCACCCTGCCCTTCCCTGGGGAAAGGGACTCCCAGTGTCTGCCCATGGATATGTGTCAGGATGATGGGTGCCGCTCTGCAGATGTCCTCTGTCTTTCTCAAGGCTGTCCCAACCAAGAGCAGGGCAGCTGGAACACTCTGAGGAGCTATTTTGAGCAGCCCCTCCCAAGCTTATCTATGAATACTGACCTACAAGGCCACCCAAAATGATCTTCATCATGCAGTGCAACAGCATGTGTAGTCGGAGAGAAGGTGACTCGCTGGTGACTGACTCCAGCTCATGAGCTTGCCCCAAGCAAGACCTGCAAAGCAAGCACTCCTGCTCAGTAGGGACACCCATGGGCAGCCTAAGAAGGGCTCACGCAGGAGAGCTTTTGCAGCCTGGACCAGGCAAGACAGGGGCCAGCATGAAGAGAGAGATGCTGGGTGACGTGGAGAAGCAGAGAAGATCCGATCCAAGGTCACCTCCTGTGTTTTATTGCCTCAGTTTTCTTCCTGCATGATGCTACTGACCAGAGGGAAGGAGGAAATGCTGCTACAGCATGTTTTGGAGTTTGTGGCATTAATATCTGCTTATGCAGGAGACAAATGTGTGGGCAAGGCAGGTTAAACGTCTGCTAGAAGACATTAAGTGGGACAATACAGAATCATGCCCGTGGGTGCCAGGGAGGAACACCAACCTCTGAGTGATCCATTATGAAGTATTTTTGGATGTATCTTAGATCATACTAGCAAGACACAGTGCTTCAAGAAAGACTCTCCAATTACCAATGGAAGAAAGTAAGTGAAAGGGGGAAATAGAGGTTAATTGTTCAGCGGTTTAGTTTCCTGCGTTGGTTTAGCAAGCTGCAGCCTTCCCAGGGAGCGCAGTGGGGCTGCTTCGGGGGGAATGGCTATTCCGCTGTCCCGCAGCCCTTTCGGGCAGCCCCGCACTCCTGCTCCGGCTAGCTGGGCTCCGCAACACGGTGACGGTAAAGGAGGCAGAAGGGTCCCTCCGTATGGACCTCAGAGGAACCTTTATTTTATGTGACCACAAGCCGGTTCCCAGAAGCAGAGAGATCCCACAGGGTCAGGGAGCTGGGGGTTTTCTCAGGGCGTAGGGGCGGTGCACGGGCGGAGTTGGGGTATTGGAACCAATTGGGAGAACCCAAGGGTGAGGCCAGGGCTAGGGGCAGGGAAGGGGGAACAAGGTGGAAGGGGCAGACACTTAAAGAGTAATTGCCCTTAATGGTGTTGAATCAACAAAAACTTCTGGGATCTTAGCAGTTGAAAAAAACACAGCCCATATTTTTAATGATGAAGACCTTCACATAGCAAAGACCTTTGGAAGGATGGACATGTTGAAAGCAATTAGGTGGGCAGAAACACTATTGCTGTTACATTCAAAAAGAATTTGAAAGCCTCCTGGAATAGTCACTAATGCTTTTACTCCTACTGTAAGATAAACTGGTTCTTGCTGCCCAGAGCACTCGTGAGAAAATTACACTGCCTGCAACCTTAGGAAAAGTATCACCTGTAAAAGCCCAGAAGGATCACACTGTGGTTTTGTATCTGTTTCAACTTAGAACCTTCCAAAGCTTCCGAGTAGACTGCAAATTTTGTCTTGTGAGGGATGGATATCTTCCTTAGGTTTCTCTCTAAGACCTGAGAATGGACTTTACTGCTCCTGAACCAAAAGTGTGCCTTCAATAAAAGAATTTTCTTACAATGTGTTTGAAAGAAGGAATGTTCACAGAATAGAATCACAGAATATGCTGAGTTGGAACAGACCCATCAGGATCATTGAGTCCAACTCCTGGCCCTGCACAGGACATCCCCAAGAGTCACACCATGGGCCTGAGAGCATTGTCCAAATGCTTCTTGAACTCTGGCAGGCTTGGTGCTGTGACTCCTGCCCTGGGGAGCCTGTTCCAGTGCCCAACCACCCTCTGGGTGAAAAACATTTTCCCTGACATCCAACCTAAACCTCCATTCCTGCCACTCATCCCCTGCAGCATGGACTTGCTGTAAGGCCCAGCCAAACAGTATCTCCTGCCATCTAGAGGCTTCCTGCAAAACCATGAGGGTATTGCCCACACTCACGTGTGACCTGATCCTCAGGCTTGGTTGAGAGCTTCCACAAGTCACATCTGGAAAGCATGTGCAGGAACTACTCTCAATAAGAAACCAAGGCCAGAAATTCTTCATGGGAGTCTAGGAGGCTACACTCCCCTGCTTTTGCCCTCAGAGCCTCCCTCACTTCTTCACAAATGATAATGTATTATATGGGAGCCAGCTTGCAACTTCCATTTAGGAGAAAAAAAAAACCTTATTTTTTTGTTTGTTTGTTTTTAGCTGAAGATGTTTCTTTCCTCTTTATTCAGTGTTCCACACTTAGAGTCCTCTGTGCTCAGTTACAGGTTCTCCAGTACAAGAGAGATATGGACATAATGGAGAAAATACAATGAAGGGGCCATGAAGGAGCACTTCTGATATCAAACGAAAGGCTGGGAGACCTGTGACTTTTCAGTCTGGAGAAGAGAAAGCTCAGTGGACTCATATCTGATGTGGAGAGTAATAAAGATGGATCCAGGTTCTTCTCAGTGGTATCCAGTGACAGACAGAAATAAAAGGGCACAAACTCAAATACAGAAAAATTCTTTTAAATAAAAGAGAAATATATTTTTTTATTGTGGAATGGTGGTTAAACACTGACACAGGTTGCGGAGAAACTGCGGAGTTTCCATCATTAGAGATCTTTAAAATGCAGGAGGACATGGTCCTGCTATAGCTGACCTGGCTTTCAGCAGGATTGGACTAGATGTTTCTCAGTGGTCCCATCCCATCTCAGCCATTCTGTGAATTTATGATGACTTTTGTCCAATAAATAAATTCACTGTGAAAAATGTCTGAAGATTTGGTTTTTTTTGTGAAATTTTGGTTCTGGTTTTATCTGGCTGCATAATACAGTGGTTGGTATTATTCATAGACTTGTACATTTCTCCAGGTTGGAGGAACCTGAAAATCAGATCCAACACACCTGGACGTCAAAGCAAGGCCAAAATCAAAGTTAGATCAGGTTACTTATGGCCCTCTCCAGGCCAGTTACGAGCATCTTCAGGGACGGACTTTTCCCTGCCTCTCTGGGCTGCTGTGCCTGTATTTGATAAGTTTGATGATACACACATTTTCTTAATACTTCTTGGAATTTCTTGTGTTGCAGTCTGTGTCCATTGCCCTTCAGCCTTTCAGTGTGTGTATTGCTCACAGAAGTGTGGGTCCATCTTCTTTATGATCCCATTAGGCCATGTGAGATATCAAATCACTGCCAGCCAAGCCTTCCCTTCCTAAGTCTGAACAAACCAAGTGCTCAGCCTTTCCCTGTATGTCCTATGCACCAGTCCCCTAAACATCGTGGTCCCCCTCTCACTGATGTTCTCCAGCTGGCTTTGTACAGGAGGGCAGAAGATACTCCATGTGCAGGCTCTCCTCTGCCGAAAAGAGAAGTACATCCCTGAGCCCACTGACTGTGTCCTTGCTAATGCAGCTTGGTCTGTGGCTCAGCTTCATTAATGTGAATACATGCTTCCTTGGTATGTGCCATATGGAGGTTCTCCAGCTCTTCTTCTGCTGGTCAGGACATCTTTGGAGCTAGGTGACACTGGCACTGGTGACACAATTGGCCCTGAGGTGTTATGGCAGCTGTTGGTACCTGAGGACCTGGCCCACAAGCTGTCACCTTTGACACTTGACTTGCCAGTGTTGCCACCAGGATTTTTGCACTCAGCTATAATTCCGGTGTTATTTTCCCCAAGTGCTCATTCTCACCAGGGTCCTACATTTCACTCACTGTTGTGGTGCAGATGGCAGAGTGATGTGGCACAAATCCTGTGGGAGTACTTCCTGCTTTATGGGACACACAAGCACGATGAGAAAGGGAGCAGCAGTACAAGGCATGTCTTTGTTTTTAAATGTTACCAGCTAAGGGCCCTCAGGCAGGCTGGCATGACTCTCTGGGTGGGACTTTATAAACATCCATGGATGCCAGTTTTGCCTTAGGAAGCAGAGCTGTACTACTGCCACATTGACCTCATTCCCTTCTGCATTTACCTCTTTCTCTTCTGCCAGAAGACAGTTCTTCACTTGAATAACATCTATCTGCCTGGTGAGAAAAGAGGACATGGATTCTGAGGACAGAAAACTGTATAGTTCCTTGTAGAGAGGAACTGCAAGGATCTTTTCACATTGTTCAGAGGGTTGGGTTACCTCCCACGAAGGCCTTCTATTATCTTCCCAAGTGACACTCAGTGCTTCCTTCATCACCAAAGAGTTCCTCTGTTCACATGCTGGGTCCACATGCAGGGCTTTGGCTACCCCTGAGAACCACTGGCATTTGTCACACATTGGCAATCGTTCCTGCTGCCTTAGAGGCAGAAAGCCCAATTCTCACAAAAATATGGTACAGTGATCAGAGATTACCATCTGGAACTGACCAGGCCAGACAATGCTTTGAACAGCTTGCTTGTCTTTTCGTCCCCACCCCTTCCTCCGTTGTGTTTTCATCCCTTTCTTTTTCAACTCTGTACAATTCCCCACCAGGCAGGGCCCTGGCATCCCTCCACCCCTGAGAGACTCGGACCGGAGGCGATTCAGGCCCAAGCTGTGTGAATTTTCTCTGTGGGGATCCTTCTTCTCCTCCATCCTGTTCCCTCAAGGTCACTTAGACAAGAAAGCAGGGGTGGTGCAACACCCCTCAGAGCCTCTGAAGGGACACGGCATTCTCTGAGCTGGCGCCAAGAGCTTGAAAACCAGATGCAGATGTGGTGTTGCTATTAAGAGGGGCATGGGAGGAGAGCTGAGAGAGGAAAAGACCCGTTCTTCTCCCATTAGCACTAAGCAAAGTTGTACGACACTCCCTGATAAGCAGGGCAGCCACAAAGCTGTACAGCTGCTTCAGTTGAGAGGAGGTTTACCCCCAAGTGGGTATGCTGCTTCTCCTCTGGTGCCACGGCATGACCAGCGTGTCATGGGGACAGCACGGACATAGGGAAGGAAAGGGGAGGGCAACCCATTGTCCAGGACACTGACAGGGCCTTGGAGAGAGGATCTGGATGGGACATGGCTTTCCTGACCCACATGGATTTTGGTCACTTCTGTAATCCCACCACCTCTTAGATGAACAAAGAGCAAGATCAGCCTCATCTCTTCAAGAAATTGCCTGCTATCACATTAATGTTTACCCTACATACGGGGCAAAGGATGCAAATGTGTAAATCAGATCACCTCATACAGCACAGAGGACTTACCCAGACCTCAAAGTGAAGGCAACAGACTGTATACCACTGTACTTCACGTGTTTCCCTGCTGGGCCCCACTACTGACTCTGCCCTGGCTGGTTTAGCCTCAGAGAAGATTCACACTGGAGGGGAAGAGTGCACAACAGCCTCTACCCCCGCCCCAGCAACCCCAGTTCCTCCTCAGCTGAGGCTGCAGAAAAAACTACTGTATCAGATTTTCACCCATAATGATATCTCTGAATGGGACTGTCCCACCCCAAAGGTATTTTCATCAGAGAATGAAAGAACTATGTCTCTGCAGATGAAAAAAACAGATTTTTTCTGTGTTCTCTGAAGTTAAAATGCAGCTCTTCTGCAAAGATGCTCTCTGGACAGTCATCCCAGCCTGTATTGCCACAAGGACCAACATGGGGGACTTTTCACTCCCCTTTGCTGAACTGCATGAGTTTCTTGACATTTCATTTCTCCAGCCTGTAAAAGTCCCTCTGTTGAGCAGCTCTGCCCTCAGCAAACTGCGCCACAGCCCCAGTTTAGTATCAGTGGCAAACTTGCTGATGGTGCACTCCATCCATGCATTCCATCCCATTGTCCAGGTTATTAGACCATACTGGACCCAGTACTGGCCCCTGGGAGTGGCACTTGCAACCAGCTGTCATTTAGACTTTGCACTATTTTTGATCACAACCCTTTGAGCCTCACAACACAGTTAATTTCACATCCACCTTAAAGACCAAGTCTCCAGGCCATGTTCCACCAGTTTCATTACAAGCGGACATTGGGAGACCATGCCAAATGCTTTACAGAGGCCAATGACATTTCCTTTTCTCCCCTGTGCACAGAGGCAGTCATTTCAACAAAGAACATGATCAGGCTGGTCAGGCATGATTTGCTCTTGGTAACTCCATGCTAGCTGCTAACCATCTTCAAAAGGGAACAACACATTCACATACTTCCAGTCCCTTACAAAAAGCTGACACTTACTCTTGTCCCAAGGAGGACTTTTTGAAAGCTAACAATTTGTCACAGATTACTTGACACAGATGACCAGAAAGGATGAAATAGAAATGGAACCATGTATCATAGGTTTATTAGGGAAAAAAAGTATACTTCAAGACCATATATTTGGCACTGTACTGAAGCAAAAATATGTGAGGAAAAATTAAAATGTTAAAACCCAAATCACCATGAAAAAGAAAAATCTCTTTTCATCACTTCAGTTCCCTTTTTTGCCCCCATACAATTTAAAATAACTACAGGAAGCAACTCAAGAGGTGTTAGACCTACACTACATGTAAGCTGGAACAAGAGAGAGATGGACCAGAGAATGGATCTGTCCCCCAGGTTACTGCTACTCTCCCAGGCTGCCGGAACAGCTGGGTCTTACTAACATGAGCAAAGCTTGTCGAGATGTTACTGTAAAACGTTAAGACTATGAATGGTACTGAAGAAACCCATTAATGCTTCATTGCCCAGAAGGACAACAAAAATTATACATTATTGCAAGCTTCCAAATGCCTTCTAAAAAATAATCATTATATCTTCTCATTCATGTAAGTTTCTGCTTTCTGGTCTGTTTGGAAGAGATGTTGGTAGTATTTAAAAAGAAATGTATCCCAATTTGTCCCCATAGTCAAATGAGCCCCTGCTAGTTGACTCCTGTATTGGTGGCTTGGGCTTCTTTTTGGAGAGCAAATAAGTTAAGAGAAGTTTCTAATTTCCAAATGACTCATCCTATGCCTCTGCACAGTAACGTGAAAGATACCAACAAGGAATAAATAACGTACAAAATAAGACGGATTGACGGAAGGTTGCACTAAAACTTTTAAATAGTGAAGGACAGAAAGCTTAACTGATGCTGATGAACTGCTGTGTATGTGTTTTTGCTGGACTATACAGTGCCACTCTAACATGGATAGAGGGGGAGAATCCCATTGAATATCCAGTCCAAAGGCTGCCAAGGTAGTGGGACACAGGTCTTTTATCAGTAATTCAAATGTTACATCAACAGTACTCACAAGATGAATACAGCTCTTTCCTTGGTTAATATATTGTGCATAGCAATATTTCAAAGAATTAACAGCACCTTTTACATAAAAATTCCAAACATATTTATCTAGTGAACAAGAACATCTCAGCATCTCTAAGAAGTATTTCTGCAGATGTACAGTACTGTATTTATATAGATATAGATACAGATATATCTCAAAGTGAATTTACACTGTGACCTGGTGATTAGTCCAGCAGTGGGTGAACCCACAGGATAAGTCTTCAGGAGAATATACTGCCTTTGGTGGGTGGCCAGTTACATGGCATGATTGCATAGGGGAGCCCCATCGGGCAGCAAAAGACAGTTTAGCATCCCATTAAGCAAGCACAGCATGCTTAGGTCGTTCCTGTAAGATATAATAAACTTCCAAATTTTCATGGCTAATACAGTTCTAATTTTCACAGGTTGCACACATTGCAACCTTCTCTCTGCGCCTTAAAGACACAGAGGAGGAAGGTAGGACACCAAACTTGTATCTTATCCCTGCTTCCAAGCAGAAATCGAGTAGCACCACAGATTTAGGCTGGTAAAGGGTGTCCATGTGTGTCTTCACACGGGTTTCTTGAGCAGCTGGTCTTCACTGGTTTGCCCCATTTATCTTTTTTTTTTTTTTCTCTTCCAAATCAGTTGCTCACAGTCCTCTGGTAGAAATAATTTGAAAAGCATGGTCTACTTAAGACAGGAAAGCAGACTGCTACCATTTCCCTGGGATGGGCACACCACACTCATACCAGCCCACATAGTAGTAAGGTGTTGTGTATCCAATGCGTCCAAACGATACAGGCTCCTGGCGGTACTGGCGGTAATACCCTGTCAGGAGAAAAACAACCATTTGTATTCCAGAACAAAGACACATCAATTTAACAAAAGTAGTGGATGCAGTGAGAGTCAATCCCACAGTGCAAATGAAAATTTATGAACTGTCTGGCACGGAGTTGTATCAAAAGGGTATTGGCTTGCACTGGTATTTGGCTGACATCTTTCTTGAATGATCTAACTGTGGTCCTTCATATTTCTTGTAGTTTTGATTGGTTTTACTGCTCAAAATCTCTTTAACTATTGTGTAATGCTGTGGTCTGCCAAAGAGCTTCTGCAATTCACTCAAAAAAGTAGGCATATTTCAGCTGTGTTTATGAAGTTTCCAAGTCAGTTTAAATATATGAAGGGGCAAAAAATACCATCAAATCATATTATCTCACAGGGCTTAACAGACTAAAAGTCAGCTTTTCACAAAACAAAAAGGTATCATTTCATGCAGTAAATACTGAGTTAAGCCCTCCCCCTTTTAATTCATCTGCAGAAAGAATGTGACTGCTTAAAGCATTAGAAGAGGTGCAGCATTCTTGTCTGCATAGCTCGTGCATTGGAACATCTGAAACACTCATGGCTTGTGCCAATAATAAAACTTTTGTGTGCTCTCTATCTCTGTCTCCCAGACCTAGTATATACACATCTGGATTAATCATCTGTCTTCTGAGCTAAGAAGTGCAGTACTTCACAGTGATACACAAACATCAATGACTATTTCAGTTTCTTCCTGGTAACGCCACCATGCAAAGAATGTCAACACATAATTTAACCTGGAAACCACTAAAGCTAACCAAATAATTTAAACCAATAGACTTTATGAAAAGATTGGCTGACTTCTATGATTGGTTTCATTCTGTGAAGCAATCTGTCACCCTCTTGGTTATGCGAGGTGAGCAATTTGCTCACAGAAACTCCTTCAAGGTAAGAATTTTCCCTCTGAGAGGTATCTACCAGGCCAGAATGGAAGTACTGAACCTTAAGTCACTGGACATATTCCTTTGTATTTTGCATCAAATGAACTAATAGAAATCATTCACAAAAGCTGTATTTGCAAAGATGTAGCTGGTTCCTTTAGGCACATGGAAGAGGTTTTGCCCCTCGATTCAATGAGGCAGGTCTTATCAATAAGAGAAAGGTTTATTAGACCTATACAATGTTTTTGTTTGCTTGTTTTCGCATTTTGTTCCTGCATAGTATTTGCATCATATGCCCCTTTCTTTCTGTCTCTCTCTCTATGCATCCACAAGTCCTGTGGGACTTGCATAATCTGTTCTCAGCTACTGCATCAGCAGGACTCCTTGGAGAGCTGCCAGTAGCTGTGGACAGAACTCCATGCTGTGCTCTGCTCCTTACCCCTTAATCCTACAGATGGGATAACAGGCTCCTGGCCAGCATCCCACTCCCCCATTGTTGTACCTCGAATGGTGGGCAGGGCTTCAATGTACGACTGAGGTCCCGTTCTTCCATCCAGGTGTGAATCCACAAATTGGCAGTGGTCCTCACCCCTTCCCCAGCTATCCCCAATGCTGTAGAAGGTATCTAAAGCGGGATACAGACAGATTACTTAACTCAGCAATACTTATGTTTGGGATACTCTTTACTGCCAGGAAAACAGTTGTGGAAGAAAACAGGAAGAATGTTAGAGTGACACACACAGTATTACCAATGAACAAACAGCAGAAATTATGGAAGATAAATGGGTTACAGCTCAGTAAGGAACAGTCCCCATTTTGCAAGTCCATGGGCAGTGTACTACAGGTGACAGGTGGAGAGAATTTCAACTGGATTAGTTGAAATGTATCACATGAAAGTGAAAAATGCTCAGTATGTCAACACTGTTAGCTTGACTTCAGTCTCAAATGAAAATTAAAAACTGTGGAGCTCTCTCTCTCTAACAGACAAGGCTGTTTATTTCTTATTATTCAAACACTCTATTGAAACTATACCAAGGCACTACAATAGTCATTAGCATAGTCTGAAAGGACACTGAGATAATCCCATTACCCCACATCAACAATATGGAAAGTTTTTTCTCATTATCTCTCAGCCAGTGCATCTGTGTAAGAGCTACTGCTAATTCTTCTTGAGAGAAGGACTCCCACATAGTGATCACACAATTCTGCCATGTATGAAATGAAGAAAGCCAGAAAATAGGAGATGACAAGTAATCATGTAGCAGGAAATTAATCTTGGCGCCTACCTTTCAGGTCATCACTGAGGTAAATTTTGTACCTTAAGGAGTTGCAAAGAACCACTCCTACAAACTTGCGGTACCAAGTTCGTTTCACGTACTGCTTGCCAGCGCAGTCTGAGTAGGTGGGGTCATATTTAAAAGTGAAAGGGATCCAGATAGGCTCACCACCTTGGAGAAAATAATAAATCCCACAGTAGGGACAGACTTTAACAGTTTTGCAGAGGTTAACATCTAATATGTTTTACAAGACATTCTGCAGCAGATTAATGAATGACTTTTTTATATTCAGAAATAGTACTTCAAGAAAAAATACTATTAAAAAAATCTTAAAGACTTTATTAAATCCCTCTTAGGCAGTAGACAATAATAACTGTTAAAATAATTAAAATACTATTTCATGTACTGAACCACAGCTTTAAGTACAGTCTTAATTGTTTTAGTAAGACTTCTTCTCTCCTTAATATTAGACAGTTTCTTTTCATAACACAGCTTGATCTTAGGTCTGACAGTGACTTGCATTTTAAGACTAAGTATAAAACATAACCCTTTTACAGAAGAACAGATGTTAAGAACTCTGTGGTGAACAACAGCCTGTGAAGTCTATTCTTGCTATTTGGTTAAAAAGATCATATCACAAACGTACTTTTCTGTTTTGTTTCCCCAGACTACATCAAAACAGATGAGTTTCCAATAACAGACAAGTGAAACCTTTCCTGGGGAACTCTGTTCAGAGCACTGCTGCAGAGAAGACCGCTTAATTGCATTGCAAAAGACTAAATATTCCTACTGGCTTACCTAAATGTTTGCTTTTTACTAGCCAAGACAATATAATTTATTTTGAAATTGCTGTTGTGGTAATGAATACAGAATGATACAAAAATCTTCCAACGTGATAATTGCTATTTTTCTCTCTAGCTACAGCCCAAAGCCCTGTTTTTACCCTGCTATTTCCAGGTGGTTTACAAATGAGATTGAAAGTTTTTCTGTTAGTCATTCTTCTTTTCACTAGGCACGTGGACCAAATCCTGCAAACACTTCCACCTGAGAAGCAATCACTGCTCAGGAATCCTCAAGAGACTTCAGAGGACACAGAGAAACCAGACTAGCAAGCACAAAAAAACGGAGAAGGAAGGGATATACTGGACACCGTTTTCGTGAACAGTGTAGCAAAAAATCCAGAACCAACCATTTGAACTCCTTAGGAAAGCTGACAGAGCGTAATAACCATGAGGTCTTTTTTCCTGCACCTCTTCTGCGAGCACCTACTGCCTAGGGTTACCCTACCAATGTTCATGTCAGCAAGGTTAGTCCCAGCACCAGGAAATCAGATTTTCTGATTAGGGGCTCAACTAGCTCATTGCAAATTTGGAAATGCAAAGCAAGCTAAACAGCTTTGTGGCGTGTCATTTGGGTCAGTAATATATTCTTGAATTTTTAAGCATTTATGAGGGCATGATGATTTTTACAGATGAGCACCAGAACTAGAGAGAGAGAGAAACCTGACAGTGCCATTCAAGCTATGCTTAGGCAACTGAAGGACACAGATACAGAAGTAACATAGTTTACTGGTTATTACCAAGCAATTAAAGTTGTACCAGGGAAAAAGATGGGCCAAAATCAAGTGCTTATTCAAACATATTTTTACAAGATTTCTTTCCTGGAAACAGAATAAGAGGTCTTAAGACAAAAATGTTTTGTGAATTAGTCCCATTAATTACTATCTCTTCCTGTTTAAAACTGTACCTAAAGTGCATGTTTAAATGTTTCTCATTCCTATATTCTAACTGTTTTGCACAGGCTTTATGCACTTCATGAATGAAACAACAGAGAAAGACTTACCAGGTGGCCTGACAATGAGGAGAGGATTGTCTAGAAAAAAAAAAAACAAATAGAAAATTTAGTATTTTGTTCCAAACCTTACAACATAAAGCATACAGAGTCAGTGATTGAACATTTTCAATAAGGTGCTTCATCCTATGATGGCATTCTTTATTGAATATTCCCATCAGCTCAAACCTTACACTTGCATTAGAAGAGTACTCTGAATTAGCAATTTCTTTATCTTATGACCTATTCCATGACTGTAATTATACCACCGAGCCTTGCATTGAGCAACCTGTTTTTGTACTTGCACCAGCTGCAAAGCCACCTTTGGCCATGACAAATCAAAGATCAGTGCCGCAAACAAAACTTTAAATTTGGTGTATTTAACATGTTAAATAAAGCTCACAAAGAAGCTGATTTTAGATGGGAGAAGTAGGCATTCAGGCCCATGTACTCACAGCAGAAAAACAATCTGCAAGATAGGGCAGAGAATCATGTAGTTGTTTAGGTTGGAAAAAGGACTTTAAGATCACAGAGTCCACGGTCAACCCAGCACTGCCAAGCCCTCCACTAAACCATGCACCTCAGTGCCACATCTACCTGTCTTTTAAATACCTTCAGGGATGGGGACTCCACAACTTCCCTGGGCAGCCTGTTCCAAAGCTTGACAGCCCTTCTCTAGAAATGTTCCAGCACCTCAAAGTCTTCCTTGTAGTGGGGGGCCCAAAACTGAACACAGAATGTGAGGTGCAACCTCACCAGTGCCGACTGCAGGGGCACAGTCACTGCCCTGGTCCTGCTGGCCACACTATTGTTGATACAGGCCAGGATGCCATTGCCTTTCTTGGCCACCTGGGCAATGTCAAATATTATGCTTGAATTAATACCTGAGCCCCTTATTCATTTAGTAAAAATCTGAATACATTATCCATCACCACTGACTTATCTTGCATTTCTGCCTCCCTTCTGTGATGATTTACTTCCACAGTTCTTAGTGGAGCTTCTGAAGTGAGCACTACGGAGTGAAGTCAAGTGAGCTAAGGCAGAGACTGCATAAACCCCACGTCATTAAAAGGGCAAAATTTGCAGGAAACAAGACCTTTCACTCAAGTAAAGACTGAAAAAATTGTCCTTTATTATTCAGTGGAGTCACTAGCCTCTGGCTTGATGGAAGCAGAAAAAGAAACGAGAGAAAAATAGCTCATTTAACCTACTATTTTTAGAAGGGGGTGTTGCTCTTGATTGTACTGTTAGCCTTGTGAAAAAGCAGTATGCCTTATCAAAAAAAAAAAGAACAGAGAACTCTGCCTGTCTGATGGAACTATTGCTTTCTGTATTTCTTCCAGAGACAACTGCTTCCAACTGTTTAGCTGTTCACAATTAGGAAACTAATTGACTAAATTTTTGGTATATCTATGAAAGACATTAAACTTCCCGTTGCTTCTGTATTGTTGAACATTAGTAGTCCTTTGTATTTGAAACCCAACTTCCTGTTCCCCTGGAACTGACTTTAACATCACTTATATTTTCATAGCGGCATTAGGAATGCTTATTATTTTTCTATCTTAACTGAAAACAAATAATTAAAGTAAAAATACCCATAATCTGAAAGCAGCAAGTCCAGAATAATTACTGGTATTGGCATGCTGGTTTCAGTCATTGTCCTGCCACATCTGTTATTATGAGTTTTGAGATGAAAATAAAAAGCAAACCATACCAGATTCTGTGATAAATGAGACTGAAGAGCTAACGGGTCCATAACCAAAGGGATTCTTTGCTTGGACTTTAAAATAATACCTGAAACAAGAAGAGAGGGGAAATAATATTAAAACAGATTCCAGTGCAATAGCTAAGTTATAAATAATACTAAAACAGGGTAAGAATCAAAGCAGAATTCCACTGTGTGTCCTTTGCATTTAAAGGAGTTGGATACTGAGCCAGAGTATGAGCTGGCTGTTACAGATAAACGTCTCCTTTTTGCAATTGCTCCCATGCATATTTTTGGAACACTTATTTATATGTCATCCCCCTTCCAAAAACCACATACAACGACATCCACTCTCTACAAGACAACTAACAGCAAAAGACTAAAAGAAAAAGTTGCAAGGAAAACAAATTCTGATCTCAGGAATAGTTTTAAACCTGATAAACTCCTATGAAAGCAGTGGTGTAAACTGCAGACTGAAATTAGATCAGATTTATATGAGATTAGAAGCTAAGATTTTAACCTTTCTGTAAAAACTCCAGCAGCATTAGGATCACAATACTTGAGTAACAGAAGAAAGCATCACATGATGTCTTATTGATTTCCCCAAAGTATTTAAATCACATGCTTAACTCAAAGCACATGACTCACCACTAGAACTCCATTCTTTGCTCGACAGAAGCAAACTTATCCTTACCCTTAGAGAAGAACACATTTAAGTACATTTTTTGTTCATTTCCAAATACAATAATTTTTAGCTGATGCCTACCCTGACAATTTTCTCCAGATTAGTGTTTTCTTATTTTCGTTTTAGTTTTGTAGCAGCCCAACAGAAACCAACTAGAATGAAAGATCACTTAAAAATTTCCAGCCCAGAATTTTTTAAATTCCTGAGTTTAGGTTTTCCTTTCTTGCCTGCTTCCTCAGCCTCATTTTTGTAAAGAAATGAATAAAAAATTAAAAATTACTCTCCCTCTGTAATATCCACATAGCATTTGGATCTTGATTTAGCCTCTCATCCAAAAGCAGACATCTCCAAAAGCTCTATGCACATAACAGGACAAGCAACGACTTGCATGGATGGTTGCCACCAAGCCCTGGATTACCTCACATGACAGTGTCCCACCTGAATGGCAGGCCTGATGTATCACAGCTGGTGAAGGGAAGTCTGCCCCATCAGAAACACCAGGCTGCTCTCCCTGGTGAAGCTCTCCCCATCCTGCACAAAAACCTGCCAGTGCTGCTCCATTTGCATGGGCGATGCTGGGCTAAGACACGATGCTCACGCTTTACCAGGCAGCAGGGAAATTCAATAGAAGCCTGTTGCAAGAACTTTGCTGGTTTTAGTCTGCCACTCAATATTTACCATATGCACTTTCCTGTACCATCAGCTGTATCTGTTCCTCTTGGATTTAACCACATAGCAGAGCCTGGAAGGCCTCTCTAGCCTAAGCACAGCTAAGCACATATGAAAATATTGACAAGAATAAACCATAGGGGACATGGCTGACTCAGCCCTTTGGCAAAGGTGATTTTTTTTTCATTAAAAAGAGTATCTTTTGTCTAGTAAGGTGAATTGCTTTGCCTTAAAATCAATCTGATTTAATGAAAATGCTGGAAAGATGTGCAAATAGTATCTTTCTTTGCCCGAAGGGTGGTAGTCACATGAACACTGGGTTTTGCCAAGAAGCAAGGTGGTTATCTCCCGGGTATGGGCCAGAGCATCTTGTTTATTCCTTAAAAATTACAGGTAGGTTGTGTAGGTGAAGTCAATGTGGAAGCTACCAGAATTGAAATATTCTGGACTTCATCCATGGCAACAGATTTACCCTGTAGGTGTGTCAGACATGGAGCACATGTATGGTCAGACCCTCTGTGGGACATGTTCCTATGTCTGCACAAGGGAGGTGTCCCCTGTCCCCCTCTGTGTCCTGCAGCTGACACCAAAAACCTACTTCACTCCTGCTTTCCGCAGCTAGCTCTGCCTTTAATTAATGCTCACAAACAACTTGTAGCTTTTTTTAAAAGACACATATGCTGTGGCAAAAAGAAAACACACTAAATAGCAGAATTTAGCAAGATTGCGCTTTTTGCTCATGCCCAGCACAATCCTCTTGTTGGCAGAACAATTTGCCTGTTTTTAACTATTGACCTGGGTTTTTTGTATAAAAGAGTGTTTAGCATGTCTGGGGAAAGAGGAGGGGGAAGGCAAAAAGCCTCCCCTGGGCTCCTCCACTTCTGGCCAATGCTGTCATGGGGCACCTGCATCCATCCACACCTTCCTCACTAGCACTTCTGTCACCTGGATCAAGACAGGGGTGAGCAGCACGAGCCTGTTCATAGGGATGGGACACAAGGCAGCAATTCCTTGCTCTGGTTCCTGAAAGAGCTGCACCAAGCCTACTTAACTGACTCAGCTCAGTGTTTGCTCTAACTGCTTCAGAAGAGCAGGAGAAAAATGTTTTCCAGACCACACCTTTTTCATAATGCTTCAAAGCACAGTGGAAAATGTGGATACCTGACTTCCCACTGCCTCCAAAGAAGTATTATCAGATACCACCTTTCATCACAGTAGCACTGAATAACCCTTTCAAAACACATGTATTCATGGTGGCCTCAAAGCATTCCCATCAGACATACAAGTGAGATGATTCCCCTCAAAACAGCAGAGAGAACAGCCCAAGAATCTTGTGCACCTATTTAAGTGGGGAAAAACATGCAGTTTTGTATCCAATGCATAATGCAGGAACTGATTACCTATGCCATCAGGACAACTGAGCATTCAGCTGTCCTGTTACATAGATAGAAGACCGTCTAGGACACGTGACAGTTTCATGTTGCCTGCCTGTCTAAAAAAAAAACAGTGATGAAGTCATGAGTACATTTTTCTTCACTAAATTGGAAAATTGATTCTTAAGCCTTTATATACACAAGAAGCCTCTCATTGTACCAGAAAGAGAGCCAGATCTCATGACTTGCTGACCTGTGATTTAAACATAGACAATGCTATGACTACTGTATTAAGAATGTCAATAAAATAATGTAGTCAGGATATACTTCTTTCTCAGACATGACAAATAAAAAAAGAAATTGCCAAAGCCATTCTAGATCCAGGAATCTGACATTTTCATTAGTCAGAATCCTTCAGCTGATAAATTTGCCAGGAAATCTCAAATCAGTATAACTTGACTGGTTTTCATCACATAAATACATGAACAAAATTTGCAATATATAATTTGATTTACACTTTTCTTAGGCAGAACCATATGAATTATTACCATTAGGCACAGAAGAATCACAACAGATGCAGTACCATTTGTTGCTCATTTTCAATACAGACAACAAAAAGGCTTTTCTTCCTAAGAATAAACTTCCTTTGAGATTTTATATACCAATTCTAGTGATATGTCAAGAAAGGATATAGTAAACTGTAGTAGAGCATTGAATATATAATACATTTTTCATTAAGGCTACATGACTAATCATTCAACATCCCTGTCATTTGGAGTAAAATTATTCTTTGATTTAATTCAAGGTGTCTCCCTTCTGCTGGAATTAAATATCTGGCACTCACAGAGCAAAGTGAGATAACCACTCAGCATGATAATAAGGGAAGCAACTTTTTTAAAAAAAATAGTTAGATGCAAATTCCTTTTTCCAGACATTCCAAAGGCATGCCTGCATAGATCCTCAGCCCTGCACTCTGTCCAGTTGCAGGCTGAGATGGCAAGATGCACCCCCATGGCAAGGGCTATAATCCTCCTCTGACAACTACACCATCCCTCCATATGGAAAACGTGTAAATCAGGGCTTGCAGGTTCACAGGTTAATGCAAAGTGTCTTCCTCCATGTAAAACGGCCCAGCTCTACATCCCTCATCAATATTTACAACAAATTTTATAATAGGCCATTGGAGCCAAGCTAGAAGAGGACATTCCAATGGAGCTGGTGGGAGGTAGGTATGTGCCACACAGGTCTACCACTTGCACAGGACAATGGTTTCATGGACATTTTAGCTCTTTTGCATGGCCCTGGTGGCACACAGAAGCCAGCTGTGGTTGATGCTGCTTGTTGGACATACCGTGGCTTTGTTTTAATGGAGATGTAGAAAGGAAACAGAAATTTTTGGTGCATCTGGCTCCCTGAAACAGAAGATCCAGGCTCTGTTTGCAATTGTAAGCCCTGAGTAAATGTTTGAGAACCTCCTATGAAATACTGTGTACAACACTGGAATTGGTAGCAGGCACTGTGGGAACAAAATATCCCCAGATGCAACAAAACCCAAGTGGACAGAGAGAAAGATTTCAGGACACATGGAGATATGATGGGGAAGGACAGTGTTTTAAATCATGAGACTATCTAGTTACTCCCATCAGGCACTGACACAGGTTTCCTAAAAATGGCAGGAAAAAGCCAAACCATGTTTAAGAAGGGGACTGAAATGTTTATGGCAAGGATTATAATGTTTCTGACTGCAGAAAACTGGATTTAGTGGTTGAGCAGATGCTGTTCAGCCCTTCGCATCATCTTCCATGACAGCTGAGAATTAAGGTTAGGGAAGGAACCTTGTCAAAACTACTGGTTTAAGGATTTAATACAGTTTAAAGTAGTTTTAGTGTTTATAATCACATATCACAAGGAAGCAGGTCCCGTGCCCATTGAAGCTGACCAGAGTTTCACTAATGGAAAAACTTCCACTTCTCAAATGGAGGTCAGATCAGGCCTCAGAAGAAAACTTATGACACAGATTAAACATAGATTTCTGTTTTGTTTGTAAAATTAGACATCAGGCAGATGTTTTCCAGGACAGCTTGAAATCTTCTCTGGTGCTGACTTCAGCCAAGATGCCAACCTGTTTCTCATACTCTGTGCATGCTGCAAAATTGCACCACCCATAGCCCCCCATGGGACACCCAGCAGCCAACAGCAACTGCTTAGAGGAAATCCAACTTATCACATATTTCTCACAAAATGAACTACCAACACAGAAACAAAATTTTTAGACTAACTTCAGCTTTCATGCCATATTTTCTTAGGCATGAGATCGTATTCCACTGGTTTGGGAGTTATTTTTAAGACAAAAGGTGTGTAATCAATTCAGTCTGTGGGTCTGGAGAATGTAAACGAGAATGGCTGATACATACAATTTCTCTGTTTTAAAGATCCCTCCTTCTCCACCACAGACCCCACATGAAGCCTTTACTGCCTTCACAGAGCATACAAAGGGGCCAATGGATTATACCATCTTCAGGAAGACGCTGGTGAAACAATATGCTTAAATAAATTGCACTGGCTTGAACGTCCCTACCATGAAACAGAACCTTAATTCGACATGACAGTCATTAGGTTAATGGAGATGCATTAATCTATAACCTTGCTGTTTCTATAAAACTCCGTTCAAATACAGACAAATTGTGACATTCTGAAGCCTGGAATTAATGTACATCTCAGCAGATGTATCACAGGTTGGCAGCTCAACTCCCACCAACCCCCCTGCACTGAGCGTAGCCAGGACAGCAGCTGCAGAAATCCCGTGAGCTTTCACTGCAACCACTCCTTCTGGTGTTCTGGAGCCCTTTAGGCATTGGGTATGAGAAGCAGAGAGTTATTTCTGGACTACAATACTGTCCTTTGGGCATCAGGAGAGGGAGACTTGACAGAAAGCCTGATAAGGTGGGGAACTTCAGCTGGAAAGTGGAAATAGCACACAAGCGAGAAATGGAGGGCCACAGCCAGGAGAAGCTGAGGTGTAAAGGCAATGTCTCCCTGGCCTGCATGGGAGACGAGGTGAGAGTGGAGGAGTGAATACTGGTGAAGGGGAAAAGGGGTGTGCACACAGAGGAGTCTGGCATGTGGAGGCAGGAACTGCTTCTAGCAGCAAGAGGAGAGCTGTTTAGGGAGTGTCCTCAAGTCACAAGGATGTAGATGTACAAACTGTCTGCAACCGCTTCCATCACAATCTAGGAACAGCATTTAGGGGATGTCAAACCCCTTCCATCTTTTTAAAACAGGTGAAACCCACAGAAAGCTGTGCCACATAACACCCTGCACAAATTTGTAACAACATTTTGTAATGAGAGCACTGGCAGATGTGGAGCATACCACTGAAGATCTACACTGTGAAGTAGTTTTGCTTTAACATACCATGAACCAGCCTTAGAGACTGTCATTTAGTTTTAGATTCTTCTCCATAATTAGCATTCTTTTGCTAATTTTCCAAGTCTTTGACATTGCAAGTGTCGTCTGCTGAACATGTCCCTTGTGCAACTGCGTAAGGAACTGCTGCTGAAGTTGCTCTGGTTCTGGCTCTCCCAAGGAGATGCTGTGTCCTCAGAACTCTCAGGTTGGAGGGAAATCTCTGGGGAGGAGAGAGGGGAGCGCACTCCCTTCTTAACACATACTGTGCTTGGATGTTTCCAGGACAGCAGGAGCAGCTGCAGGGGCAAACCTGTGTGAGTCTATGCTAAAGTCTGGAGAAGTGTCATGATGAGGTCAGAAAAAATACACCTCATCATATTTGACACCCAGTTTCTATACTGCACTGGCTTTTCATAATTTATTTATCTTATTTTACAATTTTATCTGTTAAGATTTTAGATGAAGTCCATGCTTAAACAATTTTGTTTTCTCAATCAACTGCTTTTAACCCTCAGAACCTTCCCTTCCCCCATGAAGAGTCTTGGAAAGAAAAGATACTTTGGCTGACACTGTTTCTCTCTTCTGTGCTGTCCTAGCACAAACCCTGTGTGCCTGTCCAAGCAGTCAGTCCTCAGACCTGTAGCTGACCATGAAGTAAGGCATGCTAATTCCAGCCCACATCTCTCCACTGTGTGAGCAAACACCTTCCACCAGTGCCTAGGAGACTGTAGACAGCAGCATGTGAAGGGCTTAGACCAAGGGAGCACCAAAAGAATTTCAGACTCAGAATTTGCAAGACAAGTGTGTGAGACACTGAGCATCTCTCTAAACGAGTAATTTTAATGCAGTCCCTCTGTAGCTGTTTACTTTCCCCCAGTCACCACAAATTATTGCAGTCTCATGTGAAGCATGCATTCATGTTCTGCCATTTCAGTCAGATTTTTTTCAAGATAAAGACCTAAAGCTCCTGTCAAACTGAATTCTGAGCAATTGCCACAGCCTCACTTTATACCACCAAGCCTTCTCTTCCAGCACTACACATGTGAACAGAAAGCAGAAACAGACTAGTGGGCAGCATTTCCCCAGCAGCCCTTAGGCACCAATTCTTGGCCACACATATGTTGGAATGGCCCACATCACATCAAGTCACATCACGTATATATTTAGTATACTTTCCTCCCCCAACATTTCACCTCAGTTATGCAAAAGACTAGAAAATGCATTTTAAAACAAGATTTTCTTTGTTACTTATATGTGTTCTTATATACACAAACATATATACCATGTACACACTGCCATTGGCTCCAGGGTTGATTTGGTAAAGATATCATGTTGTTGTGCAGAATGTAGAACAATCTGCTGTCCAAGAGAATGAGTAAAATCTAAATCAGATGTAAGCATTTATACCAAGACCAAGAAAAACAATTGACAATTCTCAAAATTTGTTTTACTTCCTTAATAGAGCTGAAAAGGGAGTGAATCAAATCCTTACCGTGTGTTGGGCTTCAGGTTCTCAATTGGCAAGTGAGTAGACCCTGCAGTCCTGGTTGACCACTTATTCTTTAAAAAGTCATCATAGGATGCACTGTAAACCAGATAGCCTGTAAACAAGAAAGACAAGCAGTTGGGAGGATTCTAATTATATATTAAATAAAACATATCCCTAGGTTTAAAGGGAGTAGATTAAAAGGAATAGAAAGATCTTTGAGTATTAAAGTGATTCCATGCCTAACTCTCCTGGAAAATCCCAGCCTAAAAGAATTTCCTATCATTAGCTAATAATGATAGAGCATTACATCAGAGGATGGCATCCAGTTGTGAATTCTGATTTACAACACAATGAAGGCAAAAAGATGACAGAGGCAACCCATTCACTGTTTTAAGTGATACACTGATTGTGCAGACACTAATACAGTCAGAAATATCAGAGGTTTTGGGGGGAAAAAACCCTAAAATTGTACAAATTTCTCAGAACCTTGCTTGTCAGACTGATATTTGATTAAAATTTCAGTAAAACAAGCTAAGCATTGCCTCGACCCCAGATTCCGAGATAATTGACTGTAACAATTGACATTATTTTCCTACCAAAAAAAAAAAGCAGATTAGAAGACCACCAAGCCAGAAAACCCTCCACATGCAGTCCACTCCTGTAGCCACACCGACAGCCAGGCAGGACCCAGACCAGGTCCAGCCATGCAGTCACCTCTGCTTGTAACAGACTGCAGCCAAGTGTGAAAGATGCTCCAAAGCAGGCCCCAGAGGTGGCTGCAGTGAAGCTGAGGGCACTACCTGGGGGCAGAAGGGCTCAGTCAAGCAAAGTACTATTACAGCTACCACACAGGCAGGATGTGATGCCTTCAGAACCACTGTCACAAAAACAGTGCCAAAATCTCAGGGTATCTGGACCAACATGGGCTGCTCAGTCTGGCACTGAGTGATGTCTCATTCCTCAGAAAGTAACCCACCTCCCTCAGAAAACTGCAGAGGAGTGAGAACTTCATGAGCCATCAGCTCAGTTTAAAGTAAAAATGGTCATTTAAGAAAACCTTCCCCTTCTCCACTCCCCTATCAGGACAAAACCCTCAAGTGAGTACCTGTTACCATGTCTCCTTGAGCAGGTTTGGCCCAGTCCACAATGACAAAGGAGTGACAGCCCTCAACTGCCACGACTGTGATGTTGTGAGGGGCTTTCAGGGGACGCTGATCTTTCTCTCTGAAGTCATTAGGGATGATTTCATCAAGGCTCTCCACTTGGAAATGCTCCAGGGCCTCTGTCAAGGAGCAGGGGGCTGCTGGATCCTTATTGAGATAGGTCACATAAGGAGCTAGAAAAGACAGGGAAGGGTGACACTTAGCAGTTTGAGGCATGTCAGAGTAGCACACAGGCTGGCAATTTCCTTAAGAGAGTCAAGTTTTGTGGTGCATTTTAAAATTCTTCACCTTCCAGCCTAGAGACTGCTGCCAACAAAGCCTGGCTCACAGCCAATTTGATTGATGAGCAGGAGGAATGGGATGCCAACATTCAGGTTTACTCCACACTCATAACTGCACCGAATTATGAAAAGACAGAAGGACTATCTTTGCTACAAGAGGCAGAAGAGAGCAGCCTGATTGCAGCACTCTGCACACTACCTCCAGCTGCTCTGGAAGGTGGGATGAAATGTCACCCAAATTCTGCCTTTCCACACATGGGAACACATCCCTGCCAAGACCTTCAATCATCTAAGACTTTACAGGTCTAAGCAGTCGATTCTTACACAAATATCCTGAAGCTGGAGTGAAACAACAAAAGAAACATAAAGCGTAATTCCAAGGTGAAGTCCAACCAGTTTAAAGGGATTGTTGTGGTCCCCTGGGTACTAAGGGACCAGGAGTCATGAGTCCCTGCCTTCCAGGCATGTGCTCCCAACCTGTAACTTCTATTTTTAAAAGCTTTATACTTCCTGGAATTGCACTTCAGCTCAGGAAAAGATTAAACCATCTTTTTATTGCCTTAAAAGTCACCGTAACATTCAAAGTAATGACTATAAAACTTGCTTTGGAAATGTTTATTCAGTTGCAATAATACAATTCATTGAAATGGTAATATTATTTCCCTAGTGCCTTGAAATGTTCATAAACCAACGTTCCTTGGTTTATCTTATTGGATTTCATGCCCTAAAGGAATTTTTTCCAGATCTTGCAATGAAGTTAATTTTAGCTTCTCCCACTAAATGAATCAAGAAGCACTGTCAGTGAGAGAGCTGAATAGAATCATCATGAAATTGTTTGGACAGAGAAACTCAAGATGCACTGGAAAAAGTTTTGGCATATATAAAAACAAATCTTTTACTCCAGCAGCAGAGTTCCACTCTAAGCCACATGAAGCTTGTGGATATCGGAAGGGAAGCCAAGACATGTCAAAGATGTTGCTGCATCCCATGAACTCTTTTCTGAAATGCTAGGTGAGTCAGCAGCTGACCTGACCTCAGTTCAGGTGCCAGAAATATGTAAAGGGCTGCAGGGGGTGTCACCAGCCTGGGGTAGAAGCTGGAATGCAGTGCCCTATACTCTCCAAATCCCTCTGTTCTGGGCCCCAGCTGCTTCTCTGTCAAAGAAGCAGAGCACCTGTGAAGTCAGCACTGCAACACCTACACACTTGAACGGCTCGTGTACACAGGAGACCTGGCTCATGTAATGGGGGCTCCTTCATCAAATTCCTTCTACTGAGAAAACATTCATATAGCAAAATCATATTTATCTCTACTGGATTTATTTTTTGGAAAGTTCATATCCAAAATACTATTAATTCCTTGACTTGGAAGCACACTTTGGACATGCTTGTGCAACGTGAATGAAATCATGGGAGTTGGGTAGATCAGTGTAAAAGAATCAGGTCCCCCAGAGGAAGACTGACACCCACCTGGAAACTTGCACTGCTGGAACTACTGGTGTGAAGTTAGATGCAGTTAAGCTGAACCAAGCACTGGTATAGACACTCTATAATTAACTTGCTCTCTAACTAACTTGAACTAGACCGAACACACTGAAGAACACAGAGCAGAGCACTCACACTGAAAGAGTACAACGAAGTTTGTACTGGTTCAACGAAACCATTGTGGGCCCACACACAGACATGCAAGCATTTAAGCAAGGAAAAAAGTACTGCTGTTTGGCTTTCCAAGGTGGCAATCCTTAAAAGGACCACACACAAGTCTACTGGATGTGTTTGTGCAATGGTCTCAGCTTAAGGGCTGGCCTTGCCGGAACAAGAATTCCTTGCAGCACAAGTAGTAAGCTACATAAACCAAAGGACATCCTTACCAGTGAAGCGTTTCTTCCCAGCAATATCATATTCTGACACAGGGCCAGTGCCAACAACACTGGTCTCTGGATAGACAACCTCCAATTCTGTCGTCGTAGAAGCAGTGGTGGTGGTGACGGTGGTGGTGGTGGTTGGTGGCAAAGTGCTCTCAAAAAACTCATAGTCTTCAGAGGAAACATAAGATGAAAACGTTAGCATGCTTCATCTAATTTTGGCTTAATTAGGAGAAGGGAAACATTTCTGTTGCAGTCCCAAAGGAGTGCCACACCCTGCTGCTGCACACTCTTCCCAGGCCTCTATGTTGAGGCGGGTCACACCTCAGCCTTGCAATGGTTTCTACCAAGCTGATGGACAGTGAGCACAAAGTCTTCGCCTCAGAATACTCACGTCATTGCTGATTTAGACCTCAGTCAAACAGTTAAACAGGATGACAATTAACAAATGTATTTGTAAAGCAATATCCTGAATGTGCATCTGCCACCTCCTCTCACAACCCCCAAGAGATGATGGTGCTGTAATTGAATCTCTGGCCAAAGCCCTCAGAAGCCAAAGGAAGGAGATAAGGGAGAGAAAAAAAAATGTTTTTTTTAAGAAAACCTTGTTGCAATTCTGAAGCCATAGCAGTGGTTCATATCGCTCTCAAACCCTCCTGCAACTGGAGATTTGGAGTCCAGTACTTGCCTTTTGTGGTCCCTCCAGGACCATGAAGGAAGGCAAACTGCCCCACATGAATCTCACGATGCTCAATCCTATTAAATTCAGTGCTCTTTGAAAAGCTACTGTGCTACCTGATTGGCACACAAAATGAAGGGAAAGTAGCATTTGGCATCCCTGACATGACCTCACGCAGGCTGGGGAACTCAGCTCATGCCTTTGGTTGTTTTGTGCTTAAGCTGCTAAAGTGTATGTTTTCTGCAGGTGACCTGTACCTAAGGGGAGGCCTGGCAAAAGACCTGTGCACTGAGGATATTCTGCATCCATGGACATGTAGGAAACATGGGATGTGTGTCCTGTGCAGTTTCTACTTCATCCCTTCCTGACCACATTCTAAACATCAGTCTCAGTATGAAGTGGTCAGAATTAAAAGTACAAATATCTATGTTATCTTCCACTCAGCCGCTGCACTCTCTTTCTAAATGTTTTCCTGTTGTTGGTTAGACTTAAGATCCCAGCACTACAATCACAAATAAAAAAACTTTCATGGTTCTAGAGCCATAAATTCTACTAAAAAGCTTTTTGTTAAACTGAGGTCTGTACTTACCAACTTTCATATATGGAGGTAGGAGAAGGAATTTTAGGATTAAAAGGAATAAAACATCAGATGTCACTGATGGCAGAGAGTAAATGCTCTTCCAATAATTGAGAATTTGTGTTCCCTATGCAAACTTAAATGCTGTGACTTGACGCTTCCTCTTCAGCTAAGTTTTGTATGCCCTTGATTATAATATCAAGATGGCATAACTATAACTCTGAAAAAATATTTCCCTCTTTTTCTTTCATCTGATTTTACATCTCTTTGATTTAAATTCCACATGAATTAAGCTGGTTACTTATTTCATATGTAGATGATCTCATTCAGTATGAGCACACTTAATTGTCTAAATACAGACTACCCATTAAAAAAACCCAACTCACTAAGGTATTTCAAGCTTCCAGGGCTCAAATGTTACTTGGATTTTCTATTTTAGAGAAGGTAATTGACTTTGACTGGACTGGAGTTAGAAGTTGTACCAGAGAGAGTGAATCCAGAACTGATGCAGTGTCTCTATGACACAGCTCTGAAAAGTAATTTATTTCCTCAATAGGCTCCTGTTAGATTGCAGGGCTGATAGAAAGGACCTGTTTCTATGTCCAGAACAGGTGGTTTTGCACCCTTTCTCTTCACAAGGGATGCAGAACTGTTTTCCAGCTCACCACTACTTGCTTAAGCTTCTATTTACCAATCTGCCTCCTTGAACCTAGTTCCAAAGAAAGAAGACATAGAAAAAAGCAACATGACACTTGCAATAGACTTCTACAGTTAAACAGTACCATCATCATATATCACATATGCCTCTGGAGTTGCTGTCACATCTTCCTCCAGTCCTGAGAACGTATCTATTGAAGGAGAAAGAAAAAAATGCCATAAGAATTCAATAAAATAATTCTGGAATAAAGTTTAAAATAAAAATATTTAGCCAGTTGAATTGTAAGGAAATGAGGTAACTGCCTAGTTTACAAATAACACAGTGACAGTCCACTCATCATATCTAGAATAACAGATGAGAAGCTAAGTGCAGTAGTCAGGAGTTTCGCTGGGGGAAAATGGATTCAGGGGTTCTACACAAAATAAAGAGTTCAGAAGCTCTGCCCCAGGCCCCAGCTGCTCTGGAGCAAAGGTAGGCTGCCAGCAACTGCACAGTGCTCACATCTGGATTTGACAATATTTTATAGTCTCAGAAGCAGCAAATGTGAAAACATTATATGCCAAAAATACCAACCAGGCAATTAAATATTTCTACCCAAATATTTTTGTAGAGGTATAAAAACAAACAGCCCACACAGCCATGACATTTATAGACCCTCATGCCAATAGTCTTGCAAGTAATGCAGCCCCAAAGGAATGGATTTGTAGAACGAAGTAATTAGTGCTAGATTTTCTGGAGTTTTACTCTGCATTTGCTCTACTCTGATCCTATGGAATGGCTGCCAGTTATGGATTGGGCCACATAGGTGTAATTCTGAAGCACTGCTTCTGCTTTAGCTTCATCCAACATGAATTCAGTTCAGGAAATCAGAGTAAGACTGCTCCAGGATGCAAATGAAAGCATAGCAAGGACAGATGATTATGAGGTGCACATCAAAAACATTCTCTTGATCCACCCCAAAACCCAATGCAAATGCACCAACAGACTTCCCAGATGACTATTCCTTTATGTTATCTCAGTATCTCTGCAGGACATGAATCCAGCAGCAGATACATCAACCATCAAGTACCTCATCTGTTGAATCCTGAAGGCTTTCCTCCACACTCTGAGGAAAGTGTTTCTCCACATGTTATTCAGGGAAGCCAAAGAGTACACAAAGCTCAGAACAGTCATAAAAAGCCATGCAAACAAAGCAAAGGCATTGTGCTGTGACCCGCTGCAGGTACCATCAGAAGTCTCCAATGAAATGCTGGGGCTGGGGAGTGGCCAGCGTGTGAACAAAACAAGAGAAAGATAGCTTTGATCTCAAGACACTTCACATACACTGGTAATGTTCCTTCAACACTCAATATGGAAGCAATAGTGTTATTTTTACTAAACCAGTACTGCAAACAGAGTAACATTTCAACTGCCAATGTTAATTAGATCACAAATATAATCTGATACATTTTCATTTTGCTGATTCTTTTTAGAACCAACAATTACAGTATGACTGCTTTTCTCCTCCTAAAATAATTTTCTTCTAAATACACTGTGTGGTTTAAATAACAAAATAAGCTTTAAAACACAGGAAATGGGCTTATTCTTGTCAGACATTCACATATTAGAATCTGAGACTTCCTCATGGTAGACTTCTGCAGCCACTCTTGAGGAGATGATCCCCTTGGAAGTCACTTGACTTGATCAGTCACAAAGTAGATTCTTTGCTGAATTCTGCAGATCTACCCACAACTGGCGAGCATCAACCAACATCTATAATGCATGCACTTACCTTTGACCACCTATATCCAAGAAAACAAAAGGATCAGATATACAGAAATTTGAAATCTTTCACAGGCAGATTTCAACTCATCCATGTTTGTTAGCTAGTAAGTCTTTGCTCTACCTACAAACCCAGCAAAGCCAAATTTAATTTTTTATTTTTGTACTCAATTTCTGTGTCTGTGCTTGTTTAGCATTAGCTGTGTCATGGTGACAATAAAGGTACTTCCCAACAGACCTCTCATTTTATTATTTTCTGTATATACTCCAGCTGCAGTTATTCTTGCTCCATCACCCTTCGCTGAGTAAACCCTGCCTGTAACAAATAAGGCCAAGTCTTCCTATGACCACTTGCTGCAGATTTTTGGCATCTGTAATGACAGCCTTGTTGTCTTACTTGTCTTACAAAATCCATCACTTCATCTTATCACATGTAACGTGTGGTAAAGTCTCCACCTGTTCTTTTCTTTGTGAGTTATGAATAGTTTAGTCGATTTCACTGAAAAAACACATTTGTGTGGCCAAACTCCTCCTTCAAAGTTAAAGACTGCTGAATCTAGTGAAAAACTGACAATAAATTCTGCTGGGTCCAGAATAAATCCTGCCAGAGATAAAAGAATTTGCCAAAGCTTAAGTAGAATATTTGGCGGTGGGTTTTGGCACTTGCAGCCCCATATGTTTGTGAGTAAGGCACTTAGCAACAAATATCAAGCTTTGGCAGAAAAAGTATTTCACTAAATAATGTGGAGTATTTTCTAGACTCAGATTAAAGGGAAAGACAAGATAAAAATATAATTTAATATAGTTTGGAAATGGTCAAGTGAATTGACCATTAATTGTTTTGATAATTCAAGTAGTAATTGTTTACCCTCTTGAAATATACACTTCACTTGTTAAACAATAACAGCCATCATCAAATAAATACCACAAAGATCTTCTCTTTTATAGCAAGTTCCTTTATGGAACAGGCAGGCTGTTTTGCCATGTTTATCTAATCCTGAGGCAGTTTGCTAGATTTAAAAAAAAAAAAAAAAGACTTTTCAGAGAAGCTTTTAAAATTTCCAGGTAGGGACTTATATTGCTCAAGCTATATATATACCAGGTAAGAAGCAGAAATCCAGCACCATCTTGTTCTTTCAGTCTTCCACTGTGAGGCATTTGCAGACATACTGTCAAAATGCAGTTTATGAGTTACTTAAAGGCCATTTTCATTGAACACACGGCCTGAATAAAAACTTAGTTTTCAATCATGCCTCTGTGAAGTTCAAGGATTCAGTAAGCCCATCTGGTAGAAGGCAAAAAACACAAGCATGTTCAGAAAATCACATGAAAATTCCCCAGCCCACAACTCTGCTAAATGTAACACCACAAAGGATTTTGTTGCTCAGCTTCTGGAGCCTACTTTCGGTTTAACTCCAGACATATTTAATGAACTTCTACTGTTCTTACAGTGTGTATTCTCAGAAGACATCCTCCAGATACCAAACAGCGCAGGCCAAAAAAGAGGAAACATTACAGGATATATTCAACATTTAAGATAAGCAAAAGGAGCTGGGGGGTGTGGGAGGAATTCTAACTACCAAAAATCATGGTTCCCTTTACACAACTTTTGAAGTATGAGAGTGACCATATACAACAATATTTGTAACACTTTTGTAAGTACAATTAAGAACAATGAACTTCCCATAGGGAAAAGTAAAAATCTTCACAGAAATATTTAATGAAGAAGCAATATATATATATATATATATATTTGTGTGTGTACACATCTGTGCATATATACATCTGCAAGCACACCTCTTTAAATGCACATTGTCAAACATGGCTAATTGTTAATAAATACTAACAC
This sequence comes from Lanius collurio, assembly GCA_020086605.1. Taxonomy (NCBI): domain Eukaryota; kingdom Metazoa; phylum Chordata; class Aves; order Passeriformes; family Laniidae; genus Lanius; species Lanius collurio. Next base: position 3,654,529 of record JACBWW010000002.1, read on the forward strand.
TATAACTCATTGTAATTCCACCTGCAGAAGGAACTGACATTGTGACTCATTAGCCACCTAGGACAGCTGGAAAGGGAATTTTTGTTTTCTGCTTCTGAGATCCTCTCCCAAGATTCCATCCTTAGATTCACCGTGAGTTGCTGAAGCCATACCCCTCCAGATTACTGCCCTTTTCAAAGTGATAGTTCAGCTCCCTGGGTCATGGTTATGTGACCTGGTTGTAAATCTGCTTTGACTTAAAAGACACAGGTGTATGGGAGAAAGGTGAAGGGGTTTCATTACCCATTAAAACTGGCTGCTGCAGTTGTCAGATGTCTGACTGCGAACATGCTGGTATGGCTATGGCTGTGCTGCTATTTCCCATTAGCAGACTGGGTTGAGGATTACAAATGGGAAGAATAAGGGCTACCGTGGTGCTCCTTGAACTGGTTTAGCAAAATAAGCAGCTAACTCACTAGCAGTGCAACATCCAGGTGCTGAAAGCATAAAACATGATAGGGAACAGACTCGACACCCAAAGATTCTAGTGCATATGTATGTGTTTACTTTGGATTTCAGTTTGGTACCAAAACCTAAGATTGTGTAACTGCAACAGGGAAAAATGACATGCACTGACACTGGTTTGTATTTTCAGATAATAAAGAAATCAGTGTACAACTCTCTGCCTTATCTGTGCAGAACCAAGGCTGCCTTTCACCAGCTTCATCTGTGCTGTGCTGCACTCCTGTAGACAATCTCCAAGAGCTGGCAAGAGAACAAGAATCTCACTTTGCAAATGCTGTTGCCACCTTGGCTCAAAAGAGACACTTTTCAGAAATTCATTGTGATAAATGAACACAAAAGAGACAAAATGTATAGTTCCCCCACATCCTTCCCTGGCCTGAAATTGAATGAGAAAATCTTTTATGTAAGTGCTTTGACCACAAAGCTACTGCCTAAACTTGTGCCCCTGCGAGTGAACATATGTGATAAAAGTGGATCAAACACAAGGGAAGAAACTTGCTGAAAACAACGCAATTCCACAAAAAACTTCAGCTATGGTAAGAGTTGGCATTTTCCAACGAAAAACCATTTAACACTGAAACTCTTCTTCATATGCTCTAATCTCAGCTCCTACCTTATCAAACGGACCAAAATCTTCAGAGGCAGATTCGCTCCCATTCTGCATCCATGTAACCGTGCTGTACAAATAGCACAGCCACGGACACTCAAACAGCACAAAAGGAAATTACCTTCTGCATTGCACTCTGGCAGGCCATCGAACCCCAGGAGCAAGTTGCCTTCATCATCATACTCTCCATAGGTGCCTGGAGGACAGGTTGGTGTGGGTTTCTCGGTGGGTGGGTCAGTGGTGGTTGGTTCAGGAGTGGTGGTGGTTGTAGCAACAGTTGTAGTGGTTGTGGTAGTTGTTGTGGTTGTTGTTGTAGGTACTGTTGTAGTAGTAGTTGAGGGAGTGGTTGTTTTCTTAATCATTTCGAGACCAATCAGAGGCTTTCCTCCAAGGCTTATTATGGGCTTATCTTGAGCACTCGCTACAGGTTTACTAAATCTGCTATGTCCAAACAAAGGTAATCCATCAGGACTCACCATTGGAGCACCCTTTTCATCTAGGAGAGAAGAACAAAACCAAAAAATCTCATCATTAATCCACTTCAGGCTTATAGCATTAAGCATTACTGTGTTTTATCACAGTAGATGCCACAAGAGCCTTGACAGTGTGAATACAGCCTCCTGTAACTAAACTGACAGAAGACAGAGGGTGTTATTTAGGAAAGAGACGGCTAAGGAAGCTGGAAAATTGTTCAGAAGAACCTCAGATAAACCACAGTGGTGTTCACATTTTTCAGCTGTTTGATAAACACTCCAGGGAGGTTTCACTTCAGGATCACAATGTGCAGACAATGACTGCATTTCATCTAAGTCACTCTCATAACTGTTGATTAAATGTATGATGAATCCATATTCTGCTCCTTAATGTCAAACATGTGCAAAGAAAAACTGGGATGAGCTGGCAAGATGCTGTCACTGCAGATAAAGTTGTGTGCCAAATTCTGGATACTGTAAATATTCATAGTAGCCAGTTTAACAACAGGCACTGACTGAATTTGTATTTGAGAGATCTGTCTAGATGGACTGACATGCAAACAGCAGTGTCATCAGAGAACACACACAGGGGTTTTTACTATTTGTGGTCAGTTTTAGAAGAAAAAATGAAATAAACACACATATATGGCTGGTACAGTGCTAGCAAGGGGGAATAATTATTTCTATGTATATAAAGATAGAAACAATCATCAGTCCTTACTCTAATCATTAATCCTTATTCTGGCTCAGTTCTGCAGTCCTTTCTAGTGCTGATACAAGTGAGATGGACTTGAGTGACTCTTGCTGCCTTGTACTCAGGAGTCCCCCAAAGCCTCCCCAGGTCCTGCAATGTGCTGACTGGTGGAGACTTGAGGTCCAAGCCACTCCAAATGGCTTGCATGGGACCTGGGGATGCCTGAAGCATTCAACAGCTCAAAGACCTGTACTATGTGTACTAAAAGCGTAGATCTTCTTTCTGTAAGAAGGAAGTTGTAACTTACCAACAATTGTACGTCCGTCCCCTCCTAATTTCACTCGGAGAGGGTTGCCTTGGGAATCTTGGAGATATTTTCCTTCAGCATTTAACACTAGCCCTCGGTCAAGATCTACAATCTAAAGCAACAGATGGACTCAAGTTTAGCTAGCTCAAGAGGGGGTGAAATGAAATTTCACAGCAACAGAAATCCTGGGGAAATTCAGACACTAAGAGTGATGTTCGGAAATAGCTACAATACACCTGAACTTTTAAAACTAATGAAGTGTATAGTAATCACTGAGATATCACTGCTGAAGAAATCAGATTTCCAGGAACTGGGCCGCAGAGCTGCACAGCCATATTCATAACATCTACTGTAGCTCTCATGTGCAAAGGAGCAAAAACCTTGATTTTCCTGGGCTGCACAACTCCTAAGGTGAATTCCTGTAATACTGATTTCAGTATGATCCTAAGTAATTTTGAAGATTTAGAATTATGTCTAACCAAACAAAACTTAAAAATTAGACTAGTTACTTTATACTGAAATGGCAGTAAAAACAAAGTAGCTAAGATTTTAATTGGGATAGGAGACTGAAGAAAAGCCTCTGCCTCATAAAGCAAATATGTCTGAGACCTTGGACTGAATTCCAGAGCAAACTGCAGTTAAAATCCAGTCCTCGTTGAACCATATGCTGTTTTAACCTGAGGTAACAGACACTGAGCCACAGAACACAAAAATGCAAAAGGTGTTAAGTGTTGGGAAGGGGACAGAAGCAGCCATTCCAGGTTGGCAACACAGACTTACATCTGGTGCTGAGGAAAAAACTGCAGCAGGAAGGACAGCAGTGATGAGATCAGCCTCTGAAGCCCTCCAGGCCCCAGATTTGGCATAGATCCTCTTGCTGTACAAGGTGTTCATCCTGCTTGCAACAATGCCTTCCCCTCATGAGGCAGAGAAATGCCCCATGGCCTTCCAAAGATCTTTCTAGCCCCCTTTCTGGAGTCTATATGAAGTACTTTGGGCATGTTTTCAAAATGCCTCCCTTGAATGTGATAAACGTGATGCACTTTTTAATGTTCCTCTAATGAAAATGGTAAGACTGAAGTGGCCATCAAATAAATGTCTTTATGTGTCATGCCATGTGCATGCAGCTCTGCTGATGCCAAAGGAGGCTGATCACAGACTCCTACTGCTTAGCACTTAGGCAAACATGCAGGAAGCATCAGCTCCTTCCCTGCTTTCCTTGGTTAAAAACTCATTGCAAAGGATTTTAAAAGACAAGGTGTGGCCATGTAGGCAGTTTGTGGGGCTTTCCTATCAATGGCATCTGAGCTCTTCTGCAAATACCTCTGGAAACATGTCTGTAAGAATGGCAAAACCTACGTAAGTGCACTTAAAGCATCATGACAGTTATGGAGTCACTTTTTACTTCAAAACTCTTGCTCAGGAGGTTCTACCTGGAGTGCAAGTCTGGGAGAAGCATTGCTGAACACGTCTTTCACAGCAGCTGTCCCAGGCAGTCTCCACTCACACTGCACAGCAGACAAGAGCCTGTTGTGTCAAGCATCCCTGAGTCACTGGGGAACCCAAATCTCACTGACTCTGACGAACAAACATTTCTTTACATTTCATAGGAGTAATGTTTTAGTTTAAAATTCAACCCATCAGGCCTTATATTTAAAATGCTAAAATAACAAAACCCAGAATTTGTCATCAGATTTCAGTGGAACAGTGGAAACCAAACCAAGTATAGTTTCACTTTACAGCCGCATTGACTGAGGCCACTGCTTTTCTGTCTTTTTTTAATGAAAATACAAGTACAATAAAAGGCCAAAACATCTTGAATTTGGAGAGAAGATCACCCTACCCACTTTGTTCCTTGAGGGCCATTGATTACTTTCTGTCCGCTTGGTTTTCCATTATTACCAGGGATTACTTTTCCATTTCCATTTTTCGTTGTAAGATTTGGTCTGCCATTATAACCTGTAACAGGGAAGAAAACACACTATTCTGAAGAAAGCTGTGCAACCTAAAAGCCATATTTTCAATTGCAAGTAAACGTATTTTCTGGCTGATCTGGATATAAATGAGAGCAGAAAGAGCCCTCACCACACTCCACAAACCAGGCACTCCATTTCTTCTTGGAGCAACTGTTGTGACACTGTCATATTTCTGTAGCTGACACAAGAATCTGAAATTGTTTTTTCTGAAGAGGTTAAACACTCATGGTCTGTTTCCATTATGTTTATTTGGTCTCTTTATTCCCTCCTTTATCTTTTAAGCAAGGAGGGCAACAATTCTTGATGGCACTACAGTCATTAAAATGTTTGTGACCTTTGTAAGCATTTCAGAAGTAAGATGAGGGAAGAAACAATTATTAAATACAACTACTTGTTCAATCCTATCCTTATACAAAGCTGCAGTGACAAACTGAAAGGAGAGGGGATGGGAATTACCTCTATACCTATTTTTTTTAACCTGGAAAAGGAAGGAATCTTCTCTAGCTGAAAAATCACTGCTAAACAGAGGCACACTCAGGTCACAAGTGGAGAAGCAGTAGCAGTTAGCTGCAGGCCCCTCAGCTCCAAAAGGGCAGCAATTTTCACATCTTAGCTTCTGCCTCCATAAAAATATAAGGAGAAAAAATATACAGACTGGAAAAAAAATTAACTGAACACTTGTTGGCTATAACTTCACAATTGCATTGCTAGTAGTAAGCTTATATAATCTCCACATAGAAATCTGTTATTCTTTTCATGCCATACATCTCATCCTCCATGGTATTATTCAAGGTCTACTCCCATCTCAAAGCTCTACCTAGCAAAGTCACTGAGACTCTAAGGATTTTCCACAGGTGACATGAGGAATCAATACTTTGATGTGTAGTGGACTCTCTACTCTACTACCCAGGTCAGCAGATACCCTGTTAGAAAGCAAGTCTCTAACTTTTGGGGTAAATCACAGCCATAAAGGTATTAGATGGCCTGGCTGTGATAGGCACAGTCCTCAACAGGTATGGATACCCCTGAACTACTTAGGAAAAAGAGGAAATTGGCTTAAAAATTCATTACAGAAAACATGAATGCCAGGGCATCATGAGGAAACACCTCACTGCCTAAGCATGGGCAAGCTAGTACTATGGAACCTACAAAGGCCTTTTAGCATTCCACGATGAAGAGCTACGTACCTGAAAGGTTGTCATATTCTGAGTACAAATGGGCATTCAATAAGCATTTGGTGAAGTCATTGCTCAATAAGGAACATTGCCCTTTTCCAACTTAGCACCTAACTCTGTCACCCTGTCTGTGGATCACATGGTCCTGTGCAGATCAGACGACAAGAGAAAAGGTCTGGGGCACCACATTACACCAAATAGGCAATGTCCTCAAGAACTGGGTTTCCCAGGAACCACCAAAATAAAGAGCAACACATACTTAGTAACTGAACCTGCATTCTGACAAAGGACTTTTCATCTAACCGCTGATCTTAGGAAAAACAGTTAGTGAGATTAGTACAACAAAGGCAGGATACCTGGTCTATAAGGAGGTCTAACAAATTGCCGCTGAGAAGGGTTCCCTAGCCTGGAGTTCAACAGTCGCTGACGAGGAGATGAAGTGGAAGAAACTGCTGGAGGAATGGTGGTGGTAGATGCAGAAGAACGTGGCCAGACAAAGCTTGGTTTAGATGGGGTATGCTTGTTAGAGGACTGAGTAATCCGTGATGATACGGCAGAGCTTCTTGGTGATTCAGGAGAAGACACTTCTAATGTTGAAGGTTTTCCCATCTCTTCTTCTTCGGAATTTACTTTGTGAGGTAGAAGAGTGTCCATAGAGTTTCTTTTATTGCTAGTAGTTTCTTCATATATGTTTTTGTTACCTCTAGAAACAGAAGGGGACCGTTTTGTGGTCGAAGATGTGGGTTTCTCTTCCACTTCTTTCTGATCATATTCACTGTAATAATTGTCCTCTTCATTAGAAACTGACTTATGAGATTTAGATGAAGAGGAAGAAGGAACTTTTTGAGGAAGTTCAGTGTTAGACATTTTTGAGGGCAACAGGCCATATTTCTTTTCTGTTTGGGACGCTGTTCTTGTAGCAACTCCTGAGCGAGTAGGTAAGGAAGGACGAGCTTGTCTCGAAGTGGATGACAACCTTTGATTATACTGGCTGTCTTTTGCTGTATCACTGGCAGAACTGGAGTCTGGCTGAGTATGTTTTGGTTTGTAGGAAAGTACCTGAGAACCTGGCTGCTGTTGCTTTGATCGAGATGAACCTGAGCTTCCCTGAGAGAAAGATGCAGGTAATCCCCTAGAAGAGGACACCTCTTTAAGAAACACAGAGCGCCTGCTTGCTCTGTCACTGCCCTCTGTTCCATCCTCATCATAATCTTCCTGCCACTCTTCATTACTTTGGGATGAGATGTGAGATGGGAGGCGCCGGCCCCTTGAACGCTGTATGGAAGGACTGGTTTGTGCCCTCTGTGGAGCCTCTGAGTGGGAGGTCTTCTCCACTGAAAAACGAGAAGAGAATGACTTTCTAGGCAAGGACTCGCTTGGTTTTGATCGAGCAAGTGTTTCTTTTACCTCTCTACTGCCCTGCTCTTCAGATTTGTGTTTGGAAAGAGAAGACTGCAAAACAGAATGCTTTTCTGGAGCAGCTGTTTGACTTTGTTGTTCTTCTGAGTCAGAGCGGGGTGATTTTTCACCATGTGTCTCTCTGGGGTGAGAATCAGAATCAACCTGAGGATTTCTTCTCTTGGAATAGTTGGCTGAAGAAGGCTGCCTGGAAGAGGGCAAAGAAGGAAATAAGGGATTTTCATCTTGTGAGTCCTCCCTATAATTCTTATCAACATCCTTTCCCTTGGATTTGGTGCTGGTGGAGGAGCGAGAGTGAGGTGAAGTGTAACCAGAAACAGCAGACCTTGATGAGACTGCCATTGCAGCCAATTTCGAATCCTTCCATGTGCGGGAACTGGAGCCTGAGGATAGCCTTGTTTGCTGTGACTTAGTGCTGAGCTCTCCTGCTCTGTCCTCTGCTTCTTCACTGTCAAACTCATTATGGCTATCACGAGCATGGGAATCTGCTGATTTGGAAGCAGGTTGATGTGAATGACCTAGAGAGCCAGACCTACTGCGATGGCCTAAGCCACCCTCATGAGAGACAGCAGACTGCCGATTTGATGGCAAGGCCTGGCGACCAGGCTCTGAAGTTTTAGGTGACACTTTCATCAGCACGGGGTCTGGCTTCCCTTCCACATTACTCGCAAGACCATTACTTTTTGCGGGCAGAGGATGGGAATAGGTCTTAGAAGGCACATTGTTGTTGCTTTGCCTCAATTGCTTTGTTTCATTATCTCTGTATCTGGGAATGGATGAAGCAGAAGAGTGTTCTGGTGGCTCACGCTTCTCTGTGCTCATCTGGCTTGACACCTCAGATGTGTGGGTTCGAACAGAGGTCCTCCCTGAGGCAAGGACAGGGTGGACTGGCCGACTAGGGGACAAGGGTTTAACATTCTTCCTCTGGTCCTGGGCTTTTGGTGGGGATGTTGTAGCTTCCCAGGAGGAATCACCATCATCTGTCACCTCAGTGGACTGGAGGTCAGGTTCCAGCTCTTCTGTCTTTCTAGAAGGTAACTGAGATTTACTTAGGACCCCTCTAGTCAAGATTTTATTCTTATATTCAGAAAGAAGATTCTTTTTATCACTAACACTAGGTGAATGAACAGACAACTGCTTAGAAGAAGGCGATGGCTGGGCTTTTGAAGAAATAGAAGAACTTTGAGAAAGAGATGAGCCAGCATTCCCAGTCTTTTTAGCCTCTGAATTATCTTGAATACTTGTCTTTTGCTGAGCAACTGAATCCTCATGAGCAGCTAGGGGCAAAAAAAAAGTGTTTATTCACAACAATAGAAGATGCACAAAAACTGACCAAGAGAAGAAATCACCTAGGTAGCAAGAACAAAACAACTTATGAGAATATGAAACAATAATTATTTCTGTATTAACCAGGCTGTGAAGGCCAGCCAAGCTAAGTTTTGGGTTGTATGAAGCTGTAGCTTGGGTAAAATTTAGACCAATTAAAATCAAATACCTAAAATCAGGGACTGCAACATCCTTTCAGTGGAACCAAATCTTCAGCAGAATTTAGTCATGTTGACGGCATGGTGCTGCATTATCCCATGTAAGGCTGTGGCCCACCTCTTTAGCTAACGCAGCAAATGTTCTATCCCTACAACAGTAACTTTTTGGCAAGAGTCAAACACAAGGAGTAGTATCTGAGTAAGACACTAAGAGACTTTCAAAAGTGCCCTCAGGAACAGAGCAGCCAAAGACCCAGAGCATTGCTTTCTTTGGTCTTTGGATAATAAGACCACATAACACTGTCATAGTGCATGACATGTATTTATGTAAGAGGCTAACATGTCCACAAATATGTCCTTTTGCATGCTGCAGTGTGACAAACACTTATTTGGACAATACAGTCATAAAAAGAGCAAGTAGAAACAAGATTAAGGAAGTAGAATCCCACAGGTTGGATAGAGTGCAGAGAAGTTAAGTCAGAAGAACACAATTGGAACCAAGGCAAAAGTGGGTGAACTACACCACTGGTTCATGACTTGATGCTCACCTGCTGGGATGGCAACACTGAAGGCTTTTGACTGCGGACCCGGTCCCCTCCTGTTTGCCGCGCGAATTTTGAAAATATAGCGCTCCCCAGCCTGCAGACCATCTATTATGGCTGATGTTGTAGCTCCAGAGTAGGTGATGGACTTTGCTCCAAATGGCTTGAGAGCCGGGGCGTATGAAAGAATGTATTCTGAAATGATTTGGCAGACGGTTGGAAGGAGGAAACTGAAAACAGTCCTGTTTCCAGCGGACAGACTGTATGGGTAGGATGAATTAGAACGTGCATTACTAAACTTAATACACTAGCAATGCACGCCGAGTCAACAGCTGGAGTATAAAGACATGAGAGAGAGATATACGTATATATGTAGGTTAAGTTGAATACTTGTTCTATTCAGAAGAGATTCTTCTACCAGAAAATACCAGCACTGCAGATTAGCCAAATGGTAGCAACACCATGTCTGTCCAACAAAATCAGAATCTGACACGCTGTGCTTAACCAGAGCCAGGGCCAAACACCACAGCAGAGAGCAAAGCAAGGTCTGGTTGCCACTTTGAAACTCACTCTGCTCTCACCTTCGAGTTTTGAATTACTGTGATACCTGTGCTCTGTCTTAGTTTTCTGTACTGAGAGAAATGTCACCCCTATAGGAACAATTCTGGGCATGAAGAGGAATCTTCCCATTATACTCCCAAGGAGGGCAGGTGAGACCTCCAACATGTGCAAGCTCTGTTTTCTTTTCAAATCCTCTGTAAGAGGCACAGGTATCAGACAAAAACATGGTTTTGATAATAAATTTCACAGGCTGTCAGCTTTCTTTCTCTACACAAAAACCCACGATAATACCTGAGTAGTCACAGTGCCACAACAGGAAAATTCCAGAACATAATGGCATCTTTGAAAACAGGAAATGTAATTTTTTTCTTCTAAAAGTGAGCCCATATTCATTGTGTTAACAAATAAGCCACACATAGTTCATCAAAATCAAGGAAAAAACCATCATCAATATTTTATATGCAAATACATTTAATGCTCCACTGAAAACTAAATCAATGTTTCAGAAGGCATGGTAACCTTTGAATCTTTTTTCTTTTCCTTTTTTTTACAGAGGAGTTACTTTCATTGCAGAGACACTGCTGTAGCTTCTGATAACTGTGAAATGGCTACTGGAGAACATTTTTTCCCATTATTTTAATATGTGGTATAAATATATAAAAGGACAGGGTTGAAAAACAGAAGGCTTAAAAGACAAAAGTTCCTGATTACCACATGCTATCAAAACGACCATGAAATGCTAATGCAGTGATTTTATTTAGCCAGTAAAAATATCTTGTCATTTATTTCGTTTAAAAATAAGACCTCTCATGTAACACTTCATACTCAACAATAAATTAGATGAGTATAAGCATTCAGCCCTTGAATATTAGGTATCTTTAAAATGATTGCCTTGGATGAATCATCTAGTAACAATGCAGACAAAACTGCAAAAAGGGCTACAGATTGGTCAAAATTAGGAGCAGACTTGAAATATCAGATAATGTCCCTGCATGACCCTACTTACAGAAATAATGATTCTTGGATACAATTGCAGCTCCATTGAAGCAATTGGCAAGACTTCTACTGACTTCAAAAAAGGAAGGAATTCCACCACTGCCCTGAAGAACACATAAAGTAGGTCTTGCAGACACGGTGTACCTCCCTCCAGGCCATTGGGTTTTTAAATCCTGCGATGCTGCACTGCTGATAAGGGACCTCCAAAAACTTGTGTAATTTGAGAACACAATTCTGTCAGCCACTGGAGAACAGGAGGCTAAAAAATCAGCCTCATTTTCAGAGGGAAACAGAAACAAAAATCCCAGAAAGAGCTTTTTCTTTAATTCTATGCAAAAACATTGCCAACTGGCAAACTGTCTCTATGACTATGTACAATTACACTATAGTACACAAGATTTATGCATAGTATCTGCTGAAATCAGATTTGTGCTTGCTTCTTAAGGTGAGGATTTCCTTGCACAACAAACTAGAAATAAAACACAACATAAACCCACTCACTTTCTTGGCAACTACCTAATTTTTTCTTCTTCAACTAATTCTTAAAAATCTTTCTGGAAACTTCCTTCTTGAGCCTCATTTTGATCTGCTTACTAATGAGAGAAGAGGTAAAATGTGCATGCATGATACCCCAGGAAGCTCTGTGACACCCCAGGCAGACAGTGATGGTGGCTTCTCAGTGGTACTGTGGAGACACTGGTCTGGAAACATGAAAATCTTGCTTGGGTTTAATCAAGTCAAAAAGTCCTGGCACAGCCAAGGTTCCAGCTTACAGAAGGGCAGCAGTCTGACTTTGAGAAGACCACCTCCTTGAGGGAGTTAGAAACCAACAGTGAAGACTCACCTTTGACCTTTCCTTCACTCTCCGGAAGAGCATCCCAGGATGCTGCTACAGAGGTTGGTTTCCCCTTTAGTGGCCAAACATCCAAATTTTCAGGTGCACTGGCAGGAGCTGGGAAACAGCCATAGGCAGAAGAGGCAAGTGAGAATCAACACAGTATACACCTTTTGCTCCACCTTCTCATAGCAGAGATTCCTATACAGCTATTTCAAAGATAAATGTGAAGAGTACACAAGGCTCAGGTCCATGATTGCCTCTGTTATGTCCCTCTCTCAGACAACCATAGTGAAATTTTATTCCATATTTTTAGGAACAAGAGGTCTGTACAAGACTGCTATTGTGGCTTAGCAGGAATGACATGGTGATTTGGTTGTTATGGACCACGTCCCTGTACCAAAGGGGCCTGAAAGCTTCTCTGTGGTGAAGCAAGGATTGATGGGAGAGTAATGGAAGCCAGGCTGCTTTTCTCAAAGGAAGAGGCACTTCTAGCTGCAGAGGTCCCAGGTGCTGACCTGTGCCACAGAAATGACACAAGTCATCTGCCCCTGTTCTCCTCACACCTAGTGTGCTCTCCTGGTGTGCTTCACTACTGCAGGGATGCACCATATTCTCAACCCACTGCTGCCCCAAGCAACCACTTGTCTCATTCTGGCTTCCCTCAAGTCAGCCCAAGTCCACAGCTCAAACCCTAAGACCTGTGTTGCCCCAAGAACTCTTTGAATACATACCTGCCTCTGGGGTCCGCTGGTAAACAGACACGCTCCATTTGCCTTCCTTTTCTCCCTCTGAGATCTGGATGGCAAACTCATACATAGTGTCTGGCACCAGGTTCTCCACCAGGGTCCGCCGGTTGGACACCTGCTTGTAATCCCACCTCGCCGATTCCCCCTTTTCCCGATAGCGAACATTGTATTGCCTGGCATCAGAAACACGGGAAAATAAAAAGCTGGCATGTGGAAGCCTAGCACTAGCAGAACCAGAGAGGGACAGGGATGCTTTGCCCTCAGGTAGCCTGCTGGGGCTTAGGGAGGAACCAACCAAAGTGCAAACAACAAAGTACCAACAACAACAAAACCCAGCATATTTTAAACAAACATTTTTGCCTTCCTCTAATGGAGCGTGACTGCTTTCACCCTGAAGGATGGACCACTCTTTCAAGACTCTTACTCAGAACACCCTCTTCCCCGGGGAAAGCTGCAAGATTTTCTGAACTGAGCCAGGCATCCTGGGAGGCTCCACACCATTATCTCAGTGCCCCATGGCCATGAGCATGGCCAGGCTGGCAGGCCCTTGCTCCTAGAACAGCACCAGTGGCTCAGTTCCCACATGTCTGCCTAGATAACTGCTTCCACAAAGAAACAGAGAACATCTACAGTTACTAGTTTTCCTGCTGTGACTCTCAGGGTATTTCAGCACCAGTTTGCACAGCTCTTCAGTGTTCCCAGGCTGAGCAACACAGTCCAGTGCTTTCAGACCTCTAGCAGTTTCCAGCCCATTTCCTTGTTTGTTTTGGTCTCCAACTGCTGCACCATGCTGCTACAAGCCAAGCTCTAAATCACAGGAGCCCCAGCCTGCTCAGCCTCAGCTGCATGGGGCTTCTGCAGGGCCAGAGGATGCAGGGTGTGATGATGGGTATCTTTCCCACTGCAGTGGTGCTTCCTTCACTCACAGTATGGTCATCTCAAAGCTGTAGTCTGTTTGGACAATCCACCTCAGCACCTCACCTCTGTGGGCTGTGCCCTGTCCCCCACTCCTTTCCCCATGCACACTTGGGGAATTGCTGACCATGGTGATATACCGCCAGTGGAATAGCCAAATACCCCAGCTGGTGCCAGCAACATTTCAGCAGAGATGTAAACCCCTGTAGAACAACACTTACACAGATCTCTACTGCTAATGAGCAGGTTGCTGGGAGGCAAGCTCAATTATTCTCATAACGAACAGCAATTAAATAAATGCAAAAGTATTCAGTAGATTGCTGGCAGCAGTTCCCCTTCAGTACCCATTTAAAAAACCCAGGGCTAAGTACCTATTTGCTGCAACCTTCCGCTTTTCATACAGTGGGTCTGTCCAAGTAACAAGCACAGACTGAGAGGACATAACTCGAACAGTTATGTCTTGTGCCACCTCCACCTCTTCCTCCTCTGAAATGGCAAAATAAAACAGCATATCAATAACAACATTGGTGTTCTCATAAAAAACAGCAAATGTCTTCTACTGACACTATAACATTCACAGAGTACAGCTGAATTAGAAATACAGGTGGGAGTGGAAAATCAAGTACATTGATTACTGATGGTATTCCACGGAAAGATCATTTCTTTTGTTAGCTGTGTGCCTGCAAGACCAGAGTACTAATACATTCTACAGTCCTTCAATATTCTATTGGTCCCCAAACTGTTACCCACAGCAAATGTTTTATTAGCATACTGATATTCACCATCTCTGGCAAATGCACTGCTAGAGGTACCTGGAGAACAGAAATTTTGTCTTAGAGAAAATTTTGAGATTTTAAAATTAGGGTTAATTTTGAAGGGCAATAAAACACTTCTTCAAAAGGGAGAATTACTGCATATTTTATGGTTTTGAGTGCTTCAAACAAGTTGTTTAAATTCAGCTTTTAATTTTTTTATGGTATACAAGGAAAAAAATGAAAAAATCTTTGAAGTGGGTTGCTTTGACATATCAGAATACCTTTTGCAAATATTTTACAGAATTTTAACATTACATGAAACTAATTTGATATTTTGAGGTTTTTAATTTTGATGAGGCTCCTTTTTCTATCTGTCCATCAGAGTTGTTTTAGTCTAGTCTATCTACTGGCCAATTAAAGATTTATTACTTTTCCTTACAAGTGTAACAGCAACTATTTCCAAGTGTCCCAAAGACACAGAATGTACAAGGAACAACCTTTCAGCCAGAGTTTTATAGACAAGTAACATTGAAAAAATATCAATGTCTCAGGAAAAGAAAGGAGACAGTAAACTCTGGAGGATGATCTCATTCTCTAGGGATCTTACTTATGTATGACTGAAATTCAGGGAGAGATTGCCCTTCTCCTCAGCAAGTGGCACATTAGCCTGAAACCCAGCACTGCCTGCACCGATGGCGAGCACCAGGGAGGCACATTTCCCCTTTTCTAATCAGGTTTTTAGTGCAGAGGATTCTCCACCAGTTCCAGGTTTTCCAAGCCAAAGAGCAACTAAACAAAAATGGCCAAGAGGACCCATCTCCTATTCACAAGTGGCTGAGGGGGCCTATTTACAAAGTTTTGCAATGGAAGCACCTGAAGAAAGAAAATGAGCATGAGAAATGGGTGGGCATCGCCTCTCCGGAAAAGGTGTGAGATGGGATTTCAGTACAGTTCAACCACAACTCTCAGTTCTGGCATAGGTGTTCATCACCATCAAAATATCCTAAACACTTTGCCATTCCCATGCCATTCACATCACAGTGTGAGAGGGTGAAAAAGCACACTGGCATGGAGATGATTCAGAATCTCACTCATCCTTTTTAACCATGGCAGAAGCATGGAATGCCTTCTTTCCAGAAGAAAGTGAAAACTTTTGCTGACCAGGTTGACGCTTCTGGCAATGAACCCTTCAGAAAAGGGGTTATAGATCTGAGAAGAAAGAAGGCACATCATTTTGGGGGTCCTGGCTTTGATTTAATCAAGTCTTGTCATGCAGTTACTGCAATGCATAACATTTGTCATTAGATAGAGAGGAAGAGATTAAAAAAAAAAAACAATAACAACAAAATCCCCAAACAAACAATACCTCAGAAACTCAACCAACTGTGTTAAGGAGTTGTATTATTTTATTAATCCTTCCTGAATTAGAGGATTGGAGACATCAGTCAAGCTCTTTAACACACAGAAAAAAACCTAGCAGCTCCAGCACCAAAAGACTTCCAGTGTAAAAATCACAAAGCTATCTCTGCATCCAATTGTCTCCACTCATTGACAGTAGATGAGAAAGAAACATACCTGTGACTTTTCTTTTAGTTAAAGATGACCTATAGACAGGTTGGCTCCGTCCTTGAGAGCTCCTTGATGGAAACGAAACCACATGAACTGACTCAGAGGCTGCACAAGCAGGGAAAAAACAGAAGGTTTCCTGTAACCTTTTTCATTTAAAAGAAAGAATGGATTTCAGAGTGGTCCCATCACATGCAAACAGAATCTGAGCTATGGCTCTTCTCTCCACCCTTTCCCTCTGCTGTTAATATGACAAACTTGTACATGGTGTCTCTTTTAACATAGCATCAAGTTCTCCTGCAATTTCTACCCTATTCTCTAGGTAATACCCTACCTCTGCTAAGATATAGAAGACAACTATAACAAGTATTTTCACTTATGGGAAGAAGGGTTTTCGATGGCTAAGACAACACGTGATCTGTGCTCACCTAGCAGCCACAGGGGATTACAGAATTGTGCCAGCATCCCAGGTGCTCTCAGGGAAATCTGACTCACCTAGTTTTCTCGCTTCCTGGTTTTGTCGCTCTTGTGGCATCGGAGCGTAGCTCATCCTTCGGCTGCTCTCTCCATACCCACGGGGGTAACCTTGGGATCTGCTGCGAGGACCTCTGAAGCCTGCTCCATAAGGTGATTTCCACCGAAAAGGTAATGTGCCATCTGGAGACTGGGCTCGCACTCTCAGCGGTCTGCTTGGCATGTCTTTCTCTTCAAACAGTAAGCACACACACAAACCCCCTGACAGTTATTATGAGGCATATGACACATACAGCAGTCCACATGTGTCTGTTACAAGCACATCTATTACCATCAGAATAAACGGCCTAATTCTATAGCTTTTTAACATTTTCTATAAAACCAAATTGCAGTAACAATAAGTTTTCCAAGCGAGAAGTACAACACTCAACAGCATCTTTTCTCAGGCCCTTCAGACAGAATGGTGCAAGACCCTGAAAGAGAAAACATATCGTGATACAAGAACTCCTGCCAGAAACTAGGGATGTCTCGTAGCTTTCCTGTTTAAATATTTTCCTTTTCCTTTTTTTAAATCCCCTTTCCCTAGTTCAGGCACATCAGTACATTATTTTTTGGCAAGTGCTAAAGTTCAGTGTAAAATGAAGCACAGAACAGCTTTACTATTAAAAGCAGGTTCTTTTCTCCTAAATCTATCTCTAATGGTTCTGCTCCGCAACAGACTCATACCTAAAATATCTGTTCTGCACATGCCTCAACTCCTGACTTCCCAAACTCCCATTACATGATCCCTTGAGCATCCCACACTGTAAAATGTACCTCATGCAAGTTGGGGATTTTTTAACATTTGCTGACATGTTGACAGCACTCTTTTAAGAAGTGGCAGTGATGCAAGGATTCCTAAAGCAACCAGTCTGGTTCTCTGAACAGCATCTCCAATTACTGTGCAGGCTGCAAGCAGGAAGAAAGGGGCTGGTATCGCCAGCCAGCACTGAGATCTCATACTTGTAGAGATTTTTCTCTTTTATCTTTTACATTTCATACTCACAACAGGTTTTTCTGTCTTTTCTAGTAATGCCATTCCACCAAGTACAGAGGTTACAAGGTGAATTAACAGCCTCTCACTCGTTGGCTATGCAAACCACTGCAATCACAGCAGTGTCAAGAGAACAAGAGACTGGAGCAGACAACTGTCAGAGGCCTGGACAGAGAACAAAAGAAATGCACCAAAGTACCCCCTGTTAGAGCAATACTGAAGTCATCTCTCCAGCACCGGTTCAGGAGTTCATATTCATTCATCACAGCACTTAAACATGTTACTTTAAGTATTGACATCTGCATGTCCATGCAGATGCCAAAAATAGGTATTTTTCCATTATTTCTACTTGGTGACACCTATAACCAAACTGCTCATTGGTCTTGATTTGCTGACAATGCTGCATCTTCTTAGACACTCCCAACACACATTCTTCTATTAAATTACCATTTGGAAGGAATCATAACAACTCTCAAAGCTGTTTGCAGAGTTCCTCTTGAAACCTCTGTGGGAAATACAAGACTTCAGTGCTGATGCAGAGAACTACACAGCTGCAGGACTTCTACTTTTCTACTGAAATACTGGGCAGCAGCTCAGCATGGTAAACCTTGCCTTTTTATGTTGCCTACAGAGACACGGATCATCAGTTTAAACACAAAAACTTCAGCAGCTTGTCTCTTCTGGCTGCTCCTGACCACCCCAGCAAAACAGATCATCTATGAAAGCAGATTAATCATACAATTTTTACAGACACTTTTTTGTGCCACAGCAGTATATATTAGCTGGATCACAGCAGAGGAACTGGCCCCAAGTGTTTAACAAACAATGAAAGTTTTTTGCAGTTGCTCAACAGAGATTTCAAAAGCCTGTGAGTCACATACAGGCTCATACAGGCACACAGCCTTCAATTCACAGTAACATCATGGAGAACTGAAAGAGGGCAAAATCCAAGTTGGAGTGGACACCTGGACATCTCTTCTCAATCTCCTGCTCAAAGACAAACTATCTCCAACACAGCATGAGGCCAGACTTGGCTTTCCCTAGCTCAGTCTTCAGAACTCCTAGGAAGAAGATGTCACAGCCTTCTTGTGGACCTGCTCCAGTGCTGTACCTGCTGCCTGTGGTGAAGGCTTTTATCATACAATGGAATCATGGAATCATTTAGGTTGGAAAACCTTTTTAGGTTAGTTCCACTTGTAACCCAGCACTGCCAAGTCCCTAAGTGCTGCATTTCCACATCTATTAAATATCTCAAGGGATATTTCCCATTTCCCTGGGCAGCCTGTTCCAGTGCTTGACAGCCCTTTCAGTGAAATAAATTTCCTAGTACCCAATCGAGACCTCCTCTTGGGCAACTTGAGACTTCCTCTTGCTCTGTCACTTGCTACTTGGGAGAAGAAACTGACTCCCACCATGCCACACCTTCCTTTCAAGCAGTTGTAGAGATTAACAAGGTCCCTGCTGAGCCTCCTTTTCTCCTGGCTACACAACTCCAGCTCCCACAGCATTCCTTTGTAAGATTTGTGCTCCAGATCCTTCACCAGCCTCACTGGCCTTCTCTGGACTCGCTCCAGCACCTCAATGTCTTTCTTGTGGTGAGTGGCCCAAAACTGGACACAGAACTCGAGGTGTGGCATCACCAGTCCAAGTACAGGGGTATGATCCCTTCCCTGGTCCTGCTGGTCACACTGTTTCTCATACATTTTCCTAATGTCCAACTCAAACCTCCCAAACAGCTACTTGCAGCAGCTGCCCAGTGTTACATGTGCCTTGCTCCCACCAAGAAGTGGCTTTCTTGCAGTCTCACATCAAGGAGCAGCTGGCTGCTGAGAGATGTTGCCCTGTCATCCTGTTTGTCCGACTGCGCCATTCCCACTCCCTCAGCCCCTCACTGGAGCCCGTGTGCCATTGGTAGCCACCACATCCCCAGACCTTGACATTTCTCCTGAGCATCCCAGCCCTGGCTGAGGGGTGTAACATCTCCTCTCAACCAGCCACGCTCTCCCAGCTGCCTGCAGTTTGCCAGGCTGCAGTGGAAGCACACTGTGCTAGTTTCCTCTCAGCAGCCCTGTATGTTCTGGGAAGAACACTGCAGCCCAACAGCTCTGCCTCCCCTGTCAAAGCTGCAGCTTTCATCTGCAATTAAAATAGAGTTTCGAGGGACAAAGGATACAAAAGGAACCAGCCCAGCCAGAAAGCCAAATGGAAAGCATTCAATCTTAAACAAACATGGTTTTAGGCAAAGAGAATTGTATTGACCCTAAGGCTGAATGCAGGGGATCAGATCAGATTTTCAAATCAGGGCTTTCCAAGGTTTCAATTACTTTCCTCATGGTAGCACCACACTCTGAGGTAGTAGAGTTCCCATTTCACCAGTTAGTTCCAGTTTCTGTTTATCATTTCTCATCACAGTTTGACCGGCAGGAGTCTGAAGGCACCCAAGATGGAGTTATCAGCAATGGTTAAAACAGCAGTGCTAATAACTGCAGATCCATCAAAACCAGCTTTGTTTGTGTGAAGTCTGTACCAGGCTTTACAAGAAAGAGATTTTTCATTAAAAATGAAGAGCAGCAGCAGGAACTCACCACAGCCCAGGAGCCATCAGTCTGGTCTGGGATAAGGCCCAGCCATTAGAGGAAGAAGATGAATCTGGGTTCACACCTCCTCTTACAAGTACCTACCAAGTTGTCCCACCAGGTTTAGACATGTCAAAGGGTCAGCACTTCCCAGTCAGAAGGACATTTCACATTCCTTAAGTCCCCAACAGAGTCACTCTCCTGCAGTCACAGCCCCTGCACCCCACCATTCTCTTGTCCTGGTCTCCTGCTCTCATCTTGGCTCTAGGAAAAAATTTCCACAAGGAGAATAACCCTGGGACTGCAGAGACTGAGCCACAAAAAAAAATCATTGTGCCCTAAAGACCAGAGTCTTGTCCTCCTGGCAAGGCTCATTCATGTTCAAAAAAATCCCTCAAAACCACCACCATGACCACCACCACCACCAAAAATCACAACAAAAAAAATATAACTGTCTTAAACAAACTACACTCACCAGAGAAGGGGTAGGAGAAGGAAGAAATAAATCCCATGCATCATTTAAGTCATTCAACTCCTAGTGTAGTCCCTTCCAGTGAGGATACTGAACTTCCCAGGAACAATAGTCTTAAACAGTCTTAAAAGAATTAGCTACCAAGTGCTTGACTGAACTTAATGTTGAGTTTTCCTCATCTGCCCATTATTAACCCTGTAAATACCTCTAAGTATTTTTTCTTATTTGTTCCAAAATAGATTTAACAGCTTTCTGGACCTGCACTCTGGTCAAACCAAATCAACTGGTAATCATCTTTAGAATTCATCTAAAGAGCTACCTGCAAGTACATTAAAATAAAATGCTCTTCTATATTCTGGAAAATGAGAAAGAGTCATTCCCTTGTACTCTCTTCAGTACAGAAATCTGACATTACTTAGACCTACAGGAATCTGTGTATAGCATCTTGGCCCCAAAAATTCAGGGCTGATGAAAGCCTTGGTATTGACTTTTCACAGACGAAATGTCTACAAGTATTGCCAAAATTTCTCTGTGTGACAGTACTGTAGGAAAGCATTTTCCTAATTATGTAAGGCCAAAGCATGAGGTCTAAGCTGAGGGTAAAACATCCTCTGAACAACCACACAAGGAGGCAGCTTGCACTTGCCAAATCATACAGATTCTTCAGAGGCTCTCATCAATTATCTAGCAAAGGAAAACACAAAATATCTCCAGAAGAAAAAGGAAGTACTGACCCCTAGCAATCAATCTGTAACTGCAGGGGAAAACATACCAACTGACTCAAATCTATTAAGATACAAGAACAAAAAGTAGTTGAAATCTGAGGTCACAAAAAATCAGGCACTTCAATTTACCACCACAAGTCTAGATACAAATTTTTCCTTTTGTCTTCCATAGTCAACAAAAAACTTTTCTACATTTTGCTTCATGTGCCGTAACTTCATGACTGGAAAATTGGACCTATAAAATGTATTCTGCTGCAGAGATGACACATAACTTGGCACAGTCAGTAGACAACATCCATACAGTTTATAAACAACTACCAATCTCTCTTTTCCCTTCAGACAGAAGTCTGGGAGACTGAGACTGAGTGACCTAGCCATGGGCAAAGTAACAGCTTGGAGGCAGCAACTGTAGCTGCTGAGAGATAACAAAGTCGTCAGAAAAGGCCAAAAATGGTAGCTGGCAAATGAAATCCTGCAGTGGGCAACTTGACCAAAAATCATCATAGCCTGCACTGCAGCAGCAAACTGGTGGGACTTGGGGGTATTTTTAGGGGCAAGGTGGTGTTTTGTTTTTTATTATTTTAAATTAAGTTCTAAGCATCAAATGAGACTTACTGATTTTGAACCCTGTGCTTGAGACCACTGCTGCTTTACCAGACAAAACAGTGTGAAAGATTGAAAAAGTGTGAAACTACTCAGTTCATTCATCCTCTTCAAAGAGTGGATCCCTGCCTTAAAAGTCCTTAATTATTCCCTAAGCTCAACCAACTGTCCTCTGAGGTAAGAACCTTGCACCACTGACCATCTGCAATCCAACTTCACAGCTCAGCAACTCAGTTTATGGACACCCTGCAGTTTTCCTCTCAAAACCCACCACCAGGACCAGAAAAGTACCTCAGCCAGATTCCTCAGCCAGCGGTTCCTAGATTTCTGAGCTACTTCTTTGGAAAACAACATGT